>OU342741.1:160317167-160917167 GCA_910589775.1 Avena eriantha | reverse complement strand
ACAACCCCTTATCTGAAGTTGTGCAGCTGTTAGCTTGACTATGGTAGTACATAAATTTAGGGGCAGCAAAGAGGCTATGATACCATTGTATTATATTAGACATGCACCGGCGGATCGTAAAGTACATGGCTTTATTTGCCTAGTTTTGCAGCAAAAAACTAGACTTCCTTGCAGAAAAGAAAACAGAGTGCTGAGATTATCGCCCTTTGCTACCTACCGTCAATTCAGGCCCTTGATCGGAGCACGCAGTTGCCTATCTCTGCAAATAATTGAATAAACAGTAGTAATAATAAGGTTAAACCCAGTAAAAGAAAGAGTGCATTATTTGTGCTAAGAAAATAAACCTAAGAATCAGATGGATTTTTTTTTGAATATCAGATGGATTGTTTGGTGAGCATTAAGATCTCTGTTTGCTAGCTTTCAATCCAATGGGAATCAGTCAAACCAAAGAACCACACTGATTTTCATACTAGACGCTAACTGAGTAAATGAAGAGATGGTTAGTATGATGAGAACTCACTTGGTGCCTGGTGAACAACTGAGCCGGCGCCACCGAACTCACACGACCTGTCGGACCGGCCGTTGCGCTGGTAGTAGTCGTTGAATGCGTAGGACGCGTGGGCAACCTTGGTGTCGGGATCGAAGCAACGCGCGCCTGGCTGGATGGCACTGCAGTCGGCGCCGTGGCCGCACGCGTAGTCCAGCGCCGCCTGGAGCCGCGCATCCCCGACCGCCGCGTTCGCCACGCACCAACTCCCGGCATTTGGGTCGCAGGTGCCTAATATTCAGGAACAAATTAACGTGCGCCCAGTGAGATCACCAGGCACTGCACCACATCTTAAACCCACCCACCACGAGAAGATCGAAGCTCACCTGCTGGTTGCTGGTAGACAATGGAAGCGGCGCCGGCGAAGTCGCACGTCCCGCTGGCCCGGCCCTTGCGCTGGTAGTAATCGTTGAACGCATACGAGGCATGCGCGACCTTGGTGTTGGGCTGGTAGCACGTCTTCCCTGGCTGGATGGCGCTGCAGTCTGCGCCATGGCCGCACGCCCAGTCCAGCGCCGCCTGGAGGTGCGAATCCCCGGCCGCCGCGTTCGCCACGCACCAGCTGGACTTGGCTGGGCTGGGGGTAGGGGCACTCCCGGCCCTGAAGTTGACCTGGTACACAGGCTGGCCGTCTGGGTAGAACAGGCCATAGTTCCTCTCTTGGGCGGTCGATTTCTCATTCTCGTTGAAAAGTTCGAAGATGTACACGGAGATGTCGTCATTGGGGCGGTATGGGGTGCCAACGCCGGCGAGCGGGCTATAGGTGGTGCTGGCGCTGCCGGAAACCACGCGCTCGATAAGGTTATTGATGAAAGTTTGGGAGTTCTCCTTTGTGGCCCCTACGCCGTCGCAGTAGATGCACCAGGTCCCCACCTCCCCGGGTTTCGCCTCTGTCTTTGGCTTTGCAGGTGAAGGTGGATGGCGCCTTCCACCGAGCATCGTCTCCACCACCGTGTGCTTCTGCTTGCTGGAGGAGGACCCCAACCTGTCCATGGCATATTGTACAGTGTCGAGCTGGGCGTCAAACAGGCTATAGTAAGTAAGTCCGCTCCCAGTATCGACCACGCCGGCGTTGGGGCGGAACAGCGCGTAGTTGATGTCCATCGCGCCATTAGCCGCCGCATACGCGTAGTACGGGTAGATATTGACCATGAGGTACGAGCCTGTCTGCTCCAACAAGTCAAGCATGGGGCTCATCACCGACTGCGCGATGTCGTCCCGAAACTCGCCTGCTGATGGCGGGAAGGACGACGCCTTAAGCGCATCGAACGCAATCGGAGTGGTCACCTTCATGGCGTCGGCGAGGCCTAGGCCAGCCAACGCCGCCTGCACGTTCTTCATGGCGGGGACGAGCTTCGGCGTAAGCTCCGGTGCCTGCTGGAAGACCTCGTTGCCTACGGTGACGCCACGGATGTCCGTGGCCGGGTAGTAGGGCATCACGTTCTTCTTCGCCCACTGGACAGCCCAACTCGGGTCCGCCGCCGCAGAGGCCAGCATGTCGTTGGGTAGCGCCACCACCAGCTTTATGCCGGTGTTGGCCATCGCCCTCAGCACCGTCGGGTCCGTGTCGTACACCCTCACCATCGTGATGCCGTTCTTCTTCAGCAGCTGCACCACCGAAGCTGGGTCCATCAGGTTGTCCCCGTTTCTCCCGTAGCACACGCCTACCTCGCCCGCCTCTGCAAATGTACACCAACAAACGTCGCTGCTGTTACAAAACTACTGCACCTTCAGTATTAGTCTGAAACATCAGCTGCTGTTGTCGTGATTTACCTGCACAGAAGAAGAGCAGCAGGGGTAATCCGGTGCACAGGAGGAGGAGCCGAGTGAGTTGCATCGTGTCCTCTTCGTATCGTGCTGGCCAGCGCTATAGCATGTAGCTGAGGGGTGAGGACAAGCCCAAAAGGGAACCCGTATTTATAGGCGGCAAGCCGGCAACAAGGTTGAGGGGCTGCATTTCTATTTTTCTGTGGGCATATCACAAGCCACGGCGCTATAGGGTGGCATGCCAAGGTTAACTGTCTAACCACATACCATTTCCCTTTTAGAGAATCTCTAACTAAAGTACTAAAACGCCTTGAACCGCATCTAACCGAACCCCATTTGGATTTAGAGGAGCAAAAATTTAGAAGTCGGCCCCTCAGCTCCTATTTTTACTCGCCGCCCACACCGAGGAGCAAAAATGTAGCCACCACTTCCACCACCCCACCGCCCAACTTCCGCCCTCGTGCCGCCCAGTCTCGACCTCCCCCACGCCCCCTCCGCCGGTGATGGCTGGATCCTCCCATCGTCTGTCCTACCACCAATCTGCAACACAAATCGAGGCCGCGCGCCGCTCCGAGCCTGCGGCGGCCCTGCAGACCTGCCTACCATCACCACCCGCAACACGTTAGGTACTGCGGCGTGCGGCAGCGAGCGTGGGGCGCTTGTGTGGCTGAGATCACTGGTAAAAAGTATTGCATCGGATCCTATCAGTTAGGGCACAAGCGGCATGGGTCTATGGCCTCGAAAATGGTCGGGTCCATGGCAACGGCTGCGGCGAGCTCAATTTCCCCAGGTTCGATGGCCCCGTGATGGACTTGGATCCCGTCTCTCGTCGCATCGCCTCTGCGCGCGAGGCGTGGGAGACAGGGAGGCCCATGAGCGACTCGAGGCAGAGCAAGCTGGGGAGGCGCACATGGAGGAGCTCTGTCGCGGCTATCCGGAGCATGTCACGGAGGAGCAATGGTGTACGCCTTGTACGCCGCTCGTCGAGAGGCCGCTGCGGCGAGTTTTAGTTTGGAAATGTAGTCTAGTTTAGTTTATGCTTGAAGTAAGTTTAGTCTAGTTTTAGCTATGATTGATTAAAATTTAGTTTACTTGTTCTTCGAATCTGTGTAGTATAAATAATGTATGATTTATGTTTTAGCTATGTTTGATCTATGTTAAGATGCATAGCGAGTGTTTCATTCAATGTTTGAGCCAAATCTAAAGGATATCATGTTAATAATAAGAGTTCATCTAGGAACCATACTTTTGTAGAGGAGCAAAATTTATCTTCTAAAGGATAGAGGGGCTTTTACTCATGTAAGTTATGGAAGTTCAGCTTAGAGATACTCTTACCGAGAGAAAATGGAAGCAACCTCTGCAAGGCACAATACTAGAGCCGACTGATGCAATTGTACGAGTTGGTGATTTTTCTTATTAAATGAGCCACTAGGTCATATAAAAGATTATTTAAGAAAATCAAGTTTGCACTCCCCCACCCCCAAACCCCCAATTGCGGTGTATTTGGGGGTGGGGTGGAGGGGGTGACAAGTGATTTCCTCCAACGATGCCCCTCAAACGAAAATATACATATCCGTTCTGCCATTTTTTTATCATTTCGGCAAACTATTGCTAGCTAAAATTTAACACTAAAATAAGTTATACAGTAATTAAAATATTCAAATGTCATACTCCCTCTGTCCAGAAATAATTGATTTGGGTTTCACTAGATTCGGATGTATCTATACTCTTGCGTCTAGATACATTCAAATCCAGAGAAACTCAAGTCAGTTATTTATGGACGGAGAGAGTAGTTTAAATTTAAAATTAAGCCGTCGGGCCTCCTCAAGTTCATACAAACACACGATATGGGACATCTAGTGGTCACCATTCTCGATTCATGATCATTTTCTTCTTGTTTTCAATCCAAGCCTTCTATCATATCATCCATGATGCTTAGTTTGGCTATCATTACCCAAGCCTCCTCTGTGAAAAGCTTGAGATCTGCTTTCATGACTCTCGTCCAGGCATTTTCCACATCAATTCCAAGTTTCTATATTTGCATGTCCATGAAGCTCCTGAAACGCTCATCTTTCTGAGCTCTCTTATATATCCCTCTCTTGTCACTTGACACGCATTTGATGCTTATCGGTTATTTCAACGATTTTTGCAATGCGATTGATGAAGCCTCACACTTTGCCTCCTCTTTGGAATTCCTCCTCCATGTCGGGCAAACCAAACAATTGCCCCCACCAAGGGTGGCCTCTCCCTCAAGGTCGATTGTCGAGGAATCATAGTGCGTTTATTTCCATGGGTGGCTTCATTGTTGGCTTGGATTTTGAGTGAGCAACAGGGTCTATCAATTTGGGACATGCTTGGATAATCGTCCAACAATTTTTCAAGTTGCAAGGTTTGTTGTACATGTATGTATTATGTTAGATCCCTTAGGATCATCTAGCTCAAGAGATAAGCCATAGAGAAAAGGATCTGATGTTGTGTACCTTGATCTGGAGGTCCTGCGATGGCCTCCTCTTCCTTTGCTTGTACTAAAGTAATTTGCAAGATCAGTGGGTGGTTCTTCCTAGTGCTTTAGGTGTTGTCTTGATCAGTGAGAAGGGGAGAGAGAGAGAAGATCCCAGCCGAATGGATAGGTCAGCCCAGCTCAAACCCTAGGACCCCTATTTATAGCACTTGCACTATGGGAACCTGCACCCCAAAATGGATGGTCAGGATGCCCCTAATTAGGGCATCCAATGGCTTTTATTAAATTGCCTCTTAAAAGACACAAACTTAAGTTATTTGATCACAGAAAACTGTAGATCACTTATATATCCGACATTGTCCCCCCTTGATCGTAAGGATAAACTTATAAGCCCATTTCTCAATAAAACGACATACGAGATAACATAATTATAATAGCCATTGAGTACTAAAAAACTCAGTTACTACAATACATCACTTTATCTCAAAATAAAGCTTCTTGAACTTAGGAGCTCCATAAACTTATACTTATTATAAACTTATGAGCTCAACTCTTTGTTGAAACTTATACAGAGACAATAAATTGCAATGGTCAGTTAAGTACCATTAAACTAATTAACTACAGTACATCATTCCATCGAAGAGAAGAATCCTTCTTAGACTTATGGGGAGATGGTGTCACAACGGTCCCAATTCCAGGATCAAAAGCTTCCTGCCAATCCCATGATAGTAACATGTTCTTTAAACACACTGGGTGATAGGCCTTTCGTAAGTGGATCCACTAACATTTCATTAGTCTTTATATGCTTAATACTTATTGTCTGATCCTGGATTCTATCTTTCACAACATGATACTTGATGTAAATGTGTTTGGCATCACCACTTGACTTGTTGTTAATCGAATAGATCACTGCGGGTTGATTATCACAGAAAAGAGTGAGTGGTTTAGATATACTGTCAATCACCCTTAAACCCGGAATGAAATTCTTCAGCCATATTGCCTGCCCGGTGGCCTCATAACATGCCACAAACTCTGCCTGCATTGTTGACGATGCAGTAACACTTTGCTTGGTGCTTTTCCAAGAAATAGCTCCTCCCGCTACGGTGAAAATATAACCCGATGTGGATTTCTTAGTGTCAACACACCCCGCAAAATTAGCATCTGAATAACCCACCACCTCGAGGTTATCAATCCTCTTATATGTGAGCATGAGGCATTTAGTGCCTTGCAAACAGCGCAAATATTTCTTAGCAGCCTTCTAGTGATCCAGCCCTAGATTAGACTGATATCTGCCAAGCATCCCGGTTATAAAAGCTAAATCAGCGCGAATGCACACTTGTGCATACATCATACTTCCAATAATTGAAGCATAAGGAACTGACTTCATCTGCGCAGATCATAATCATTACTTGGGTACTAGAAAGCCCCAAACTTATCACCCTTGACAATAGGAGCAGGCGAGGCTGAGCACTTATGCATATTGAACTTTTTGAGTACCTTCTCAATATACGCTCTTTCTGATAGCCCCAAAATTCCTCTGGATCTATCTCGGTTAATCTGAATACCCAAGACATAAGCGACATCACCGAGATCTTTCATATCAAACTATGAGGAGAGAAACCTTTTAGTTTCCAGCAGCATATTCTTATTGATACTGGATAAGAGTATGTCATCGACATACAATATTAGGAAGACAAAATTGCTCCCTTGAACTTCACATAAATGGAATTGTCCACTTCATTCTCTTTGAAACCAAAATTCTTTATCACTTGATCAAACTTGAAGTACCATTGCCTTGAGGCTTGCTTTAATCCATAAATGGATTTCTTAAGACGACATCCTATGTGTTCCTTCCCTTCCATAACAAAACCTTCTGGTTGAGCCATATAAACATCCTCATGTAAGTCACCATTCAGAAATGCCGTTTTGACATCCATCTGATGCAACTCTAGATCATAATGAGCCACAAGTGCCATAATAATTCTGAACGAGCCCTTAGAAGAGACTGGTGAAAAAGTCTCATTATAATCAATACCTTCACTTTGAGTGAAGCCCTTAGCCACAAGCCTTGCTTTGAACCTTTCGATATCACCTTTGGAGTCATGTTTGGTCTTATAGACCCATCTACTGCCCATAGTTTTGGATCCTTCATGAATTTCTACTAAGTCTCATACATCATTAATGCTCATGGACTTCATTTCATCTTTCATAGCATCAAGCCATTCTGATGAATGATCACTTTTTATGGCTTCCTTAAACGATGCAGTATCATCATCCAACATCGACTCATTCATATCCTCACTCATATAAGTGACATAATCACTAGAAATAGCGGACTTTCTAGCCCGCTTTGACCTTCCGAGCTTACATTATTTGGTACCCCAACCACAACTTCAGTCTAATGAGCATATTCCATAGAACTATCATTAGGTATGGACTCTAGCGGAGTCACTGGTATCTCAGCAGGGGTAGGATTAGTAGTCCTTTCATTTGGAGGTGTAACATGAACATGAATAGGAAACCCTGGCTCTTAGATCATAGGGATCAGAACATAATCCTGTTTCTCCTCCAAGATTATTTCCCTAGGAGTCATGCTCCCCGTCATCATATCACTTTCCAAGAACACATTGTGTCTTGTTTCAACAAACTTAGTGAATTGCTTTGGACAATAGAAACGATATGCCTTAGATTTGTTAGGATAACCAATGAAGTTGTAGCTGATAGTCTTGGGGTCTAACTTTCCCATAATTGGATTGAAAACTCTTGCCTCAGTAGGGCAGCCCCACACATGCAAATAACTCAGGGTAGGTTTTCTCCCAGTCCATAATTCATACGACGTTTTCGGCTGACGAGGGGTAACCTCGGCAATGCCCATAGTGATGGACTTGGGGTTTCGCGGAAAAGAGAACGCTGGGGATTTTGTCGGATGTCAGGAAAACGATGAAGACAAAGTCGCCTGAATATTGGGTAAATCGCTATTACAAGTTGTCCTCTAGATTTCTGTGGTACCTTTGTCTAGATCTAAAGTTGGGTGTAACGTCTATTGTATTGTCCTCCTCCCTTGTTGGTCCCTGTAACACCCCAGAACTTATAATCAAGCTTATCAAGTTCTAATCCCCCAATTTATGGTTAACAAAAACTTTTATTAAGAAATGAACATGAATGCATGTGTGTTTGCATTAGTGTAGAATGGAGTGTATGTCATGCTTGATTGTTCTAAATGATGTGAAATGGTTTAAAGGTGAATGCTACATTATCTAGGCCATTTACAAACAAAACCAAAAGAGAAAGAAATCAAATATGAATAATTAAAGCAAATGGTCATTTTGACCAAAATCAACCACTAGGCCACTTTGAGTGTTCCTAGAAGAAGATTTCTAACAGAAACATTTCCAACTTTTTTCACCCCTTGCTAGACCAAGTAAAAGTGTATCAAGGCCCACTTTACAAACTTACAAAAACATCTAGCAAATCATTTTAAAAGACATTTGAAAATTGAATCAGGTGTATGTGTTAAGATCACACTTTTTCAAAAACCCATCAAATCATTTCCCCTTGACCTATCCAAGCAAGCATAGACTCTCAAGCTTATTTTAAGATCACTCAAAAAATTTGAATCAAAATTCCAAAGTATCTTTCATGCGGCCATTTCATCAAACACCTAGTTAGCATAAATTAAGCTTCTACCTAACTTCACTGTTGTGCACAGTAATGATCGACCATTTGGTCCCCTCTCCACTCCCCTGTCTTCCTAGCATCTAACCAAGCGCCAGACCAGCACCCCCTTAACCGCTAGCATAGTGGAGTGCCGCCTGTTTGTGGTCATCACCGGCCGACCACGGCCAGCTCGCAGCAGACCACCCCGTGCCCATCCCGGATGTCCAGGAGCTACGCCGCACTCTACTGCCACCCCTTGTTCACCCCACTTTCGAAGCCAAGCCCTGGACCACCCTAGTCGCACCGCGGACTGCCTCTCCGCGCCATGTCCAGAGCGCGCCAGCGCGCCGTGCCCGACCAACTTGCGCATTGCCCTCACCATTCACGCGCAACTTCGCTATGATCACGCCACCCCGGCAGACACCCCCTTTCGCCACCGCGCGATCCGCAGCTGCCGCAAACACTTCTATCGCCGCTCAGAACACCGCACGCTCCCCACCGAACCGCACCGCCCCACGCCATGCCATTAAGCCCGTAAGAACTGCCAGGGAGCACCGCACCGTCCTACGCCCTTGCCCATGTCGTTAGCCGCCTGTAGCGACGCCACCGTCGAGCTCACCGCTGCACCGCTCGGTCCTCTCGCCGCGCTATAAAAGGAGGCCACCCCTGCCTGCATTGTTCACACCAATGCACTCCCCACCTCTCACTGACCTCCCCCACTTCTCCCCGGAGCAAGACGAGCACCACCGTGCCAGAATTTCACCGGACTTTGCCGCTACTGGAGGAGAAGGGTGCCAGCGATTCCGACCACCCCAAGCCCTGCCGTGACCGCGCCTCGCCCCGCCGTCGTCTACCACGTCGATTGCCCCCGTCGCCGACCCTAGATGGAGCCCAGGTGAGCCCCGCGAGACCCCCACCGCCGCGCTAGGGTAAATTCCTCACCATAGTACTTCGCCGTCGATGATGAGCCATGGCCGTTGGATTAGAATAAGATCGCACGGCTCAGATTCGCCCATACCGCTTCGTGTAGTTAGTCCTGCTGACTAGTGGGTCCGCGCTGTCAGCAGCCCTCTATGCCGCGTAGTGTAACTGGGCCGGCCCATTTAACTTCCCGCGCTGGCCTGGAAATTCAAATATTGTTTTTTCTATTTTAGTTTAAACTAGTTTCTGTCCACAGATTCAAAAATCAATTAAGAGAGTTTCACTAAACCAAATTGCATGATTCAAATTTTGTTAGAAAGATAATTAAAATATCTATCCAAGCTAGTTGGATTTAAATCAATTAGATTTATAGATCACCTATACCAAAAATAACAAGACAGAGACTTTTGCAACTTCAAACATTTTTCAAAAATCAACCATAATAGCTTTTGAGTTGATTCCATCTCTCAAAAATCACATTTGACCATATCTATCTGACTATGTAAAAATATTTAGGTCTGTATGCAGTGACTTTGGACTAGTACCAAAAGAATGCTATTAGGGCATTTCTAGTCACTTTAAATTAATTAAATAATAATCTTAAACTTTATAAAATGTGACCAACACTTTAAATCACATTCCAATGTATTAGAATATGTGGTGATGACATGTGTCAACATGATCCCATATTTTAATTGAAGAATATTAAATCTTAATTAATTTCAATGAGTAGAAATTACTTTTCTAAAATAAAATGAATAAAACTAGTTCTTTATTCTATGTGATGCTTGTGATGATGCTAGATCATCAAGTGTGAGCCTTAGTGTGCTAAATAAAAGTAATTAAATATTATTTGGTGATTATGTACCCATATTCATCTATAGACGATAGTACCGACCAAGGATATGAGGAGGAGGAGTTCTACCCCGAAGAAGACGGAGAAAACTTCAATCACTGCACCAATCAAGGAAAGCCATCACTAATTGTAGGATAACCTAAGCAAGATGCATTAGGCATGCTTTGGTTATATACCTTTGATTTACACCAATCCAAAGTTTTACTTGCAAGCCCTATTCTTTCTTTTACTTTGCAAAATTACTTTACTTTTAGTTAGTGCTTTGTGAGTATTGGAAAAATAGAATAGATAGCATAAAGGGTATAAAACTAGGCCTATCTAGTTATACTTAGAGGTCATTCTATGGCATGAGATTGAAGATTAGCACCCCTCATTAGTGAACACTCTTAACCTTAGAGGCTAGTGCTAAGTATAAAACTTGATCATGTTAGATGGGAATACTTGGTGAAATGATTATGAAAACCTTGGAATGATGCTTCATTCTATTGAGATGTCTTCACATGTGTTGAGAAACACAATGGTTTGATGATGAAAATGTTGAGGCATGAGCCTTAGCCCTTTATAAAAACTAATAGTTGGTTCAGATGCGATACCATTCCAATTTTACCGTACAACCATAATACCTGAATTGGGTAGGGCTTAGCCGGAAGTTTATATGCATTAGTATGGGTTCCCTCGCGGGAGAGGTTTGAGCTGAGGCTACTTCTTGACGATGTCCACCTATGTAGTCCCAGGATGGCAGATGGTCATGGCTGGGAGGCCAAACTCATAGGGGAGGTGCCTATACTAGAGTGTGTAATTGAAAGGTTATGATTGATTATCCGCATACTAAGTATGATGATTTAGGGTTATCCCTGGCGGATGTATCGATTTTTGTGGTGAAAGTGTACCACCTCTGTAGAGTGAAACTATTCGAATAGCCACGTCCGCAGTCATGGACAGTTGGAGTGGCCATACTATTCCGTCGTGAGATGTTTTCAAAATAACTTGTGAAATGAGTTGTGACTTTGACTTGACCACAACAGGGTTGTGAATATGAAAACTAGTTTCCCACTTAAGTGATTTAGGACATTAAATTAGTTTTATTTACTTCTAAACTCGGTTTAGGTAAATCTGGACTTTTGCAAATAAACCTAGAGCTTAAGTTTCCTACTAGAGCCACCTTACTTCTTAGTGATAGTTTGCGAGTACTTAAAGAGTACTCATGGCTTTGTCCCTAGCTATTCCCGTGGCCAGACTATGAGGAGGACTACTAGGATGATGGACAGCAGGATGTCTACGACAACTAAGATCATCTCCCATCATCAGCATTGCCTGTGACCCTGAAGATGGTGCCCACTACTACGCTTATTTTTCCGCTGCTTGTTTGTATTAAGACTGGATCATGAGATCCTTTATTTGTGTAAAACCTTATTATGGTTTGTAATGGATGATGTAGTATGATATCCAATCTGTTATGTCTCACAAAAATGGTATTCCTAGGATTGCGAGGTATGGCATAATAGGCATCTGGAATTAAAAATCCGGGTGTTGACAAGTTGGTATTAGAGCCATCTTGACCATAGGAAACCCTAGTTAGAATGGACGTCCGAACAAAAACTTAGTTTCAAAACAAAAGAAGTGAGTATTTATGAAAACCTATTCCCATTCTTATCCTTGATTCTTTCAAAAAAGTTCATGTTCCTCAAAAACCCTTACAATTCTACATAAAATTTGACACACTTGATCACCTCACTAACTTACTCATCCTAAATTCTTATAGATGAAAGTTCAGTATTGCAAGTTCTACCAGTTGGGAAACAGAGGCCAACTGATCTTTGAGAGGGATCTTGATGCACTGTCAGAATATTTGGAGCGCCCGCATCTGGAATTCTTTGGATCTCAACTCAACAATCACCCAGGAAGAGATCTACAATGGCTGATAGATGCAGATCTCCGAGGCAAGATGGAAGCACCCCTTTCTGAGAAGATTCAATTCACCGTGCGAGAAAACAATTGGCTAGATGGATTAGCCAGGGCAATGCATGAAGCTCTTGCTCGTTTGTGTGGGCAAAACATCAACTTGATCTAGGGAACTCGCTTTGCTCACTTCGCAAGGAGTGATTCTATGGGAATTCCATTGGAGATGCCAAGTCACCCAGAGATGAAGTGCCAGGTGGAAAACCTTGACTTCCTGCTGTATGATAGGCAGAAGGAATTGGACAATGCTCGAGCCTACGCCAACCACAACCTTGCCATTGTCGCCAAGAAGGACCAGACTCTTGCCATGCTCGTCAAGGATCACCAATCACTTCGTCGTCAGCGCGAGAAGAAGGATCGCACCATCGCTCGTCTTTGCAAGAAGGTGGACGACCTCGAGAAGACCATCCATGAGCAAGAAGTCCAGCTTGAAGCAAAGGAAGAGGAGGAAGGTGATGACATCCAGGGAGATCTTCACTCGTACCTCAGTGATGACAACGACTACCTGGAGGATGATGCCATGGATTTCTACACCGATGATGATGATTCCGACTTCATTGATGATGAGTAGATGCACTTGATCACTACCGTAGGAATGAGTTGTATCGGTCCCACTGTATTGTGGTTTCACAGAATGGTTCTTAAAACCATCTGTTTTCCCTTTGTGTTGTGGTGTGTGTTGTATAGTGTGCATGAATGAATGAGACAGAGTTGTTAGTTTGCAAAACCCGAGTCAAACTCAAAGTTTAAAGCTTTTGAAACAAAACCATGAACCTTAGAAATTTCCCACTTATCTCATTATCTATCTCAATCTTCAGATGACTCGTGGAAACCCCGGAGGAAGCAGCTCATCGCAGGACCCAATGTTGCAGATTCTGCAAATGCTAGTTTCTGACCGTGAAGCTAGTAGAGCAGAACGTCAAGCCAACCTAGCCACCCTTCAATAGATAGCTTAGATGGCCCACAATAATCAAGGCCATGGAAATCAGGATCACCATGGATCCAAACTCAAAAACTTTCAGAATACCAATCCCCCTATCTTTAGTAAGTCTGAAGACCCTTTAGATATCGATGACTGGCTGCAAACCATGGAGAACAATCTGGAAGTAGCAGGAGTTGAAGCCAACGAGAATGTACTGTTTGCTACCCATTATCTGGCAGGAGATGCAAGAGCCTGATGGAATAGCACCCGTACCATGAACCACGGTCAGGTGATGACGTGGGAAGCATTCAAGATCAAGTTTAGCCGCACCCATGTGCCACAAGGTTTGGTCACCCGGATGAGAGATGAGTTCAGAGAACTGAAGCAAGGCAGGATGACGGTAGTTGAGTACCGTGACAAATTTATGTCCCTAGCGAGATATGCCCCTGATGAGATCAACACTAAAGCCAAGACGAAGGAAAGGTTCCTGAATGGATTGCATGATGAGATGTAGAATTTTCTAGTCAATATCCGTTTTGGAGATCTCGAAGAGCTAGTAGATTCCGCCATCTATATGGAAGGAAAGATCAACCAAGCCAATGACAATCACAAGCGCCGAATGATGCACCGGAGTGGATCCAACAACAATCAGAAGTACCGCCCCAACCCGTCTGCAGGATATGCCCCGAGAAACAACCGACCCCCAATGTCCTGTCCAAGCTACCCCAATCGTAGCGGAGGAAAATTGAAGTCTGGAGGAAACCACAACAAAAACCCCGACAACTCCAACAACTTCAATCGTTCACCGCCCAAGTCCAACAACAACAACAACAATACTGCCCCAAGGACTGGAAGCAATGTTGTGACTGTTGCAGCCAAAGACATGTCCCAGATCACTTGCTTTGAATGTGGAGTCAAGGTTCACTACTCCAACGAGTGTCCCAAGAAGCTTGCAGCCACCACCAATGTTAATGCCCTAGCTCAGCAACAACGCCCAGCTCAGCAACAACGTCGTGTTCATCCTGGAAGGAGATTTGCCCCAGGGAATTCGCTCAACCGCAACGTCCGTCTGTTCCACATGAATGCTGAAGAAGCCTAGGAAGTGCTAGATGTCGTGTTGGGTATGTTTTCTATTAATTCAGTACTAGCAAGAGTGTTGTTTGATTCTGGAGCATCGCACTGGTTTGTTATAGAAGAATTTGCATGCACTAGTAAGATTCAACCAACAAAATTGAAGCATGTTATGATAGTTCAAATCCCTGGTTCAACCACCAAAGCTAGAAAAATTTGCAAGGATGTACCTATCAGAATCCATGGGATAGAGTTTTATGCCAATCTAATAGTACTTAGAACCAAAGGTTTGGAAGTAGTACTAGGAATGGATTGGATGTCGAAACATAAAGGATTGATCGACTGTGCCAAGAAATCCATAACCATGACCAGTAGCTCTGGAGTATCAGTAGAGAATATATCTGAGACCTTACCCTTTCAATTCAAGTGCAACAAGAGTCTAGCTCAACCAACCCTTGACCAAGTCAAAGTAGTCTATGAATACCCTGATGTATTCCCAGATGAATTTCCCGGTATGCCCCCAGATCGGGATATCGAGTTCATTATTGAACTAATTCCTGGAACTGGACCCATAGCTTAGAGACCCTATAGCATGAACCCCTCTGAACTAGTGGAGATGAAGAAACAACTTGATGCTATGCTGGCGAAAGGTTTGATTCAACCAAGCACCTCGCCCAGGAGATCGCATGTATTGTTTGTGGATAAGAAAGATGGAGGTAAACATTTGTGCACGGATTACTAGAAGTTGAATGATGTCACCATCAAGAACAAGTACCCACCGCCGAAGATCGAATATCTGTTTGACCAGTTGACTGGTGCCAGAGTGTTTTCTAAGATTGATCTTAGAACTGGTTATCATCAACTCAAGATTCGTGCAACGGATATTCCAAAGACCACCTTTACCACCAGATATGGATTGTATGAGTATACGGTCATGTGTTTTGGATTAACCAATGCCCCCGCTTATTTCATGAACCTCATGAATACGATTTTTATAAATTTCCTAGATAAGTTTGTTGTTGTTTTTATAGACGATATTCTTATCTATTCAAAGTCAGAAGAAGACCATGAGTTACACCTAAGAACCATCCTTGAAACCCTTAGAGAGCAGCAGTTGTATGCCAAGTTTAGCGAATGTGAGTTCTGGCTGAAAGAAGTAGGATTCCTCGGACATATTGTGTCAACAGGAGGAGTCACTGTTGATCCCGCCAAGATCAGAGATGTTGAAGCATGGAAATCCCCAACCACTCAAACCCAAGTCCGTGCATTTCTCGGATTACCGGGATATTACCGCAAGTTTGTTGAAGGATTTTCGAGCATCGCAAGACCGATGACCCAACTACTGAAGAAAGATAAGAAGTTTGAATGGACAGACAAACATGAAGAAAGTTTTCAAGAGCTCAAGAAGAGATTGATTTCAGCCCCAATTCTGATTATGCCAGATATCAAGAAGCCTTTTGATGTGTATTGTGATGCCTCCAAGATTGGTCTCGGATGTGTGATGATGCAAGATGGCAAAGTCATAGCATATTTTTCCCGACAACTAAAGCAGCATGAGAAAAAGTACCCTACCCATGATCTTGAACTAGCAGCTGTAGTTTTAGCATTGAAGACATGCGTCATTACCTTATGGGTAACCGCTGTGAGATTTATTCGGATCACAAGATCCTGAAGTATATTTTTACTCAGAAGAAGCTGAATATGAGGAAAAGGAGATGGATAGAGTTAATCAAGGATTATGACCTTGACATTCACTATCACCCCGGTAAAGCCAATGTGGTAGCAGATTGCCATGTAGGTTAAACACCATGATTAAAGAAACCCATCCAAGTTTGCATCAAGAGTTGGGGTAGTTTAGAACGGAGCTAGTTAGCAAAGGATTTTTAGCTAGCATAGAACTTCAATCCACTTTGATCAGTCAGATCAAGGAAGCATAGAAAGGAAATGCAAGTATCGACGGAATCAAGCGTCATATTGGTACATGGAAGGTACCTGGATTCACCAAAGATGAAGAAGGAGTTTTGTGGTACAAAGGACGTATCTGTGTGCCAGCAGATTTGGAGCTGAAGCAAGTTATCATGCAGGAAGCTCATGATACTCTTTATTCTATCCACCCCGGAGGAACAAAGTGTATCAGGATTTGAAGGAGCGATTTTGGTGGCACAAGATGAGGAGAGAAATCGGAAGCTACATAGACAAGTGTGATATATGGCAGAGAGTCAAAGCGGAACATCAGAGACCCGCAGGCCTGTTACAACCATTGTAGATTCCAGAATGGAAATGGGATTCTGTTAGAATGGATTTTATCACCGGTTTGCCAGCATCTAGTAGGGGAAATGACTCTATTTGGGTCATAGTTGATAGACTGTCCAAGGTAGCCCATTTTATACCGGTCAAGACAACCTACCAGAGTTCAAAGCTAGTAGAGTTGTACATTGCTAGAATGGTCAGTTTACATGGAACCCCCAAGACCATAGTGTTGGATCGAGGAACCCAGTTTACCTCAAGATTTTGGCAGAAAGTCCAAGAAGGATAGGAACCAAGTTAAATTTCAGCACAGCTTATCACCCGCAGACCGATGGACAGACTGAAAGAGTCAACCAAATCTTAGAAGATATGTTGAGAGCTTGTGTGTTAGAGTATGGATCAAAATGGGAAGATTGTCTGCCTTTTGCAGAATTCTCATACAACAA
Source organism: Avena eriantha (assembly GCA_910589775.1). Classification (NCBI taxonomy): domain Eukaryota; kingdom Viridiplantae; phylum Streptophyta; class Magnoliopsida; order Poales; family Poaceae; genus Avena; species Avena eriantha. Next base: position 160,900,313 of record OU342741.1, on the reverse strand, counting down.
CAGTTATCAAGCCAGTTTGCAAATGGCCCCTTTTGAGTTCTTATATGGAAGAAAGTGTCGTACCCCTTTGAATTGGTCGCAAGTAGGAGAGAGTCAGATTTTCGGACCCGACATCCTACGAGAAGCCGAAGAGAAGGTTCACAAAGTACGTGAACACCTCAAGACCGCCCAATCCAGAAAAGAGTTATGCTCACAAGAGACGTCGAGATCTTACTTTCAATGTTGGAGATTTTGTGTATCTCAAAGTGTCGCCTTTGAAGGGAATACAACGTTTTCAGCTGAAAGGGAAGTTAGCCCCTAGATATATTGGACCCTTCAAGATTCTGAATCGCCGAGGAGAAGTGTCATACCAACTGGAACTACCAGAGGAGATGTCATCCATCCATGATGTGTTCCATATTTTGTTACTTTGTAAATGCTTAGAAGTGCCGGAGAAGACCAAAGTTTTCAAGAACATCGATCACCGAGCCATAGATATCAACAAGAATCTGACGTATCGTGAAGTGCCCATCCGTATTCTAGAAGAAGCCTTCAGAACCACCAGAACCCGGAGTATCAAGTTTCTTAAGATCCAATGGAGCAACCATACCGAAGAAGAAGCTACTTGGGAGCGAGAAGATTACATTAGGACTAAGTTTCCAGATCTCTTTAGTTCCTAGTTTTTCTTAAATCTCGAGACGAGATTTTGTTTAAGGAGGGAAGGTTTGTAACACCCCAAAACTTCTAATCAAGCTTATCAAGTTCTAATCCCCCAATTTAGGGTTAACAAAAACTTTTATTAAGAAATGAATATGAATGCATGTGTGTTTGTATTAGTGTAGAATGGAGTGTATGCCATGCTTGATTGTTCTAAATGATGTGAAATGGTTTAAAGGTGAATGCTACATCATACAGGCCATTCACAAACAAAACCAAAAGAGAAAGAAATCAAATATGAATAAATAAAGCAAATGGTCATTTTGACCAAAATCAACCACTAGGCCACTTTGAGTGTTCCTAGAAGAAGATTTCTAACAGAAACATTTCCAACTTTTTGCACCCCTTGCTAGACCAAGTAAAAGTGTATCAAGGCCCACTTTACAAACTTACAAAAACATCTAGAAATCATTTTAAAAGACATTTGAAAATTGAATCAAGTGTATGTGTTAAGATCACACTTTTTCAAAAACCCATCAAATCATTTCCCCTTGACCTATCCAAGCAAGCATAGACGCTCAAGCTTATTTTAAGATCACTAAAAAAAATTAGAATCAAAAATTCCAAAGTATCTTTCAGGCAGCCATTTCATCAAACACCTGGTTAGCACAGATTAAGCTTCTGCCTAACTTCACTGTTGTGCACAGTAATGATCGACCATTTGGTCCCCTCTCCACTCCTCTGTCTCCCTAGCATCTAACCAAGCCCCAGACCAGCACCCCCTTAACTGCTAGCACAGTGGAGCGCCACCCTTTTGTGGTCATCGCCGGCCGACCACGACCAGCTCGTAGCAGACCGCCTCACGCCCATCCAGGATGTCCAGGAGCTATGCTGCACTCTACCGCCACCCCCTGTCCACCCCACGGTCGAAGCCAAGCCCTAGACCACCCTAGTCGCACCGCGCACTGCCTCTCTGTGCCATGTCCAGAGCGCGCCAGCGCGCCATGCCTGACCAGCTCGCCTAGCTCGCGCCTTGCCCTCACCGCGCACACACAACCTCGCCATGATCACGCCACCCCGGTAGACACCCCCGTTCACTGCCGCGCGACCCGCAGCTGCTGCGTGCCACCGCAAACACTTCTGCCGCTGCTCAGAACACCGCACGCTCCTGACCGAACCACACTGCCCCACGCCGCGCCATTAAGCCCGTAAGAACCACCAGGGAGCACCGCACCGTCCAACGCCCTCGCCCATGCTGTTATCCGCCTGTAGCGACGCCACCATCGAACTCAGATCCGCACCGCTTGGTCCCCTCGCCGTGCTCTAAAATGAGTCCACCCCCGCCTCCATTCTTCACACCAATCCACTCCCCACCTCTCGCTGACCTGCCCCACTTCTCCCCGGAGCAAGGTGAGCACCACCGTGCCGGAATTTCACCGGAGTCCATTACTGCTGGAGGAGAAGGGCGCCAGCGATTACGACCACCCTAAGCCCTGCCATGACCCCGCCTCGCCCCGTTGTCGTCTAGCACGTCGATTGCCCCCGTCGCTGACCCTAGATGGAGCCTAGGTGAGCCGCACGAGACCCCCACCGCCGTGCTAGCGTAAATTCCTCGCCGGAGTAGTTTGTCGTCGATGATGAGCCACGACCATTGGATTAGAATAAGATTGCACAACTCAGATTCGCCCATACCGCTTCGCGTAGTTAGTCCTGCTGACCAGTGGGTCTGCGCTGTCAGCAGCCCTCTTCGCCGCGTAGTGTAACTGGGTCGGCCCGTTTAACTTCCCGCGCTGGCCTAGAAATTCAAATATTGTTTTTTCCTATTTTAGTTTAAACTAGTTTATGTCCACCGATTCAAAAATTAATTCAGAGAGTTTCATTGAACCAAATTGCATGATTCAAATTTCGTTAGAAAGATGATTAAAATATCTATCCAAGCCCGTTGGATTTAAATAACAAGGTAGAGACTTTCGTAACTTCAAACATTTTTCAAAAATCAACCATAATAGCTTTTGAGTTGATTCTAGCTCTCAAAAATCACATTTGACCATATATATCCGACTATGTAAAAATATTTAGGTTTCTATGCAGTGACTTTGGACTAGTACCAAAAGAATGCTATTAGGGCATTTCTAGTCACTTTAAATTGATTAAATAATAATCTTAAACTTTATAAAATGTGACCAACACTTTAAATCACATTCCCATGTATTAGAATATGTGGTGATGACATGTGTCAACATGATCCCATATTTTAATTGGAGAATATTAAATCTTAATTAATTTCAATGAGTAGAAATTACTTTTCTAAAATAAAATGAATAAAACTAGTTCTTTATTCCATGTGATGCTTGTGATGATGCTAGATCATCAAGTGTGAGCCTTAGTGTGCTAAATAAAAGTAATTAAGTATTGTTTGGTGATTATGTACCCATATTCATCTATAGACGATAGTACCGACCAAGGATATGAGGAGGAGGAGTTCTACCCCGAAGAAGACGGAGAAAACTTCAATCACTGCACCAATCAAGGAAAGCCATCACTAATTGTAGGATAACCTAGGAAAGATGCATTAGGCATGCTTTGGTTATATACCTTTGATTTACAACAATCCCAAGTTTTACTTGCAAGCCCTATTCTTTCTTTTACTTTGCAAAAGTTCTTTACTTTTAGTCAGTGATTTGTGAGTATTGGAAAAATAGAATAGATAGCATAAAGAGTATAAAACTAGGCCTATCTAGTTATAATTAGAGGTCATTCTATGGCATGAGATTGAAGATTAGCACCCCTCATTAGTGAACACTCTTAACCTTAGAGGCTAGTGCTAGGTACAAAACTTGATGACATTAGATGGGAATACTTGGTGAAAATGATTATGAAAACCTTGGAATGATGCTTTATTCTATTGAGATGTCTTGACATGTGTTGAGAAACACAATGGTTTGATGATGAAAATGTTGAGGCATGAGCCTTAGCCCTTTATAAAAACTGATGATTGGGTTTGGATGCGATACCATTCCAATTTTACCGTACCACCACAATACATAAATTGGGTAGGGCTTAGCCGGAAGTTTATATGCATTAGTATGGGTTCCCTCATGGGAGAGGTTTGAGATGAGGCTACCTCTTGATGATGTACACCTATGTAGTGCCCAGGATGGCAGATGGCCATGGCTAGGAGGCCAAACTCATAGGGGAGGTGCCTATACTAGAGTGTGTAATTGAAAGGTTATGATTGATTATCCACATACTAAGTATGATGATTCAGGGTTATCCCTGACGGATGTATCGAATTTTGTGGTGAAAATGTACCACCTCTGCAGAGTGTGAAACTATTTGAATAGTTGCGTCCGTGGTCATGGACAGTTGGAGTGGCCATACTATTCCGTCGTCAGATGTTTTCAAAATGACTTGTGAAATGAGTTGTGACTTTGACTTGACCACAACAGGGTTGTGAATATGAAAACTAGTTTCCCACTTAAGTGATTTAGAACATTAGATATGTTTCCCTTACTTCTAAACTCAGTTTAGGTAAAATTGGCTTTTTGCAAGTAAACCTAGAGCTTAAGTTTCCTACTAGAGCTACCTTACTTGTTAGTGATAGTTTGCGGGTACTTAAAGAGTACTCATGGCTTTGTCCCTGGCTATTCCCGTGGCTAGACTATGAGGAGGACTACCAGGATGATTAACAGCAGGATGTCTACGACAACTAGGATCATCTCCCATCGTCAGCATTGCCTGTGACCCTGAAGATGGAGCCCACTACTGTGCTTATTTTTCTGCTGCTTGTTTGTATTAAGACTAGATCATGAGATCCTTTATTTGTGTAAAACCTTTTTATGGTTTGTAATGGATGATGTACTATGATATCCAATCTGTTATGTCCCGCAAAAATGGTAATCCTGGGATTGCGAGGTATGGCATAACAGGCATCTGGGATTAAAATCCGGGTGTTGACAATCCCTCCTAGCCTTTATATATGAGGAGGCTAGGTCTCGGGTACCAATACGAGTTGGGTTACAAGTTTGAGTTTGTATCTAGTCTAGTCTTGGACTTCCCTTGCTTTGTATCACCAGGAGTCTGTGTCCTTGTAGGCTTCATATCTGTCGAACCGTCATGGGCTTTGTGGATCTTCAAGTGAACCTTCTGTTGGGCCGTACCATGTATACCAATAATAGGCACCCGAGGGGTTATGCCCATGTCATCGACACTGATTTACTGGGAACCTTATTAAGAATACGTGCAAATGTCTTTACAGCTTCTATCCATAAACCAAGCGGCAAAGAGGAGTGACTTAACATACTTTGTACCATGTCCGTAAGAGTACGATTCCGCCTTTTAGCGACTCTATTTTGCTGAGGTTCGCCTGGTGCTGAATACTGAGCAACAATACCATTTTCCTGTAGGAACTTAGCAAAAGGTCTAGGAATTTGGCCATAAGAAGTGTGTCTACCATAGTACTGACCACCATGATCAGACCTTACAACTTTGATATTTTGACCAACTTGATTCTCAACTTCAGCTTTAAATATCTTGAAGTTTTCTAATGTCTCAGATCTTTCTTTGATAGGATAGATGTATCCAAAGCGGGAGAAGTCATCAGTGAATGTTATGAAGGAATCAAAACCATCCACTGATTTTACATTAAAAGGACCATAGATATCCGTGTGAACAATTTATAAAACTCCCGTGCTTCGATTTGCACCTTTCTTGATTCTCTTAGCATATTTCCCTTTGATGCAATCAATACAATTATCTAGATCCGCATCTGAGAAATCCAAAGGATGAAGGATTTTCTCCTTAATGAGATGCTCAATTATCCCCCTCGAAATATGTCCTAGAAGATAGTGCCATAATTTCAAAGAAGTCTCATCATCATTGCGCTTATGCTTGGTACTAACATTCACATTAGAAGAGGCATCAACTTCATTTATGGAATCACTTAAGGAAACAAGATAAAGTTTGTCTTGTCGGAAGGCAAGACCAGCATTATTATTGTCAAACATAATTATACATCTATTGTTCCCAAAGTCATAGTGAAAACCATCACCATCTAAGCATGATACAAACACAAGGTTTCGTCTCATAGAGGGTACATAAAGTACATTACATAAACGAAGCATAAATCCGCTATGGAGCGTAAGTAAGAACTCTCCAATAGCCTCAGCCTCGGCCAAAACACCATTAGCAACTCTAATGGTTCTTTCCCCTCTTCTTAGGGTCCTCTTCATATCGAATACCTATAAGGAGTTTGCAACATGAACCGTTGCACCTGAGTCAACCCACCATGTATTGGTGGCATAATTAACATAAAGGGATTCATCAACAAAGGTTATAACATTAGTGCCTTTCTTATTGAGCCATTTCATGAACCCAATGCAATCCCTATGAACATGTCTGCTTTTTCCACAAAAGCGACATCCATTAGGATCTTTACCATCAGCATTAGGGTGTGCATCTGCATTAGGAGCTCTATTAGGATTCTATTGCTGAAAGAACTTAGAAGATTGCCATTTATCTTTAACTGAGCAGGCTTAGGCTTCATAAACTTTTGACTTTTATTCTTCTTAGAGTGCTTGAACTGGTTAACATGATCAACTCGTCCAGATTTAAGCCTTTCCTCTTCTTGTACACATATATCCATCATTTCATCCATGCCCCATTTAGAATCCATCACATTGTAATTGATGGTGAACGGAGAGAACTCCATGGGAAAGGCTAACATAATAAAATGGACAAGGGAACCTTCATAGATTTCCATTTCCATTGTCTTAAGTTTAGTGGCCATGCTGATTTTCCTCATTATATGCTCTCTCAGACTCCTAGTTGGATCATACCATTCATCAATAAGCCTTGTAATGAGACTTGTTGTATAAATTTTGGATGATCCCTTAAACTGGTCCTCAATCTTTTCAAGGTAACCCTTGGCAGTCTGAGAGTCCAGAACAGCTCCCCTCATACTTTGAGTGATGGAGCCCTTAATAATCATGAGATAGTATGATTTGAATCCTCTCACTTAGTTTTCTCATCAACACAAACCCTTTTTAGGGCATCATAATTCTCATCACCTTCAGTAGGTGCAGTAGGAGGATCTTTAAGGAGGGCATAATTAATATTCAGCAAAGCTAAAGTGATCTCAAGCTTTTCCTTCCATGTACCAAAATTGGTACCAGCCAACTATTCTATGCCATTAATAATTCCGGCAATTTGAGAGGCATTAGATGCTGCAAAAGAAAATAAATGATTTGAGTAAGCATAACCATTTCATACTCCTTTTATCAATGTAGTCTACATCAGCTTTGGCAAGAAATACACATGCTCAATAACATTTTGTGATCAAAACATTTGCCAATCAGCTTTGGCCATAATGACATATATAAGCCACACTTAGTTAAATCCTCTCACACATAGAATTCTTTCCATTAGTCTGGAACACATCAGCTTTGGCCAGAAGTGAGCCAGACCAATAAAAATTTCATGGTCAAAATGTCCATCAATCAGCTTTGGCCAGAATGATAGACATAAGCCATGCTTAATTTGAGGATTTCGAAACTTTATTTTGCAACAAAAAATTATTACCACAATTATTTGAAGAACAACACAAAATAAAAAACTAGGCATAATAAAACACATCAAACTTACTTAAGTGAGATACATAATTGCATGACAAAAGAATAATTTGTCACACAGTTGTGTTCCATAATTGATATAATAAGATATTCCAAAAAATTAGCCCCAAAAACCATTTATATAAGACCTAACTTATAAACATTAATTTTTAAATATTATCTTATTCATTATCTTGGCTCAAAAGGATTTTTGGCCCACAAAGCCCTAAAACCCCCTTTACTATTTTAATTTAAGGAAAAAACTTCCAGAATGGGGCGAATCTAGCCTAGCCCGTGTGCCCCTTAGCCCTTTTAGTGGCCCACTGGGCCTGTTAAACAACTGAGGCTGCTGGCCATTGGATCGCATCCAACGATTAGAGGATGCATCGGGTCGGAACAAAACCGACCCATGGCGACGCCCCCGCGACCCTTAGCCCTCATTTTCCCCTCTCCTTCTGCCTCCCACGACGCGAGCAAGAGAGAGAGAGAGCGGTGGCGGCGACGAGCGCTAGCGCCATAGGAGAAGGCATGATAGCGGTGTTGGCTAGGCCCCCTCGTCGGAGCTCCATGCGGCTTTGGCTAATGCACACTTCCGTAGAGCGGCTCTGGGCGGCGCCCTTTGCAAGGAGATGGTGCACGCGCGCAGGCGTCCCTACATCGTTGTCGACGATCTCGCGTCCAGCACTGTGGAGACCCTCGACGACAACAAGCGCCAGCAGGAGAACCGCCACGGCCCGCTGTGGTGGACGGTGAGACATCACGGGCCAAGCCCGAGCGGTTCTGCCAACTTAGAAGGTTGGCTCCAGCACCACCGTGGCCAACAACAACGATGAGTCCCATAAGTTAAGCTCCGTACACCCTTTAGATTATCAAATTAGGGTTAGGGTACCTTAATTTAGGAAAATAGGGTTAGGGTTCGTCTGATTTGGGAATTAGGGTTAGGGTTTATCAGTAACTAGGGAAATTAGGGTTAGGGTTCATCGATTCGATGAACTAGGGTTAGGGTTCTTCAGGGAATTGGGGATTTAGGGTTATGGTTTGCACCAGAAACTTAAATCCTCGCACTAGAGTTACATAATTGAAACCTTAGCACCTATCCTTGATCTGTTAGGGCTCAAAGTTAGAAGCTTCAGGGCTTAAACCTCAACTTTATGCAGTTCTGAAGCAAGAACGAACAAAACAAAACTCTAGCAACCACAACTTGATATTGATCTTAAGAATAAGCTTACAAACATAATTAACAACATAAGAGGGCTTAAACTTAGAGCTAGATGCTCTGATGCCATTGTTAGATCCCTTAGGATCATCTAGCTCAAGAGATAAGCCACGAAGAGAAGGATCTGATGTTGTGTACCTTGATCTAGAGGTCCTGCCATGGCCTCCTCTTCCTTTGCTTGTACTAAAGTAATTTGCAAGATCAGTGGGTGGTTCTTCCTAGTGCTTTAGGTGCTGGCTTGATCAGTGAGTGGGGGAGAGAGAAGATCCCAGCTGACTGGACAGGTCAGCCCAGCTTAAACCGTAGGACCCCTATTTATAGCACTTGCACTAGAGGAACCTGCACCCCAAAATGGATGGTCAAGATGCCCTTGATTCGGGCATCCAATGACTGTTATTAAATAGCCTCTTAAAAGACACAAACCTAAGTTATTTGATCACAGAAAACTACAGATCACTTATATATCCAACACATTGACATATGTAGAGGAAGAACATTTACTTCAAAAATAAACCTTACCATTTCTTTCGCGCCAACACCACTCACATGCTTATTTTTGTTTTCATAGGCACAAATGAACTTTTTACATTCTGTTTGGGTATAACCCATCTATGTTTTCATTGCAATCACTTGCAAAATTATAGGGCTCATAGCATCTCTGCTCGTGGAAATAGTCATGGATCCTCTACTAATAGGCGCTCCCCTTTTAGAAGTGAGCCTACCTCACTTGGTTAGGGGAGTGGATGTACGACCTAGCCGTCCATGTTCAAGTTTTTGTGACACGAATTTGGGTTCTTATTATTGAAAAATCAAACTCGTCATGGGAGCTTTCCCCACCGCCCTCCTTTCAAAATCAAATAGGTGCTCCCTTTTAGATTGGCACCACAAATGCCTCACAAATAAACTTATCCTCACCCCCTGTGTATGATCTAGTTCTCTCGCTTACACGTCTTGTTTATCTCTGTGTGATTTGTCTGAGCACATTGTAATGACCTCGAATCGGCTCCATGCAGATTTTAGCGATGCCCCCAAACCCGCATAGAAGCGATTCGATGACACCCACCAGGAAATTGTGTGCGGGTGGAAAACTAAGTAATATCATTACACAATAGTCCACGATGGAACCCACAAGAACATATATATATACAATAAAGAAACAGTGAGTCAAGAATACAGATATACATTACAAATATCCATACCCTATTGAAAACGATACAACATCCAAGTACGGACAAGATATAAATGGGACTAAAAGTTCTGGAGAATAACCAATGGCATCCATAACCCTTTCCAGGCCAAGCCGGAAGGGTAACCTTTTTAACATCGTCGCACTCATACATGTCAAAGAAAAGGGTTGCCAATAAAGGGCAAAGGAGAAAAAGGAGTGGTTAGTACTGAGGCCAGTACACAACGAGTCTTAGAATTTGGCGGTTCTCGCCTACATGGGTATGGTGGACTAAAGCGACAATAAATCATGAACTAAACAACCTATAGAGACTCGATACAATTATTGGCTATTAGAGAGGGATAAGAGAGACCTATTTGGAACCAACCTGATAATAACATCAAACATAACCAATCCTAAAGTTTCTCACTCGAGACCAAACGAGGAACTCCTGCAGAGGAACACATGAATTAATCATTCCATTATGGTTTCAATATTTACTAGTCACATATAGATAGCATAAAAATCCCAATATCACCATTTTTGGCACTTTTAACTAACCATTCCATGGCAGTGGAGCTGATTACTAGTCATACCAAAGTCAAATTTATAGCACTACTTTAGTTTAAGTTTTTTATGGTCGAGACACTATGCTCCAAGTAGTCCATAACCACGAACACGACTTTTTGAAAAGATTTTTTATGACCACCTTACCGTAGGGGAAGCCCCTATGGTTAATTTTATACATTAATATCAAACAAAACGTGAGGCAAAAATAGCCAAGTTCATATCAAGGAGGAAAAATATCTCGAAGGAAAAGATCAGGGGCTAAACAAAACAGTCAAGGATCCATTCAACTAGAGGTTGAACCAATAACAACTTGAATCTGAACTTATGAAGAAGCAGTTCATTTTGGAAAAGGACTTTCCATCGAGCAAAGGAGACATGCACATGTTTGAAGATAAAATCATTGCGAACTCTCCAGATAAAACTTTTTGAAGATTTGCCCTACATGGGTGCACAAATAGCAACACACACGATCAACCTCGGGAAAAACCAAATGCAAGCAAAGAGGCATCACGACAAAGCATTCACAAGATTCAAAAATATTTCAAGGGGCCACCCCACTAAGCTACCCTCAACAAAGTCGGTCGGGCTCCGATCCCGGGGTTTGCATCAATGGATGTAAACGACTGGGAACCCAAAAGTGTGACTTGCCTTGTTGATACCGCGAAAATATTCTGCTTTCTAGAATAGTACAGTAGTAAATAAAGAAGTAAAATATTCCTTAAGTACATGATAGTAGTAGAGCCTCAAACTTTATTTTCCTAGAAATTATTGCATTTTTCTAACTAGAAAACATATATAATTTGTAATATTTGAAATTATTAATTAAAAAATGCCATTTAATATGAAAGCATTTATTAATATAGGAAGATTATTTATTATTTTACAAGATTTGACAAAATAAACCAAGGCCAGATTCATGTTCAGAATTCAAAAACAAGCACACCTCTTGTTAGTTTTTCGAAATTCATTGTAGATCATGTTTAAAAACTTAGTCAAAGTTTGGTTGGTGTTTGACTTATTTGAAATCCAGTTTTTAATTTGAATTTGAAATTTTTAAAGGCTGTGGGCTTTTCGCACGGAACCACAGCTAACCAGAACCATCGACAAGTGAGTTGCGTGCTAATTGGGCTTGTCGTGCTGGCGCGGTGTGCTGAGTGGCTAACAGGTGGGCCAGGAGGTGGATGCCGGGTTGAGCTTTGAGAGAGGCAGGGGTTTTCTACAAAATCTTCCTGCGGCTAACTAACGAAACTATTGATGCGTTTTTTCTGAAACTCAACAGCGGCGGTGCTAGGTTCCGGCGAGGCTAGCGGTGACGGTGGTTGACTAAGCGAGGTGTGCTAGGGCTCGATGGAAAGCTCAGAGTTCCAGCTACCTCTTTGTTTCATCGGAGAAGGGTGGAACGATCTAAAGGCAAAGCGAGCTTGTGACAAAGTCAACGACACAGAGGATGCAGCAGCAGTGCTGCGAGCGGTAGCACGCGCACGATAGTGGCGCTCTGGTGGGTCCTTGATAGTGAGGTTGTGCGGTGTGGTTGAGGGGTACGCATGTGCTGTTCGTCAGTCTCGAGTGAGCATGAGGGGAGCCCAGTGGCAAGGCAAGATGCACGAGGTGTCTATGGTGGCGGCGGTGAAGCTCACGACAAAACTAAGGGTAGGGTGATTCTGGACCAAAGCGAGACGGGGAAGAGGACATGGAGATGCAGTGGCTTACCACGAAGCCGGTGGTGGCTTAGGTTTTGACTGAGGAGGATAGAGACAACGGGGGAATGACGGACTGTAGCGGTGCTCATGGTGTGCTTGCGGGGAAGAAGAACTTGTCCGCTCCACCTATTCTTGATTGCCCAGTTCGATGCATGCAAGGGTACTGATATTCCTCCACTATTCTGTGGTGGCTAGGAACGACAGGGCGGTTGCGCTAAGCTACCAGAGCGGCAGCCATGTCTACGGTGGTGGATATCAAAAAAGGGGTAGGATTAGAGGGTGACCTAGGGTTGGGGGCAAGGGAGTGGGGTAGATAAGACAGTGCTCACACACGCGGCATGAGGTGACAAGGCTGGCAGCAACACACGGCTACCTGCTCCCTTTGTCGGCCATTGAGAGAGAGGATGGGACAGGGCCAAAGAGGATAAACAATGATTGGGGGATTTCTCTGTCTGAAGCGGTACGGGCCAGGTGGAGGAAGGTTTTGGCCAGCCCAAGAGCAGAGAGGGGAGAAGGTTGCTACGGGCTGTTGCTATGCTGGGCAGCGAGTTGGACCAAGAAATCTAGCTCCTCGCCTCTACTCTCTCTCTTTATTATTTTTGTTTTAATTTTTATTTGTTTGTTTGTTTTGTTTTAAATTCAAAACAGCAAACTAACTCAATCCTTTTGAAGCTTTGCATGTGATTTTGAATAGAGGATTGTGGCATTTAAATAGAGATGAAGAGGGAACATCACAAAGGGAAGGATATGCCCACAAAACTTCCATTGGGCATTTATACAAGATATGGGGTTTAGGGTTTTGCAATTAGGAACAAAAGCATTGTCAAAATATTGGATCATAGTAATGGATCCTCACATATATAAAAAATGGGAAGGGTGATGTGATATCAAAAAACACAAACAAGAACAAATGCAATGCAACATATGATCCATGCAATGTGGCATGATGACCATGATCATGATGTCATGATGATGCAATAAAGCAAAAGACAAGCAAATTCTAATTGGGGATTTCCCGGGGTGCTAAAATTCGACACCACTAACAAGGGTCTTGCCCCCATATCCACTCCATGGTACGGGGAAGAAAGGTGATGATCGGATTCTTCTTGCTCCAAGTAGATTACCATGACACCACTAACAAGGCTTCTTGCTCTATCTTGAAATTGTCGACACCACCAACAATATAATGTTTCTAATGATCATCGAGAGAACACTACGGAGAACAAAGGCGAAGGTAAAGGTCTCAAAAGATAAGGCCACCGCTAACTTCCATAGAATGAGTAAAAGTCGCATTAATCCACCCGTTCAATGCAAAAAGAGAGAATGATAAGAGTAGTGGTATGGTCATGACTCCATCCCACATCGAAAGCATTACTCTACACATGAATAGGAGAATTGTGCAACCCAACTCTCAGAATTGAGACTAAAGATCTCGACAAGCGATGTTCGGAAAACTAAGGACTGATACATGCTCTTTATTCGATATGACATAGATGATGTCGTCATGTTGGAAAACACCGGGTATAAATATTTTTTTTAAGAATTTTGGGTCAAAGATACAATAGACAAAAAGATAGCATGAAGACCGGATGTAGAAACACCATTGCAAGAGGAAGGAATAGAAATCCTAAAGGTATGATGGATACCCAACCACGAGAAGTCCTGGACTTGAAAGAAAAGATCAGAGAGTTGATTCAAAACATGCACAGGTAATAGAAGAATAGCATAGAGGTAAGGAGTAAAAACAAAGCTACTCAGATTATCCAACCGATTTTTGCAAAATAGTTTTGACACTCTACATCGTCCGTTAGCTAGGTTATCATATAGGCTGAACTAGTGGGGTATCAAAAACCAAGGATCTAATACCACTTGTAACGCCCTTGAATCAGCCCCATTCAGATTTTAGCGATGTCTGCCAAACCCGCATAGAAGCGATTCGATGACTCCCACCAGGCACTTGCGTGCGGGTGGAAAACAAAAGAATATCATTACACCATAGTCCATGATGGAACCCACAAGAACATATATATACAACAATGACTTAGCGAGTCAAAGATACAGCTATACATTACAAAGATCCATACCCTATTGAAAATGATACAACATCCGAGTACGGACAATATGCAAATGGGACTAGTCCTAGAGAATAACCAATGGCGTCCATAACCCTGCCCAGGCCAAGCCAGGAGGGTAACCTTGCTAACACCATCGAACTCATATCTGTCAAAGCAAAGGGGTGCCAACAAAGGAAAGAATAAAAAGGGAGCGGTCAGTACTGACACCAGTACACAGCGAGTCTTATAATTCCACGACTCTCGCCTGCATGGGTATGGTGGACTGAAGCAGTAACAAAGCATGCACTAAACAACCTATAGAGACTCGATACAACTGTCGGCTATCAAAGAGGTATAAAAGATACCCATCCGGAACTAACCTCATACTAACAACAAACATAACCCATCCCGGAGGTTCCTCCTCGAGGCCAAACGAGGAAGTCCTTCTGACAAACACACGAAGTTGACAGTTTTATTAATCATTCCATTATGGTTGCAATACTTATTGCTCAGATATAGATAGCATGAGACATCCCAATATCACCATCTATTGGCACTTTTACCATTCCATTTTAGTGGAGCTGATCACTAGTCATACCAAAGTCAAATTTATATCACGACTTTAGTTTGAGTTGTCTATGGTCGAGACATTATGCTCCAAGTAGTCCATAACCGCGAACACTGCTTTTCAAAAAGATTTACCCCGCAGGGGTGCACAAATAGCAACACACGCACAATCAACCTAGGGAAAAAACAAATGAAAGCAAAGAGGCATCACGACAAAGCATCCACAAGATTCAAAAATGATTTCAGGGGGTCACCCCACTAATCTACCCGCAACAAAGTTGAACAGGCTCCGAGACGGAACCAGGGTTTGCGTCAATGGTTGTAAATGACTGGGAACCCGAAAGTGTGACCGGGCGTGTCGATACCGTGAAAAAATTCCGCTTTCCAAAATAGTACAGTAGTATGAAGAGTATTCGCAGCAGAAAACAAAAAAATCTATGTTAGAATAATCCAGACGCCTAGATCTATCTATGAGTTCATGCAATAATGGGATGGAGAGGTTCGGTTACATACCCTTGTAAATCGAACACAGTTAACATCCCGTGGGGAACGTTGCTGAAGTAGTCAAACTGGTAGCCTACCTCAAGGTCGTGAAGCTCCTCGCATGTCACCTCTTGGTCCTTACACGACTGTTGTGGTGCCACTAATGGTATCGCTATCCGAGGACTCACACACGTACGATGTTTGATGATGACTCCCGTTCTTCTTGATCTAGCCAGGATGCGGAAGTGGGCCCTTTGGAACCGAGATCCAGCAGCGCGACGGTGTCTTGGTGATGTTAACTCCTACGTGTATAGTCCTTTATTGGGACCATTCCAACACAAGGATCAACTAGAGAGAGAGAGGAAATGCCCTAAGAAAAAGTCCTTAGGAAATCCCTTTTATGTTTTCTGTGTCCTTTTCCCACCACCATTGGCTTTTTTATATAAGGGAAAGGGTAGGACTCCCTTCCCTCAAGTACCATATATGGGACTAAAGGAAAAAGGAGAGGAGGAGGCAACAGTCGGCGTTGGTCAGGCCTGCCCACACGGCTAAGGTAGTGGTTCGTCGGGTGGGCCAGCCACCGCGGCCCGCCAGCCGCCAGCCCGCTTGTGCCTGCCAGCGCCCCCGCCTGGGTCCTGCGAGGCTCGTGGGCCGGCCTACGCCAGCTGCAGCGGCAGTATCTATGACTAAGTTCTGCCTGTGCTCTCACCTGGTCATGCTCATTGGGTTGGGCCTAGCCCGGCTGTGGCGGTTGGGCAGTGGCAGCTGTTTCCTGGGGTGGCCTCTCTCTTGGGTTGTCTCCCCTCTAGGAATTCGGCCCATGGGCAGAGGTTGCCCCATAATAATTAATTTAAATTTAATATATATTAATTCATAATTAACATATATACAAAAATCCTTTATTAATTCTAAACACCTTTTGATTTATTCCTTCTTCTGAATGACTTTAGATCATCTTCAGAAATTTTTCGGCAATATCTTATTAGAACAAGAGAATGCTCTCTTTCTCATCGGCGATCCCTTGTTTCCATATCTATCTTAGAACATCATCAGACCCTTAAGTGTGTTACCCTACGGTTTGGGAATGGCACATACATGATCGAGATCCCTCTTGATCAATGATTAATAGCGGGACCGAGATGTCCATAATGACCCCCATGCATTCCACGAGACTATGTCATGTTCGAACCATAAACTTTGTGTCCCTATCCCTTTGTTTCTTTGATACATGACTTGTCCGAGATTCGATCTATGGCATCAACATACCTATCTCATTACTGACAAGTCCACTTAACTCGTTATTGTGATATTGTATCCCCTAACCTAGTCAATGGTTGCAACCTATTGGATACAGTTTCACCGAGTGGGCTCAGTGTATCTTCCTGTCATGCGGGCGAACAAATCCCAATCTCGATACATAGGTCTCAATTGTTCCTCTAGAATACCCGATGCACACCTTTATGGCCATCAATTTAGGGACACGATGGTTGATGTAATCAAAGCAGCCTTGGGAGACAGAGATTAATATGATCTGATGGTCTAAGGAGAAGGTCACCTAGTTTCTAATATTGCAACGATAAACCATGTGACTCGATCACATTGCAACACCAAGGTGGTTAATGTCCATCACATAATTCTCCAATGATATGACTCCGTTGTCAACTGGCATAAATGCTCCATGATCGGGGAACCTTGATCATCGGTTGCCCAACGAACTAGTTAAATAGAGGCTACTAGGGTCTAGGTTAGTTTGCATACCACACCTGTATCAATGTTTCCTCTTGATACAATTATAGAACAGTATGAAACTATTATGAACTAATTTGAGATATGATAATAAACCTATTTATTATTTGCCACTAGGGCGTATCTCTTTTAGTATCCCACTTGCACTAGAGTACAAATAATCTAGTTGCATCTGATCATAAACTATTTTGATCATGCTTGCTTATGGGAAATTTTATGTCCTTGATCTATTTTACCAGATCCATATGTATTTTGCAAATCATTAACTGTATCCTAATTTACACTTATCACATTATCTCATAATGCTCCTGAATTTTTCTGCTGACAAGGTGAGACTTCTGTTTCTAGGTTTTTGAAATGACGGTCAATCGATCACGAGGACTTTCACTGTTGTCATTATACTAGAAACGCGCTCGTCTGAAGTCAAACTCCCTGGGACAAAATGATCATGCCTTTAGTCACTACTCTAATATCCTATCTAGATTCCTCTCTCATTCCCAATGATTCGCTTACCATTGGTTCTGTGATTCATGAATCACTTCAGGACATGTTCTTCATCAAGAACCTGGGTCACATCCAAGCCAAGTATACAACTTGTTGATTCGTAAGATAAATATATGACAGATTCATACATGGTGAGCATCATCCTTGTTTCTCCAATCAACATTTGTTGTTTTACGAAAATGTTTCACAAACAAACAACTTTGCTTGTTCTATTCTGAAAACTCTTCAGAATCTAGTCTAGGGCTTTCTAAACTTGCTTCAGAATCCTATCAGAAACATTATGGCTTTGATGCTATTTAAATATACCATCAATCTCCATAGGTTCCAATATCAATATTCTGTTCAACTTCATTCTCAAAATATTTACTTTAAATATTACTAATATCTATTACGCCATCCACTATATGTCAAACACATATAGAGAGATGTTCGTTACGCTCCCTGACATGGGTATACCCTACAGGTACTCGAGCTTGGTATATACGGTCCAAATACGTACAGGCCCATGGTGTCGGGACTCGATACGGACTCTCGATTGCTTGAAGAACAAGAAGAAGTTAAAGATAGAAAGTTTGAAGGGGAAAAATCCTAACTTGTAACCGACTTGACCTGCTACTCGAGACCTAGCCTATCTATATAAAGGCTAGGAGGGGAGGCGAGGAGGACACACGCAACCCTAGTTTCCACAACCCTCGCCAGATTGCATCTGCGCACCATTGTAACTTTGAATTCCTTCGATAATTCCACGAGCAGACAAGCAGGAGTAGGGACCTCTACGAGGCCTGAACCTGGGTAAATCTTTGTCCCCTGTGTGCTTGTTTGCTAGCCGATAGATGTATCCAGCACTCCCTCCTGCTCCAAAACCCAAGTCCATAACAATGGGCATTGATGAGTTAAACCCTCGTCAATTGGCGTCGTCTGTGGGAATTGGGAGTGCTGATGTTGCGGCTTCTTCGGCCCCATCAACTGCGATCTACAACTCCGCAACAGCGGAGATTCGCCAGCTCTTCGGCGCGTTCGACTTCACCGTCCACACGCCGGCCACCCGCCCGGCCTTCGAGTCCGTAGGCGACGGAATCAGCCTGGCGATTGGGAGCTTCCGCTTCCAAGTTGGTCAGATGGGCACGTTTCGCATGCCTAATCAGCCGACAGCACCGGCGATTGCCCCAGCATCATGGTTCCCTCCATCGATCGGTACCCTCAGCGAGCTCAACGCCCCGACAGTAGTCGAAAATACGGTTAGCGACAGCAGTCGTGATTCCGATCTGAGCGATCTGGCCACTGAAGATGGAACCTACGGTTCCGGATCTGAGAGTTGTGGAAGCAACAGCTTCCCCAATCACTTCATGTGCGCCGTCATCAACGCAGGCGACACCTCTGCCAATCGCGACAACGATGGCAACCCTGGTAATGGCACCGATCCACCCAACGCCGGCAACGGTGGCATTGGCGGCAACGGCGGTAACGGTGGAAATCGCGCCCCCGTCAACAATGGAGGAGCAGTCGAACCTCCCAGCATAATCAATGAGCAAACTGGCGAACGCGTCATAATCAAGCTCAACGAGCAAGAGTGGGATCGCTGCCGTGAGGCCTTACGAGGCACACCTCTGCCTTTCGGGTCCCCGCAAGAACTGCTGATGGGCTATCACTGGCTCCTGAAGGAAGAATTCAAGCACCAACTACAAACAATCGCGCAACTCGAGGCGCGTAAAAAGGCAGCGGACGAATCGATCCTTCGTCGCGCTGGGCTCTCCTCCTACGGAGGATCCTCCTCCAGGGGCAACGAGTACCTCGCCAAGAAGAGGCAATCGCGGATGTCTCATCTTACCGAACAAGAACGCATAGAAGCCGTGAAAGTCCTCGACTTCGGCTCTATGACAGTCAACAAGAGAGGCAACGTGGTCCCTAGGACGCCGCAGGCCGCGGTGACAGCAGCCACCATGTACCTCCTCAATAACCAGCCGCCAGCTGGAGATCCCCGAAATGCCATGCACCAATCTACGATCACGGGCTTGGGATTAATCGAGGCCGCCCTCGACAAGGAGCCAACACCAGACCCAAAAAAGGGCAAAGCGCTAGAAAAGCACCACTCCTCGCCCTCATCCAGCGATGACAGTCACGACCTGTCTCGACGCCGCCGCTCACGGAGACACGACCGTGACTACGATGCACGCGACGACCTCACGCAGCGCAAGATCGAAAAATCAAGGGCACGACATGCTCGATCGACTGACACGGAAGAAGAAGACAGGGAGCTCTGCGGCGCTAGATGCTTCAGCAGATCCATTAGGCAAAAGCGAATGCCTAAAGGGATTAAACTCCCGTCGGAGAACCCGAAATTTGACGGCCTACAGGACCCCAAGATCTGGCTGGAGGACCACATCTCCTCCGTCAGACTTCACGGAGGCAGTCGAAGCACTACCATGCAATGCTTGCAGCTACAGCTGCAGGGCGCCGCCCGAGCATGGCTCAATAACCTTCCACGCGGATCCATTCGCAGTTGGGATGAGTTGGTTTACAGCTTCGTGTGCAACTTTAAGGGCACGTATAAGCAGTCCGCATCAATCGAAGAGCTGAGATGCTGCCAACAAAGATCTGGCGAATCGCTGCGCTCCTACATCCAAAGGTGGTCCATCATCAAGAACTCCGCGGAGAACATTTCAGAACACCTCGCGATTGATGCATTCAATGGTGGTGTCTGCCGCCTAGGACTCAGGGAGGAGCTGGGCCGCTCAAAGCCCCAAACCATCGACCACCTGATGGAGATCGCGAATCGGTGGGCCGATGGAGAAGATTCGGTAAAGAATCGCGCTCACTCCGACGAGGAGGCAGAACTCGAACGGAGACGTGACCGCTGAGGAAAGCGTCGCATGCACATCTACGATGACCGTGATGACGTCAACATGGTCGCGGCTGGCTACGCCGATAGACGCGACGATAACCGCAACAGTGGGTACCGTAGCGGTGGATACCGCGACTCCGGGAAAACCACGGAAGTATGGCAACGCCGCACTCGAGATGAGGCACCCGCGACCTCCATCGAGGACAAACTGTCCGGGCCATGCATGGTACACTTCTACATCGACAAGCATGATGGCAAGAGAAAGTCCAGCCACCTCCTCAAGGACTGTCGCGAGTTCCTCAAACTACACGAGGGATTGGTTCGGATGAACCACAATGCAGTCGAAAGAGGCTACAAAGCCGCTCCAGGCGCCATGGCACATGGCACACCGCCACCACCACCTGGGCCACCCCCGAACGGAGCCGCACCGGACCAGCACCACGGAGGCGAACCGTACCCACGGGCCATGGGCACCATGATGATCGAAAATGGACACCCCTCCAATAGGGTGCAGAAGGCCATCACTCGCCAAGTCAACTTGGCCATGCACTCGCCACCATCCACCACTGAGTACCTCAGTGGAAGCGAGTCATGCATCACCTTCGACAAGCGCGACCACCTGCCTCAGATACCCCGTCCAGGTCATTGCCCCCTCGTACTCGAGGCGCAAATTGGAGGCTTCGACATGAGTCACGTCTCATGGATGGCGGAAGCGGCATCAACCTCATATTCGCAAGTACCTTGCGAGCAATGAGAATCCCTCTAACCTGCCTGGAGGCATCGGACACAACGTTCCACGACATCGTCCCAGGGAAAGTCATATACCCCCTGGGCAAAATCAACCTCGACGTCATCTTCGGCATGCCGAAGAACTTCCGGCGCGAGCGCATCGATTTTGAGGTCGTCGACTGGCCCTCACAATACCACTGCATCCTCGGGCGCGTCGCGTTCGCTAGGTTCATGGCAGTGCCCCACTACGCCTACCTACAGATGAAAATGCCAGGTCCCAATGGCGTCATCACGATCAACGGGAGCTTTGAAAGATCTGACAGTTGCGACAGGGAATTCAACAGAATCTCCGAGTCCTTCGGCATGCAGGAGAAACTCGCGAGATTGAAAGAGACGATAGACAACAGCCTGCCTCCCCCAAGCAGGCCAAGCTCACCTGATCTCTCCTTCGACTCATCTGTGCACACAAAGAAAGTGTAGGTCCATCCATCGGATCCCGCCAAGACGGCCCTCATCACCAACAACTTGAGTCCCGCATAGGAACTCGCGCTCGCCGAATTCCACCGTGAGCACTGGGAAATTTTTGCCTGGTGTCCTGCGGACATGCCAGGAGTTCCCAGGGAATTCGCCGAGCACGCACTCGACGTCAACCCCGACGCAAGGCCAGTCACGCAAACAATTAGGCGATTGTCTGAGCCACGAGCACAGGCAATTGGAATGGAGATCAACAGACTCCTTGAGGCCAAGTTCATACGCGAGATCAAGGAAAGCACTTGGCTCGCCAACACGGTGCTAGTACCAAAAAAGGACACGGATATCCTGCGGATGTGCGTGGACTTCACTTCTCTGAACAAGCACTGCCCAAAGGATCACTCCCGCTGCCACGGATCGACCAGATCATCGACTCCACCGCGGGATGCGAGCGCCTCTGCTTCCTCGACGCCTACTCAGGCTATAATCAAATTCGAATGAAGGAGGAAGATCAAGAGAAAATAGCGTTTACAATGCCCTTTGGTGTGTTCTGCTACAACACAATGCCCTTCGGGCTAAAAAACGTGGGAGCCACCTACCAGCGGTGCATGCAGGCTTGCCTCAAGGAACAACTGGGTCGCAACATCCAAGTCTATGTCGACGACATAGTAATCAAGACCAAGGAGGAAGCCTATCTAATCGACGATTTGCGCGAAACCTTCGCCAACCTCGACCGCTATTGGATCAAGCTCAATCTAGACAAATGCGCCTTCGGCGTACCATCTGGGCAGCTACTCGGGTATCTCATCTTCGCGAGGGGAATCGAGGCAAACCCGAAGAAGATAAAAGCCATACTGGCCATGGAGAAGCCGAAGAACATAAGAGGCGTCCAGCAACTGGCCGGACGAATCGCGGCCCTCAGTCGATTTATCAGTCGGATGGGTGAAAAGGCACTGCCCTTCTACCAGCTCCTCCGCAAAGCTGAAAAATTCGAGTGGACCAATGAAGCGCAAGAAGCATTCGAAGATCTTAAGCGCCTGCTATCCACTTCGCCAGTGCTGGTGACTCCACGAGAAAGAGAACCACTGTTGCTGTACATCTCCGCCACCAACCAGGTGGTCAGCACAGTGCTCGTCGTCGAGCGAGCTGAGGAAAACAAGGTCCACGGCGTACAACGCCCGATATACTACCTCAGCGAGGTCCTCTTTATGACCGCCCGGCGACTGCGCCACTACTTCCAGGAACACCCAGTCGTGGTAGTCAACGATGCCCCATTGGGACATATCCTCAATAACCCCGACGCCATGGGGCGAGTCGCGCTTTGGGGAATAGAGCTGTCTCCACGAGACATCACATATGAAAAGCGCGACGCAATCAAGTCGCAAGTTCTCCCTGACTTCCTCGTGCACTGGATGGAGAACCAACTCCCGGACAAGCCAGATATGTCCTACCTCTGGACAATGCACTTCGATGGGTCCAAGCGGAAAGACGGAGTAGGCGCAGGTGTCATACTGACATCACCTCAAGGGGACAAGCTGAAGTATATCCTGCGAATGCAGTTCACAGCCTCAAACAACGAGACTGAATACGAGGCCCTGTTGCACGGGATGAGGATGGCAAAAGCTTGCGGCGCCAAGAGGCTCATCATATATGGCAACTCCAAGTTGGTCGTCAACCAAACAATGCATGAGTGCGACGCACTGAACGACAACATGATCGCGTACCGTGACCTCTACGATACACTCGAAGGAGACTTCGATGGTTGCGAGCTGCGACACGTAGGTCGCGAAAGCAACGAAGAGGCGGACACACTCGCCAACATAGGCTCTACCTGCGCCCCATACCACCTGGGGTATTTCTCGAGCGCATATGCGAATGCTCCATCAAGCGAAAGGCCGCAGAAAAGAAAACAAGCGCAACAATGGACTCGGGGGCTACGCCACCCAATGAGCCAATGGCACTCGATGACTTGGAGCTAGACACAGGACTAGAGGGACCAATGAGCGTCATGATGATCGAGCAATCCTGGACGCAGCCGTACATTACGTACCTCCTCAGCAAGAGGCTACCGGACGATCCGACAGATGCAGGACACATCGCGCGGCGATCCAAGGCATTTGCCGTTATCAACGGCGAACTGTATAAACGTATCATCATAGGAGTGCTACAACGATGCGTCTCCATAGCCGACGGAAGAGCAGTCCTCCTCGACATCCATGAAGGGACCTGCGGGCACCACGCCGGCAGTCGCGCCCTCATTGCCAAAGCTCTACGAGCCGTATTATACTGGCCCACGGCCATGCGCGACGCCAAGGACATAGTACAAAAATGCAATGCTTGCCAGCGATTCGCGGACAAGCCACACGCACCAGGCGCAGAGCTACGGCCAATCCCATTGGCCTAGCCCTTCGCACAGTGGGGGCTCGACATGGTCGGCAAGCTTCCAAGGTCCTCGCGAGGAGGCTACGTCTACCTCTTGGCCGCAGTCGACAAATTCACCAAGTGGATCAAGGCCATGCCAGTGACCAACCAATCAGGGCACAACACGGTCAAGTTCTTTGAGTCCATCGTGTACCGCTTTGGCATGCCGCACAGCATCATCACCGACAACGGGACGAACTTCACATCCAAGGAGTTCCAAGAATCCTACGAAAACCTGGGGATCAACATCAGCTACGCCTCAGTAGCGCATCCACAGACCAACGGTCAGGTGGAAAAAGCAAACGGGCTCGTCTGCAGCGGCATCAAGAAGCGACTCCTACGACCACTCGAACAAGCCGCGGGTTGCTGGCCAGATGATTTGCAATCCGTACTCTGGAGCCTATGTACAACTCCAAACAGCGCCACGGGCTACATGCCATTATTTGTGGTGCACGGAGCGGAAGCAGTGCTACCCGCCGAAGTACGATACAAGGCGCCGCACGTGGTCGCTTACAGCGAACAAGAGTCATCCCTTGCACTCGAAGACTCCGTCGACCTCCTTGACGAAGCAAGAGAAATCGCCGCAGAAAGATCCACGATCTACCAGCAGAACTTGCGCAACTACCACAGTAGGAGGCTTCGCCCCAGATCCTTCGTCGAAGGTGACCTGGTCCTACGACTGAAGCAGCAGGGGCATCTCAAACTCGAGTCCCCCTAGGAAGGACCGTACATGATTACAGAAGTAATCCTAGGTGGAGCCTATCGCCTTCAAGATTTAGAGACAGGAGTCGCATACTCCAATCCCTGGAATGTCGCACAACTATGACGGTTCTACCCTTAGTCGTTTTTACTTTGACATTGCAAATAAGGCTACTTAGCCACACATTGTACCTCGCACTGTTCTTCGAATAAATGAAAGCTAAGTGCCCCAAAACTCTGTGTTCTCCTTTACTTTTGCAATTTATATACTCGGGGGCTACGCCATCCCATACACATCTGTTCTTTGAACCGAGACGCGATATCCTGAGTAGCTGGTACATCAATCGAAACCCTTAAACACAACCTCAATCCAGCTGCAACGCACCTGGCAGGTTGACAAGGGACTGAGATAAAACATGGCCAGGCTAACGAAAAGGACTCGCATTGTGCAACGCACTTCATGCTAACAAAGCTCTTTATACACATTCGACAATAAATTATTTACAAGACCTATACGAACTTTACAACACAAGTACACTTATATGCAGGATACAAACTAGGCTACTATCGCAGCAGAAGAACGTTGGTTTGTTCCTCAAAGAAGTCGACGATCTCTTCTCCTGGGCGGTCCACCACCTGATAGTGCGGCACCATATTCCAAGCAGAACCTGCTGGCGGTGCAGGCGGCCCAGACGCAACGGCGGCAACATCTACGTCAGGCCTGTGCAATCGCACCACTGAGAGAGCAGCCTTGGCACCAGCCACCAACTGTTGCCTCACGCATTCGCGAACCGCGAACAGATCTTGAAACTTGGCAAGGAGGGCTAGCAAGCTTGATGGAGTATCATCCAGCGGGAACATCGCCCGATAAGTGTTTTTCAAGCATGACTGTGACTTCTTCAGAAAGAGCAGCACTCGCGATGCACGATCCTGCAGGGTCGCCGGCGCAGTCGCATGATCATGATCTACCCAGAAGTACCCACTCTCTTGAAGTTGCTCCTAGGTTAGATCATGCAGGAGAATGGCAATCCTATCCTGCTCCTCCTGCGGATGACGCGCGCTAACAACTACACGAAGCAGCACCAGCAGCATGAGTACAACGTACCACTGCGAATGACTACAAGGAAAAGATGAGAACAAGCAAACTAACACTTGAATTGGTCGCCCAGCTGTGTCACCTCGCCAAGAAGATACTACTCTCGGGCGGTGGCTTTCTCTGCCTTCGACTTCCATGCACGCTCACGCACGCCCAGCTGCGTCACCTCTCCAAGAAGATACTGCTCTCGGATAACGTACCACTCACGCTCCAGCTGCTTCGCGCGATCACGCAGTCGCGAAAGCAAGGACAACTCATCTACCCTGGAGCGCGACGGTGCCACGGTATCATAAAGAATTGGCGAGTCCTGGGCTCCCCTCATAGGATCACTTGATGTACCCTACCACAAGTCAAGATAGAAGCAAATAAGACGACCAAATCAACACAAAGACAAAAGGGTCAGATGCATTCAAGACCATCATAAGTATCAACAGATACACTCGCCAGCAGGCATGTTCTTAAACAAAAGGACATAAACTAATCAACTATTACAAAGCTAACTAAGGAGCAACTGGCTTCTTTGACTTCGACGACTTCGGGGGCTTCATCAAGTCCGTGGCAGTGTCAGACACCACTGACTTTCCGCCAGCCCCTGAGGCCGAAGCTTTCGCCGCCTTCTTGGCACGTTGGAGCTCCTCAGAGTACTTCGCAACAGTATTTATCAAGTGATGCCCATATTTGCCACAAGAAGTCGCGAAAGGAGCGAAGACTACCTGCTGACCGTCCGCGCCAACAGGCATCGCCTTCGACACCGCGGAAGGATCGATCTTGACTCCGTGGGCCTGCACCATGGCGAGTGACATGGACGCGCCAGCCGCGCAGAGTGAGTTCTTGTAACTGGAAGGCACACCCCCGGCGAGTGACTCCACCAGCTCGTCCATATTATCGATCAGCTCCGCCTTAGGCATCAACTCCTCCCGGAGGCGACTGAGGGCGCCCTTGGCCTTGGAAAGTGTATCCTAGACAGCGGCGCTATGGTCCTCGACTGCGGACATCGCACCCGCCAGAGCGTCATCACGACGAAGGGCATGCGGGTCAAAGCTCAAATCGCCAGCATCTGTACATACACCCACACATGGGCAAAAACATCAGCGGCACCAGCAAAAACATTAGAAGCAGAGAAGGATAACGATATCCACAAGCAAAAGAACCTGAGAGAGCCTTGGCGATTGAGAACAGTTGTTCTTTGGACAACTTTTCCCTGGCCGCAAAGGAGGCACGCAGATCCTCTTCACGCTTTCGCGCCTCGTCACGCGCTGCGATTGCCTCGTCGCGACCCTTCACAGCCGCGGCAAGCGTCTTCTCCAAGGTGGCGATGTTACGCAATAAGGCATTATGTTCAGCTACACGACAAGCAAAAGTTGATTATCAGTCGACTATATCAAAAGGAGAAGACGAAGAAGAATAAGTGTAGAACACTTACTTTCAACCACGCGGTGACGTGTCTCCAGCATCGCATGCTGGCGGCCCATCGCCATCACTTGTTCCGCCAAGTGCGTGGCTTCCTTCACAAGGAGTTGTAGCACAAACGAGGAATCAGCAGAGGCAACAGATAACATCGACCGCAACACTAAAAACGAATAAAAGCTATACTTACATGGTCCTCCAGCGACTCCGAAGATGTCTGCTGTACCGTCACCCGGGCAACCATTTGATGTTCTCCTGCACGAGGAGAACTGGAAGAGTTGTGCCCAGAGTGGGCCGCCAATGGAGGGGAAGGAGCGCGCTCGACCTCTTTCTTGGCCCTTGTGGTCGCGACTCCTAATTCCTTCAAAAATTCGACGTCGCCAGAAGATGACGACGCCTCTTGTCTACAAGACAAACCCACATTGAGAAAGGGAAAACTCCGGGACAAGCCAACACAGAGAAAACAGAGAAGAACAAATGAACTAGAAAACTTACCAGTCAAACTTGTCAAAGTCAAATGTGGCCTCCACCGACTCCGACGAAGACTCCTTGGGCAATCACATCTTCTTGCGAGAAGATGGTGCCACAGCCCTCACAGGAACGACAGGAATTGGTGACTCCGCACCAACGCCCGTACCTTCCGGAGTCGAAGGAGACGACGCGTCGGAGTCCTCGCTGCGCGAACGCTTGCGAGTATCCTGACTATCGGACTCAGGGGCTTCCTCCTCCACATCAGAAGGGACAGTCGACTTGGACTCATCCTCTTCCAAGGCTTTGTGAGGAATAATCCACTCAGGGAGAGGGGGCATGCAAGGCGACACCGCCCAATCCTGCATACAGCCAACAAAAATCAGCAAAATCAAGTAAGCAACAGAAAAGCAATCGACAAAATAAGCTACTACGTAGCACAACTATACCTCAGGAGGAGGATTCGAAGCATCAAAGGGAGGAACAACTGGTTCACTGGGAAGCACATCCTTGCCGGTGTACTTTGTGACCAGTCGAACCCTCTTGTCCACCTCACTCGCGGACATGCCATCGGCAGACACGCGAGTGGCATCATCAGCGCCAACCCATTGAAACATGTGGTGGACTCTGGCTTGCAGGGGTTGGACGCGACGGTGCAGCCAAGTTCGGATGAGAGCGCAACCTCCCTCCTCTTTGCCTATGCGACTCTCGAGGTCGCAGACGCGTTGATACAACACGTCTGTCTCCACGAGCTCGCCAGGCATAACGACGTTCTTCCAGGAGCGCATCCTCCTGCACGGTGTCGTGGGATCGAAGGGCGCGAGTCCAAAGTGCTCACCATTGGCCTTCTGATCGTGGATGTAGAACCATTTATCCCCTGGAAGATGCAATCCAATGGCTCAGAAAAACCCTATTGGACGCGTGGGACACATCGTGTTGGACACGTGGAGAAGGGGAAGCGCGAACCGTCCCTCCACTACTCCCATTATGCATGGAAATCGAGGAGACGCAGTTAAAATAAAGATTACGCATACACAGTCAAATCAAAGTCAGAAAGTGGGACGCACTGCTCGTCACGTCCCGTGAAACTCGCTCACGCGGGCAACTGAGGTCATACAAGCATCAGCACTGACGTCATCAAAGCTACGCAGCGAAAAACTTCGAGTACTTTAGTCCTTACTGGAGTCTTCGACTCCACCAAGCACTCAGGGGCTACTCCCATAGGGAGCACTGGCCGTGCACCCTCGATTTTCTTTTCTTTTTGCAGGAACATGGACAATCAGAAGTAAACCCAACCACTCGAAATACGGTTCAACTATGGACATGGGTTACTCCCATAGGGAGCGCCGGAAACAAATTCGACTGAAACAAGCAAGCAAAAGACGACAGCAGTCGCAAAAGTTATTTAGTCCCTGCCCGAGTCTTCGACTCAACCAGGCACTCGGGGGCTACTCCCATAGGGAGCGCTGGTCACGCACCCTATGATTATTTATACAGAAAACTGTGTGTTGATAACATCCACACTCGAAGCTCATGGCGACACCGCCTCATAATTTTCCCTACAAAGAGACTGCATCTCCTAGGTCACCCGAATCGTCTCTGCGATGATAAAATTCGGATGCCACGCTTACAGCGTGAAGGTAAGACCTGAATAAGGCCTAGCAACGCATTTATCTGCGCACTACCAGAAATGTATTCGTGCCTATAGGTACGATGAACATGCCTTGACGGACGCGTCGAGTGCTCACACCCATATAACTGGAATTCAACTCATGTAAGACCTCCGCGGCCTGAGTCAAATTATGCCAGCACTTTTCCCGATTCGAGTCCGGGGACTCGAGTTCGAGTAGATTGCGTTGTTTCACCCTAAGGTGGTTAACTGATACCGATACTTCGGTTATATTAGGCACGTATGTCAACAATCCCTATGACACAAATAAAAGCAGTCGAAATGCACTCGTTCAGGCACTCGAAGACTTCAAAATGTCCCCAGTCGAATCTGCGATTCTACTAGACACTCTGGGGCTACTGACATGGGTATACCCTACAGGTACTCGAGCTTGGTATATACGGTCCAAATACGTACAGGCCCACGGTGTCGCCAAGGCCCAAACAAAGGACTCGAGTAACCTACGGACTCTCGATTGCTTGAAGAACAAGAAGAAGTTAAAGATAGAAAGTTTGAAGGGGAAAAACCCTAACTTGTAACCGACTCGACCTGCTACCCGAGACCTAGCCTATCTATATAAAGGCTAGGAGGGGGCGGCGAGGAGGACACACGCAACCCTAGTTTCCACAACCCTCGCCAGATTGCATCTGCGCACCATTGTAACTTTTGATTCCTTCGATAATTCCACGAACAGACAAGCAGGAGTAGGGACCTCTACGAGGCCTGAACCTGGGTAAATCTTTGTCCCCTATGTGCTTGTTTGCTAGCCGATAGATGTCTCCAGCACTCCCTCCTTCTCCAAAACCCAAGTCCATAACAATGGGCATTGATGAGTTAAACCCTCCTCACTCCCACTCAAATGCTATCACACATGAGTCCTTTTGTGATGTATCCTCTAGCTCCCACTCAAATACTTCACAAGCATGGGCTTTCTCGACATTTTGGCAATTACAAAATCTTTTGATCTGATCATCAAATCGAGAATTTCCCTTATGAGATGTTTAGAATATGATTTAACAATCTTCTGCTTGTTGTACTAATTACAACCTTTCTTCGATATCACATTAGAGAACATGAAGAGTTTGTTTAGTCACCCAACAATTACTTATAATTGCACCTAACTGCTAATTACATGCATCAGACTTTAAGCATCACTACATTGTTGTAGTTAACCCTTAAATTTATCAAGACAATCTTTATGACAAATCGAGCTTTTAGGTCCTTGTTTGAAGTTGTGTTTCTTCCTTATAACTTCAAGTTATTTGGGTAATGTCAAGTAACCACTTATTTTGACAAAATCAAGTAATCATGTTACTTTTGCAATCTTCAAATGTAATTTGCTTTGGATTTCATGACTCTTAAATCATTTCTCATACTTAGGTCCAACATCGCTTCTTTGCTATTCGCCGGTATGTCATGTTCAATTAACATGCCAAGTGAATCAATGCATTTCTACTAATTTGGAAATCCACAATTGAATCCCGCTTTTCGGAAGTAAATTCTTTAATCAAAATGTTATGATCATAATCATTAGTTTCACCCCTTTCATGCAGAGTTTTATTCCACCGAACACATTCCGCTGTGCAAGTCGAAATTGGGCAAGATTGAATTTATTGATTTCAAACTTTTAATTTCTTCCATTTTCATTCTTATCGAGGAACCTTTTCTTGGTAAGAATTCCTTAGACAACAAGTTTGTCTTTTAATCATGGAAGGTTTTTATTCATATATAACTACTTATGAGTACATGCAAAAAGAATTATTCACACAACTTTATCAAAGTCTCTAGAAACTCGAACGTGTCATAACTCTTATAGTGTTGTTTCCGCGAATATAGATGATTTCCTAATTTCATGAGTGTTTGCTAATTCTATGACTTATAGTTCCAACTCTATATGATGACCTATTCAGAGATTCTCTTTAGACCATATGTATCCAATACATTATGATTATGATGTTTGAGGTATATCAATATCATATGAAGAAACTTTTATCCTTAGACCATGAGATCATGTTAATTGCTAACATCGAAAGAATACTTTGATAACATCAAACAACATACCATAACAGGGTGACTATAAAGGTGGGTTTGGGTAATCTGAAAGTGTTATGTTGAGGCTCATGGATCAAGAGTGGAATTTGTCCATCCTGATGATGGAGAGATATACTCTGGGACGTCTCGGTGATATCACATTGATGTAGCTCGCAAGCAAGTGATAAGATCACTAGAATGTTATATCACAGGAACAAGAAAAGAGTAATTGTCGGTAACAAGATCAAACTAGGTATGGGGATACCAATGATCGAATCTCATACATGGAATATATCGTGAGACAAATGGATTTAGTTACAAACATTAAAGGTTAACACGATCACTAGAGTCATCGTTGAATGTGTGGGAATTAGTACGGATCTCCAGGTCCCGCAGCTGATTGTTGATCGGAGAGGGGTCTCGATCATGTCTGCATTATTCGCGAATCGTAGGGTGGCACACTTAAGGTATACCAACACCATTTAGGAGCAAATATGTTCCAGACAAAGATTATGAAAGCGCTGGAATCATTTCGATGGACACCGGAATTGTTTCGGGTGAAATTGCTGAAACTGGTTCTACATGTGATATTGAAATGTTGCAGGGGATTTTATGTGAATGTTTGTTAATTAAAGTAATTAAAAAAATCTGAATAAAATAAATAAAAGAGTTTTATTAAATGATAGTTGCATTAAATTTGGTGGAATTTAATGCATGTGAGTTGAGGTGTGTTTATGTGAGTGGCAGCTCCACCCACATGAATGAGGGAGAGGTGGTGGCACCCACCTTGGCCACTGGCCATGGCATGGGGGATTCCCCCTCCCTATAAAAGGAGCACCTCCTCCTCCTCCACTCTCACACCTCCTCGTGAAGTATGTCTCTCCCTCTCTAGTTTATTCCCCCATGGTCTTGGATTAGCGAGATATATGTTCCCGATGGCTTTGTCTGAAAGGAGTTATTACTTCTGCTGCATCGCTAGAGCAAGGACACAGAGGTTGTCGGAGGACTGGACGTGTGTGCGATCACGGATGCGCCGCTGAGTTGTGGTGCTGGACTTCCTCACGATCTTGATATTAGCAAGCGAACGACTACATCATCCACGAGTCCAACCTCGTTACGCTTTGTCACTCTTCAAGGGTATATTCTCTATGTATGTATATCCACTCGTTGATTGTATCTAGGTAAATAGATCTTGGTGCTTAGTAGTTCACATCATAGGAATTTTTTTGTTTTCTATGTTGCAAATCCAACAATTTTTATTTGTTTGTTTGTATTATTTTGTTTCAAATTCAAACCAGCAAACTAACTCAATCCTTTTGAAGCTTTACAAGTGATTTTCAATAGAGTATTGTGGCATTTAAATAGAGATGAAGAGGGAACATCACAAAGGGAAGGAGATGCCCACAAAACTTTGATTTGGGCATTTATACAAGATGTGGGGTTTAGGGTTTTAAAATTAGGAACAAAAGCATTGTCAAAATAGTACATCATAGTAAGGGATCCTCACATGTATAAAAAATAGGGAAGGGTAATATGATAGAAAACAACACAAACAAGAACAAATGCAATGCAACATATGATCCATGCAATTTGGCATGATGACGATGATGATGATGTCATGATGATGCAATAAAGCAAAAGACTGTGGATTTCCTAGGGTGATACACTCACCTTCGAACAAGACCTCTCCCGCATCATCAAACCCATCTTGGGCACCCTCTTTCCTACCCTCATTTATCATGTCTCTCATACATTGATCTTCATCAAAGAAGATCAATGCGCAATCACCATGTTCACATAATATTCATTAATGTAGGCCTATGTAATCAATTTTATAGAACATCCTCAGTCAGGCGGCATTGTGGCCACTATCGTAATTGCACCTAATACATTCCAAATGTATCTACTTTTTCAAGTACTTTGATCGGTGATTTGCTACGAAATCTCATCGGAGTGGGATGAAATTGTTGAATCTGACGTTGTTTTAAGAAAAAGTATTCTTTATATTTTTTCCACAGGAAAAAACCAAAGAAAAAATACCATGCCAGTTTTTCATCAGAAAAAGGACTTATGGGCTTGGAAACTCACACGAGAGTCCACGAGGCCCGAACGAGCCTAGGTGGTGCGTCCCATGGTGGGGCCCGTGTTGCCTATGGCCACTCGGCCCTTGAGAGTCACCTCGTCTCCTCTTTTGGCGTGCCCCTTATATACCAAAAAACCTACTCTACCAGAAGGATGGAGCATTTCATGAAATAGAGTGCCGCTGCCACCATGTTCTTCGCTTTAGGGGTTAGATTGATCCCGATCTCCACGCCGGAGAGAGGGATTTCAATGTTGTCTTCACCGACATCATCACCAACGTCATATCCATAAACCATATGCTCCTTCTCCCTCTCCATGAGTGAGTAGTCCTCTATAGGCATATGAGGTGGATGAGTATTGATGAGATTGATCATGCAATCATGCATATATGTCGAGATTTAAGCAGTTTATCTTTAGGATGTTCTTGTATGAGTGTTGATGCACTTTTCCTATGTTTAATCTTTATTGCTATGGACCAAGTGACATGATTTCAGTATTGGACTTGTACTACCCCGTCATTTATATGAGTTTGGTATTTATCTGCAAAGTGTATTACGTGTTATTATGTTGAACATGTGAACTCTAAAGTGACAGTTAGGGAAAACAAGGAGAATATGTGATAGTTTGAGGATATTGTGTGTTCATGGAGTGTTAATGCATTGCTCCAGGCCACTCGAAAGGGTAGACCTTAATTACCTATAGTTCCAAGTTGGCCCGGTGAAATGGGAAGGTAGGACAACAGATGTTGTGCAAATTCTCTAGGTTAGTACACATAAGTATATTTGGAACACACAGCTACACACAATTGAATTAAAGATGGACACCATGTTATTTGTACCTATATTATATGATTAATCTTATTCATGCAACACCCCAGTAACACCTCATGCCTACGCTTTTAGCCACCAAAATTTATAGGTTCACTATTTCCGATGAAAACTGGAAATCTACTATTATTGTTTACTATTTACTTCATTATTTTCTTTCAACAGCTGCAATCACCATTTGTTTCTTGAGAATATTGATACATAGGTGTGGTTGAGAGTGATGTCTCAATTGTTAAAGTATTATTGGTATTCTTGTGCTCCCCTTGTGTCAAACAATAAATTTGGGTAATACTTCCCATCGAAGATTTTAGTAATCCCCTATACTTGTGGGCATCAGCATCGAGCAGGTTGCGGGTGTCTAGGACACCATAGGACGGAACGGCCACGCCTGGAATTGTATCACATGTGAGTCACTAGCCACAAGGGAGGCGTTGAGATAAGGAGGCAACGACTCCAACGGGGGCAAACAACATGGACACACTGACCTCTGGGACAAACTATGCAGGGAACCATCTCATGCTTAGATGAAAGAAGTTTCTGAGGAGGCACTCATACATCAGAGACGATGATAGGACGCAGAACATGCTCCGAGATGGGCAGTTCAAAGAGGATTATGATCTCACCATTGCTTGCGAGACCAGGGCTTCGGCGACCTCCTTTTCTTTCAGCATGTGAAGGTCTTGTTGCGTGCCTTGGGAGGCCAATGCTTTGGCGGTTGTGTGGGCCTTGCTTTTGTAGATGAGTTGAGCCAGTCAGAAGACAATGGCAGTTTCACCTTCTTTCCTTTTTTTGTATCCACGCCAAATTCATTCGTTGCTGGCTCTGTAATTTGAGTTCCTGGGCCTGACGAGGGGAACGTCGGCAGCTGAGGATTGGGGTGGAGTGCTATTCATGGCTTGGGAAGGTGTGTCAATGACTCGATTTGGGAGAGGATGAACGGGAGAGAATATGGAATAGTGGGGGAAATAGCCCTGTGGCTGACTCACGTGCCACGTGTAAACACAAGGTAGAAGCGGATAGTGTTGTGGCTGGTTTGGGGCCAAACAGATCATATGTGAACAATTTTTTCTTTTGGGGGATATGGTAGGCACATGTTGAGCCTCACACACAACATCATGGCAGAGAGAACTAGTGTTTTCTCATCAGTAGATTTGTTGTTTGGCAGAAGAGTGTGTTTGACAGGATCAAATGGTAACACAGAGGGAGACGAGGTTAAGATAGGTCCAGGCCCCAGCTACAGTGCATGGTGAAGACCTTACTTATGTTTGTTGTGGATGTATTATGTCTAAGTATGCTCGGTGACAAACCCTAAGGATGCTAGAGCTTATCTATGGTGTATGTTAGACGATGTCTCTCGGGTGAGTTGTGAGAGTTGTATGTGTTTGCTTGGCATCTTCCTAGGTCCTTTATATAATGTAGGACACATGGTTATATGCACCGAGCCATTTTCTGTTTTTTCCAATAAACGGAATATACTAATACCATGATGATACTAGATACACCCAGTCTCTACAACAACATAATGTCAAGATCAAGTCTAGGCATTAAGGATGCACATAGCCGGAAAATAAAAGAAGAAGAAAAAATAAAAGAAAGACCCCGTCGAAGCAATCAGGTACTTTTTGCGGAAAGATAAAACCAGTGGTGATGGTACTAGACTTTGAAAATCTCCAAAGTGGTGCCTCCGGGAAGCAAACGTTGCACAAACACCATTGTTGTCTTATCTAACCAGCACGGCCAAAACCTGGATTTTCACCTTGGATAATGTTAAAACTCCCAACAATGCCTTCAACAAGTAAACAACTATGGATCCACCATTTCTAGGTAACATGGGCATGACCTGTCGGGTCTCCACTATCGGTATATCTGGTATAGATACGAGACAAGGACCATAAGGCCCATGAGGAGTCGAAGGCTCTAGAGCATCCGAAGCCCAAGAACCAGACATGTTGATCAAGGAAAAAGCCCAAGATGGAACCAACATATTCATAGGCTTGCCTTTTATTATCATGTAAACTGACCCGGGTTGGACTTTGAAACCCAGCCTCCCATATAAAGGCCGGGAGGAGCCGATGGGGAGGTCACCTTAACTTTTGATTCACCACAATCTGCTATAAGCTAGATCGCATTTGGCAACTCGATGACTTTGTACTCTCCATCAATAAAGATCAAACAAGTAGGTTTCCTCTACGAGGGCCTGAACCTGGGTAAATCTCGCCTCCCTTGTTTGTCTGAGAAGTCGACGAAATCACCAGCACACCCCTTTTTCCTAAAACCTAAGCCCATGACTATGGACATTGCCGAGGTTACCCCTTGTCACCAGGTAAAACCATCAAAGGTCGGACTAGGGGTTTTTAACCTGGAGAATGAGACTGCCAAGACGAAGTCTACAAGTGTCATTGCCCCCATTCGTTGAGAACACTATTGCAAAAAGTTGATCCTCTGACACACATACTTCTTTCGATCCACTACAATTAACTCTGAAAACTTCACTAGCTCTCAGTCGTCTTGACCTGGGCATGCGAGATGGAGCCTGTAGATATAATCTCGTGTTCTTCAAAACACGACCACCATGATCGTCAGCAATACCTTAGATGTCGTGTCAATGAAAGTGCCAAGGTGGATACAATAGGTGACCGAGGGTTGCCACAAGCCATATGTAGTGTGCATGCCTAGCTAGAGTAGCCCACAAGGGATACCAGCACCAACAATATGGCCTTGGAGGCATTGTGACTTGCACCGACCTTCTTGCCACCACCACCCGCAACAATGTTGACATACAGTGTACCCGATGACATCTAGATGTGGACTGGCAGGATGCCATCAATAGCAGCATCAACAAGGCGGAGATCCACTTCCCAAACCATCACCATGTTGAGTCTACGATGCTAGAACAAATCATGTCCATGGGCAGGTAATCGAGGGCATGAGCCACGTTGTTGGGCACGCACTCCGTGGGCGCAACCACAACCTCTCATCTCAACGGAGGATGACACCATCGAGCCAGCATACGGTGCTTCACTCTTGGGTTGGTGCTCGACAGCGACCATCGACACACGATATCACGCAGATCTACCAGATCCCCAATGGGCGAGAATATCTGAAGGGTCGAGAGAATGGATAAAAAAATAGGGGGCGCACCCTACACTAGTAGGAAAAGGATTATAGCTAGAACCATACCAGTGATGCATAACATTTTCTTTACACCATCTCTAAACTTAGTGGTGTACGCGGATATTGAATCTGCCACCAGTATAGGCTTATTGGTAGCGTACCATGATTTATGTATGCCACAAGTATGCATGGGCCGGGGTGCCTAGGACCATGCAAATTACTGGTGCATACAGTAATATGCATATGCCACCATTAGCCTAGTACTAGTGGTGCATCCTAATACGGTATGCCACCAATAACCTGGCATCTTCAACTAAGTTGAATCATCGCCTAACAAGTTGAATCATCGCCTAACACCACCTCATTCACACCCCCCCTGTGCACGCGACCCAGGACTGACCCGTCTTCCACATACACCGTGTGTCCCTTCCCCTTCCGCCATCGCCGCCCCTTCTGCAGTAGCCGCCCCTACTTGTTTATGCCCCTTGCACCATTGATGTCCCTTCCGCAGCAGCCGCCCCTTCCGTAGCCACCACCACCGTTCACCCATGCCCTTCTGTTGCCGCTCGTCCCTGCGACCTCGCCTCCGTGTCATCTTGTCCTTGCCGTGCACACTGACCGTCCGCGCCGGCCATCCCGGTAGCTCATCCCCGCCGCTGTTGTAGCTCGACCCTGACCTCACGGTGAGCCTCTTCGATCTGATCCTCTTTTTTCTTTGTATTTTTATTTTTATATATGATTTAGGGTATAATTGTAGATGTTTTTAGGTTGGTTTTAGGTGGATTTAGGTTAGATATGTGTATATGATTTTAGATTTATTTTTTAGGTATTTAGTCTACACGTGTGAACATGTAGTCTAGAAATGTTTAGGTTGATTTTAGATTGATTTTAGGTTAAGTTATTATATTTGTCGGGTTAGTGGATCCGTGGGTGGCAGCATGCATTATGTCATGGGTGGTACGATGTTGTGGGTGGCGTCACTATTCCACCGTGGGTGGTGGCACTACGCCATTGTGGGTTGCAACACTTTTTATTTTGTAGGTGGCGACACTATACCACCATGGGTGGCAGCACAAATATTGCGGCATTTAATCTATGAATAGCTAAGATACATCTGTGTGAAATTAATAATTGCAAGAAGCTTTAAAATAGAAACCACTATGGCCAAGCTTCTCAAATATGTCTTGGGATCATGTCCTTAGACATCTTCGAAGAGCTCACTCGGAAGACGATCTCATATGTGAAAATTTCATTTGTTAGCTTTCCCTTACGTATGAAAATGTCACTAATTTATTCTCTCCCGTGTGTATGAAAATAATCATCAACTATGTGTGTTCTTCTCTAATAATAATTGTTCCATTTATTTGCTAGATCTCTTGTGGCTAACACAACAGATGAGCATCGCTGCTACCATGTCATTTGCCGCAAGAAGGGGACTAAGGTGCCCACATGGACAGCGGGCATCGCTATGGATAAAAAGAAGACCCACCTCGGCGTGTGGAGGTACCACGATATGGCGGCACGCGCCTACGACTGGATGGCAATAGTGCACTGCGGGGATCAGGCGAGGCTCACTTCTCTCAATATCGAGCCTACATGCAGTAACATGTGCCCACTGACATACGCTTTGTCACGAGGGTCGAGGACCTGGAGCACAAGCAAACCGAGAGGCAGTTGGCGCTCAGGTGCTATGCCTAGAGCGGGAGGACGAGGTGTTGTTAGAGGCTCTTCGCCAGCATCTGCAGGTGATGGCTGAGTAGCACGCCTGTTGGGAGGTGGCCCCTCTGGCACGTGCCAACAACATAACCAGGAGGATGGCCCCTCCAACGTGTGCCAGCAGCACGACGAGGAGGACTAGTGACCCGACAATAGTGATGACTCTGACGCTGTTGACTGGGGTGGCCTTGAGGCTGAGCCGGATCTGGCCGATGATTGAGCGGCTCAGTTTAGGATGTGCTACTTGTCGTGTTTGACTTTATTATGCTTTATGTTTAATTAATGTGTGCTGCTTATCGTGTTACTTTGTTATGTGTTATGTTTAAGTAATGTTCTACCTATCATACTTTATGTTATTATGTTTCATGTTTACTTAAGTTCGAATGATCATACATAGGTAGCATCTCCTTCTGCCATTCTTCTTCCTCCTTGTCAACTACAACAACGACTAGACATCCCGTCGGCCACCGCACCCTCCTCCGTCACGACTCCTGAAGTCCAAGCTCCAAGGTAGGTATGTAGATGTATCAGATTGTTCATTTTGTTTCTTATTTGTTGCAATGGCTGATGATTAAAACATTGGGGCGTTACATGCATGTGCCTCAATTTCGGATGCGATCCTAGGGCGGCGCCAATGATCTTGTGTACCCTACTTGGCACACTAGCTCCATCCCTGAAATTTGTGTGTCTATCATAAATATGAGGTATGTCGTTCTTGAGTTATGATTAAAATATTTGGGCATTACAGGTGATCCTAGGGTGGTGTTAGTGAGCCAGGTGATATGCACAAATACAAATTTTGTGCATTCTACTTGTGCTTAAACCTGTATATCCAATCTAAGTATGAGGCTCTATTTGATATTCATTTTGGTTCTTTTTTCCTTGCAATGGCGATCATTAAAATGTCCAGCTTCTCATTGCAAATGTTTATGTTGAATGGACATCTTGTTCCTGCTATGTGGCCATTGTGGTTTCTCGTGGTGTACGAACAAGAAGTTTATCATAATGCTCCCTGAGAACTATGAAGTTAGAATGGTAAGTATATATATGAGCAATCTAACTTTTTTGAACTATATGTACATTGACAATGCAAATTAATTGTTGTTTTCTTATGATTTTACTTAAAACATCTCCTGCAAGTTTAGACATGACTTCATGGGTAATTTCAATAGGGACATTCATCAGTTGGGACAATTTGATGTCATCCTAGACACGCTCAAGAGGCCTCGTGAGCGCTACATGGTTCAATTCATGAACGAGGAGCACCAGACCTTTTTAGTGGACCGAGGTGGACCTAGCCGATCGAAAACTATGTGATGAACATCGGAGAGAAGTGTGTATTCTTTCTCGATGATGATGGTATAGCTTACTTCGATTATAGGGACCCTGACAACTTAGACAAGTCTGATGGATACTCTTCAAACCATGACCCAAGGGATGAAGACCCTTCGCGTTTAGTTCAAGAGGCCAAAGATCATATGCAAAAGGCCATTTTGTACTATGATAGAGATGAGTCGTTAGCTATAGCGCTACTATCTAGTTGATGAACTTCAATAATATGCTACTATCATGAATCTATTGTTCTATATTTCAGATTTGCGATATATATATTGTTATATTGCTACGAATTCGATAATACCAGCTATCATTTTTTAGAAGTTGAAAAACTAACAGTGGTGCATCACTTTGTACACCACCAGTAGCTGGTACTGGTCGCACACTCTATTGTACGCCACCAATATCTACCTTACCCATTGTGCGTCATCAGTAGCCAAATTTGGTACGCCACCAGTAGACCTTTTGCTACTAGTGCCACTACCGCCGTCCGCCGACGGCCTCCTCTAACGGCAGCAGGGTGAACAGGACGGCGTGCGGTGGTTCTGTTAGTTGCGGCGGGGGAGGCCTCTAGAGTCTCGCTAGAGGCGCCTCCGGCGGCGGCAGGCAGGGTGAACGGGACGGCGTGCGATGGTTCTGTGGGTGGCGGCGGGAGAGGAAAATAATTCCATGAGACCTGGTCCACACGTGGACCAACTTGCTTGATTGACATGTGACAATTTAAATCTAGAAGACAGTTTCTAATTCATTTTTTTCCACTGTTTTAGATACGTGTCATTTGGTGAAATTGATCCACGTCTCCAAATCTATAGACCAGGTCCCATAGAATTATTCTCCGGCGGGAGAGGCCTCTAGAGTCTCTCTAGAGGCACGACCAGTGGGTTTGTGTTGGTTGGGTCGTCCCTGTACGATCTAAACTGACTGGGCCATTTTCTATAGCGGTGAACGGATATTACAGATCACACGGCCATGACGGATACTTGTGTCAGGAGTGGACAACGCTCTAGCTCATTGGGAGGCAGCATGCCATGAAGGCAATCTACAATTATACTCTCTCCGTTTCTAAAATACGCGCCTAAGGATTGGTAAAAATCAAAATCTTACTAACTTTAACCAAATATTTAAGAAAAAACGTCTACGTCTAAAATATTTAATAAATAAATTAAAAAATATACTTTATGATAAATCTATTAATATTTATTCTGTATTATAAATGTATATATTTTTATGTATAGTCTTGGTCAAACTTAGAAAACGTTGATTTTCACTAATCCTAACTGCCTTATATTTTCAGACAGTGGGAGTATATATTAACACCGAGTTGATTCGCTTCGATGGGCACTTGGGCAGTGCGATCAATCTGCATGGCTGCACGGGGGAAAACGACCGCCCGTTGCGGCATTGCCGAGTCTGACTTGGACAGGTCCTCAGTGTGCCATATGCGCAGCCCTGCGCACAATGGCTCGCACTGCCACTGGTGGCCACATCCTGCAACCCCGCCCAACCCATGCATACACCTACTTGCATCCAGTGCTCGGTCGGCACAAAACCAACGACAGTGTATAGGCGATGCATGATTGTGTGGATAAAACATATAATACAGCGCCACACCCTTGCTTAATGGTTAATGCTAGTACTTTCTAGAAAGTCTTGTCGAGTCGTCTCGGTAAACCTGGGGTGTTCAACAACGGTTTCCAGAACACTGAGAATCGCACACTGTTCACCAGACGTCTTTTATCTAATCGATCGGACAGAGTGGAGAGTACACTTAGGGCACTGGCGCAATCTGATTAGCCAGTTTCTACGGGTTAAAACCCGGCTCAGTTTTGAACACCTCAGAACCTATTATAACTGGTGGTTAGCACGACTTGTCCTGACCGGTAGTGGCGGAGTTTGAAAAAAAATCTTAGACGGCCCAGCATGAAAGAAACACACAATATTTCCTCTGAAACAAATCACTTCAGTGGCCATTAGTCATTGATCAAATTCTTTTGTTCCCATCGGTAACAAAGTCAGCTGATGCATGCATATATGTAAGCTAGACAGTAGATATACCTCCATACAACAAAAGAAGCTACACAAAAATAAGCTACAAAGTAGACGTGCTTAGACATGGAGATACATACTACAAATCAGCTGCTTGATCCTTGATGGCTTTAAAATCTGAAATGACATCATCATACTTGTATTCCTCCAAAATATCACCATCTATGTGAACTAACATGTTATTGGCAATATTGTCATCTTCCAACTTATTGTGCAACCTTGTTTTAATAATTTTCATACTAGAAAATGCACGGTCAGTACTCGTCGTAAAAACTGGTAGAGTAATGAGCAAACGGAGCAATCTATCAATTAAATTGTAGATAGTATGTATTACCATCTCGACAAGGCATTAACAAAGATCAATCAAGGTTGAGATATTCTTCAAATCTTTGTCTTTGGAAGCATCGGAAACAAAATGTTTTAGTTGTAATCCATATATATCTTAGGGGAAATATGTTGGGTAGTACTTCTTCACCATCTCACATATATCACTAGCGCTGAATCCTCTAAATTTGTTTCTAGGAATCAAAGTGGCACTAGTAGATAGAAGATACATTGCCTTCTCATTGAACCTTGGATTTAATTCACATAGTTGAGTGTCCAATGTTGCCAGGAAAATTTCCACTCGAAAGTAATGCTCTTTGGTGAACTGATCGGGCTGATGACGTGCACGACCACCATGAAGAATGTATGTCTCGAATGTCAATTGAATGGTTTACACAAAATTGTGTAACCCTATAAATAAATTGTTCGTAGCCACATCATCTGATCTCAGTTGTTGAAGACATTCTTTTGTTGAGGATACTAGACAAACAACATTTACAATATCTCGTGACTTCTTTTGAAAAGCATAGCAAAGTATTTCGGTTATATCAAATGTTTACTTCAAAAAACATAAGATAAATATGAACTAAAAGGATGACAAATAGCCAAAAGAAGTGCCATCATCTGCACGTATTGATCCAAGTGATCCATCAACAACCATGTCTTGGATAATAGAATAAACAACATCAAACATCTCCGTAAGGCTATAAACTGAAGCCAATAGGACCCCATCTTGTGTCTCAGTCGCTTAAGTGCGCGGATATGATTTGCCCCTTGACCCATCTCAATGCTAGCATTAGCAGTTCCCTTTTCTAGTTCAACGACTTGAGTGTGATGAAGCTCATCATGGTGCTTTGAAGAGAAGTAGACAGTGTTGATGACAAATATCAATTTCTGGAAGAATTGGGAAATAGGAACCACTTCTTTCGATGCATCAACTAGAGCAAGTTGCAAGCGATGGGAATAACAATGTACATAATCATATGGGCATTCTTCGAGGAAAAGAGCTTGCGGTATATTAAACTCGCCTCTCATGTTGCTAGCCCCATCATAGTCTTGTCCTCGAAGGTTCTGAATATCAGAACCATGGATGATAAAACTGAGCTCAATTCATATTTAAATGTCAAAGACCTTGTGTTCGCCACATAT
The DNA here is from genome assembly GCA_910589775.1 of Avena eriantha. NCBI lineage: Eukaryota > Viridiplantae > Streptophyta > Magnoliopsida > Poales > Poaceae > Avena > Avena eriantha. The sequence continues at coordinate 160,856,638 of OU342741.1, read as the reverse complement.
AGTAAGTCAAAGAATCTCTCTTGTAAAATACCATCTTTATCAACAAATCTTAGAACCATTGCATTTGCTCTCTCTTTGACACATCACATGTTTCATCTACTAAAGTAGAGAATTTAGAATCCCCATTTTTTCATGAGTATGGTTCCTGATTTTGCATGCATGTATACTCAAGATCTCTTTTTAAGTCTCAAGAGATTTGTTTTTTGAATCGTATGGAGCATTCCCCCTCAGAACTTTGGCAATCTCCGGGTTGAATTCTGCAAGAAGATCCACCATTTCAGGAAAGTTCCCTTTATTCTTTGATAGAGCACTATCATCATGCCCTCTAAAAGAACAAGCTTCAAATGCAAGCCACTTAGCAACAACAATTGAAACTTTGAGCCGCAAGTTATTTCTTTCTACTTTCTCCTTGTCCTTCACCACTATAACATTTTCTATGTGGCATGGTTGATGCATTAAAGCATGACAACTAGTGAATGCATTGTTGTGTGGCGAGCATGGTCCACACCGTATGTGATTTATGAATGCACAATGTTTCCCATTATTTACCCTCTTCCACCTATCAAATCCATCAACCATGAAGACATGAGAACCACCTCATCCATTCTCCACTACAGATGCTATAAATTTCTAATAGGGAATTCTAGAAAGAAAGAAGATTAGAGATTACCTAGGCTGGTAGTGTTCTAGGGGAAATGGAGAATAGAAGGGATCGATCGATCTGGCACTGCAATTTGGTCCTATTCGCTGGTAGAAGCCGATCGCCCCGTGCTCATGCGATGCGGTCGTACTGACCTATAGGCTACGGCCGTGCGACGACCCCCTAGCCGACCCTCAGTTGTCGGATGCGGTGGGGCGCTGTTGCGCCTCTTGAGATCCATCACTTCTCCTTGATCCCCCCTCTTTTCTACCCAAATTGCTAACCTAGCCTATCTCCTCCATGGATTATATCGTGAAGAAAAGTTAGACCGAGAAAAAGAATGAACTGTAAGGGAGCATATATAAGGTGTATTGTGTTCTGGTGGGCTGGGCCTTAGATGCATAAAAGTTGGTTTTTTGGCAAAAAAATTGGGCAGTCCACGACCCAATTCGGCCCCAAAGGAGCTCCGCCAGTGCTGATAGGTCTAGTTGCAAACTAGCGACTAGAGAATACTTCCATTCCCATGCTAGTACCAGTATGCGTGCTACCCTGTCATTTGTTATTTCATCTTTTTTTCTAGGTAAAACTAGAACTTTATTCATCAGGTGGGATTACAATGTGGTATTTATCAAGTAGCTGAAGAATAGCTTCAGTCCCCGATCCAAAGCAAGTAACAGTGTGGCATTCGACTCTTGCATATTTTGCAAGAAAGTGGCTAAGCCTAATCTCAGAATGTTCTACTTTCACAAAATAACAAACTCTACCTTGATTACATAAAGCATGAGGTTCATCAACCAGAAAAAAGAAAGGTGGTATGTCTTGATTATTGGCCTTGGCCACATTCACTAGCTGGGAGAAATCCATCTCCACGACAATAGGAAGAGTAGAATGGTGGAGCTCCAAGTACACCCCCTAGATGCATGCCCTCAAATCTACATCAAAAGGTTTAACACAATCCTCTAGATATCGGCACACCGAGAGGATAGGATATCCGACCATCATCCGGTAGAACCCTACCAAGCCTAGTGGTATGATCAGAAGCCTAAAAAGAACCATCAATAGTGAGCTTTACCCATCTTAATGGAGGCACACCAGGTTTTATCTAGTCCCTTCTTCACTAAAACAGGAGAGGGCAGGGAACCAACAACAAACATATGTGTTTTCTCCTTTAGAATGGATTTGGTAGGCTCTCATTTACATTGTTTAATGAGGTTCATGTAACTATAGAGGAAACACTTCGAACTTTCAACTAACGATAGAGGTCTATCATGAATAATCTCATTGCAGGCATACCAATTCTGCCACACGATAAATAGCATGTTGTCAACCAACTGAATCGGTAGGTCAGTTAACACAGCCTGGAACTAGTTGTCACTCGGCCTCGATAGATCCTATGCCGAGGGCACATTCCAAATTGTTATCATTTCCTCCCAAAGGCGGCATGTTAGGGGCTACCCTCTAGGGTGGCCCGGTCTTTCACGATTCTCCAAGATATGTGGTGGATTCGCGAGGGAAGAGGGGAGAGGGCGACACAACCGAACTCACACATGAGGAACACAACGAAACACACACAAAGGCAAACACAACATGAGTCGGTGGCTCGCTCTGATGGATACCAGTTCAACACAATCCCTATGATCGGTGTTGATAAAGACTCTCTCTCAAACCCAATCTATGAGGGATAAGAACCATGGTGAGATCTTGATAGCTTTACTCGAGAAACTCAAAGTAAAGATCTTGTACAACATGGATGCACTAGGCAACATCCAAAGAGGTGGGGGACAATAGGTCTTCCTTTCAAAGTAAGATGAGACAAAAACAAGATAGATTCCACTTAGGGGTTTTCTTCTAGTTCTATTATCAAGTATAGGGTTTACAATGAAGGGTTGGAGATAAATATAGGCCAACCACATAAACAAGGGTAGTTTAGGGATAAAATAGGAAGTTTGGGTGGGCTGGATGTTACATGGACTGAGGCCTAACGGTCTTCGTTCATGCGTTCTGGTATCACTAAGGCCAAACACTCTGTCGTGGATGGGATGGAGACTCTGGGCCAACCAGACACTCCAGTGTTGGTGCGGAGGAGACTTCGGTATGGGGCAGAAACTTTAGAGTTTTCGGGTGGTGTCTGATCTGGGCATATGCAAGGTGTTGCCACTAGTCAGTCGAGGCAGGTCAGACACTCCAGGGCAACGTGGCTAGACATTCCAGTGGCACCGGACATTCCGATATTTTACGTCGGAGACTCCAGTGTAGTTCTTGTTGTTATATGTCTCGGCTCCTCTTGGTTGTCTTTATTGGTGTCTTGGTGATGATCTTGCGACTCATACATGAGGATACAAAGTGTATTGGAATGAAGTAACAAGCTGTTAAAGGGAGCATCAAAGTCACACAAGGATAGGAGTGAGTTGACCTTATCTTGTAGGATCTTGGCTAGAGCACAGGTCATCGGTCCACTTTGAGGACTTGGTGTTGTATATGTAGTAGCGTCCATAGAACGGGCTTCATCAGCTCCCCCCTTGGGAAATATTCATCCACAACTCTTCATCTTCATCTCCATGGAATGGTGATAGGTCGGCCACATTGAAAGTGTTGCTTGCGAGGTACTTGGAAGTGGGGATATCGATGATGTGGGTGTTGTTATTGATTTTCTTAAGGACCTTGAAGGGACCATATCCTCTTGGCTTGACCTTGGATTCGCGTTCATTTGGGAAGCATTCTTTGCGTAGGTGTATCCACACGAGTTCACCTTCATTGTAGATCATATCCTTCTTGTTCTTGTTGAGTCTTGAAGCTTGACAAAGGACTTGTTGATCAATGGTAGCTCTTGTGTCTTCCTGGAGCTTCTTCATTGCTTGGGCTCGCTTGTCTGTGTCCATGTGCCTTCATGAAGAGAAAGTGGTAGGATATCGAGCGCGGTCATGGGTTCGAATCCGTAGATGATCATGAATGGAATGTTAAAGGTTCTGGAGTACTTGCCCTGCTTGTATGCAAACTCAACGTGAGGAATGTATTCTTCCCCATCTTTGAGATTCTTGTTTATCAACAATCAAAGAAGAGTTCCAAGGCTTTGTTTGACCACCTCGGTTTGACCATCGGTTTGAGGGTGCGAGGCAAAGGAGAATAGAAGCTTGACTCCGAGTTTGGCCATTTGAATCTTCCACATATAACTCATGAATTTGTCGCTGCGGTTGGAGGCGATTGTTCTTGGCACACCATATAAACGGACGATTTCCCTAAAAAACAAGTTTGTGATGTGTGAAGCATCCTAGATCTTATGGCAAGGAATGAAATGTGGAATTTTCGAAAAGCGATCAACAAAAACAAATATTGAATCATGTCCATACTTTGATCTAGGCGATCCAAACACAAATTCCACGCTAATGTCTGACCATGGTGCATATGGAATAGGTAAAGGAGTGTAAATACCAAATGGGTTAGACTTAGACTTAGCTTGTAAGCACGTTGTGCATTGTTGTACGAGACGCTCCATGTCTCTCTTCATCTTGCGCCGAAATTAGTGGGTGGATAACATGTTGTATGTCTTGTCATGACCAAAGTGGCCCATGAAGCCTCCACTACGAGATTCTTGGAGTAGCAAAATTTGGAGGGATGACTTCAGAATGCAAAGCTTGTTTTGTTTGAAGAGAAAACCATTGTGCATATAAAAGTCATCAAATCCCTTGTGAGTGGAACACTTAGCAAAGATAGGTCCAAAGAACGGGTTGGAGGAATACATTTTTTTGTTATCATTAAGACCCAAAACATTAACTTCAAGGCGCGTGAGTAGGCTTGTGTTTTTGTAGGAAAGAGCATTCGCAACCAAATTATCTTAACCCTTATTGTATTTCACATTGTAGGGAAAGGATTCCATAAACTCAACCCACTTTGCATGCCTCTTACTCAGATTGGCTTGACCCTTGAGGTACTTCAACGACTCATGGTCGGAGTGTATGATACTCTCCTTGGGCTAAAGGTAGTGTGCCACACTTGTAAGACACGACCCTAAGAAAATCTCTCTTTGTCATAAATCAGATAATTGAGACGTGTACCGTCAAGTTTCTTGCTATGGTAAGCAACTAGATGTCCGTTTTTATGAGGACTCCTCAAATTCCAATACCACTAATGTCACACTATATTTGAAATGTTTTGTGAAATCCGGTAAAGCTAGAAGAGGTGCTTCGGTGAGTATCTTTTTAAGCTCATCAAAGGCCATTTGTTGTGATTTTCCCAAACAAAAGTGACATTCTTTTTGGTCAATTTGTTGAGAAAGCAAGCAAGAGTAGATAAATCCTTCACAAAATGACGATACAAACTGGCTAACCCGTGAAAACTTTGGAGTTCACCAACATTTTTGGGTATTGTCCAATCTCGTATGTCTTTCACTTTAGAATTATCGACTTTAATACCATTCGAAGATACAACAAAGCCAAGTAAAAAACAACTTGTATTTAGATAAGGAGCACTTGGTGGGGTTAGCATATAGCTTTTCATTCCGAATAATTTGTAATACCTATTTAACATGATGAACATGTTCCTCAAGTGATTTTCTATATACAAGGATATCATCGAAGCAAACTACAACACTCTTGCCAATGAGAAATCTTAAAATGTGATTCATTAAGTTCATAAATGTGGATGGGGCATTATATAAGCTGAAGGGCATCACCAACCATTCATAGCGACCAAGTTTGGTCTTGAAGGCGGTTTTCCGCTCATCACTCATAGCCATGCGTATTTGATGGTTGATGACCCACAAGTATAGGGGGTGTATCGCAGTATTTTCAATAAGTAAGTGTGTCGAACCCAACGAGGAGCAGAAGGTGCTGGCTAGTGGTATGGATCAGGAATTCTCTGCAAATACTTAGCAAACGGATTTTTAGGGTTTTTTGATAAAGCAAGTAAACGAAGTACGAGTAAACAAAAGACAATAGGAATAAATGAAGCAAGTGGCCCAATCCTTTATGCAGCAAAGGACAAGCCGGTTGTATTACTTAAGATGACCAAACGTTCTCGAGGACACATGGGAAGACTGTCAAGTGCTTTCGCTTCATATAGTTGATCAATCTTCTTTAGCTTGCTAAGTGTTGTGTGGGTGAACCTGTGCTAATGTACCGACCTTCCTAGGACTAATACATACTTGTGATTATACCCCTTGCAAACATCCGTAAGTACAAGAAAGTAATTAAGGTAGAAACCTAACCACAGCTTTAAACTCTAAGACCCTTACATCCCTTGTGCAATGGTTTCCTAACGGGGGTTCAGGTTTCTATTACTCCGGCAACCCCTACGATTAGTAGCCAAATACACAATGCATTCCCCTAGGTATGTATAGGTGAAGTGTCATGTAGTCGACGTTCACATGACACCACTAGAAGAAGTACACCACAACTTAAATATCAAACCATTGAATCTTTCTCAACACAACTCCACTAGTAACAATATGATTTCTCCCATGTCCTCAAGAACAAAACGAACTACTCACAAGACATCATATGGATCATGATCAGAGATGGAATAATGATGTATAACAATCTGAACATAAACAATTATTCAATGGTTCACTCAATAGCATCAACTACAAAGAGTAATCAACACCGGAAAAGTTTCCCCTATGAACTATGCAAGATTCAACTCAATTGTTACAGCAATATGGAGATGGTGATGAGGGTGCTGATGGTGATGATGGTGGTGATGATGATGATCCCGATGAAGTCCAGCTTGATGGTGGTGTTGATGGCGACGATCTCCCCTCTCCGGGAAGGAATTCCCCCGGCAGAAATCTGTCTATTGGAGAGATCTTTCTCTCTCGGTGTTTTCCGCTCCGTAGATGCGGCGGAATCTTTCTGTGGTCGCTCCCTAAGTCTTAGGGTTTCGGGAGGATAATATACGCCAGAGGGGAGTGCTAGGGGTGGACCAGGGCGGCCACACCACCTAGTGGCGCAGCCTAGGCTGGCCCGCGCCAGGGGGTGGTGTGGGCCCCCTATGGCCCATCTCCAGCCCCCCTTATGGCTTCCTTCGTCTTCTGGAAAAATAGGATTTTCCAAGTATTTTCCCAGATTTTCTGATCTTCGTGAATTTTGCCTCCAAACAGCACCTTTTCCATCAAAATCCTGACTGCAGTGGTCCATGCTCCAAAAGTTATCAACCATGCAAAAACATGTGAAATAACCTAAGTATCACCTCTCAATACGAAATATATCAATGAATAACAGTGAATTATGACATAGAATAGTGATGCAAAATGGACGTATCAACCCTCCCCCCAAGCTTAGACTTCGCTTGTTCCCAAGCGAAACTGATCTCAATAAACATGGCCTCAGGTTTATGGAGTGAAGAGTCGATAAAAGAATACGGACAAGAAGCATCACATTCATCAAACATAGATCATAATAGAAGACAACTCACTATTATATAACTGAACTTGCAATGAGTAAAGGAAACACAACAAAGATACATAAAGTAAATCATAATTGGTAATGGCAAACTTAGCTCTTGGTCGAAGAATAGTTGATAATTTGCTGGAGTTCACAAATAGCTAGTTTTCAATGATAGCTTTCAAAGTAGTAAACATCAAGATAAGAGTAATATGCAAAACAAGGAACATAAGAAACATGATTGAATAAATCATCATATGAATGAATGAAACACAATAACTCAAAATACTTGTTGAGATAGAAGGGAGTAGGTTTACTGACTCAACTAAAAAGTAAAAGAAAGGCCCTTCGCAGAGGGAAGCAGGGATTGCAAGTCTCATAAAGAGCTCCCAAAAATTATGATAGTTACTAGCTTTCAGCTCTCATTGCCCCTATGACAGGCATCTTTAGGTGATTAAGGTTAAAGTGATTAAATATGAGGATATGCATTGACAAGTTGTAAATTGAGAATCTCATGTCCCTTAAATACGAGGGCCGCTCCTCATGCTACTCAATTTTAGTCACCGGTAAGTTCTTTTCATCGTAAGCACATGTGTATCATAGAGAACCACCAACGGGGTACCCCTTGCCCGATGATACGGAATAATCCCCATATCAAAATGACAAGGCAAGCAGACAACAAGCATCTCGGCAATCTTCTTATTTACCATGGGAATATGGTGCTTTTTTCTCTCTTTCCTCTTTTCATAATATCTTTTTTTTATTTTTCTCCTTTTCTCAATATCAGACTCTTTTTTTATAAGAAGAATGCTTCATAGATACTCGTTATGGTTACGCTGCAGGTTTCCACCATGTCAGCATGGATTAGACCAGCGGCCCATGCGTTTCTCTAACACACATGCATAACTCCATGGACTTACAAGCTCCCCTTTCATTTCACACCGACGACATCCATAGACAAAAGAACATGATATCAACTAGGGACAAATTACCATTGCAATGTTGAAAGCGTTCCCCATGACAGCATGGTTCTGCTAATTCACAACTTACAAAGCGGAAGCATATACGCAACATAGGTGAGCACAATGGTTCAGGTTTATTAAATGCAAGAAAGTAAAGTGTGCCGTCAAGTTCGTGAATGCTTTAATCACTACTATTCACATAACAAGTTTAATTTGGGAGGTAGATAAAACAATAATTTACTTGGAATAGAAATAATGCTAATAGGTAGGTATGGTGGACACAAATGGCAAAGGTTTTGGTTTTAAGGAGTGGATGCACGAGAAGAATTCCCTATCAGTACATGTTTTTGGCTAGCAAGGCTAGGTAACAAGTACAAGAGTTGAAGGAAACAAACAAACATACAATGATAAAGACAAACATGCAATCTTCCTTGGAAGCACAAAAGATCTTAACTAGAGAATACTAGACTTATGAGCAAATCAAGAAAGAAAGATGATGAAATTATATTTCTTTAGAGTACTTTTATCTTTTCTTTCAACTCTCAAAAATAGTGTGTTACTGACCAAGACAGGTTTGCCAAAACCAACTAAATTAACTCAATGATCCCAAAGTGCTACCAATACTAACAATAAGATCAATCATAAAACCACGAATTAAAAACTAATATAAGCTATGCAAAAGAGTAAATGATAGAACTTCTCATTAATATTCCATAATGGCAACTCACACCAAGGGATACATATCTAACGAGAGAGGGGACACTTCCATAATGCAAACTATCCTACATAATAACTTCTCTATTCATGATATGACTCTACTAATAAGGTAAAAAGATAGAAGATAGTGATGTGATACCGCCGCACTCCCCCAAGCTTGGAACAAACCAAGGGGATGCCAAACCTGATGACAAATTACTCCTTCGGTGGTGGTGGTATCCTCTTGTTGAGCTCTTTGATCAATTTCTCCAAGTCCTCAATCTCGAAGGTGAGGGTACGAATCAACTCCGAGTTGTGCTCAATGCGGTGCATGATCATGTCAGATTGTCGATCCCAACTCTTGTGATTCTTTTTCCATTCTTCCCTCTTGGAGTCTTCTTTTCCTGCATGGTTATGGATAAAGGTATGGAAGGGACTCTTGGTGCTTGGAGAAGGTGTCCTTGGAGCCAAACAGTGACGCAGAGGTTTCCCTCCAGTTGACATCCATGCAGTCCTTCTGATCCTGGCAGGGTTTGCCACCACTGCAATGCTTGCAACGGTAGTGCCGGTGTGCTTTGCCTCCTCTTTAGCTTCACTCTTGATCTCCTTCTCCTGCCCGGGGTCTTGGAGGTCTTCCCCCACAGGCTCCTTCCGTTTATCCTTGGCAGACACCATTGTGCTTCTAAACCTTCAAAGAGTATGTCCTGGCAGAAACAGATCGAAAAAAAACATGATGAAAACATGATATACGAACCTCGGGGGATCTGGGGATTATATATTACGAAGTTTCATATCAAAAGGAAGGTACTGGGAGAAAACGAGTCGGAGGCGGAGTCCGGGGTGGACTCACCACCTGGTGGCGTCGCTAGGGGTGGGCCCGCGCCACAGGGTGGTGTGAGCCACCCTGGCTCCATTTCCGTCCCTTTTTCGCTTCGTAGCTTTCCATATTGACTAAAAACTGCAAAAATATAGTTGGATAGTATTTTCGTGGAACTTTTCTTACCAGAACTGTTACCTATTTGAAAGCGGGCTCTGCAGGTTTCTGAATTTGGTATCTAGTAGATTCTTCCGGAGTCACCACTTGAATAACATCAATATCTTCATCTTCATAAACTTATTACTTAAGTCATAAAACCTTTCACTTCCTTACTACACCATTATCTCCACTACCTGGAAATTTCTTTCACACAAAACTTCACACAGTTCTCATTAGCAACATTAGTATAAGTGAAGTGATAAAACCTTTTGTGTCCAACTTCAACTAAAACCCATCAAAACATAAGCTACTGTAGCAACTCCTTCCTAAAACCCAAAAGAATTCAAAAAGGAAATCGAATAAAGAGGCAAATGCAAGAGTGGCAAAATCTGTCCAAACAGACCAACAGGTAAAGATCAATTTTTTCAAAAATCTTCTGTTGCTCAAATCAAAAAGTGCAAAACTAATGAAAGTTATATAACAACCTGGGTCAGAAGCACAAAACATTACAGCTCAATACGACATACAAAGAACTCTCACGAATTTTTACGGTGAAGCACAAAAATCTGTTTCGGGACAACAACTTCCCCAAATATTACTTCTCTCTCATTAGAGGTTGATCTTGACACAAAAACCAAACAAAAAGGATAAGGAGAGGTTATTACCGAAGTAATAACTTCCAAGACTCAAAGAAACAAAAACAAACTGAAAGCAAAACAAATTGGGTTGTCTCCCAAAAAGCTCTTTCTTTATAGCCATTAAGATGGGCATGATAATTGTGAAGATGCTCACATAGGAATATGAATTGAAGTGAAAGAGAGCATTAAGAAGCAAAAATACAAACGTTTAAGTCTAACCCACTTCCCATGCAAGGAAAGTTTGTAAACAAACAAGTTGTTGAAACCAGAGGCTACTTGCATAGGAAGGCAAAAGAAGTGGAACATAAAAACTTTCAGCATAAAACGAGGAAACTTGATATTATTGAGATGCATAAACTTAACAATATAACTATCACAAGGACCATCGTAGCAATGATCGCTTATTCTAACAGAAAACACAGGAATACTAGCTCTCATAACACTAGTTTTTGAAACAATATTAGAGGTATCCTCACAAAGGATAGTGTGTCCCTCTTCTTCATATCTAGTAACAAAGTCTTTCACATTTGCTATTATAGGTTCATCAACCATTTGTTTATCAGGTTTAACAGCTTTGATTATACTTTCATTAACCATACTAGCTATCATAGAATGTTCCTTAATCTTAACTGGGAAAGGCATTTTCTCAATATAAGGTTCAGGTAGAACATGATTAGCAGTATAAACTTCAGTATTTCTTGTAGGAACACTCTTAGAAACATCTTTATAAGGTTCATGATACTTATTCCACTTCTTTTTAGGCACTTCAATGTAGGAAGCAAAAGCCTTAAAATAAGGAGCAATAGCTTGAGAGTCTAGACCATAAGCATTTCTAATATTTTAAAAGTCATCAGTTCCCATAAAAGATTCAATGCATTCACAATCATAATTTATACCTGACTTCCTACCTTTGTCATGCCCCCAAGCTTCAGCATTGTCTTGAATACAGTCCAGAAGGTCCAATTTAGCTTCTTCCATGCGAGTGAATGATCCAGCACAAGAAGCATCCAATAAATCCTTGTCATGTAGAGGGAGCCTTGCATAAAAGTTATTGATAATAATATGGTTGGGGAGCTCATGAATGGGACATTTGAGCATTAGTAACTTCAATCTCCCCCAAGCTTGAGCTATACTCTCTCCATCAAAAGGCCAAAAGTTGTATATTTGATTCCGATCTTTATGAATCTCACTAGGAGGATAAAACTTTGAATAAAAGAGAGGCACTATTTCCTCCCATTCCAGAGCTTGACCATTCTTCAACAGCTTATACCATTCCTCAGCTCTTCCTTTCAGCAATAATGAGAATAACTTCTTCTTAACTTGATCTGTAGTAATACCTGCACACTTGAACAACCAGCATAATTCGTGTATAAAGAGCAAATGATCACCGGGATGGACAGTTCCATCCCCAACATAGTAGTTATCCATAACATGATCAATAATTCTTGTAGGTATTTTAAAAAACATCATTCTCAGCAGGTGGTGGTTTATCTACTACCTTAGCAGTGGTAGTAGCATTACCAAATAAGACGCTCAACGAATTATCCATAACAAAAATAAAGCAACTAGCAGAAGTAAACAATACTCATAGCCGAAGTTTCGTTTACCAGTTCCACTCTCCAATAGTGCTTCACTCCCCGGCAACGGCGCCAGAAAATTGTCTTGATGACCGACAAGTATAGGGGGTGTATCGCAGTATTTTCGATAAGTAAGAGTGTCAAACCCAACAAGGAGAAAAAGGTGCTGGCTAGTGGTATGGATCAGGAATTCTCTGCAAATACTTAGCAAACAGATTTTTAGGGGTTTTTGATAAAGCAAGTAAAAGAAGTACGAGTAAACAAAAGACAATAGGAATACATGCAGAAAGTGGCCCAATCCTTTATGCAGCAAAGGACAAGCCGGTTGTATTACTTAAGATGACCAAACGTTCTCGAGGACACATGGGAAGACTGTCAAGTGCTTTCGCTTCATATAGTTGATTAATCTTCTTTAGCTTGCTAAGTGTTGTGTGGGTGAACCTGTGCTAATGTACCGACCTTCCTAGGACTAATACATACTTGTGATTATACCCCTTGCAAACATCCGTAAGTACAAGAAAGTAATTAAGGTAGAAACCTAACCACAACTTTAAACTCTAAGACCCTTACGTCCCTTGTGCAATGGTTTCCTAACGGGGGTTCAGGTTTTTGTCACTCCAGCAACCCCTACGATTAGTAGCCAAATACACAATGCATTCCCCTAGGCCCATATAGGTGAAGTGTCATGTAGTCGACGTTCACATGACACCACTAGAAGAAGTACACCACAACTTAAATATCAAACCATTGAATCTTTCTCAACACAACTCCACTACTAACAACATGACTTCTCCCATGTCCTCAAGAACAAAATGAACTACTCACAAGACATCATATGGATCATGATCAAAGATGGAATAATTATGAATAACAATCTGAACATAAACAATAATTCAATGGTTCACTCAATAGCATCAACTACAAAGAGTAATCAACACCGGGAAAGTTTCCCCTATGAACTATGAAAGATTCAACTCAATTGTTACAGCAATATGGAGATGGTGATGATGGTGCTGATGGTGATGATGGTGGTGGTGATGATGATGATGATCCCGATGAAGTCCAGCTTGATGGTGGTGTTGATGGCGACGATCTCCCCTCTTCGGGAAGGAATTCCCGTAGCAGAAATCTGTCTACCGGAGAGATCTTTCTCTCTCGGTGTTTTTCGCCCCGTAGAGGCGGCGGAATCTTTCTGTGGTTTCTCCCCGAGTCTTAGGGTTTCAGGAGGATAATATATGCCAGAGGGGAGTGCCAGGGGTGGACCAGGGCGGCCACACCACCTGGTGGCGCGGCCTAGGCTGGCCCACGCCAGAAGGTGGTGTGGGCCCCCTGTGGCCCATCTCCAGCCCCCCTTCTGGCTTCCTTCGTCTTCTGGAAATATAGGATTTTCCATGTATTTTCCCGGATTTTCTGATCTTTGCGAATTTTGCCTCCAAAGAGCACCTTTTCCATCAGAATCCTGACTGCAGCGGTCCATGCTCCAAAAGTCATCAACCATGCAAAAACAGAGGAAATAACATAAGTATCACCCCTCAATACGAAATATATCAATGAATAACAGTGAATTATGACATAGAATAGTGATGCAAAATGGACGTATCAATGGTAACCACTACGAAGATCTTTATTTGAAAAGATAGTGGATCCACTAAACTCGTAAAACGTGTCATCAAGACGTGGTATGGGATGTCTATAATGAACGGTAATAACATTAATAGGATGATAACTGGTGACCCACAAGTATAGGGGGTGTATCGCAGTATTTTCGAGGGAAGTGAAACCCAATTTATTGATTCGACACAAGGGGAGCCAAAGAATATTTATAAGCCTTAACAAATGAGTTGTCAATTCAGCTACACCTAGAAACAATCTTGCCAACAACAGTTTATCAGTAGCAATAGTTTTGTAGTAGGAATAGTAAAGTAACAGAAGTAGCAAAACAAAGACAGTAGTAACAAAAGCAGTAAACAATGGGATTCGAGTGCGGTAGGCATAGGGATGGATGGACGGGGGTTGCATGGACAAGACAATTCACATAGCAATCAAAACATAGGGCAATTGCCGATAAATAAGATAAATCATCCAAGTACTAGACAATCCTAGGCATGTGTTCCATATATAGTCATACGTGCTCGCAATGAGAACTTGCACAACATCTTTTGTCCTGCCAGCCTATTTGCAGCGGGGCCTCTAGGGAACTACTGGCAATTAATGTGCTCCTTTTAATAGAGCACCGGAGCAAAGCATTAACACTCCGTGAACGCATGTGATCCTCACATCAAAGCCTTTCCCTTCCGGTTATCCCGATTTCTGTCACTTCGGGGCCATAGGTTCCGGACAACGACGTGTGTATACAACTTGTAGATAGGACCAGAAACAATACTATCATAATGAATCAATAATAATTTCAGATCTGAAATCATGGCACTCGGGCCCTAGTGACAAGCATTAAGCACAACAAGTCGCAACAAAGTCATAAAGCACTAATAAAAGATACTAGGCACCATGCCCTAACAATCTGATGCCATTACGTGAACAATCTCATCCAATCCCTACCATCCCCATAGCCTACAGCGGGGGATTACTCACTCATAGATGGGGGAAACATGGATGATCGATGAAGATGATGGTGGGGATCGATGGAGATGGCTCCGGGGGGACTTCCTCGTCCCGGCAGGGTGCCGGAACAGAGACTTTCTGTCCCCCGAATCTTCCCTTCGGTGGCGGCAGTGCAGCGGAACTTTTCGTGGAAAAACGTCGAACCCCCCCAAAGTTTTTAGGTCAGAAGGCTTCTTATAGGCGAAGAGGGAGACCGAGGGGGTGCCTGGTGGGCCCACACCACCCCCTGGCGTGGCCTAGCCTGGCCCGCGCCACCAGGTGGTGTGGCCACCCCCTGGCTCTTCTCTGTCTCGTATTCTAGCTCCTGGAGTCTTCTAGAAAAATAGGCAGTTTGGCTTTTGTCCCGTCCAATTCCGAGAATATTCATTTTCTGACTTTCCTGGAACCAAAAACAACAGAAAACAGGCAGCTGGCACTGTGACTCTTGTTAATAGGTTAGTCCAAGAAATCATATGAAAAGTACTCCAAAGTGTGGACAAAACACAAGAAAGTGGATAAAACCAAGCATGGAGCATCAAAAATTATAGATACATTTGCAATGTATCAACATCCCCAAGCTTAACTCCTGCTCGTCCTCGAGTAGGTAAGTGATAAAAAGAAAGAATAATTTTTGAGGTGACATGCACCATCAAAGAATTGATCAAAGTATTTGTAAAACACTCAAAGTTGGGATCATAGTACTTCAATCATAACATGACAGACAAAGTTCTAGCAATAAGACAAAGAAACTATGATGCAACATGAAAAGGCACAAACAAAAGATTCATGAATAACAATGCTTTGCAAGACGTTGTTTGTTTCACATAAAGAAAACATAGCATAGTGGTAATCACCTTGTCCCTCATAGAGTAGCAAATATAAATGCATAGGACACCTTCAATGTTCACAAGAGTGACTAGATACAAATAGTTTAAAACAAGCAATATCAAGGTATGCATCAATCAACAAGTCTTGGGACAATGCACATAGAACTAAGAATGGCCACTATGCTCTCAGAAAGTGCTCAAAGAATAAGTGGAGACTCAACAAGTAAAAGAAAAGGTTTTGCATAATTTGAAAGGCTTCCAAATGCTGAAAGTATGGTACTCATTAGCTTTGAGCTCTCATTGCCCCTATCATAAGCATATTTAATGTGAGTAAGGTTAAAGTGACACAACTAAGAGGATATGCTTGACAAGTTATAAACCGAAATCTCATGCCCCTTACTTACGAAGACCGATCCTCATGCTACTCAACTTTAGTCTCGAGTAAGCTCTTGTCATTGTAGGTATATGTGTATCATTAAGAACCGCCAACAGGGTACCCCTTGCACATGATACGGGAGCTTTCCCATAATCAAAATAACAAGGCAAGCAGACAATGAGCAACTCAGCGATCTTTTTATTTGCTATTTGCATAGGATTTTATTGAGGATGCTTCATAGAGTGCTCATTATGGTGATGCTGCAAGTTTCCACCATGATTAGGCATGGCTTAGGCTAGCGGCCCAGGCGTTTCTCTAACACACATACAAACTCCATGATCTTACAAGTTCCACATTTATTTCACACCGCCGGGATCCATAAGCAAAAGAACATAATATCAACGGGGTACAAAGTACAAGTGCAATGTTGAAAACGTTCCCCATGAAACATGGTTCTGCTAATTTCAACTTATAAAGCGCAAGCATATACGCAACAAAGAAGGACCCAATGGTTCAAGTTTATTAAGGGCAAGTAAAGTAAAGTGTGCCATCAAGTTCGTGAGAGCTTTACTAACTAACTTTCTCATAACGAGCAAACATTTTATTCGGAAGAAAACAAGGCATATTGAATATGCACGGAAGTAGCAAATGATGCTAATAGGTAGGTATGGTGGACACTTTGGCAATATTTGGTTTTAGGGAGTTGGAAACATGAGTAAAACATGCTCAGTGTAAGTGAAGGCTAGCAGTAGTAAGGGAGCGACAAACGAGAGAGCAATAATGGCCATAATCATGCAGAGCGACAAAACATCATTGATCAAAGCATAAAGTGATACTACAAGTTGAAAACTAAAGGATCATAAAGGCTTATGGTGACTTGAGATAGTCATAACATGGTGTGAGCATGTGCCAAGTCAACCCAAATAAAGCATCAAAGGAGAATACCACTATACTATGCTTTAATATGCTAAAACAACACATGATTCATCCAAGGCACATTAAGAAATCTCAATTGTTTATAACAAGTCATGCTACAACAAAGAATACTAAGCATAAAGCCAAAACAATATCAAGCATGGCATGATAGAGCATAGGCCACAGTCAAAAACAAGCTCTATTTACCACTTAAGCATGAGCTTTCCTACTCTTTTCCAAACCCAACCAAACTATTTGCAAACCAACGTATGAAAGAGGGGGTCCAACCAATTTATTCAGCAACCTAAGCAAACCACGCAAACTAAAAACCAAAACGAAAACGAAAAAGAAGACGCTCCAAGAACAACACAACTGTGCATGGAACAATAAAAATGAAGTGGTTGAAAGAAACCTGAGATTTTTATTGATGAAGAAGGGGATGCATTGGGCATCCCCAAGCTTTGACGCTTGTACTTCTTGGATATTTCTTGAGGTGACACGCGTGGCATCCCCAAGCTTGAACTTTAGTCCATCCTTCATCTCATTACTCATTCCTTCCATACACCTAAATTTTTTCCTTCATACAAAACTTCACACAATCTTTATTAACAACATTAGTGCAGTCAAGATAAATAAGTCTTAAGGTTCAGTTCTAACACCAAATAAACTTCCATTAGAACACTGGCTACTGTAGCGCTTCCCTCAAAAAGCTCAATTCCCCAAAAGAACTCAAAAAGGAGCCAACAAGAAGCAAATGCAGAAAATGGCAGGAATCTGTCAAAATAGACCAGCAGGTAAAGACGAATTTTTTCGAAGACCTTCTGTTGCTCAAATCAAAAAGTGTTGAACTAACGAAAGTTATATAATAACCTGGGGCAGAATCACAAACAATTACAGCTCAGTCCGACATACAGAGCTCTCTCACGAATGTTTACGGTGAAGCACAAAAATCTGTTTCGGGACAGCAACTTTCCCAATCATTACTTCACTGTCATTAGAGGTTACTCTTGGCACAAAAAGCAAATAAAAAGGATAAGGAGTGGTTAGTACTGAAGGAATAACTTCCAAGACTCATCTAAAACTTTTGGGTTATCTCCCAATAAGTACTTTTCTTTAACGCATTTAAGTTAGGCATAAGGAAAAGCTAAAGTGGATAGAATAGAAGTAAGCGGAGATAATCATGGTGAAAACATTGTTTTGTTCAATGAAATCCTTTTGTTAACAAGGTTGATCAAGTCTTGTTACCAAAACAATTTCATATGAGACATAACTTTGTATTCCACTAATGACTATGTTACCTCAACCTTGATAGCAATGGTCTCAATCATAATTGTTTCAAAATTTTCTCTTCGTATGGGACAATATATTTCTCCAACTTGAATGCCCTCAACATGTTCAATTTAATTCAAACCATAAGTCCTTTCAATCTTCTTGAGGAAATAGACAATGTGTTCATTGAAGGTCACCTTCCCTCGATTATAATTAATAACAGCTCCTGCAGTATTTAAGAAAAGGTCTCCCAAGAATAATAGACATATTATCATCTTCAGGCATAAAAGTTTGAGAGGATGCTCTCATAATAAATATGAGTTGAAGTAAAAGAGAGCATCAAGGAGAAAATCCAAAACACATTTAAGTCTAACCCACTTCCTATGCATAGGAATCGTGTATGCAAATAAATTCACAAAGAACAAAGTGACAAGCATAGGAAGATAAAACACGAGTAATTTCAAAACTTTCAGCACATAGAGAGGTGTTTCAATACCATGAAAACTTACACAACCATATTTTCCTCTCTCATAATAATTTTTAGTAGCCTCATGCAGAAACTCAACAATATAACTATCACATAAAGCATGCTCTTCATGATCTACAAGCACTAGAGCTTTATTATAAACAGCTTCAAGAGAAACCTCAGGAACATAACATTCATTCTCCTTTAGTAAGCAAGGGGGACAATGAAATAATGTAAAGGATAAAGAGTTACTCTCATTAGAAGGTAGGCATGGGTAGCTAATCCATTCTTCCTCCTTTTGTTCATCACTCTCCTCCTCTTTTTCATCTAATGGAACTTTAGGTTCATCAATTTCTTCTTCCATAGGATCCTGCAAGGCATTAGTCTCTTCCATTTGTGGAAAGCATCTATTAAAATATTCAAGAATATAGCAATTTTCATCCTTGTAATTATCAAAGCAAAATTTAAGTATACCATACACCTCATATTTGTAAGGTGAATCATCAATATTTTCAAGCAAACTAGCAAGTTCAAAAGCACCCTTCCAAGCAATAAATTCTTCAATTTGTTCCGCATCATAAAAGTCATAAATTCCTTTAGCATAGGAAGATATGGTATCATTATCACTATACTCGCATTGGAAAGGGAGGTGTTTATACCTCTTTCTGCAACAAGACTCATCACAGCAATAAGTAACATTATTAGTAGAGCACACGTTCCTAGCAATGGTATACAATCTATCAATTTGTTCCCATAAGTGTTTCCCTTTTTGTGACAAGAGGTGTTCCTTATAATAATATTTTTGATCTTCCGTGAACCCACCTTGCCAATAAGCTTCAGTTTCAAAGAAACCAACCATTGACATCCAGCATGATAAAGCAAGACAATAACAGACCAATGAAAACAACAACTAGAGTAGGAACTAATTTTTTCTATATTTTTTATAAAGAAACAAGCAAACAAGGAGAAATATAAACTTAGCTTGAACAATAGTGAATCCAAGTGAACTTGATAAATAAAGCTATGCTCCCCGGCAACGGCGCCAGAAACTAGTCTTGATGACCCACAAGTATAGGG
Source organism: Avena eriantha (assembly GCA_910589775.1). Taxonomy (NCBI): domain Eukaryota; kingdom Viridiplantae; phylum Streptophyta; class Magnoliopsida; order Poales; family Poaceae; genus Avena; species Avena eriantha. Next base: position 160,837,244 of record OU342741.1, on the reverse strand, counting down.
GGTGTATCGCAGTATTTTCGAGGGAAGTGAAACCCAATTTATTGATTCGACACAAGGGGAGCCAAAGAATATTTATAAGCCTTAACAACTGAGTTGTCAATTCAGCTGCACCTGGAAACAATCTTGCTCACAGTAGTTTATCAGTAGCAACAGTTTTGTAGTAGGAATAGTAAAGTAACAGCAGTAGCAAAACAAAGACAGTAGTAACAAAAGCAATAAACAATGGGATTCGAGTGCGGTAGGCATAGGGATGGATGGACGTGCGTTGCATGGACAAGAAAATTCACATAGCAATCAGAACATAGGGAAATTGCAGATAATTAAGATAAAGCATCCAAGTACTAGACAATCCTAGGCATGTGTTCCATATATAGTCATACGTGCTCGCAATGAGAACTTGCACAACATCTTTTGTCCTGCCAGCCCATTTACAGCGGGGCCTCTAGGGAACTACTGACAATTAAGGTGCTCCTTTTAATAGAGCACCGGAGCAAAGCATTAACACTCCGTGAACACATGTGATCCTCACATCAAAGCCTTTCCCTTCCGGTTATCCCGATTTCTGTCACTTCGGGGCCATAGGTTCCGGACAACGACGTGTGTATACAACTTGTAGATAGGACCAGAAACAATACTATCATAATGAATCAATAATAAGTTCAGATCTAAAATCATGGCACTCGGGCCCTAGTGACAAGCATTAAGCACAACAAGTCGCAACAAAGTCATAAAGCACTAATAAAAGATACTAGGCACCATGCCCTAACAATCTGATGCCATTACATGAACAATCTCATCTCCCTACCATCCCCATAGCCTACAATGGGGGATTACTCACTCATAGATGGGGGAAACATGGATGGTCGATGAAGATGATGGTGCAGATCGATGGAGATGGCTCCGGGGGCACTTCCCCGTCCCGGCAGGGTGCCGAAACAGATACTTTCTGTCCCCCGAATCTTCCCTTTGGTGGCGGCGACGCAGCGGAACTTTTCGTGGAAAAACGTCGAACCCCCCCTTCCCCGAAGTTTTTAGGTCAGAAGGCTTCTTATAGGCGAAGAGGGAGACCGAGGGGGTGCCTGGTGGGCCCACATCACCCCCTGGCGCGGCCTGGCCTGGCCCGCGCCACCAGGTGGTGTGGCCACCCCTGGCTCTTCTCCGTCTCGTATTCTGGCTCCTAGAGTCTTCTGGAAAAATAGGCACTTTGGCTTTTGTCCCGTCCAATTTCGAGAATATTCATTTTCTGAATTTCCTGGAACCAAAAACAACAGAAAACAGGCAGCTGGCACTATGGCTCTTGTTAATAGTTTAGTCCAAGAAATCATATGAAAAGTACTCCAAAGTGTGGACAAAACAGAAGAAAGTGGATAAAACCAAGCATGGAGCATCAAAAATTATAGATACATTTGCAATGTATCAATAACCCATGCATAACCGTAATGTATCATATGTTTCTGGAGAAAGCATTACGGGTACCACACTTAGACTTAAGCTTTCTTGAATCAAACCTTTGGATATGAGGTGGTGGATTTGACGTTCAATCTTCTTTGTCTCCTCCGGGTTCATGCGGTAAGCATCACGATTTGGTAGGGTCGCACCGGGATGAGGTTGATGCGATGCTCTATTCCTCGAAGTGGAGGTAATCCATGAGGGAGCTTTACGGTGAATACATCATTGAATTCCTACAAATAAGTTATCAAAGAAGGAGGAATGTTTCTTAGGTCATTAGTACCTTGCGACAAGCCCTTGCATATGAGGACATAGTGCAAGATGGATGGGTTTTCCCTCACTTCTCTCATCTCACTTTTGGTGTCAAGGAGAACACTCTTAGTTTTTTCATTCAAATTTGTCTTGTGGCTCTCACTCGCCATTTGATGGTTCTCTCTCTCATCACTGATATCACTAGATATTTTTATGGTTTGCACCCTTGCTAAAGAATTTGCATTATCTGCAATTATTTGGCTAGGAGTCATCGGTTGCGAAGCACGTGTCTTACCAAGCCACTTGAATCTATACATATTTGTGTAGCCATTATGGAGAGAACCTTTATCAAATGGCAATGGCCTACCAAGTAACATGTGACAAACAGTCATAGGAACCACGTCGCATTCAACCGTATCTCTATATGGTCGAGAACGTAAACGACACGGTGTGTTTTATCATGATGGATACACTATCACTCAACCATTGCACATGGTAGGTGTTCTTGTGTTGACGCATAGGGAGGTTGAGCTTCTTGCTTAGCTTGGTGCTTGCTAGATTATGGCAACTTCCTCCGTTAATAAAGACTTTGATGGACTTTCCATTGATTCGGGCACAAGTTTGGAAAATATTGCATCGTTGATCTTCGTGCTCTTTCGATTATGTAGTTAACACTCTTATGATGACAAGTGATGAACAAGCGTCATGCTCACACATGATAAGATCTTGATAATCATTCTCAACGTGTTTTCTTGTGAGTGCTTCTTTGACTCTTGCTTCAAACTCTTCTTACCTCAAGTATTTTTCTTCTCCATTGTCATGCACGACAAGACTTTCGTGTTGCCACATTAGAAGGAATTGTGGCCTTGCTTATTTGAATCTTTTCATGCATGAACAAGAGCTTCTTTTGTACACGCACAAAAACTACAGCGGAAGTTAGTCAAACGGAAGAAGAGGAAAAACTGGCAATATTGGCCGGACACTCCGATCTCTGCACTTCGGACACTCCACTTGGGCCGGATATTCCAGTGTCCTCGGGCCGGAAACTCTGGTGTCAAGCTCGAGCGGATGAAAATCTCGTGTTCTTGAACGGAAATTCTTGCCTTCAAACATCAAACCCAACAGATTTTGACCAAATCGGGCTGGGAAAATGTAGGAAAATATGGACCAAGTCCAAAGACACAAATACTATGGATTGGACCACTCAAAACTCACCAAATCGATAGATTGATACAAAGGTATCTTGGGCTCATTTTGGGGGAAATTTCTGAATTTATGGTGGATAGAAGAGAAAAATTGGGGATAAATTCATGATGAACGAGACTCTTGATACCAATATGTTAGAGAATACCCTCTAGGGTGACCCGATCTTTCACAATTCTCCAAGATATACAGTGGATTCGTGAGTGAAGAGGGGAGAGGGCGACACATCAAAATCACACACGAGGAACATGGTGAAGCACACGCAAAAGGAAAACACAACATGAGCCGGTGGTTCACTCTGGTGGCTACCAATTCAAAACAATCCCCGGGATCGGTGTTTATCAACACACTCTCTCTCTATCTCGAACCCAATCGGTGAGGGATAAGAACCTTGGTGAGATCTTGATGGCTTTACTAGAGAAAAAAGTAAAGATCTTGTACAACCTAGATGCACTAGGCAAAATCCAAAGAGGTGGGGGATAATTGGTATTCCTTGCAAAGCAAGATAAGACAAAAACTAGATATATTCCTCTTAGGGGATTTATTCTAGTTCTATTATCAAGTGTAGGGTTTACAATGGAGAGGTGGGGATATATAAAGGTGATGGGGATATGCCAATCAGGGTATGCCTAGGATCTAGAATCGCCTCACCAAGATGGGGAGGCGTGATGGCGTCCCACGGTGACTGGATAGCCCACGACAAGTGGACTTCGAGGAGCATGGCGACTGGAAGAAGAAGGCCTAGAAGCATAGCTAGACCTAGTCGACTAGGTCACAACTCCCAAATCCCTAACCGATTTGGTGATAATCTTGGTAAACCCTAGCCAGGCGAATCTATATAAGCCTTGACAGGGGCTACCTCAACAAATATACAATCTGATACACCCTATAGAAGTGACTCACCGCCTAGAGATTAAGCTTGCCACCATTGTAATCTCTCTAGATCAATACAGAAAGCAGGAAGTAACCTATTTACCCTATGGGTGGCGAACCTAGCTAAACCCTTCTGTGTTTGTAATCTTGATCTACATATGGCGTACTCTCTCTTGCTCCATTTATCTCAATCTCTACCCTCGGTAGAGACTACCATGGCCATTCACATGATAGTGTCACCCACCATGGGGCATGGATCATCAAGTCTGAGAACTGTGGCGATACCCTACTCAACAACCGGTTAGCCCTTCTCCAGCGGCTGCATGGTCGCCATCGGCGGCTTCCACCACATCCTGCCGATTAGCTAAGTGTTGGCGTCATGCTCGGTCACTCACACCGCCATGGTGACAACCTTCGACATCAACCTCTTTGTTGGCTTCACGTATGCTATCGATCCGGCCAAGTCGAAGGAACTCGTCCCCATCTCTGGCTCTCATCCACGTGAATTCCTCATGGAAGATTAGGACCACTCCATCACCCTCGTGGCCTCTGAGAGCAGCCCGGCCAGGAGAAACGAGGCTCTCCTTGATGACACCGACCAGTGCCCCGGTCGCTGGATCCATCATCATGGTGTTCCATGCCAAGTAGATCACTCGGGTCTCCAACACCATAGACTTCGTGGACTCCTCCAACCTCTAGATCTTCTACTCTAATTCTGGCTAGAATGCCCCGAGAAAATCTAAAGCAGACCTTCCCACTACACCACCATTTTCATGGCATATGTCAACGACCCAACAGATCCCTTCACCACACCACTCCCCGCAATAGCCACAATGCGGAGATCAAGGATAACTACAAGGTCCTAGAGGCGGGGAAGAACACGGAACTCGTAGAACGCGAGAAATTCCACCTCGAGCAGACAACAGCACAAGAGTTATCATGCTACCACCAGCGCCACATCTCCCGACGCCTCAGCACCAACTACCAAGGCCTTGTGCTGAACTTCGACTATGAGCGAAACCCCACACGCATGGTCAAGCTCAAGCTCTATCGCAACTTCGTGACTAGCATCAGTCACCCAGTCACCGATGCGACTGCACATTGAGCACCACAACCACCCTGCTGCTCGCCTCCACCAAAGCAGCCGCAAATCATGATAACACCTTAGGAGGTCGGCACCAACGGAATCCCCCTCTACTCGACCCCGATGCACAAAATCATCGCAGGTCAGGCCGCACTCACTAGCCTCATTCCTACGATCGATGGCGTGTTGCAAATTGACTACATGAAAGCTCTACTTTCCAAGGCCGTGTAGTAGTAGAGTGTGGGACGTAACTCGCTACGCGAGTATACTCCCGCTCCACCAGCAGTTGGGCGGCCTCCACCAACCATGTTGGTGAGGGCACCATCACCAACATGCAGAAGTGCCCAACCAGAGCCAAGGCAGCTGCAGTCGTAACTAGCCAACCCTACACTCTCTACCAACGAACTGGCCCTGCTCTCCACATGGTTGCCACCAACGGCATGCTGATCAACGTGCGCACCCACATCCTCAATGAAAAAGTATGGAGAGAGTACCAGCGAGAGATTAGATGGGCGCACCACAATGACCGTGACAACAAGCCTAGGTGCTCCCCCAGTCTAGTCAGGCCGCAATGCTTTGAACCAATGGTCTAGGGCGAGAAGTACCCCTCCAACTTCAAGGGGCCCAAGGAGATCAAGAAGTATAAGCCCACCCTCGACCCGACGGTGTGGATCGACACAGACCTCATGGCAATGGGAATCGCTGGCCACACCGACCTACTCATCACACACTACCTTCCGCTGATAATGGAAGGATCCACTCGCCAGTGGATCAACACCCTCCCAACGAACAACATAGACTCGTGCAAGGACATGCGGGATGCCTTCATCAAACACTTCAAGGGCTCCTACATGAGCTCTACCACCATAAAGGACCTGGAACGCTGCATCTAGGGCCCTCGTGAGTCCACTCACCATTGGCTCCAGTGTTGGCAAGATCTATGGATGAACGCCTTAGGCATCCACCCCGGCAGGGCGATCCACTGCTTCATGAACGCCTATAGGTATGAGACTATCATCACCAAAATCAAGAGGGTCTACAGGACACTCGAGTCAACTTTAGACCTTATCAACATTGCCAAATGGTACGCCGAGGAGGACCCCGAACAAGACTCTGACGATGAGTCTGGCAGGAGGCTCCAGCCCATGAACCATGACAGCATGCACCTCGACCTCCACTACAACAAGACCCACCAAACTGGAGGCAAGCAATGCGGCAATTGCGGCTTGGACCTTGTCGCCAACACCATGATGATGGCATCTACCGCAACAACAACACCGCGAGGCCAAAATTTGACCTCATGACCCTACTCAACGAGCCCTGTGTCTACCATAGAAAATAAGGGTGTCCCACCACTCACACCACTGCCGACTGCCACTCCCTCAAGGAGATTGAGAAGGCAAGGTTAGACAAAGAGGGACACAACCTCGACCAGCCCAAAGACAACAGTAATATTGATGCATTCGGGAATGCTTTTGGCTTGCTCCACACCTTCACTAGCATGGGTACTAGATGCGAGAAGAAGGTGCTCGCCCATGCAGTCACCGTAAACACCATGAACCAGCATGATATCCCGCGGTGCCTCAACTGGTCTGAGAACCCCATCACCTAGAGCCACAAGGATCACGCGCCCAGGATCGAGTACCCGAGGTGAGTCGCCCTGGTCATCAAGAACAAAATGGCTGACTACTGGCTCTCCAAAACCTTAATGGTTGTGGCAGCTCCATCAACATCATGTACCTCGACACATTCAGGCAACTGTAGCTCCTACAGTCAATGCTTGAGCCAACTGTCAGCACTTTCCATGGAATCATCCCGGGTCGGCAAGGTGACGCTCCTAGTCACCTTCGGCACCCCTCCAACTTCTGTAGGACCGAATTGTCTTCGAGCAGGTGAACTTTCATAGCCCTTACCACTAAATGTTTGGCAGTCAGGCATTCGCCAAATTCATGGCATCCCCCCACTATGCCTACAACATGATGAAAATCTCGGGGCCGCACAACATCATCACCGTGCACGGTGAATCCGACATGGCCCTGGAGTGCAAGGACGACATCGCTAAGCTCGCTGACCCCATGATCGCTAAGGAAATTAACCATGCCAACAAGCTCGCCAAGTACACCAGCGGTATCTACAAGGATCACCCATCGATCCTGAAGAAGCTGACAATCGCAAGCTCCATGCTAGAAACCTTCAAGGCCTCCACACACACTCGCATCATCGACCTCGTCCTAGGCGACACGAGCCAGCATGTCACCATGGGAACAAACCTCACTCCCGCATAGGAATACATGATCATCAAGTTTCTCCATGAGAATCGTGACATCTTTGCATGGAAGCCCTCTGACATGTCTAGTGTCCCGAGGGAACTCGCTGAGCACAAACTTCAAGTTGACCCCAAAGCGTGACTCGTCAAACAAATGTTGCGGCTCTTAAATGAAGAGCACTGCCGCGCAATCACCGAAGAGGTGAACCGGCTACTCACTGCCAGGTTCATCAAGGAGATCAAGTACTCCAAGTGGCTAGCAAACCTAGTCTTGGTGTTGAAGAAAAACAACACTTGTCGGTTGTGTATTGACTACACTAACCTCAACAGTGCCTTACCCAAGGAAGAGTTCGTGCTACTACGAATCAACCATATCATCGAATTGACTGTGGGGTATGAGTCGCTTTGCTTCCTCTATGCATATTCCAGTGTAACACCCCAAAACTTTAATCCAAGGTTATTAAGATCCAAATCATCAAAATTAGGGTTAACAAAAACTTTTCCAATTAAAATTATTCAAGCATTCATATGTGTGTGCATTTAAATTAGGAGTTGATTTGAATTGCCTTGTTTAAGTGATCCATTGCTTGTAAAATGATTCTTAGGTGAAATAAACATCATCTAGATCATTCCCAAACAAATCCCAAAGAATAACAAATCAAAATAAATAAAAGAAGAGAATGGCCATTTGTGCCATTTTAATCAACATGCCTACTTTGGCTATTCCTAGGACTCAATTCTTAACAGATATAAATGTGGATCTTTGCACCCCTTGCTAGTACATATAGTAGTGTACCAAGGCCCACTTTGTGATCTGCCAAAAACTTTCAAACACTAAATTTAAATGGCATTTGAAAATTGAATCTAGTGTATGTCTCAAGATCACCCTATTTCAAAAACCACTCAAATGAGCTCCAATTTCAAAACCCAAGCAACCACAGAGTCTCAAGCTTATGACTAACACACCCACCAAAAATCTTTTCCAAATTCAAAACTAAATTTCGTGCGGCCATTTTTATAAACACTTGGTAGGCAGGAATCAAACTCCAATCCTAGCTCACTGTTTTCTACAGGGTTTTGCCCCCATTTGATCTCCATTACTCCCTCTGTCTCCCTTTGATCTAACCAGCCCATTAGCACCCCATCCCCTATCCCCTAGCAGCAGTGCCATGCCACCTTGAGGGCATGCTCGCCGTCCTAACTTGCCAACGCAGCAGCAGACCGCCCCTCTCTCTCTCTCTCGCCATGTCTAGGAGCTAGCCCAGACCACACCGCCACCCTCTGTCCCCTCTCAGAGCAAAGCTGAGCCGTGGACCACCCGCAGCGTGCCGTGCCCAGAGTGTCTGCGCCATGCCGAGCACGCGCCAGAGCGCCGTGCCCGATAAGCGTGCACACGCCGTGCCCCTGACCGTAGCCCGCGCTCACCGCTCCGCCATGATCCTAGGAACCGCCCGCCCGTCCGCCGCCATTTGAACCACAGCCACCGCACGCCGTGAAGATCGCCGCCTCTGCCGCTCAGAGCGTGAGCACCGCCCGACCGTTTGCCACCACCCCTAGCCTAGCATTTAAGCCGTAGCACACCGCCAGGAGGCAGCTCACCGTCCACTACCTCAAGCCATGTCGCTAGCACGCTGTGCAGCCCTCTCCGGAGTCGCCCGCCCATCCCTCTCGGTCGCCTCGTCGAGCTATAAATAGAGGCCACCCCAGCACAAACCTCTCACACCATTCCACTCCCCTCACCTCACTAGTACTTCCTCACCTCTAGTCGGAGCAGCACGAGCACTTGTTCGCCAGAATTTGGCCGGAGAAGCCCGCTGTAGAGGAGGAGAAGGCGCCGTCGATTTCGTCCACCCCCGGAGCTGCCTCGACCACCCCTGAGTTCGCCGTCGTCTACCAGTTCGTTTGCCTGCCTCGTTGTCATCGCTAGAGCCCTAGTACGCCCCCTGAGCACCCCCACCGAGCCGCTAGGGTTAGACCTTGCCGGCGACCTGTCCGTCCTCGATGACGAACCCCAACCGTAGATCCTAGTTCTAATCTAACGGCGTACATCGCCCCGTACCGCTTCGCGTGTTAAGAGCCGCTGACCAGCGGACCCCCCTGTCAACTGTGCCTCGCGCCACGGAGTGTCACTGGGCTGGCCCGTTAGCTTTCCCGCACGACCCATTTAATTCAAATTAGGATTTTTCTATTTAGTGTAAACCTAGTTCTGTTCCTTAGTTTGAAAATCAATTCAAAGGGATTTACAAATCCAGATGGAGTGATTCCAATTTTTTTTAAAAGCTACTGAAAAGATCTACCCAAGTCCGTTGGATTTAATTCAATTAGAGTTAGAGAGCTCTCCTAGTAAAAATAACCAGACAGAAGCTTTTGCACATTCAATTTTTTTTATAAAATCAACCATGATAGCTTTTGAGTTGATTCCAACTCTCAAGAATCATATTTCACCATACCTATCTGAATATGTAATAATATTAAGGTTTACATGCAGTGACTTTGGACTAGTACCAAAATAATGCTATATAGGCATTTCTAGTCACTTTAAATCATTAAATAATGAACTTAAACCAAAGTAATTATGATCCAACCTTTAAATCACATTCCCACATGTTAGAATATGTGGTGATGACATGTGTCCACATGATCCCATATTTTAAGTGGTGATTATTAAATCTTAGTTAATTTTCAATGAGTAGAAATTACTTTTCTAAAATAAAAAGGATGAAACTAGTTAAAGAAACTTGTGATGCTAATAGATCATCAAATGTGTATCTTAGAGTGCTAATTAGACTAGTTTAGTATTGTTTGGTGATTGTGTACTCCGTATGTATTTATAGAAGATAGTGCTGACCAAGCCTACGAGGAGGAGGAGTTCTATCAAGAGGATGAAGAAAACTTCAACCACTGCACTGCACAAGGCAACCCACCATTAACAAAGAAAGCTAACCCTTGCAAGCAAGATAATCTAAGTAGATGCTTTAGGCATGCTTTGGTTATACCAATTGACTATTACTTACCCCAAGTATTATTTTTCCAAGCTTTACTTCATTTACTTTACCAAAGTCCTTTACTTGTTTTGAAGGTAGCATAAAGAGTATAAAACTTGACCTATATAGCTAACTGTAGATGTCATTCTATGGCATGAGATTGATCCCATCTTTCCACCTTAGTGAACACTCTTAACTTAGTAGTTTAGAGCAGATAAAAACTTGAGTCACTTTAGATGGGAATACTTGGTGAAAATGAATTGTGAAAACCTTAGAATGATGAGTCATTCTATTGAGATGTTTTGACATGTGTTGAGAAACACAAATGGTTTATGATGGTGAAAATGTTGAGTCATGAGCCTTAACCCTTTTACAAAACTGATGGTTGGATTCGGATGCCCGTGCCAGGGGGTGGTGTGGCCGCTCCTGGCACCCCCTCGGCCTCTCCTTCCGCCTATAAGTTGCCCTCGAGACGAAAACCCTAAGTACCCGATCAAAAATCCACGAAAGAGTCTGTATCCGCCGTCGTCTCTGTCCCTAGATAGGGAGGGATCTGAAGCTCTTTCCGGCACCCTGCCGAGGAGGGGAATTCACCCTGGAGGCCTTCTTCATCACCATGCAAGGCTCCGGTGTGATGCGTGAGTAGTTCATCCTTGGACTACGGATCCATGTAGTTCATACTGGAGGGGGTTCGGATGATAACCTGAAGGTGGATTATTAGTCATAGATGTAGTTGGATGGCGGTCTATGTATTATGTTGTAATGCCCAATCAAGTCTCAGAGGAGTCAAGATGATTAGTATATGCATGTATTGCTTTCTCCGTGTTTGTCAATTGCCCCGCTGTAATTTGTTCACCCAGCATGTTATTTATCTAAGGAGAGCCACCTCTAGTGAACTATGGATCCCGATCCTTTTACTTTACATACAATCTACAATCTTTTACTGCTTTGTGTTTACTTTTTGCAAACTTTTACTTCTTTCCAATCGATACGTTTAATCCTTTGTTTTCCACAAAACACGGTGAGATTGACACCTCATCGCAAGTTGGGGACAAAGTTCTATGGTTGTGTTGTGCAGGTCTCCACGTTGCTACTAGCACCGGTAGTGCGCCCTGCCAAAGCTCAGCTAGTAACACCTTTGGGGTGTTTCCTTGCTCCTACTGGTTCGATTAAACCTTGGTCTCATAGCTGAGGGAAAACTCGTTGCTGTGCTCATCATACCTTCCTCTTGGGGTTCCCAACGAGCTCTACATCAACCACGAGCTAGCAATGCGATACCATTCCAAATTTACCGTACAACCACAATACCTGAATTGGGTAAGGCTTAGCCGGAAGTTTATATGCATTAGTATTAGTTCCCTCGCGGTAGAGGTTTGAGATGAGGCTACCTCTCAATGTTGTCCACCTATGCAGTGCCGAAGATGACAGATGGTCATGGTTGGGAGGCCATGCTCATAGGAGAGGTGCTTATACTAGGGTGTGTAAAGGAAAGGTTATGTTTGATTATCTGCATACTAAGTATGATGATTCAGGGTTATCCCTGATAGATGTATCGAATCTTGTGGTGAAAGTGTACCACCTCTGTAGAGTGTCAAATTATTCGAATAGCCGCGTCCACGGTTATGGATAGTTGGAATGTCCATACTGATTCGTTGTCAGATGTTTTCAAAACGACTTATGAAATGAATGATGAATTTGACTTGACCACAACAGGGTTGTGACAATGACACTAGCTTCCAAACTTAAGTGATTCTAGAACTTTATTTTATCTTTCTTTGCTTCTAAACTCAGCTTAGGTTTCAAACTTAACATTATAATTAAACTTAGAGTTAGCACTTTACGTTAGAACTATACTACTTGTTAGTGGTAGTTTGCAAGTACTGAAAGAGTACTCATCGCTTTTGTCCCAGGCTATTCTCATGGCCAGACTATGAAGGAGACTACCAAGATGATGGCCAGCAGGACGGCTATTATAACTAGGACTATATGCCTTCGTCAGCATTGCCTATGCCCCTGAAGATGGACCCCACCGCTACGCTTATCTTTTATTCCGTTGCTTGTTGTATTAAGACTGGATCATGAGATCCTTATTTGTGTAAGACCTTATGTATGGTTTGTAATGGATGATGTACTGTGATATCCAATCTGTTATGTCTCGCAAAAAAGGTAATCCTGGGATTGCAAGGTATGGCATAACAGGCATCTGGGATTAAAAATCCGGGTGTTGACAAGTTGGTATCAAAGCCATCCTAACCATAGGAGACCCTAGTTAGAATGGACGTCCAAACAAAAACTTAGTTTCAAAACCAAAGTGAGTATTTATGAAAAACTATTTCCTCTCTTATCCTTGGGAATTCATTCTTTCTCAAAAATTCATGTTCCTCCAATTCTTACATTACTACCTAAAATTTGACACACCTGATCACTTCACTAACTTCCTCATCCTTAATTCTTGTAGATGGAGACTCAGTTCAGCAAGTTCTACCAGTTGGGAAACGGAGGTCAGCTGATCTTCGAGAGGGATCTGGATTCACTATCAGAGTTACTAGGACGTCCACATCCGGAGTTTCTTGGAGCTCAGCTTCCAGGACCCCAGGAGGAGATTTACAGTGGCTAGTTACCGCTGATCTTAGAGGAAGCATAGAAGCACCAACGTCCGGGAGAATCCAGTTCTCCGTAAGGGAAAATAACTGGCTAGATGGATTAGCCAGGGCAATGCATGAAGCTCTCGCACATCTATGTGCCCTCAGCGTCAACCAAATCCAAGGAACCTGTTTTGCTCACTATGCAAGACGTGACTTCATGGGAATGCCGACGGAGATGCCCAGTCACCCAGAGCTGAATCGTCAAGTGGAGAACCTTGACTTCCTGTTGTATGATCGCCAGAAGGAGTTGGACAATGCTAGGGAGTTTGCCAACCACAACCGTTCCATTGCCGCCCAGAAGGCCCAGACTTTCTCACTACTTGTCAAGGATCGTCAGTCTCTTCGCCTCCAGCGTGAGAAGAAGGATCGCACCATCGCCCGTCTTCGCAAGAAGGTGGCCGACCTCGAGAAGACCGTCAAGGAGCAAGAAGCTCAGCTTGCCGCGAAGGAGGAAGAAGAGGAGGGCGAAGACATCCAGGGAGACATGGATTCTTACCTCGGCAATGATGACGACTTTCTGGAGGAGGATGCTGTGGACTTCTACACTAACGATGAGGACTCCGACTTCATCGACGATGAGTAGATGCACTAGACCACTATCGTAGTATGAGATGTATCGGTCCCACTGTATCGTAGCTTGTAGAATGGTTCTTCAAACCATCTGTTTTCCTTTATTGTTGTGGTGTGTGTTTGTATCGTGTGCTTGTTTGAGTGAATGAAATGAAGTTAGTTGCAAAAACCTAAGTCAAACCCAAAGTTTTAGCTTTGAAACCAAAACCATGAACCTTAGAACTTTCCCTCTTACCCCCTTATCTACCTCAATCTTTAGATGACTCGTGGAAACCAAGGAGGGAGCAGCTCGTCGCAAGACCCAAGGCTACAGATTATGCAGATGTTAGTTGCAGACCGTGCAGCAAGCAGGGCAGAACGTCAAGCCAACTTAGCAACATTGCAGTAGATAGCTCAGATGGCCCAAAACAACCAAGGGCATGGAAACCAGGATCACCATGGATCCAAACTCAAAAACTTCCAGAATACCAATCCCCCAATCTTTAGTACTTCAGAGAACCCACTAGATGCTGATGACTGGTTGCAGACTATGGAAAACAACTTAGAAGTTGCAGGAGTTGATGACAACGAGAAACTTCTTTTTGCCACCCACTATCTGGAGGAGATGTAAGAGCATGGTGGAACAGTATCCGCACCATGAACCATGGTCAAGTGATGACATTGGTAGCCTTCAAAATAAAATTCAGCCGCACCCACGTGCCACAGGGTCTAGTCACCAGAATGAGGGATGAATTTCGAGAACTAAAGCAAGGAAGAATGACTGTGGTGGAGTACCGTGACAGATTCCTGTCGCTTGCAAGGTATGCACCTGATGAGATCAACACGGAGGCCAAGAAGAAGGAGAGATTCCTGAACGGACTGCATGACGAGATGTAGACTGTCCTCGTCAACATCCACTTCCAGGATCTCGAAGAGCTAGTCGACTCTGCCATTCAGATGGAAGGGAAGATTAATCAGGCAAACGACAACCGCGAACGTCGTATGATGCAGCAATCTGGATCCAGCAGTCACCAAAAGTACCGTCTCAACCCCTCACTAGGATATGCACCAAGGAACAATCGACCCCCAATGTCTCGCCCAAGCTACCCCAACCGTAGCGGAGGCAATGTGAAGTCCGGAGGAAACAATCACAACTCCAGCAATGCCAACAATTTCAACTGTGCACCTCCCAAGAGCAACAACAACAACAACAACAACACTACACCTAGAACTGGCAGCAATGCTGTGCCCGTCGTAGTAAAGGACAAGTCTCAGATCACTTGTTTCGAGTGTGGAGTGAAGGGTCACTATTCCAATGAGTGTCCCAAGAAGACTGCCGCCACTGCCAATGTGCATGCCCCAGCTCAACAGCAGCGTCGTGTTCAACCAGGGAGAAGATTTTCCCCAGGAAGTTGAATGACGTCACCATCAAGAACAAGTACCCTTTGCCAAAGATAGAGGATCATTTTGATCAGTTGACTGGAGCTCAGGTATTCTCAAAGATTGATCTTAGGACTGGTTATCACTAACTTAAGATTCGTGCAACGGATATTCCGAAGACCGCCTTTACTACTCGCTATGGTTTATACGAGTATACGAGATTACAGAAAGTTGAATGACGTCACCATCAAGAACAAGTACCCTTTGCCAAAGATAGAGGATCATTTTGATCAGTTGACTGGAGCTCAGGTATTCTCAAAGATTGATCTTAGGACTGGTTATCACTAACTTAAGATTCGTGCAACGGATATTCCAAAGACCGCCTTTACTACTCGCTATGGTTTATACGAGTATACGGTTATGTCTTTTGGATTAACCAATGCCCCTGCTTATTTCATGAATCTCATGAATAAGATCTTTATGAATTTCCTAGATAAGTTTGTAGTTGTGTTTATCGATGATATCCTTATCTACTCCAAGTCAGAAGAAGAGCATGAGCAACATCTGATAATCATCCTAAAAACCCTAATAGAGCATCGGTTATATGCCAAGTTCAGCAAGTGTGAGTTTTGGCTGAAAGAAGTAGGATTCCTAGGACATATTGTGTCTGCCGGAGGAGTTCTGTTGATCCCGCCAAGATCAAAGATGTCGAAGAATGGGAAGCCCCAACCACTCAAACCCAAGTCCATGCATTTCTTGGATTAGCGGGATACTACCGCAAGTTCATAGAAGGATTCTCGAGCATCGCCAGACCCATGACCCAATTGTTGAAGAAGAACAAGAAGTTTGAATGGACTAACCAATGTGAAGCCAGTTTCCAAGAACTGAAGAAGAGATTGATATCAGCCCAAATATTGATCATGCCAGACATCAAGAAACCGTTTGATGTATATTGTGATGCATCCAAGATTGGTCTCGGATGTGTTTTGATGCAAGAAGTCAAAGTCATCACCTATCTGTCTTGACAACTGAAGCAGCATGAGCAAAACTATCCGATCCATGATCTTGAATTAGCAGCCGTAGTTTTGGCATTGAAGACATGGCGTCATTATCTGATGGGTAATCGATGTGAGATTTACTCAGATCACAAGAGCTTGAAATATATTTTCACTTAGAAGGAGCTGAATATGTGGCAACAGAGATGGATAGAGTTAATCAAGGATTATGACCTTGACATTCACTATCACCCCGGCAAAGCCAATGTGGTAGCGGATGCTCTTAGCAGATTGCCGTGTAGGCTAAACACCATGATCAAGGAGAAGCAGCCAAGTTTGTATGAGGAGTTGGAGCAGTTCAGAACTGAATTAGTTAGCAGAGAATTCTTAGCTAGCATTGAACTTCAACCCACCTTAATCAGCCAAATCAAGGAAGAATAGAAGGGAAATGAAAGTATCGACGGGATCAAACGTCGTATTGGTACAGGAAAGGTACCTGGATTCACTGAAGACGAAGAAGGAGTTTTGTGGTACAAAGGACATATCTATGTGCCAGCAGATTCGGAGCTGAAACAAGTTATCATGCAGGAAGCTCATGATACTCTTTATTCTATCCACCCCGGAGGAACGAAGATGTATCAGGATTTGAAAGAGCAATTTTGGTGGCACAAGATGAAGAGAGAAATCGGAAGCTACATCGGTAAGTGTGACATCTATCAAAGAGTGAAAGCCGAGCATCAGAGACCCGCAGGACTGCTACAACCCTTGCAGATTCCGGAATGGAAATGGGATTCCGTTGGAATGGACTTTATCACCGGGTTGCCTACTTCCAGTAGGGGAAATGACTCAATCTAGGTCATAGTTGATAGACTGTCCAAGGTAGCTCACTTTATCCCAGTCAAGACTACCTACCAGAGTTCGAAGCTAGCAGAACTGTATATTGCTAGAATTGTTAGTCTGCATGGAACCCCCAAGACCATAGTATCAGATCGAGGAACGTAGTTTACCTCGAGATTTTGGCAGAAAGTTCAGGAAGGATTGGGAACCAAGTTGAATTTTAGCACCGCTTATCACCCGCAAATTGATGGACAGACTAAGAGAGTCAACCAGATCCTAGAGGATATGTTAAGAGCTTGTGTGTTGGAGTACGGATCAAAATGGGAAGACTGCCTGCCTTTCGCAGAATTCTCATATAATGACAATTATCAAGCTAGTTTGCAAATGGCACCCTTTGAGTTCCTATACGGAAGGAAGTGTCGTACCCCGTTGAATTGGTCGCAAATTGGAGAGAGTCAGATTTTTGGACCCGACATTCTCCGAGAAGCCGAAGAGAAGGTTCACAAAGTCCGTGAGCACCTCAAGACCACCCAGTCCAGACAGAAGAGTTATGCTGACAAGAGAAGGAGAGACCTGACTTTCAATGTCGGAGATTTTGTATATCTCAAGGTTTCACCACTGAAAGGAACATAACGCTTTAGTCCGAAAGGAAAGTTAGCCCCCAGATATATCAGACCATTCAAGATTCTGAACCGCCGAGGAGAAGTATCATATCAACTGGAACTACCTAAAGAGATGTCAGCCATCCATAATGTGTTCCATATCTCGTTACTTCGCAAATGCATGGAAGTGCCGGAGAAGACTGAAGTTTTCAATAACATCGATCACCGAGCTGTGGAGATCAACAACGACATGACATATCGTGAAGTGCCCATCCGTATCTTGGAGGAAGCTTACAGAACCGCCAGGACCAGGAGTATCAAGTTTCTCAAGATTCAATGGAGCAACCATACCGAAGACGAAGCCACTTGGGAGCGAGAAGATTACATTAGGACAGAGTTCCTAGATCTCTTTAGTTCCTAGTTTTCTTTGTAAATCTCAGGACGAGATTTTTTTTAAGGGGGTAAGGTTTGTAACACCCCAAAACTTTAATCCAAGGTTATTATGATCCAAATCATCAAAATTAGGGTTAACAAAAACTTTTCCAATTAAAATTATTCAAGCATTCATATGTGTGTGCATTTAAGTTAGGAGTTGATTTGAATTGCCTTGTTTAAGTGATACATTGCTTGTAAAATTATTCTTAGGTGAAATAAACATCATCTAGATCATTCCCAAACAAATCCCAAAGAAAAAAATCAAAATAAGTAAAAGAAGAGAATGGTCATTTGTGTCATTTTAATCAACATGCCTACTTTGGCTATTCCTAGGACTCAATTCTTAACAGAGATAAATGTGGATATTTGCACCCCTTGCTACTAAATATAGTAGTGTACCAAGGCCCACTTTGTGATCTGCCAAAAACTTTCAAACACTAAATTTAAATGGCATTTGAAAATTGAATCTAGTGTATGTCTCAAGATCACCTATTTCAAAAACAACTCAAATGAGCTCCAATTTCAAAACCCAAGCAACCACAGAGTCTCAAGCTTATGACTAACACACCCACCAAAAATCTTTTCAAAATTCAAAACTAAATTTCTTGCGGCTATTTTTACAAACACTTGGCAGGCAGGAATCAAACTCTAATCCTAGATCCCTGTTTTCTACAGGGTTTTTCCCCATTTGATCTCCATTTACTCCCTCTGTCTCCCTTTGATCTAACCAGGCCATTAGCACCCCATCCCATATCCCCTAGCAGTAGTGCCATGCCACCCCGAGGGCATGCTCGCCGACCTAACTTGCCAACGCAGTAGTAGACCGCCCCTCTCTCTCTTGCCATGTCTAGGAGCTAGCCCAGACCACACCGCCACCCTCTGTCCCCTCCCCGAGCAAAGCCGAGCTGTGGACCACCCGCAGCGCGCCGCACCTAGAGTGTCTGCGCCATGCCGAGCACGCGCCAGAGCGCCACGCCCGACAAGCGTGCACACGCCGCGCCCCCAACCGTAGTCCGTGCTCACCGCTCTGCCATGATCCCAGGAACCGACCGGACATGCCCGTTCGCCGCCATTTGAACCATAGCCACCACACGCCATGAAGACCATCGCCTCTGCCGCTCAGAGCGTGAGCACCGCCCGACCATTTGCCACCACCCCTAGCCCAGCATTTAAGCCGTAGCACACCGCCATGAGGTAGGCCACCGTCCCCTACCTCGAGCCACGCTTCTAGCACGCTGTTCAGCCCTCGCCGGAGTCGCCCGCCCATCCCTCTCGGTTGCCTCGTCGTGCTATAAATAGAGGCAACCCTAGCACAAACCTCTCACACCATTCCACTCCCCTCACCTCATTGCTCCTTCCCCACCTCTAGTCGGAGCAGCGCGAGCACTTGTTCGCCGGAATTTGGCCGGAGAAGCCCGCTGCAGAGTAGGAGAAGGCGTCCTCGATTTCGTCCACCCCCGGAGCTGCCTTGACCACCCCTGAGTTCGCCGTCGTCTACCAGTTCGTTTGCCTGCCTTGCCATTGTCGCTGGAGCCCTGGTACGCCCCCTGAGCACCCCCACCGAGCCGCTAGGGTTAGACCTCGCCGGCGACCTGTCCGTCGTCGATGACGAACCCCAACCGTAGATCCTAGTTCTAATCTAACGACCTACATCGCCCCGTACCACTTCGCATGTTAAGAGCCGCTGACCAGGGGACCCCCTGTCAGCTGTGCCCCGCGCCGCGGAGTGTCACTGGGCCGGCCTGTTAGCTTTGCCGCGCGACCCATTTAATTCAAATTAGGATTTTTCTATTTAGTGTAAACCTAGTTCTGTTCCTTAGTTTGAAAATCAATTCAGAGAGATTCACAAATCCAGATGGAGTGATTCCAATTTTTAGAAAGCTACTGAAAAGATCTACCCAAGCCCATTGGATTTAATGCAATTAGAGTTAGAGAGCTCTCCTAGTAAAAATAACAAGACAAAAGCTTTTGCACATTCAAACATTTTTATAAAATCAACCATGATAACTTTTGAGTTGATTCCAACTCTCAAAAATAACATTTCACCATAGCTATCTGAATATGTAATAATATTAAGGTTTACATGCAGTGACTTTGGATTAGTACCAAAACAATGCTATATAGGCATTTCTAGTCACTTTAAATCATTAAATAATGAACTTAAACCAAAGTAATTATGATCCAACCTTTAAATCACATTCCCACATGTTAGAATATGTGGTGATGACATGTGTACACATGATCCCATATTTTAAGTGGTGAATATTAAATATTAGTTAATTTTCAATGAGTAGAAATTACTTTTCTAAAATAAAAAGGATGAAACTAGTTAAAGAAACTTGTGATGCTAATAGATCATCAAATGTGTGCCTTAGAGTGCTAATTAGACTAGTTAAGTATTGTTTGGTGATTGTGTACTCCGTATGTATTTATAGAAGATAGTGCTGACCAAGCCTACGAGGAGGAGGAGTTCTATCAAGAGGATGAAGAAAACTTCAACCACTGCACTGCACAAGGCAACCCACCATTAACAAAGAAAGCTAACCCTTGCAAGCAAGATAATCTAAGTAGATGCTTTAGGCATGCTTTGGTTATACCAATTGACTATTACTTACCCCAAGTATTATTTTTCCAAGCTTTACTTCATTTACTTTACCAAAGTCCTTTACTTGTTTTGAAGGTAGCATAAAGAGTATAAAACTTGACCTATATAGCTAACTGTAGATGTCATTCTATGGCATGAGATTGATCCCATCTTTCCACCTTAGTGAACACTCTTAACTTAGTAGTTTAGAGCAGATAAAAACTTGAGTCACTTTAGATGGGAATACTTGGTGAAAATGAATTGTGAAAACCTTAGAATGATGAGTCATTCTATTGAGATGTTTTGACATGTGTTGAGAAACACAAATGGTTTATGATGGTGAAAATGTTGAGTCATGAGCCTTAACCCTTTTACAAAACTGATGGTTGGATTCGGATGCCCGTGCCAAGGGGTGGTGTGGCCGCTCCTGGCACCCCCTCGGCCTCTCCTTCCGCCTATAAGTTGCCCTCGGGACGAAAACCCTAAGTACCCGATCAAAAATCCACGAAAGAGTCTGTATCCGCCGTCGTCTCTGTCCCTAGATAGGGAGGGATCTGAAGCTCTTTCCGGCACCCTGCCGGGGAGGGGAATTCACCCTGGAGGCCTTCTTCATCACCATGCAAGGCTCCGGTGTGATGCGTGAGTAGTTCATCCTTGGACTACGGATCCATGTAGTAGCTAGATGACTACGGATCCATGACAATGACACTAGCTTCCCAACTTAAGTTATTCTAGAACTTTATTTTATCTTTCTTTTCTTCTGACCTCAGCTTAGGTTTCAAACTTAACATTATAATTAAACTTAGAGTTAGCACTTTACTTTAGAACTGTACTACTTGTTAGTGGTAGTTTGCGAGTACTTAAAGAGTACTCATGGATTTTGTCCCTGGCTATTCTCATGGCCAGACTATGAAGGAGACTACCAAGATGATGGCCAGCAGGACGGCTATGATAACTAGGACTATCTGCCTTCGTCAGCATTGCCTGTGCCCCTGAAGATGGACCCCCGCCGCTACGCTTATCTTTTATTCCGTTGCTTGTTGTATTAAGACTTGATAATGAGATCCTTATTTTTGTAAGACCTTATGTATGGTTTGTAATGGATGATGTACTGTGATATCCAATCTGTTATGTCTCGCAAAAAAAGGTAATCCTGGGATTGCGAGGTATGGCATAACAGGCATCTGGGATTAAAAATCCGGGTGTTGACATCCAGCTACAATCAAGATGGCCTTCCAAGGACCAGGAGAAAATGCCTTCATCACGTCGTTCAGAGCCTTCTACTAAACCACCATGACCTTTGGCCTCAAGAACACCAGAGCAACATACCAACGGTGCATGCAAGAGTGCCTAGCGAGCCAAATTGGCTGTAATGTCCAAGTCTACATTGACGACATGGTGGTGAAGTCTAATCGCCAGGACGATCTACTTGATGACCTCGCCGAAACTTCTGCGAATCTGCGCAAGCATAAGTGCATTCACGGCTAGTATATGCATTGTTATGCTTTCTCAATCTATAAATTGCCCCGCTGTAATTTTTTCACCCAACATGCTATTTATCTTAAGGAGAAACACCTCTAGTGAATTGTGGACCGCAGTCCATTGCTTTACCATTGATATACCATCTACTGTTTACCGTTTACTGTTTACTTTCTGCAAGCAATTACTATCTTCCACACTATACGTTTAATCCTTTGTTTTTAGCAAAACTGGTGAGATTGACAACCTCACTGTAAGTTGGGGCAAAGTTCTGTGGTTGTGTTGTGCAGGATTCCAAGTTGCTAGCAACACCTTGGAGTTGTTTCCTTACTCCTACTGGTTCGATAACCTTGGTTTCATAATTGAGGGAAAACTTGCTGATGTGCTCATCATACCTTCATCTTGGGGTTCCCAACGAGCTCTACATATTTTGAGCCATCAAGCACTTTTTCTGGCACTATTGCCGAGGAGTTAAGGACAGCTTCAAAATCTTCCTCCTCGTCAATCACTTTTCAGGGAGAAAGAAAATTGTTGCAAGGGGAGTCTCTTACAGCCAATCTCTTTACTTTGTTTTTGTTTTGCTTAGTTTATTTTTTCTTTGTTTGCTTGTTTCTTTTTATCAAAAACACATGAGAAATTAGTTGTACTGGTTTGCTTTTTTTATCAAAAACACACAAAAATTAGTTCTTAAAAAATATAGAAAAAAGTTCTACTTCAACTTTCTTTTATGTCTAGCATTGCTCCAATCACTATGTCACCTAAGGAAATGATTTTTTACTTTCAAACAAGGAATTAAAGAGAGTTTCAAAGATGCTTGGTCTAGAATTTCTAAGTTAGATGAAAAAACTAAACCTAAAATGACTCAAGGCTTGTTCCTTAGCAGTTTCTACTTTGGTCTTGCTCTTTGTTATAGATATGCTTTGGATGCTGTAGTAGGAGGAGATTTCCTCCAGTGCAATGAGGTTGAAGCTTTTAATGCCATTAAAAAATTGGTTGCAACATATGACTTGCCTAGCAAATCCGACTCCTCCTTTACAAACATTATTGCTAAATTAAACACTCTTGAGACCAACATAGCTAGTTTAAAAGAATGCTATAATATGCTTAGAGAGCATCATGAATATGTTCCAAAAAATTCTGAATCTTCAAAATGGCTTCCTATAGTAAAAGTTGTTATAAATAATGAAACTTTTTATGCTTGTTGTGATATCATGTCTAAATTCTGTCTTATGACTAAAGATACCTATGAATCTTTGAATCTTTGGGGACTTTATGAGGGAGGTAAAGAAATATCTCTTACCAATAATGCCACAATATTACCCATTGGAATAGCTGAAGGAGTGTTTACAAATATCCTAAGGAAAGTGGTGTCTACTAATTATCTTGTTATTGAATGTGTAGGAAAAGGACAAATTATACTTGGAAGATCCCTACTGAAACTCCTTGGAGTAATAATAGATGTGGGAAAAGGCATCATGCATTTTGCCTCTCCACCAAACAATCATACGTTCCCTAAAGATAAGAATAAAGTAAGAAAGGTAGGGGCAAGAAATTTGCTCTTAATGCTTCTTCATTTGAAAATACTTGAATCTTGCTTCTTATGCCTAGCTCAAAGGCGTTAAAGAAAAGCACTTATTGGGAGATAACCCAAATTTTTAGTCAATAAATTTTTATTTTTTTGAGTCTTGGAAGTTATTGCCTCTGTAATAACCTCTCCTTATCCTTTTTGTGTGGTTTTTGTGCCAAGAGTAACCTCTAATGAGAGAGAAGTAAGGCTTGGGAAAGTTGCTGTCCCGAAACAGATTTTTGTGCTTCGCTGTAAAAATTCGTGAACAATCTCTATATGTCAGATTGAGCTGTAATTGTTTGTGCTTCTGCCCCAGGTTGTTATCCAACTTTCATTAGTTTCACACTTTTCGATTTGAGCAACATAAGGTCTTCGAAAAAATCGGTTTTTACCTACTGGTCTGTTTTGACAGATTTCTGCCATTATTTGCATTGGCCTCTTAATCTCATTCTCTTTGATTTCTCTTTGATCACCTGAGCTTTTAGAAGGAATTTCTACCGTAGATTGTGTTTTAATGGAAGTTTTACTTGTGTTAAAACTAAACCCAAAGACTTATTATCTTGAATACACTAATGTTGCTAATGAAGATTGTGTGAAGTTTTATATGAAGGAAATTTTCAAGTGTCGGGAAGAATAATGTGATGAGATGAAGTATGGACAAAATCTCAAGCTTGGGGATGCCACCCGTGTCACCCCAAGAAATATTCAAGAGGTACAAGCATCAAAGCTTGGGGATGCCCAAGGCATCCCCTTCTTCATTAATAAAAATCTCAGGTTTTCTTCCAAAACACTTTATTTTTATTGTTTCATGCACAATTGTGTTGTTCTTGAAGCGTCTTTGTTTTTTTATTTTTCTTTTGTTTGGTTTTCTTAAATAAATTGGTTGGAGCCCCGCATTCATATGATAATTCAAATAAGTTGATTGGTATTGGAAAAGAGTAGGAAGCTTCATGCTTATAAGTGGTATAAAAATAGCTTATTTTGACTGTGGCCTAGACTTTATCATGTCATGTTTGATATTGCTTTGACCTTATGCTTAGTGATTATTTTTGTAGCATGACTTGTTCCGAACAATTGAGATTGTTTAATGTTCCTTGAAAGAATCATGCGTTGTTTTAGCATACAAAAGCATAATATTGTGGTATTCTCCTTTGATGCTTTATTTGTGTTGACTGGGCACATGCTTATACCATGTTAAGACTATGAACCAGTCACCCTAGCCTCTATGATCATTTAGTTTTTGACTTGTAATATCACTTTATGCTTTAATTAATAATGTTTTGTCACTTTGCATGATTATGGCCATTATTGCTCTCTTAGTTGGTCGCTCCTAGTCTTTTGGTAGCCTCCACCTGTACCAAGTATGAGTTCCACTCATGCATCCAACCTCCAAGAAAACCAAGTTATTCCAAAGAGTCCGCTATAAATTCCTATGCATGGTGTGTTACACCATTCCAAGTATATTCATGTTTTATCTACCTTCCAAATTAAACTTGTTATGTGAAAATTAGTGATTAAAGCTCTCACAAACTTGATGGCACACTTTATTTTCTTGCACTTAATAAACTTGAACCATTGTGTCCATCTATGTTTCTTATATGCTTGCATTTTATAAGTTGTGAATTAGCAGAACCATGCTACCATGGGGAACGCTTTCAACATTGCACTTATTATTCAGTTGATATCATGTTCTTTTGTTTATAGATCCCGGCGGTGTGAAATAAAAGGGGAGCTTGTAAGCTCATGGAGTTTGTATGTGTGTTAGAGAAACGCCTGGGCGGCTAGCCTAAGCCATGCCTAATCATGGTGGAAACTTGCAGCATAACCATAGTGAGCATTCTGTGAAGCATCCTCAATAAAAACCTATGCAAATAGCAAATAAAAAGATTGTTGAGATGCTCATTGTATGTTTCCTTATTATTTTGACATGGTAAAGCTCATGTGTCATGGGGCAAGGGGTACCCCGTTGGCGGTTCTCCATGATACACATGTACTTACAATGACAAGAACTTACTTGTGACTAAAGTTGAGTAGCATGAGGTTCGGTACTCGTAAGCAAGGGGCATGAGATTTTCAACTTATAACTTGTCAAGCATATCCTCATAGTTGTGTCACTTTAACCTTAATCACCTCAATATGCTTATGATAGGGGAAATGAGAGCTGAAAGCTAATAAGTACCATAATTTTTAGAAGATCTTTATGAAACTTGAAATCCCTGCTTCCCTCTATGAAGGGCCTTTCTTTTTTACTTTTATGTTGAGTCTCCATCTTCTATCTTTATGCACCAATTGGGAGAGCATAGTGGTCATTCTTAGTTTAATGTGCATTGTCCCAAAACTTGTTGATTGATTAATAACTTTGATATTGCTTGTTCTTAAATTATTTGTATCTAGTCACCCTTATGAACTTTGAAGGTGTCCTATGCATTTATCTTTTGCTATACCATGAGGGACAAGTTGAATACCACTCTTATTATGTTTTCTATATGTGAAACAAACAAACGTATTTCAATGCATTGTTATTTATGATCTTTTGTTCGTACCTTTTCATGTTACAACATAGTTGCTATGTCTTATTGTTAGAACTCTATCTTTCATGCTCATGTTTAGAGTACTTTGATCCCAACTATCAATGTTTTACAAATACCTTTATCAAGATTGTGATGGTGCATGTCACCTCAAAAATTATTCTTTTTATCACGTACCTACTCGAGGACGAGCAGGAGTTAAGCTTGGGGATGTTTGATATGTTGTAAATGTATCTATAATTTTAGATGCTCCATGCTTGTTTTATATCTACTTTCTTATGTTTTGTTTACACTTTGAGGTATTTTTATACATTTTCTGGAACTAACCTATTAACAAGATGCTCAATGCTAGTTGCTTGTTTTCTGCTGTTTTTGGTTTCAGAAAACCTAGTAAGGAAATATTCTCGGAATTGGATGGTACAAAAGCCAAAGCCAATATTTTACCAGAAGGAACACGGAGTCTGAAGGGCAGCCGAAGAGGGGCCACGAGGCGACCACACCCTAGGGTGCCCCCCCACCCTAGGCGCGCCAGCCCCTGGTGTGGGCCCCTCGGGAGGCCACCGACCTCGCCTCTTCGCCTATAAAAGTACCCCAATGCAGAAACCCTAAGGACCCGATCAAAAAATCCATGAAAGAGTATGTAGCCGCCGCCATCTCCATCCCTAGATCAGGGGATCTGAAGCTCTTCCTAGCACCCTGTCGGAGGGGAGCGATCATCCTGGAGGCCTTCTTCATCACCATGCCAGCCTCTAGAGTGATGCGTGAGTAGTCCACCCTTGGACTATGGGTCCATATAGTAGCTAGATGGTTGGTTCTTCTCTTTTGTGCTATCATTTTTAGATCTTGTGAGCTCCGTTCATGATCAAGATCATCTATTTGTAGTCCTACGTGTTGTGTTTGTGGGGATCCGATGGATATTGAGATACTATGTCAGGTTGATTATTTATTCTATCATGTCTATGTTATTTGTGATCTGGCATGCTCTCCGTTGTTCGTAGCTATCTTGGCCAAGTAGATGCTTGCAACTCCAAGAGGGAGTATTTATGCTCGATAGTGGGTTCATGCCTCTAGTAATCTGGGGAAGTGATAGAAATCTCTAAGGCTGTAGATGTGTTGTTGCTACTAGGGAGAAAAAACAATCCTTTGTCCATGTGGCAATTGTATTGTTTACTTTACACACTTTGCTTAATGCAATTATTTGTTGCTTGCAACTTAATACTGGAAGGGGTTCGGATGATAACCTGAAGGTGGATTATTAGTCATAGATGCAGTTGGATTATGGTCTATGTATTATGTTGTAATGCCCAATCAAATCTCGTAGGAGTTAAGATGTCTAGTATATGCATTGTTATGCTTTCTCAATCTGTAAATTGCCCCGCTGTAATTTGTTCACCCAACATGCTATTTATCTTAAGGAGAAACACCTCTAGTGAACTGTGGACACCAGTCCATTCCTTTACCATTGATATACCATCTACTGTTTACCGTTTACTGTTTACCGTTTACTGTTTACTTTCTACAAACAATTACTATCTTCCACACTATACGTTTAATCCTTTGTTGTCAGCAAAGCCAGTGAGATTGACAACCTCACTGTAAGTTGGTGCAAATTTATGTGGTTGTGTTGTGTAGAATTCCAGGTTGCTAGAAACACCTTGGAGTTGTTTCCTTACTCCTACTGGTTCGATAACCTTGGTTTCATAAATAAGGGAAAACTTGTTACTGTGCTCATCATACCTTCCTTTTGGGGTTCCCAACGAGCTCTACATATTTTGAGCCATCAGGTTTAGGTGCTAGAATCATCCTCATCTTCCCCAAGGGAGACAAGTTCCACTACATGTTGTAGATTAACTTCACGCCCTGCACCAACAATGTGGCAGATTATGGGGCACTCCTCCACCGCATGCGAGTCGCCAAGGAAATGAGTGTCAATCGCCTCAAGTGCTTCACTGACTCTGACCTAGTCGCTGGCCAGCCCTCCGGTACCTACGACATCGTTGACCCCAACATGATCGCCTAACACAAGGTAGTGAACCAACTCGGCAGTCACTTTGTCGGCCACTTAGTCGAGTGGGTCGACCGATTGAAAAATAAGGAGGCCGATGTGTTATCATGAATCGTCCTGATGCGCCAGTCCCCTCCCCCAGGTGTCTTCCTCGACATCATCGACCTCCTATCAGTCCCCTGTCCAAAGGGGATTGACATTAGGGTCCCACTCACCCCATCTTTGCTCTAGCCACAATCGTCACGGAGACCAGCGAATGGACCGAGCCCTACATTTCCTACCTCGAGCAGCAGGTCCTTCCCAAGGACGAGACCAAGGCTCACATGATCGTCCATTGATGCAAGTCCTACGTCGTCATCAACAACGAACTCTACAAACATAGTGTCACCGGTGTGTTCCAGTGCTACAACTCTCTAGAGGAGAGGCGCAATATCCTCTATGACATCCACGATGGGTACTGCGGCCACCATGTCGGCACGCTATTGCTAGTCGTGAAGGCTCTGCACCACGGCTTCTACTAGCTCACTTCCCACACTGACCCAGTCGACATCGTCCAACGTTGCACTGAGTGCCAAAAATACGGCGTTGAAAGTGATTCCCATGACATGGCCATTCGTTGTATGGGGGATCTACATGGTGGGCAGGTTTAAAACCGTCGCATCTGGTTTCACCCATCTACTATCCGCTGCCAACAAATTCACAAAGTGGGTCGAGGCCAAGCCCATCAAAAAGTGCGACGGGAAAAAAGCCACAAAATTCCTCTACGAGCTCATCTATGGGTATGGCTAGCCGCATAGCATCATCACCCATAATGGCACCAACTTCGCCGAAGTCGCCATGGTGAAGTTCTGCCAAGAGCACGGGATCTAGCTCAACCTCACCTCAGCCACCCATCCCCAGTCGAACGGACAAGCCGAACACGCGAACCAAAGAATGCTCCATGACCTCAAGCCATTACTATAAGTGCCCCTCTAGAGGACACCAGGCTGCTGGGTCGAGGAGCTCCCATGTTCCTTTGGGGAATCCCCACCTCCATCAACATCTCAACCGGATTCAATCCCTTCTTCATGGTGTACAGTGTCAAAGCAGTCATGTCCACCAACCTTGAGCACAACTCTCCACGAGTCGTCCACTACGCGGAAGAGGAGAACGAAGTCACCTATCAAAATGTAGTCAACTTGGCCGACGAGGCCAACAGCCTGGCTCGCTCCTGTACAACCATCTACCAGCAAGGACTCTGATGCTATCATAGTTGTTGAATCCATAGTCGCACCTTCCAATAGGGTGACCTTGTCCAGCACCTGATCCAGTACAAGAAGGGCATGCACAAGCTATCTCCTCCTTGGGAAGGCACATTCGCTATTGTTGTATTGGAAATGGCAGTACCTAAGCAGGTCAGATAGAGTGTGGGGACTAGTAGGGAAGCTCTCGATGGCGTCCGCAGGCGGTATTGGATACGAGCAAGTGTAGCAAGACACAAGAAGTACCCAGGTTCAGAGCCCTCGTGGTGAGGTAAAGCTCCTACTCCTGCCGATCTGACTATGAGTGTTATATGGGCTACAATCGCTCCTTGAGCTGTATTCTCTAGCTACTGCCTTAAGTGCACTGAGACCAACCCTTTCTACTAGAACCTTGCCTCTCCTTATATAGGCAGAGAGGCAATGGTCTCACTAGCCAGTCCGGCTAGCGGGCCCCACAGGTAGGTCCCAACCGGCTGGTCATCTACAGTACTCGGTACACTTACGTCCTGTCAGAGTACAAGTGGTATGGTCGTCGTGGGTACAGTGAACGCCGTGCGAGCCTGTCGTCAACGTCTGTCCACTGTTCCCATGTCACCCCGCAAAGTCTTCGGTATGGCCGGGTAGTTGAGAGTCTTGTCATTGTACCAGGGCGTACCGTGCACTATGTAGCATGTCGCTATGTCCTCTTGATTGGTTTCGGCTAGGCTGATGTAGCCGGTCCCATGCCTTGCTGCTCCTCGCCGTTCCGCTTACCGTGAGGTAGCTAGCTCGACTTGCTCTTGTCCGGCTGCGCTCAGCCAGCCGGACACGATCCGGCTACCGTGATTCTTGTTTGGTTGGGGTATTCGGAGGTCATCCCCCGACATTGGCCCCGAGCGCGTGTGGATTTTTCCCTTAGGTGAAATGTGCGCGCGCTCCTCTTTCATTTTGAATTTTCTGGCCGGCTACGCCTGGCGGTTGCACTACCCGTGAAGTCAGTGCTGATGCCGGCCACGCGCACACGCGCCATCATTACTCTGCGGCAGGTAGCGTAACGTACCGTCGCACGTCACCTTGGGAACTGCCGTCTGCCTCTTCGATTTCTGCTCCGTGATCGTCTGCGCATCTTGTGCCTGCGCAAAGGATCCTGCGCAGTGTGGGAAGCGGGGTGCGCCTAGGCGGGCGCCACGTGGCACCGCGGACGGTTCCGCTTCCGGGTCTTTAAAGGGCCGCCCGGGGAGAGCGGTTTGTCCCTCTGTTCGCTACTTCCCCAGTCTTCTCGTGCGCCCTTGCCTTCCTCTCGACGCTCCGCTCGCTGCTGCTGCTACTGTAGTCCGCTGCGCCGCCAGTTTAGCATCGACGGTGGTACGGGCCACCGCCACTCCTCCACCAGAGCACCTCCTAGCGAGCCGGCGATGGCAGCCGAACGTGGAGCCTGGTGTGGCTCCTCCATGATAGAGGAGCACATCAAGAAGTACCGCGCCACCCGTGTGCTGCCGCCGGAGACGGAGGTGGGGGTGTGGCTTGCACCGGTGGGAGAGGAGTCGCCGCACCCGGTGGAGGGGGAGTGGGTGATCTTCCTGTCGCATCTTCCCCGCGGCTTCATGCTGCCGGTGCATCCCTTCTTCCTAGTTTCTTGCTTTCTTCGACCTCCGCCTCCACCACCTAGGCGCCAATGTCATCTGGACGCTGGCGCACTTCGTGGCCTTCTGCGCGAGCTATCTTGGGATCCAGCCGGATCTCGGACTCTTCTGCCGGCTCTTCCGAGTCCGGCCGCAAGTCCAGTTCACCAAGGGGCCGCTGGTGACGTGCGGCGGCGCCTCCATCTACTCCCGCATGCAGACCGGCTACCCCAAGTTCCGGCTACAGGACATGTTACGACTGTGGCAACAATCGTACTTCTACGTTCGCAACCTCACCACTAAGGACCGGATCAACCTGCCGGATTTCCAGGACGTGGAATCTAGCCGGTAGCAGTGGGATCTGAAGATCTATGGCGAGAAGACAGAGTCGAACGCGATGTTGCAGCGCATGCACACCCTCGTAACCGCCGGTCTGACCGGCCTGGACATCACCCTCAGCTGGATGTCCAGGCTGATGATGCCACTGGAGCAGCAGGCGCACAAGATGTGCTTCTACTCCGGCCGGCTGGACCCGACCCGGCTGTCCCGCCGTGATCCCCGCTACCACAACCTGAAGGAGTGGGCGTGGACAATCACGAAGGAGCGGCTGCTGGAAGGCTGGAAGTTCGGGCCGGTCCCTTACAGCTGCGACAACCACGCGCCCCAGGTAAGTCTCACCAACCGGATTTTCTTTCTTGCGACTTTTGCCGTCCGGCTAATCTCTTCGCTTCTTTTTTCTGACAGATCTTCCCTTGCATCCTCCGGGAGGAGGGCGGGACCCTCCTCCAGAACTTCACGCCCAACTTGCCCGAGCCACACGCTCGCCGGTCCATCGAGGAGTCGGATAGGGACGGCGACGTCTTCCCCAGCCGGAATGACGAGCCGGCCGCCGACCCGCACGTGGAGGTTGACAAAGAGGAGGAGGCCACGCTGGCTCCCGAGCCAACTCGGCGCCGCGCGACGGATGGCGATTCCAGCCGGTCCGGTGCTGGCGGGAGCGGCTCTAGCCAGGTAGGTGCCGGCAGGGGTGGCTCCACATAGTCCAGCGGAGGAGGGGCGGGGCCAGCCAACCCGCCATGGAGGAGCCGGCCCTCAAGAGGAGCCGGACCAGCCCCTTCTGTCGAGCCACCTCGGTCGCAAGAAGGGGCCACCCCCCGTGGTGCCGGGGTAAGCTTACTCGCTGGATCATTTTTCTTTTCTTCTGTTCTTTGCGCTCTCCTTTTATGTCTTTGGCTTACTTGCTTTTTGCTTCTTTTCTGCCTTCTGTTGACCAGCACGCTGGTTTCCTTCGGTGCTGCGAGCCTGGCATGGGCGCCCACTGGCTCGCCGCCCCACGCGTCGGACACTGCGCCACCCGCATCTGCCTCTGCTCCTCCTCCTTCTTCCGGGGCACCGCCTCCGCCAACGCTTCAAGCCGATCCGGCTTCCACAGCCGGAGCGGAGGATGCTCCGTCGACCATAGTGGTGCAGCCAGAAACGGTTCTGACCACCTCACAAAGTGGAGGTAGTTCCCCCGCGGTGGCGCGGAGGGCCGCCACCGGCAAGGAGCTCGTGGTTGTCGGCGACGACAACTCCGACGACGAGCCAGGGAAGGAGTGGCGGACGACGGTGGCCGCGGCGAAGGAATCGCTGGTTTCCAACACCATCGATGATGAAGCCTCCTCCGCTACTTCACTGGCGGACCTTGCCGCCACCCTCGAGCTGGCGGTGAAGGAGATCTGGTTGCTCGAGGCCACAGCTGGTGGCAACCGGACCCTAGAGCAGAAAATTGCGGCTGCTAACGGGACCTCGCAGAGTAAGTCCCCTCAGCCGGATACTTTGGTCTTTCCTTTTCTCCATTTTTTCTGATAGTCGCCTTTTTGCAGCCATCATGGTGTGCGCCTAGTGGGAAATTGATCGCCTAGAGAAGGCGAACGACCGGCTGAGCAAGTCCAATTCGACGCTCCGGGTGCAGAATAAGGATTGGCACGCCAGGGTGGACATTCTGGAGGCCACCGTCAAGGAGCACGACGCCACCCTCGCCAGCCGGGCCCAAGCCTTTAACCTTCTCGAGGCCCAAAACAAGGACCAAGAGAAGGAAGTCAAACGGCTGATGGTCCGGGAGAAGGCCCTGGTGGAGGAGCTGATGTAGGTCGGGCACACAACAAAGGGTAAGTTTTTCCTCCGACTCCCTTTGTATTTCTGGATCCGGTAGCCGGATCTGACGTTCTTTTTTCTGACAGCTTTTTATCCTGGTGTAGACCTGCTGGCGTATAACCAGCTGCAGGAAAACTGGCCGGGGGAGCAGCCGACGACCCAGGAGTTGGTCGTCCTTCTTGGCGAGGAGGCTGCCAAGCTTCGCCAGGCGGCACAGGCCATCTTCACATTCCGGTGGTCGGATGCTCCAGTTCCGGAGACGATGGCATAGCTGGCGGCCAAGGTGGCGGAGGTGCCGGCTACCGTCGACTGCCTGAGGGATCTAGCGGCACGAGCTAGGGCAGAGATGGCCTAGCCTTGATGCTTTCCTGGTACAAGGACGCCCGCGTTGAGAAGATCGACGAGGGTTTCCGTGTTGGTGCCGACCTCGCCGCCATCCGCTAGGCCCATCCGGAGCTCCGAGCCTCCGCCATCAAGATTGCCGACTACACGGACGTCGACGAGGTCCTCACTGACTCGGAGTCTGCCGGCACTCCGGATGCGGAAGCCTCGTCACAGCCAACCGGTGGGGACGCCGGAGCCGGATGAGCCAACGCGCCTCCTCCTCCCGAGACTGCCACCAGCCAGGATCCTCCACACGGCAAAGGCCATGCTGCCTAGTTATGATCCTCGGGATGCCGGGTGTATTTGTCACTTTGTCTTGTTCGAACCTTAGTATCTGTGACGGTTGTCTCTCACGCCGGGTGAACTCATGGGAGCTTTGTCTCCCTCTCTTTTTATATCCAGACTGAACTGTTTTGGCTTGCTTCCAACTTGTGATTTTTGTGTGCTTCAAAGTTTTGATATTTCGCCGATTGAATTTATCCAGCTATCTTCACTCAGCTGAACATCTTTAGCCAGGGGAACTCCAACTCCAGTGGGGGTGCACCAGCGCACCCACTGGGTGTAGCCCCCGAGATTCGTAGTAGCTAACGTAGCCAGGTGCTTCGAATCTTCTTTCTTTCCTTAAGTCTTTAGTTTCATCCCACTAGACACCTCTTAGCTGGTTACTTTCGCAAGCTGGACGCCTGCAGCCGGGGGAACTTTCATTCCAGTGAGGGCACGTCAGCGCACCCACTGGGTGTAGCCCCCGAGATTTGGAGTAGCTGGCGTAGCCAGGTGCTTCAAATCTTCTTCTTTTCATTTTTTCCTTGCCCTCACCTGGGCTCCAAATATCCAGCTAACTCCTTTAGCCGGTCGGAAGCTACAAGATTTCACTAGGGGCGCGCGACCGCACCCAGTGGGTGTAGCCCCCGAGATTCGAAGCGCTTGATGAAGGCAAGGACTTCGAATCTTCTTTTCCCTGAATTCCGACTTGATGTAGTCGTACAAAAAACATACATACATACATACATACATTCTCACCCGTTAATAGGTTAGTCGGTTAAGGTAGCGCCTTTTAGCCGGAAGGCGGATTTGTTTTCCGAGAACTAGCTTGTGCCTCTCTAGACACTTAGCCACTTTCCCGTGTGCTCTGTTGTTTACGCTACGTCCTTGCCGGGCAGCTGGGTTGCGGTCTGCAGCCGGAATCGAAGGGAGCTAACAATACATTGCGCATAGTACTGACAGGTTGGTAGCCGGATTATCTCAAGCTAGTTGCAAGGCTGGGGCGCCCGATCTGTCGCAGCTCCTCCCTGTTTTTCATGTGGGATGCCTCGGGCTTTTGCTCTTGCTAGCCGGACAGCCGAGTTGCGGTCTGTAGCTGAGACGAAGAGTGGGCCTCTGACATCGTTGCACACTACTCAGCTGGTTTGTTGACTTAGTAGGCCAGGCCAGCCGGCGAGCCCTAGGGTAGGCGTTGCCAGAGCCAGAAAAACTGAAAAGGAAACAAATACATACGAATTTCTAGCAAGGAGCCCCCGAGCATCTCGTAGGGGTCCGCATTTTTATTCATAGGGTTTGTGGGATACATACACTGTCTAGTGACTAGGTGTAAAACGGGCGGAGCAGGGCCGAGTTCCAGGGGCGCGTTGTCTCCTCATCCAACTTGTCCATCTTGTTCTTGCACGGCTGCTGCGCGTTGATGAGGTAGTAGGAGTCGTTGGGCAACGCCCGGCTGATGATGAAGGGGCCCTCCTAGGGTGGCGATAACTTGTGCATGCCCTTCGTGTCTTGCACCAGCCAGAGAACCAGGTCGCCCTCGTGGAATGCGATGGGGCGGATCCGGCTCGAATGGTATTGGCATAAGCATTGTTGGTGCAGGGCTGATCTAGACAACGCCAGCTCGCAATCCTCCTCGAGGAGGTCCACGCCATCCTCCCGCGCTTCCTGGTTGGCCTTTTCATCATAGAGGAGCTTGCGCGGTGAGTCGAACGCGATGTCCTCGGAGAGGACGGCTTATGAGCCGTACACGAGGAAGAATGGGGTGAAGCCGGTTGACCTATTCGGCGTGGTACAGAGGCTCCAAAGCACAGCCGGAAGCTCCTTAATCCAGCATTCGGGCGAGCGCTCCAAGGGCTCGATGAGGCGTGGCTTGATGCCGGCTAGCACTAGGTTGTTTGCCCTTTCGACTTTCCCGTTGGACTGCGGGTGTGCGACAGAAGCAAGGTCCAGCTGGATGCCCTTGTTGCTGCAGAACCAGGCGAAGGCCCCCTTGGCGAAGTTTGTGCCATTGTCGGTGATGATGTTGTTGGGGTAGCCGAACTGGTTGATGATGTCGGTGAAGAAGGTGACAACTGTCGCCCCATCCAGCTTCCGGATAGTCTTGGCCTCTATCCACTTTGTAAACTTGTCCACCGCCACCAGCAGATGGGTCATGCCCGCGCGCGCCCACTTGAAGGGACTGACCATGTCGAGGCCCCAGACAGCAAAGGGCCAGGTGATCGGTATGGTCTTGAGTACCGAAGCCGGCATGTGCCTGAGCTGCTCGAAGCGTTGGCACCCGTTGCACGCATGGACTAGTTGTTCGGCATCCTCGAGGGCGGTGGGCCAATAGAAGCCATGGCAGAACGCCTTGGCGACTATTGCCCTGGATGAAGTGTGATGCCCGCACTCGCCCTGGTGGATGTCCTTGAGTATCCGGTGGCCTGTGTCCACATCGACACACCTTTGGAAGATGCCGGATACGCAGCGCTTGTACAGTTCTTTGTTGATGATGGTGTACGTGTGCGCGCGGCGCTAGATTTGCCTGGCCTCCACCTCATCATCTGGAAGCTCTCCATTGGTGATGTAGTCCATGAAGGGCTACGCCCAAGATGGTATCTCCCGGATAGTGAGGATGCTTCCGCTCTCCGGCTGATGGTCGTCGGGGGGTCGTCCGGATGAGGTACCCGAAACGACAGCCCCCGAGCCACTTGACGAGTCGGCAGCCCCCGGGTCTTGCGAGCCAGAGGGTACGGACTTGCCAGAGTTGGTGCAGGCCTTCTTCTTTGCTGGTTCCGCCGGGTCCGTGTCCGCCGTGCCATCAACCGGAGCCCTCCCTGCCTAGATAATGGAATCCAATTCGGGGGACGGGTTGATGGAGGGCTTGCGCCGGTGCTCCAAGGAGACCCCTGGTGGGATCGCCTGCCTGGTTGATCCGATTTGCGCGAGAGAATCGGCTGCCTCATTGTTGATGCGAGGGACATGATGAAACTCACATCCGTCGAAGCTGGCGTTGAGCTTCTGTATGTGGAACCGGTAGAGAGCCATGTTTGCATCGCGGGCATCCCATTCTCCGGATACCTGCTGCACCACCAGATCTGAATCGCCGAAGCAAAGGATCCAGTTGACACCAATCTCTCTGGCTAGCTGGAGGCCGTGCGCTAGCGCGTCGTATTCGGCAATGTTGTTGGAGGCCTTGAAGTGGATCTGGAGGACGTACTCTAGCCAGTCTCCTTTGGGCGAGGTGAGCACGATGCCGGCTCCCAAGCCCCAGAGCATCTTCGAGCCGTCGAAGTGCATCTTCCAATGGTCCGAATCTGGAACCGGTGGGAGGTACTAGGTCTCGGCCCAGTCGACGAGGAAGTCCGCTAGAGCTTGCGACTTGATCGTGAGCCGGGGCTCGTACTGGATGGAGTAGGCGGCGAGCTCAATGGCCCATTTGGCGACTCGGATGGTGGTGTCCTTGTTGCCGATGATTTCCGAAAGGGGTGCGGTGCACACGACCTTAATCGGATGCTCCTGGAAGTAGTGCTTGAGCTTCTTGCATGCCAGGTACACGCCATAACATATCTTCTGGTAGTGGGGGTAGTTCTGCTTGGAGAGGGAGAGAACCTCGCTGAGGTAGTAGACGGGTCTCTGAACCGGCTGAGCCTTGCCTTCCTCAGGGCGCTCCACCACCAGGACGACACTGACAACCCGGCTGATGGCTGCTATATAGAGCAACATCGGCACCTAGCTAGCCGGTGTGGCTAGAACCGGTGCTGTGGATAGCATGCACTTGAGGTCGTGAAAAGCGGCGTCGTCCTGCGAGGTCTAGGAGAACTTGTCCATCTTCTTCATCAGCTGGTACAACGGAAGTGCCTTCTCCCCCAACCGGCTGACGAAACGGCTGAGGGAGGCTAGGCATCCGGTGAACTTCTGGACTCCAAGCAGGCTCCTAGGAAGCTACATCCTCTCGATGGCCACAATCTTCTCTGGATTCGCCTCGATCCCTCGTTGTGAAATGAGGAAACCGAGTAGCTGGCCGGACAGGACACCGAATACGCATTTCTCCAGGTTCAGCTTCATCTGGTACTTGCCGAAGGTTGCCGAATGTCTCCCCTAGGTCCTCGAGGAGGGTGCGCTTCTCCTTGGTCTTGATGAACACATCCTCCACATAGGCATGCACATTTCTGTCGATCTGCGAGTGCAAGCACTTCTACATGCAGCACTGATAGGTAGCGCCTGCATTCTTCAGACCAAAAGGCATGGTTACATAGCAGAAAGCCCCGTATGGGGTGATAAACGATGTTTTTTCTGGTCAGCCGGTTTAGCCAGATCTGATTGTAACCGGATTAACAATCCAAGAAAGACAACAAATCGCAGCCAGCCGTGGAATCGATGACTTGATCGATACGGGGCAAGGCGAAGGGGTCCTTCGGGCACGCCTTGTTCAGGCTGGTGTAGTGGATACAAATGCGCCAGGTCTTGTTCTTCTTCAACACCAGGACTAGGTTGGCGAGCCAGTCCGGGTGGTACACCTCCATGATGAACCCGGCTGCAAGGAGCCGGGTGATCTCATCACCAATATTCTTTCTTTTCTCCTCTGCAAACCGGCACAGAGGCTACTTGACCGTCTTGGCATCCGGCCGCACATGAAGTGAGTGCTCGGTGAACTCCCTCGGCACACCTGGCATGTCCTTGGGTGACCATGCGAAGATGTCCCGATTCTCATGGAGGAAGTCGACGAGCGTGCCTTCCTATTTGCTGTCCAAGTTGGCACCAATGGTGACGAACTTGGTCGGGTCGGGGGGGTCGAGCAGGATCCTCTTTGTCTCCTTTGTCGGCTGGAAAGCTCCTTCCCCAGCCGGCTTCCTGCTAGCCGGCATTTCTTGCTGGGCCATGGCCACATTGCGCATGATCACGCACTTTTCTTCGTCTATGATGAGGGCATCTGCCAGCTTGGAGCCGGCTGAGGCGCACTCCATCGACCGCCTGAAGCACCCGGAGATGGTGATCATGCCGTTTGGTCCCGGCATCTTCGTCTTGAGATACGCGTAGTGGGGGCGGCCATGAACTTGGCGAGGGCGAGGCGCCTAAGGAGAGCATGGTAGGAGCTCATTAGGTTCACCACCTCAAACCATATCGGCTCACGGCGGAAGTTATGCTCGGTCCCGAAGATGACGTCCAGCTGGATTTTACCCAGCAGAGCACAAGCCGGTCCTGGCAGTACGTCGTGGAACATTGTGGTAGTCGGGCGCAGGTCGCACTCACGGATGCCCAACTTCTCCAGCAAAGACCAATAGAGGGAGTTGAGGTTGCTGCCTCCGTCAATGAGGACGCGCGAGAAGCGGCAGGTGCGCTCGTTGGAGACGATGAGGGGGTCAAGCACCATAGCGTAGCCCCGGGAGTCGGAAGCTGTTCTAGTTGATCCTCTCGGCTCCAGGTGATGGGGGTTTTCGACCAGTTTAGGTACTTGGGGACTGGGAGACGATGGCGTTGACCTCCTTGGAGCGTCGCCTGCGGCTATGCTTGTCGTCTAGCTCCGTCTCGAAGATGTGGTAGGCGGCGTGCGGCTGGGGGTAGCCATTGTTGTTGTTGCCGCCGTTGTCGCCGTTACCATCATTACCGGCTCCCCTAGCCGGTGGTGGTGGTCCACCAGGAGGGGGCGGGGAAAGACGTTGCTGGTCGCCTTGGTCTTTTAGCTGGCGGGTCCAGCTGCAGTTCCGGGTGGTGTGCGTAGCCGTCTTGAAGGGACCGTTATGCCACTTGCATGGGCCGTCAAACATCTGGTCAAAGGTGAGCCGCGGCTTTTGCCTTCTTGCACCGTTAGCCAGCGCGTCGGGCGCACCTCCACAGCATTGACCTACCGCGCATGGTAGCGGGGCTTCTGTTGTCTGGCTTGGCGGTCCCCATGGAACCGGTTGTCGTTGCCATGGCGCTTGGAGGATCCGGCTTCTCCAGCCGGATTGCTCGGACGGTCGTGAGCCGGCTCCGTTGGAGTCAGACGCCCGTTGGCACTTACTCGAAGGGTTTGTTCATGGCGACATCCGCCGTGGCGTACTGGTCCACAACCGTCATGAGCTCCGCCATGGTTTTCGGCTCGTCACACAGTAGCCGGTGGCGAAGCATGGTGCCTTCTCGGCATCCCTCGATGAAGAAGCCAATGGCTTAGCTCTCTAGGATGCCCTCGCAAGTGTTGCGCAACTCCGTCCACTTGGCGAGGTACTCACGGTCCGTCTCGCGGTCACCATGGACACATAGCGCCAGGTCGTGCAGGTGGCCCGGACACTTGTATGTGCCGTTGAAGTTGCGGATGAACACCTTTTCGAAGTCTGGCCAGGGGCTGATGTTGTTGGGCGCGAGGTTGTTGAGCCATGTCCTTGCTGACCCGGTTAGCATAAGGGGGACGTAGCGCACAACTGTGCGCTTGTTCCCATGGGCAATGCCGACTGCCGTGGCGTAGTCGGTCAGCCAATCTTCCGGATTCATGCTTCTATCGTACTTGGGGGTGTCCCTAGGCAGGGTGAACTTATCCGGAAACGGCTCGTTCCAGATGCGGGGTCCGAAACAAACCGGTCCGGTGGAGTCTTCCTCCTTCGTGACGCGTGCTTGAGCAAGGAGCTCGATGCGGTCAAGGGCATCCGGACGATCCGGGTTGTGCGCTCCTACCCGGCCCGAGAGACGGGAGCCGGCAGGTCTTGGCACTTCAGTTGGTGGAGGGGGAGGCGGTGGGTTGCTGTTCACCGTTTTCTCCTGGCGTGGCTGGCCCTTGCTGCCAGAGCCGTGACGCTTGCTGCGGGCCTTAGCCGGAGGAGAGGACGCCTGCTGGGTGTCGCAGGGCGCGCCCTTGCTATTGGCAGGCGGCTTGCTCCCCTTGGAGCAGTTGGGGTTCTCCTGCATCTGCCGATTGGCATCAGCCTACTCGTCCGCGATCTAGAGGAGCTCCTGCACCTGAGCGTGCTGGCAGGCTCGCTCCTCGCCCTCCAGGCTGGACAGTTCATCTGCCGTGGCTCGCGCCGCGCGCAGGTTCTTGATGGGCGTGCTGTAGGTGGGTCGGATGAGAGCGGGTGCGGGATCCGTCTCTCCATCCTTCTCCATCCTGCCGCCTAGCTCGCCGCCCCGACATCGCACTTTCCCGTGCCGGCTCGGCTCCACGGTAGCCGGAGTGAAGCCGTGCGCGCGGTCGTACTCGCGCCGGGTGATCTCGATCTGCTTGCGGGTCACAGCTAGCTCCATGCCTCATAGAGGAGAAGCTGTCTCTCCATGGCGAAATTGGCCTCCGCCTCCTCCGGGTTATCCCCGAGGTTAACCGGCATGAGGAGCCGGTCGATGGCCTCCTCCACTAGGTTTCGGGGTTGCGGCAGCGCAGAAGCTCCGCCCTTGTCCGTGCCCCGCTCCCGCGGCTGGCGAGGGTGAGAGCTGGAGCCGGCCATCATTACCTCGACGCCGCGAGGGGAGACAGAGGCGTTGCTACCCAGGTACGGCAGCTCCGCGACGATGACGATCTCCCTAGGGAAATGCTTCGGCATGGTGGCAACGTAGACGGGGAGGTCGCCGAAAAGCAGGATGGAGACGTTTGCCAGAAACGAGGTTCCGGTGAAGCAGGAAGCGTTGACGATGACGCAATCGAATTTGCCAAGCGTAAGCACCAGGCCGGAGGCCACACGCTCACCGGCTGAAGTGCAGGGTCCCGTGCGGAACGTGACTCCGGTCGAAGCCATCTGCCCCACTGTGGGCGCCAACTATCGTTGTATTGGGAACGACAGTACCTAAACAGGTTAGATAGAGGTGTGGGGACTAGCAGGGAAGCTCTTGACGGCATCCGTAGGCGAGATGTGATACGAGCAAGTGTAGCAAGACACAAGAAGTACCCAGCTCCGGAGCCCTCGTGGTGAGGTAAAGCTCCTACTCCTGCCGATCTGACTATGAGTGGTATATGGGCTACAATCACTCCTTGAGCTGTATTCTCTAGCTACTGCCTAAAATGCACTGAGACCAACCCTTTCTACTAGAACCTTGCCTCTCCTTATATAGGCAGAGAGGCAACGGTCTCACTTGCCAGTCCGGCCGGTGGGCCCCACAGGCGGGTCCCAGTAGGCTGGTCATGGACAGTACTCGGTACACTTACGTCCCATCAGAGTACAAGCGGTATGGTCGTCGTGGGTACAGTGAACGCCGTGCGAGCCCGTCGTCAGCGTCTGGCCACTATTCCCGCGTCACCCCGCAGAGTCTTCGGTATGGCCGGGTAGTTGCGAGTCTTGCCATCGTACCAAGGTGTACCGTGCACTATGTACCACATCGCTCTGTCCTCTTGATTGGTTCCGGCTACGCTGATGTAGCCGGTCCCGTGCCTTGCTGCTCCTCGTCGTTCCGATTACCGTGAGGTAGCCGGCTCGACTTGCTCCTGTCTGGCTGTGCTCAGCCAGCTGGACATGATCCGACCGCCATGTTCTTGTCTGGTTGGGGTATCCGGAGGTCATCCCCCCGACATTCACCATCGGAAAAGTCTTAGGCAATGATGCCTACTATCTAGTCGACGTCCGTGGCAACGGCAAGCTCGATGTCGAGCGATCGTTGAATGTAAACCTCCTCCCATGGTTCTATACTTAGAAAGAAAACTTGTAAGCCCCGGCGCTAATAATGAATAAAGTGATGTTCCTCTCCATACTTGTGTCAAATCTCGAAAACTCCACGCACAACACGCACTCGACACGGCGATTCACCCCATTTTCCTTTGTCAACCTTTGGAAGAGCGACTCACTTCGATCAAGTAGTGTGACCCAAGGGAATCGAGGTGACTCGGGTCTTGGGTTGTCCAAGAAAAACGCCAATCGAGAGCCACCATTGGAGTCGCTCATCTAGGGAGCCAAGACAAATGGCCGTGCTTCCCACAACACCATGTCCTCATCAACCTTAGACAGTCCAACTCACCATGGCCAAGTACTATGGATGAGGACTCGCAAACTGAGCCTCGGATTGTCCAGGAACAACCCCCGACCGAGAGCCATCTTTGGAGTCGCCAAGCGACTAGCCCCCTAGACAAGACGAGAGACTCGCTAACAACAACACACTAAGTCCTTGTCAACCTTGGATGAGCGACTCACAGCTAAGTACTCAGGGACTTGCTAACTATGCCCTGACGTGTTTGCAAAAATCCAAGTGGGAGCCATCTCTAGAGTCACCACGCAACTGGTCCCTCGGTCCAAGGCAAGTCGACCAGCTACCCACGGCTAATACAAAACACATAGACAAGAAAACATCAAAACAACACACATACATCACAAAATAATCATAACTTAAACAAGTTCTAACCAACAAAGGCCTATAGCAGTTACATCACTTGCAGATTAAGAATACAATAGACGAATCACTCAGTCGCCTTGGAGGAGCCTGACTCACTACTTCTGGCTCGTTGTAAGGGTACGCATGGATTGATGGGGTAAGTAGTGAGCGACTTGGCACGCGCCGCCTAG
The DNA here is from genome assembly GCA_910589775.1 of Avena eriantha. Classification (NCBI taxonomy): domain Eukaryota; kingdom Viridiplantae; phylum Streptophyta; class Magnoliopsida; order Poales; family Poaceae; genus Avena; species Avena eriantha. The sequence continues at coordinate 160,794,473 of OU342741.1, read as the reverse complement.
AAAAGTCGCTCTGCCGGGAAGTCTTGGTGCTCCGGGATGGCATCTCTAGGAGTAGCCCAACTCGCCTGAAAAGGCAGAAGGTCACCAATCTCTAGCACGCGATTGGTGAAGGGAGTTGCCCGCTCATTAAGCTTCAGCACGTTGACAATGGCCACCTCCCCAGTCTCGGAGGGGAAGCCTCTCATCATGTTGTCCATCTCGAAGTCGTTACGGAAGTGAGTCAGCCCCATGATTAACGCCATGGTTGCTCCATGGTAAAAGGTTGACGGGTGCATCCAGTTGACGACATCGAGAAGCTCGTAGAGGCACTCCATGATGTCTTGGTACAGCTCCGGAATCACCTCCATTGGGCTGGCGTACTGTAGTATTGTACGTACGCCTTGCGACGAGTCCATGGCTATGGCCAGCACCGCCCTCGTGTAATCGGACGCCCCGAGCTTCAGCACTGCCTCGTACCTAGGACCTAAGACATCTAGGGCATGTTACTAGAAATCCTCCATACTCAGGGACTTGCCCATTTAGCGACTCAAATAAAAATGCAAAGCTAGAAAACTTACCAAGGACTTGGTTGTAGCTCTTGAGGAGGACTTTCTCTAGCTCCTCATACTTCGTAGCCAACTCCTTGATCACGGAGTCCGATGCCTCGCGATCCTTTTAGGTCATGGTAGATTTCGTGGCATCCAGCTCGCCGGCGTGGTGTTCTACAAATTCTGTCATCAACTCCACTCCCAAACGAAAACATCAAAAGCAAAGGCCACTCAACGAAAGAATAAATAAAATAGAAAACAACTCAACGGAAGTGGCCTTCATCTGCCTATTTTCCTGCGCGGGAATTTGCAGATCACACTACAGTCGCTCAATCTCTACCTCCTACGCATTCTTGGGGTTGTTTGTCTGCGGTACCAAAGTTGGCAGGCCAACGCATGGCGGTACCTAAGTTGCCTGAAATTGCCGCATTTCGAAAAGTTGGGCAGCCAACTACTGAGAGGGGCCATTTTGAGGAAAACTCATCTCACCCCTGCCAAATACAAACATTCTGTTAAACCGCCCCGTGAAGTAGATGGTCGGGACCCACATGTCGGTTATATGTCCATGATGCGGGCGCCAACGCGGCAACCTCTTAGGCAAATCGAGCAGCTAAGTGGATTGGATGCGTTGACCAATTTCACAAATCCATTCCGAGCTTTCCCCTAGCACCGGCGGCGGCGGAATCCACCCTCCAGGCAGGCCGATCCCTTTGGACATTTGACTTCCGTGGCCAAGTTGCTGTGCCCAGTTGCTGCGCCCAGTCGCTGATAGCGAGCTCCAATGGCGCATTCCATAGCCGCCATTGCGAGGCTCTAGCCCACCTCCACCGCCGACGAGCCGAACAGCTCGGAGGATGGCAGATCCTACTATCAAGAAAGAAGAAGTTCTGCCTACAAGCGGGTGAGCTACCCTTCTCTTTGCTATTCGCACTAATTACAACTGCTAGCTGGCTACTGAACCTCAAATTGTTTGTTAGCCCATCGTTGACAAACATATTTTGTCCACAGTTTTCTGTCAAGTGGGATCTGCGCGGACCCCCTTACCTGGTTACGGTAGTCCTCTATAGGTATGACTCTAAGGGCAAGAGGTATGGATCCCATTGTTTCATGATGGAAGAAGCGTCTGCGCAGATCTGCACTATATCTGGTATGGTTGCTGCTCTGCGTAATCATGTTGAATTATGGCCGAAGCAGACTGCAAAGTTCAGCTTCATGGATGAACGTGGCATCATGGTTCCTATAACGTGTGACAGTCAGCTAATTAGGTTGATGAAAAGGTATGCTTCGGCTGCCATGTTTGAGCTAAAATGTGATGTACTGGATGTGGAAGCTGCTGCAACTGGGAGTCGCCCTTCTATTCTTGGACAGGGTGGTTGCTCGAACCCAATTAGCTCCTGGTAAGCAAAGGTCTCTTGGGGTTCGGATGTTTTTGCTGAATTGTAATTTTTGTTTTATTTACTCTGTAGATATTGGGCAGTTATGCAACAGTCTTGTTTCTTTGACAGGAAGCACCGCAAGGTTAGAAACATGACTGTCGGGTCAGTCATTTTGCTGCCCGAAGAAATTAAAAACGAGTGGAAAGATGTCATTTTGCTGCCCGAAGAAATTAAAAATGAGTGGAAAGATGATGCTGGACACGATTCTGGTGCCCATTGTCCTTGCGATGCAGAGTACGTGAAGGTAAGAAAATTGGCACTAAGGAAGAGGAAGAAGGCAGGAAATGAAGAAGCCATTGGACGTGAAGGCTTGGCACTCAGGCTCCGGAAGAAGGCTGCTGGCAATGAAGATGCATAGTAATGTGTTGAACTTGAACCTATATATGTAATTCTGTTAAATTCTGATCGCTCTGTGTGTGGCACGTTGCTGGGCGAAACAATCTACCCACGTTCTCTGAGTAAAATGTACCGCGACTTAGGGTTTGGAAATGCCTGAGTTAGTAATTGAAATCAAAATTGTGATTGTGCCACTGCTATCTGAAAACAAGGATCCACCGGTTCCACGAATGCTGAGGGGCAGGAGGTCACCAAATACGACGGAATATAAGTGACACATAAATAAATTATTTAAGCTGCCACACTCCACGAAGCAGCAACTTATTTCAGATGCTACACAATAACATGGCAACATAAACAGCAATGTTCTCACCGATAATGCCCAGATGAGGAGGAAATGGGTACCACTTTCTGGCCTAATCTTGAGCCCGTCTATCTCACCGCCTCTCTGCTCCTGCATCCCCTGCATCTGGCAAAGCTCCCGGATCTCCAGTAACCAGGTGTACGTGCTTCCAGTTTATAAATTGTGGTTGTGCCATTTGCATGCGGCACAATCCACGTAGATTACGTTTAAACAAACCACCAATGTCAGAATACACTAGTAGAAAAGGTGTCTTTGGTCCACGGTTACGTTCCCAATCCAGGACAAAGATCTAAATCGAGGCAGAAATTGATCTAAGTCATAAATTCTTCCACAAATTAATGCGGGGTCAGAGCAATAGTTTTCCTCCCTGGAATCCGGGACCCATAGTTCAGACCGCTAGGTCAACAAGTACAAATATTACAACTTAAAAGGCATGGAACTTAAGCTAAATAGAACTAGTTATCACACATCTCCTTGATCTTCCTAATCTTGGCCCGATGCGCATCTTCCTGTGAGAGCAAGGATCGAATTGTCTGCTCCTTCCTTTTAGCATCTTCCTTGCACAGCTTCAATTGTTTCTCTGCATTTTTCCTCATGCACTTGTCAATACTCGTAGTTGTGTACTGCAGGACTTTAGCATGGTGGAGATCGTTCCTTGCTTGAGTCAGTTCTTGCTCTTCTTAAGCCTTCAGGGCCAACGCCGCGTCCCTCTCCTTCTCGACTTTGATAACCTTGTGTTGCACCCACCTGAGATCTCTCTTATGCTTGGTCGTGTCAACTGGTTCCCATAGCTTCATCTCAACACTGTCAAGAAGTGAGATGAATACGGATTCTTTCAACTCGACAGTCATTTCCCGTAGTTTGTCCAGTGTTTTCTGCATCGATTTGGGCCACTCTGGATCTACCCATTTGACAACACCGCAACTTCCGCCTTGCATCATTGCACGATGTCCTTGACACCATAGAAACCTCCTGCCTGCGTTTCGTCCTTCGAAGGCTACAAATTTAGCGGGCACGTATCCATGTTTACATACCAGAGGACTGTTTTCATCCACTAAACCATGATAGTCAGAGTCATACATCGTCGGGTTGGCCTAACACATCATACGTGCATGAGTAAACAGATTAGATCTAGCTCAAAAAATAGATAACTGGCCACAGATGATAGAAATATATATGAGACGACTCACATCGAAATCACCGTCCCTGTCGTCACGACACGTTTCCTCGCCGTCTCCCCTTGAACCCATGGCGAGAGGGTGGGTGGGGTGGCTGCTGGAGAGGGGATTGGGATGGAGGCGCCATCGGATTGCAGCTATGGCAGGATGGGAGTGAAGTGGGGAAAGTGGCTTCGAGGGTAAGGAAGAGAAGTACGGGGAGGAAGAGAAGTAATGGGGACGTGACACTGGGATGTGGCCCGCTGAACTCGTGAGACGTGACACTCGCAACAGGGGAGCGCCCGGTGTTGCCGGTTTGTCCAGAGCAAGCGTGGCCAATCATGCCGTAGAACAGCCTACTCGCGGATCGCTCTCACGAAAAGAACAGATAGGCAATGACACTGGGTGTGGTTCATGAAAAGAACAGATAGGCAATGACACTAGTGGATCCTTATGTGGTTTGTTTAGAAGAACACACATGCAATGACACTGGGTGCGGTTCATGAAAAGAACAGACACGCAATGACACTGGTGGATCCTTATGTGGTTTGTTTAGGGGAACAGACATGTAATTACACTAGGTGGATCCATATGTGGTTTATGGAATTAAAAGACATGCAATGACTCTAGCTGTGATTCATGAAAAGAACAGACATGCAATGACACTTGTGGATCCTTATGTGGTTCATGAAAAGAACACACAGGCAATGACACTTGTGGATCCTTATGTGGTATGTTTAGAGGAACAGACATGCAATCACACTAGGTGGATCCATATGTGGTTTATGGAATTAAAAGAGATGCAATGACTCTTGCTGTGATTCATGAAAATAACAGACATACAATGACACTAGTGGATCCTTATGTGCTTCATGAAAAGAACAGACAGGCAATGACACTGGTGGACTCTATCTGTGGTTCATGAAAAGAACAGACATGCAATGACACTAGTGGATCCATATGTGGTTTGTCAGGAGAACACACATGCAGTGACACTGGGTGTGGTTAATGAAAAGAACATACATGCAATGACATCGGTGGATCCTTGTGTGGTTTATGGAAGTAACAGACATGCAATGACTCTAGCTATGGTTAATGAAAAGAACACGCATGCAATGACACTGGGTGTGGTTCATGAAAAGAAGAGACATGCAATGACACTAGTGGATCCTTATGTGGTTTGTTTAGAGGAACAGACATGCAATGACTCTATATATGGTTCATGAAAAGAACAGACATGCAATAACACCGGGTGTGGTTCATGAAAGGAACAGACATGCAATGACTAATGTGGTTTGTTTAGAAGAACACACATGCAATGACACTGGGTGTGGTTCATGAAAAGAACAGATAGGCAATGACACTGGTGGATCCTTATGTGGTTTGTTTAGAAGAACACACATGCAATGACACTGGGTGTGGTTCATGAAAAGAACAGACACGCAATGACACTGGTGGATCCTTATGTGGTTTGTTTAGAGGAACAGACATGCAATCACACTAGCTGGATCCATATGTGGTTTATGGAATTAAAAGACATGCAATGACTCTAGCTGTGATTCATGAAAAGAACAGACATGCAATGACACTGGTGGATCCTTATGTGGTTCATGAAAAGAACAGATAGGCAAAGACACTGGTGGATCCTTATGTGGTTTGTTTAGAAGAACACACATCCAATGACACTGGGTGTGGTTCATGAGAAGAATACACATCCAATGACACAGGTGGATCCTTATGTGGTTTGTTTAGAGGAACAAACATGCAATCACACTAGGTGGATCCATATGTGGTTTATGGAAGTAACAGACATGCAATGACTCTAGCTGTGATTCATGAAAAGATCAGACATGCAATGACACTGGTGGATCCATGTGTGGTTCATGGGAAGAACAAACATCCAATGACACTGGTGGACTCTAGCTGTGGTTCATGAAAAGAATAGACATGCAATGACACTGGTGGATCCATATGTGGTTTGTGAGGAGAACACACATGCAGTGACACTGGGTGTTGTTCATGAAAAGAACAGACATGCAATGACATCGTTGGATCCTTGTGTGTTTTATGGAAGTAACAGACATGCAATGACTCTAGCTGTGATTCATGAAAAGATCAGACATGCAATGACACTGGTGGATCCATGTGTGGTTCATGGGAAGAATAGACATCCAATGACACTGGTGGACTCTAGCTGTGGTTCATGAAAAGAATAGACATGCAATGACACTGGTGGATCCATATGTGGTTTGTGAGGAGAACACACATGCAGTGACACTGGGTGTTGTTCATGAAAAGAACAGACATGCAATGACATCGTTGGATCCTTGTGTGTTTTATGGAAGTAACAGACATGCAATGACTCTAGCTATGGTTAATGAACAGAACACGCATGCAATGACACTAGGTGTGGTTCATGAAAAGAACAGACATGCAATGACACTGGTGGATCCTTATGTGGTTTGTTTAGAGGAACAGACATGCAATGACTCTAAATATGGTTCATGAAAAGAACAATGATGCAATGACATCAGGTGTGGTTCATGAAAATAACAGACATGCAATGACTTATGTGGTTTGTTTAGAAGAACACACATGCAATGACACTGGGTGTGTTTCATGAAAAGAACAGATAGGCAATGACACTGGTGGATCCTTATGTGGTTTGTTTAGAAGAACACACATGCAATGACACCGGGTGTGGTTCATGAAAAGAACAGACACGCGATGACACTGGTGGATCCTTATGTGGTTTGTTTAGAGGAACATACATGCAATCACACTAGGTGGATCCATATGTGGTTTATGGAATTAAAAGACATGCAATGACTCTAGCTGTGATTCATGAAAAGAACAGACATGCAATGACACCGGTGGATCCACGTGTGGTTCATGAAAACAACAGACAGGCAAAGACACTGGTGGATCCTTATGTGGTTTATGAAAAGAACTGACATGCAGTGACACTGGGTGTGGTTCATGAGAAGAACAGACATGCACTGGCACTGGGTGTGGTTCATGAAAAGAACAGACATGCAATGACAGTGGTGGATCCTTATGTGGTTTGTTTAGAAGAACACACATGCAGTGATACTGGTGGATCCATGTGTAGTTTATGAGAAGAACACACATCCAATGAACTCTAGTGGATCTATCTTGGCATAATTTGATGTATTCCATGATGTATTTCATTCTACAAGACACTTTCCATTTTTATACTACTCAGTTTTGCCCGTGGTTTTATGTGGTACTACTTAGTTTTGCCCACCCCCCCTCTCTATCTTTCGTAGAAGCCCAAAACTGTGCTCACCCTGTCTGCTACTCCCTGATTGGTTGTCACAGTTGTCACGCGGATCGTGCGCACCAACCGTTGATTCTGTGCGATCCAACGATGATCGTTGCACACCTCGTGCCCTTCACAGTACAGCGTGACATAGCACGGACGTCTCCCTCCGCGAGACTTCTACAGGAAGGAACACGATGCCGTCCACGGAAAAAGTCGTCGAGCGGTCATGTCAAGTTTAATCAATTCTGAAAATCCTACTACTGGTACTACAACTCATGCACAGGGAAACGAGGTCATCGAGTGCACGGTTGTCGACGGGATGCTGCAATTTATTGCCACTTGATTTTAATCAGACATATCCCAATTCTACGCAGCGCTCTCAATCTCACTTCCAACTGGGCCCTACCGCTAGTAAATTCCATGAGTCAAGGGCCCCCCCTCGAGTAGATCTAACGTTGCTAGAAATTAGTTCCGTGCCACTTGCATGCAGTGGAATCGAGGTCTGCCATGAGCGTTTTTTCAATATAGCTCTAAAGTGGAGATCGTGGCTGTTTCAAAAAAGGGAACCGAGAAAAGGGTGGAGATCGTGGTAGCCCCCCACCACACGTGTCCACTCGAGGACTACGAATGGTCCGGTGTTTATAACCCCCACGTCCTTCTTCTTCCATGAGCTCGTGTCATTTCCCCCCAGTATGTCTAGTCCCAAGACCCTAATCTACACCTGCCGCGCGCGCCGAAGCTCCCTCGTTTGCACTACCTCCTTCCCTTGGTGCGCCATGAAGCGTACGCGTGGAGAAGATCCGGAGGTGAAGCCAGTTGAAGGCGCAGCAGCAGATGGCTCGATCGTCGCCCAGCAGGCAGAGGCGTCTTCTCCGGGCACGAATGCTGCTCGTCGCGGCACTGTCGAGGGTGCGAACTCATCCGTCCAGCCAGTAGCCATCGCCGCCGAGCAGCAGGTGGTAGCCATCGCCACCGAGCAGCAGTTGGTAGCCGTCGCCGCCGAGCAGCAGGTGGTAGCCATCGCCGCCGAGCAACAGGTAGTAGCCATCGCCGCCGAGCAGCATGTGGCCGACAACATCGTGGCCGAGAACGTCGTGGTGCCAGTGGCAGATCCAGATGGGGGGCAGGCGGAGGCAATCCGGTGATCTACATCGATGACCCCATCGCCGTTCAAGAAATCTTCGACACAATCGCGGAGAATGATGATTTCGAGGAGGAGGTCCCTGATGAGGAGTCCGAGGTACTACATTGCTAGCTTCTCTAGTCGCAGCCGCAGTTTTCACTGTTCATACATAGGATTTGCTCAATCGTGTACATATTCTTTTGCTCTTGAAGTAGGGTAGTATATATATGATTCGATCAGTTGATTGATGCATCTGCCATCTAGTCACAAAACCCCAATCCGTCTAGTCACAAAACCCCAATCTGCTCATCTGCCATCTAGTTGAGTTTGCTAGTTGAGTGTTGATTTCGATACACAACAGGCCTATAACATTACATTTCTATTCCTTACTGAACCCAACGATTCAATTTTGCCCCAAAATAGTGCAAGGGCATCTAATGGTCTCATTTTCTTAGGGATGGTTAGTGGCCCTGAGGCAACAATGCACATAAACAATATAGGTTATGCTGTTGGTATTTTGGTTCTCTGACTCCATCGCTGGAAAAAATGAGGCCCTAAGTTTTTTCTCTCATATGGAACCTAAATATATAATATTTTTATTGTTTCTGATCTATGAATGCGTTGTATGATGCATTTGTATATCCCTGAATATTATTTGGTACGATTACATTTCAATTTCTTATTGTGGCCAATGATTCAAATTTGCCCCAAAGAGAGGCAGACACATTGGTGTAAATTTTTTACAGGGATGAGTGAGCGAACCTGGGGCCATGTACAAGATCAATATAAGCTGTGCAATTGTTACTTGGTTCTCTTACGCCATCTCTGTAGAAACTTATGAGGCTGCAATCTTTATTCTATATTCATAGAACTATGATATTTGAATTATCTATTCCATGCATTCATAGTGTATAAGAATTACATTTTAGTTTGTCACCGAGGCCGGTGATTGAAATTTGCCCCCAAAGAGTTCAAGTGGAGACACATATGATGGTGTCGTGTTTTAGGGATGGGTTGGTGAACCTGAGGCAGCAATGCACACAAACAATATAGGTTATGTTGTTGGTACTTTGGTTCCCCAACTCCATCTCTGAAACAAATTATGAGGCCCTTGATTTATTCTCATATGGAACTACATATATGATCCTTGAATTGTTTCTGATCTTTTAATGATTGGTATGATGCATATGTATATGAATTGTTTTGATCATAAGTATTTTTAACATGCACCTGAAGATTAATTTTTTGGTTTTTTATTTATAATTACAATATTTAGGCTTGTTTTTGTACCTAACTATGTATATCCCTGAATAATGTTTTGTATGGTTACATTTCAATTTCTTATTGTGGCCAATGATTCAAATTTGCCCCAAAAGAGAGGCAGACACATTGGTGTCAGATTTTTCAGGGACGAGTTAGTGAACCTGGGGCGATGTACAACAACAATATAGGTTGTGCAATTGTTACTTGGTTCACTCACGCCGTCCCTGAATAAACTTATGAGGCCGCAATCTTTATTCTACATTCATAGAACTATGATATTCGAATTATCTATTCCATGCATTCATAGTGTATAAGAATTCCATTTTAGTTTATCATTGAGGCCGATGATTGAAATTAGCCCCAAAAGAGTTCAAGGGGAGACATGTATGATGGTGTCGTGTTTTAGGGATGGGTTGGTGAACCTGAGGCAGCAATGCACACAAACAATATAGGTTGTGATGTTGGTACTTTGGTTCGCCAACTCCATCTCTGAAACAAATTATGAGGCCCTAGATTTGTTCTCATATGGAACTACATATATGATCCTTGAATTGTTTCTGATCTTTTAATGATTGGTATGATGCATATGTATATGAATGGTTTTGATCATAAGTATTTTTAACATGCACCTGAAGATTAATTGTTTGGTTTTTTATTTATAATTACATTATTGAGGCTTGTTTTTGTACCTGACTATGTATATCCCTGAATAATGTTTTGTATGATTACATTTAAATTTCTTACTGTGGACAATGATTCAAATATGTCCCAAAAGAGAGGCAGACACATTGGTGTCAGATTTTTTCAGGGATGAGTTAGTGAATCTGGGGCGATGTACAACAACATTACAGGTTGTGCAATTGTTACTTGGTTCGCTGACTCCATCCCTGAAGAAACTTATGAGGCTGCAATCTGATGCAATTATTTGTCATTGTGTTGAGATGAAATGATATATGAACCGATCAAACTATTGCTGAGATGCTTTATCTTTGATATCCACGGATATATTGTCTTACATATACATGTTGTCAATTCTTGAGTTGTAATACAATTCAATCATATGTATGAGTTCTAAGTTATGTTCTTAAAAATCAACAGGATGATGATGATGAAGTGGACGATAGCAAGGTATCCAGGGACAACAAGAGCCGCTACGTGCTGAGGCGGTTACGGTGTGGGCTAATCCGTTTCCACCGTAGGGGGAGAATGTTTTGCCCATTCTGTGGCAGAGCAATCAACGTGGACCTCAACAGCATGATCCAGCACGCGAAGGGCATTGGCAGAGGCGGAGGAGAAGCCATATGCCAGATTACCTTGGCACGGCACGCAGCTTATGGCAAATTCCTCCGGGAGTATGTCAGGACTGGCCTGTATCCCATCGACTAGGCTATCGATGCCTCCTGCTGATAAACCCCTGCCCTGCTAGGCGTCTCCGTGTCCCGGCCTCCTGCTGCAGCCCCTGCTTTTATTTTGTTCTAGTTAATTATTACCTGTGTGTGGCATGTAAGACAATATATACGTGGTGTCTCTGGTGAACCTTATATATTAATCTACTCCTTTATATGGAGTGCCTTAAAGTTTCTAGTGTTCAATTATTTTTACTGATCATGCTCATGCACACTACAAAATATTTCTAGTGCTCGATTATATTAAAATTGTCAAGAAATACATCAACAAGTAAAATGGTTGAAATTTTGTATTGAAGTAACTAAATGTATCATACACATAATAAACTAGAAACTAAAATCTAGTTCAAACACATAATGTATCACCACCACTTGTTGTCGTCCTTGACTTGCTTCCCCTTCAGTCGCTTGATGTCGCCACCGTCCCAAGATCCCTGCTCGTCCTGAAACCGCTTTCTGTCCTCCTCGCGCTTCTTCTCCTGGGCTAGCTTGCAACCAGGGCATAGCTCTCTCGCGAAAAACCCCGCCTTAACCATCCCATCTTTCATGGTAATGAGCTTACTGTACAACTCGTACGCTATGTAGGCGTCTCTGGCTGCATACTCGAGGCGCACCTGGCTCATCGGCTTCCACTCCTAGTAGTCGTGATCGAGTCGCTTCAATTTCTTCAGTTTTTCATAGGATTTATCGATGATTTCCGCTGCCAGATCACCCATGCCATCCTTCGCTGGGTATGATTTGATCTTGTACAGATTTTGGATGTCGATGTGGTACCCCTCTGGGATTTTTATCAATGCACGAGAAAGCATAATTGTGTCATTTGTGATATCCACGCTAGTGAAAGTTATCTCTTTCCTACACAAGAACTCGACCAGAGCCGGACAACGCATCTTAGTTGGTTTACTCCTGCACTTAGATGGTTTTAGGGATGTAAGGGAACAAGGGATGCAGAAGTGGTGATCTCAAATTTAAATTTCACATACCTGCAGAAGTGGTAAACGAGGACCTCCTCATGTATGGAGATTTGCACGACAGCGATCTCTTGTGGAGGATTTTTTCGCTTATTTGCATGGGTGTACTCCAAGTCTAGCCCCACAAACTTGTGCTTCTCTTTCTCAAGCAATTGCTCAAACCTGGCGAGAGTTGTCTCCACAGTCCCTTCATCATTTGTGTACACCACTGTCAAAGTCGTGGTCCATGGGCAGGGACCAAGTGGGTCTCTGTTGTGCGTTTCCCATCGTCCATGCCTGCAAGGAACTGCCTGCAAGAGGAAGAAGAAGATGAATTGACGGTTCCAGAACAGAGGAATAAGAAGCGCCCAGGAAAAACTACAGAGGAATGACTCAGGAAGAGGAATGACTGCAGATTAAACGTGGTAACTGCAACTTTCGGTTCGAGAACTCACCATGGTTACGTGGAGATCGTGGCAGTGCCGCCGGTTCAACAAGTGGGGCCAGTTCCTGTGAGAACATGAAATTAGCTGTGCATTTTTCTATGCGAGAAATTGAGAGAAATCATTTATATTTTGTCTTTCATTATTAAACACAATGAAGTTGGTACAGCCCAAGAGATTTGAACAAAAGAGATTTGCTAGTTTAACATACAACAACACTTACAGGCCCAACATGGCAGAACTTGGAGAGCCCCAGAACTTGAGCTACCACAGAGACCTCGACAGAGGTGGCAGAATTGGTGCGGGTGCAACCACGGCGACGGCGAGCTCGGATTCTAGAGGAGGAAAACAGAATCGAGCATGGTCGACAAGGTGATAGATCTCACCGGGAACCAATTCTCATCCCCGACCGTGCCATGGGTGCGTCCATGGTGAGGGCGAGCTCCGACTCGGGATGGGGAGGAGAGCGGGGCCAAGCAGCTTTGTCACTTCCCACCTCTGCGCCATGGCCGCGACCACATATTGCCGCTCCGGGGAAGAAGACGAGTAATGGATGCAGGCGCCAACGCTGCAAGCCTACAGGGAGGAGAGCGGGGCCAAGCAGCTTCGTCCATGTCCCAGCTCCGCGCCATGGCTGCGACGCCCCACAGATTGCCGTTCTAGGGAAGAAGAAGACGCGTAATGGATGCAGGCACCAATGCTGCAAGCCTAATTGACACCTAAGCGACGGGAGCGACAGGAGCGACATAACGGCGAGAACTGACAGGGGGGGCCCAACTTGACGACCGTTAGCCTGATTTTTTGTATTGAAACATAAAGTTGAATTCGTGCCGAAAAAGACCCTCTGAGTATTTGGCACACCAACTGTAGTCATCGCGGATGATTTCAAGGAACTTGGGTACCGCGTTGCCTGGACAGCCCAACTTTCGGGCCGCAAAATGATATTCTCCGCATTCTTGTCGTGCTATGGAGACAAAACAAAAAATCAGTATTGCAGTCGCTTAGAGGACTGAATCCTAGGGGACTGGAGGAATCAAAATTCTAGAGCCTCGAGTAGCCACTATCTCATGAACCGACACTCGGGGACTGGAGGATGGGTATTAGGTACCTAGATCGCCTAGCCAAGAATCTGGTGTAACTCAATCGCTGTCACTGACGATAGCAGCAACGCGGCCCTACTGGCCCCACTCGCCAGCCGACCGTCGTCGCCATCCACGACCTCCAGCACCGTCGGTGACTGCGGCACCATGATTGCAAACCACTTCGCGAAAATTCGTGAAGAGGTCTCCTCCTTGGTAACCTTCTCTGGTGGCGCTTCCATGGTGGTTATTTCTTCCGCAGCCACTTTTTCCGTGATCTCCTCAAGTGTCACCCAGTCGCTTGTGCGGGCTCAGCCTTATATTTCTTGGCATCACCGTCAGTCGCCTCTTTGGGATCGCCCTTTGTCTTGTTCGAGGGGTCTTCTGCCTCAGGTTTGGAGGGGCTCAGGTGACTCTCTGGGACATGTTGGTCCACTTAGAGATAAACAAACCTTTTTCTCTACGCGGTACTCCCAAGATCTAGCTAAGGTAGAAGGCCACAAGATTTACCACTAGACACGCAGGTGTGGATTATTGATGAAGCGCACCAGTTGATGTAGTGCAGTACGATCCCACGAGTAGCACCTTCGGATCCTCCACAAACTCCTTCGGATCCACCATGAACTCCTTTGTCTTCAGCGTCACACATGCAACGCCTCTACCGGTATCCACATATGCGGGGAGGAGCTCCGGGCAGAGGATTGCTAGATCCTGTCTAGCCCAAAATGGGACTAGAGAAAGTGACGGCTAGGTCAAGGACTATCCCTTGTCACTCCACTTATATACATCCCTAGTTGGGCTCAATGTTTGAGGCACATCTAGGTTATACCCCAATGTCCATATGGATCCAATTCACATGGTCTCCTTTCCCTTAAGTGTGTGACCCTATAGGTTCACGTACACCTGGACACGACACGAGTCACCATTCCGAGTCGATAGATGATAGCGGCCTCTAGCAAGACATGCCAACTCCCAAGTGTCGTAAACTCTAGAAGACAAACTTCAATGTGACTTTCGTCCAAGTCCCTTTGCCTCACGATATACATTGTTGAGCTATAGGCGAGTAGTTGCTATCCCTTTAATAGCTCAAATCTCTTCTTGTTCCATGATATATGATTCACTAGAAAAACACTTAGTCCGAATCCTTTGTTAACTCTTAACCAAGTCGCGCATGGCCATGCTTTCGAATCATATAACACAAGAGGGCCCAGAGAATATCTCTACATTATGGAGGGTAAAATCCCATCTTGATAATCCACATCACATAGCTTGATTCATCAACATCCTGAAATCTGCCTTTATAACTGCCCAGTTATGGAATAACATTTGATAGAACCTAAGTCGGTCGATCCACAACTCGGATCGTGCAATCACCTCAGGTTAAAGAATTCCATTGCTTGATACTACAAATGACAACTTGCTTGTTGCATCTCAATTGTGGGTTAGTCCAACTCGCTAAACTCTTTAGCCGAATCCATGTAAGTTGGAATAGCATCATCATGCCCATGACAAGTGGAACCTAGTCATCAGCCGACTTTCACATTGGTCTAAGTTGTGTGTCCAGCATAACCTTAACAATCGAGGACATCTAATATGAACAACATGAATATATTGTTCCACAACTGAATCACATATTCAATGATACATATTAGAAGTTCATACTAGGATAACTTAACAACTTTATGAATATATTGGAAACTACATCATACATGATTGCCTCTAGGGCATATTCCCAATAGTCTCCCACTTGCACTAGAGTCAATCATCATGGCATCACATGTCTAGGCATCTAATGCCCATAGATCGTATGTGCGCATGATGCCTAGGCTGTGGTAGCGGCTTCGTCAACAGATATGCAACATTTGCATCCGTGTGTACCTTGCATAACTTGATATCACCTTCATCGACAAACTAGCGGATCATGTGGTAACGCATGAGTATATGTTTGTTATTCTGGTGTTGTCTAGGTTCCTTGGCTTGTGCAGTAGCACCATTGTTGTCACAATACACGTCTAATGGATTGGACGAGCCTTGAACCACACCAAGATCTATCAGGAAGTTCCTGATCCAAATGGCTTCCTTTGCCACCTCTGGTGTAGATGTGGACATAGTCTCTTGCTTGGAACTCTTCTAGCTCACAGCCCCTCCGTTCATTACAAAGACATATCTAAATTATGAATAGGAACATCTGTGTCAGTAAGATAACTCGCATCTGTGTAACCCTTTACACTGAGTTCATCCTCACCTCCATAAACTAGGAACACATACTTGGTCCTTCTTAAGTACTTAAGGATGTTCTTAACCACTGCCAAGTGAATTTCTCCGGATCAGCCTGGTATCTTCTCACAGCACTTAGAGCATAGGAAACATCTGGCCTAGTGCAAATCATGGCATACATGATGGATCCAACTGTCAAAGCATATGGAATCACACTCATCTCACTTTGCTCATCAGTTGTCGAAGGACACTGAGTCTTGCTAAGTTTTACACCATGGGACATTAGTAAGAACCCCTTCTTAGAGGATTCCATGTTGAACTTCTTCAATAGTTTGTCCAAATATGTACTCTGACTCAATCCAATGAGTTGCCTTGATATATCTCTATAGATCCTGATTCCTAGTATGTAAGTTGCCTCACCCAAGTCCTTCATTGAGAAACTCCTTTCCAATGATTTCTTGGTTTCTTGCAACATATGGACATCATTTCCAATCATTAATATTTCATCCACATATAAGATCAGAAAGTTTACTTTGATCCCACTAAACTTCTTGTATAAACAAGAATCATGATCACTCTTGATGAAGCCAAACAATTTTACTACCTCGTCAAAGGGAATGTTCCAACTCTATGATGCTTGCTTCAACCCATCAATGGATTTATGAAGTTTGCATACCTTGTAAGCATTATCCGGATTGACAAAACCCTCGGGTTGTATCATATACACGTCCTCGGTTAAATTTCCATTAAGGCAATCTGTCTTGACATCCATTTTCCATATCTCATATTTGAAATGGGCGGCTATAGCTAACATGATCCGAACTTACTTAAGCATCACTATGGGTGAGAAAGTCTCATCATAGTCTACTCCTTGAACCTATCGGAACCCCTTCATGACAAGCCATGCTTTATAGACAGAAATATTTCCATCCATATCATTTTTCTTCTTAAAGACCCATTTGCACTCGTCGGGTCTTACACCGTCTAGTAGATCAACCAAGTTCCAAACTTGATTTTCATCCATCAGCGTTAACTCGGATCTCATGGCTCCAAGTCATGACTTGGAATCAGATCCCACCATTTCTTCTGAATAAGCTGTCGTCTTATCACTTTCTAACAGTAATACATCATGAACACTTCACAACCTAGCCGATCTTCACGGTGAAGGTACAGTTGTCGGATCAGCTATCACGACCAGATCAACCTCCAAGGCTGTTGCCGACTCGCTACTATATGGTTCCTCTCTAATTTCTTCGAGCTGCACCATGATCCCACTGACTCCCTGACTGATAAAATATTTCTCAAGGAAGACACCATTCTGAGCGACAAACACTTTGTCCTCTTCTCAGTTGTAGAAGTAGTAACCCAAGGTTTTCCTTGGATACCCCATGAAAATACACAAATCCAACTTGGTTGTGTGCTTGTCCGACTGAATTCGCTTGACAAATGATTCACAACTCCAAATCTAAAGAAAAGACAAACTCAGCTTCTTGCCAGTCCACATCTCATGCGGTGTCTTCTCTATCGACTTTGATGGTACTCTGTTTAGTGTGAACACTGCAGTTTATAGAAAATAACCCCAAAATGATAAAGTCAGATCTTTCTGACTCATCATTGATTGTACCATGTCCAACAAGGTCTAATTTTGCCTTCCCGACACACCATTTCTCTATGGCGTTCCCGGTGGAGTGCGCTGAGGAACTATTCCACAACTCTTTAGATGGTCATCAAACTCATGGATCATGTACTCTCCTCCTAGGTCCTACCAAATAAACTTCGTTTTCTTGCCGAGTTGATTCTGTACCTCATTCTAGAATTCCTTTAACTTTTCAAAGGCTTCCGATTTGTGTTTCATCAAGTAGATATATCCATACCTACTCAAATCATTAGTGAAGGTAATGAAGTACTCATAACCACCTCTGCCATTTGTGAACATCGGGCTACATACATCACTATGTACAAGTCCCAACAAGTCGGATGCCCTTTCACAACTCTTTGTAAAAGGTGTCTTGGTCATATTACCAAGCAAGCAAGATTCGCATGTCTGGAACAACTCCAAGTCGAACGAAGTTAGGAGTCCATCATCATGGATCTTCTTCATGTGTTTCCAACTTATATGATCAAGTAGACGGTGCCAAAAGTAAGTCATATTCAGATCATTTGGTTTCAACCTTTTCACAATTATGGTATAGACTAGTTCACCGTCAAGATTCAAAATAAATAACCTGTCCTGGATGGGTGCAAAGCCATGAAACATATCATTCAAATATAAAGAACAACCATTATTCTTAATATTAGACTCATAGCCTTGTATCACCAAACATGAGGCAGAAATAATGTTTCAACTAAGCACTAGAACATAATAACAATTATTCAGCTCCATTAAGAATCCTGAAGGTAAATGAAGTTGTATTGTGCCGCCTTCTAATGCAACGACTCTTGCTTTGTTGCCGACTTGAATGTCAACCTCGCCTCTCACGACACTCCTAGTTCTTAGCAGTCCCTGCAATGAGTTGCAGATGTGGACTACTGATCCGGTATCATATACCCAAGAACTATTAGGTGCATCGACAAGATAAATGTCTATAACATTGCATACAAGCATACTTGAGTTGGAAGTCACACCTCCACTCTTGGCTTTGTCGGCCAAATAATTGATGTAATTCCTCTTCCAATGGCCATCCGCCTTGCAATAGAAGTAAGTGGATCCAGCTGAAGGAGATGGCTTAGTCCCTAAGGAAATGCTTGGGATCGAATCTTGAGCATTACCTCCTGACTTAATCTTCTTCTTCTTCTTAGTCCAAGAATTCTTCTTGAACTTAGCCTTATTTTGTACCATCAACACTTGACTGGCACCTTTCTTGAGATCAACCTCTACCTGCTTGAGCATCCCTTGTAATGTAGTGAGCTTCTTATCCATACCATGCATGTGGTAGTTTGAGATGAACTGACCATATGCACTAGGAAGAGAGTTTAGAATTATATTCATAGCGAACTCTTCTCTAATGGGGTAGCCCGGCCTTTCCATAGACTGCATGTAACCAACCATCTTGATCACATGCAGAATCAGTGGATCGCCATCCTTAAGCTTACAACTCAGCAAACCTTTAGAGACTTGATATCGCTTGGTATTTGCCTAAGCCTGGAACATATTTTTGAGGCTTTCGATCATATCGTAGGCCTCAACATTCTCGAACAGTTGTTGCAAGTCCGGTTCCATGTGATACAACATAAGACAGCTAATTTCTGTGGACTCATCCTTAGTCCTACGGTAGGCATTGGTGTTGGGTTCACAACATAGAAAAGAAAAAAATCCTACGATGCGAACTATTATACGCCAAGATCTATCTACTAGATACAAGCATAGGGTGGATATACATCCATAGATAAAATACCCTTGAAGACCGACAAAGTGTAACGAGATTGAACTCATGGATGATGTAGTCAAACACTGCCGATCTCAAGATCGTGTGGAAGTCCTAACGCCACAAATCAGCAGCGCATCCATCCTGACACAGACGTTCAGGCTACCGAACAACCTCCACCTCCTCGCTCCAGTGAAGCAGCGGAAGTAGTAACTCCTTCTAGATGAAATGCCACCGGGAACATGTATCTCTCTAATCCGAGACTATGGGGAATAATTCTAGAGGGGAGATAAATCCTTCATGAGGAGGTGTGAGTGAGAAGGAGTGAGAGGGGGCTTTATATAGGAGAGGGGGAAGCCCCTCCCCATGGCCGACGAACCATGGGGGTGCCCCGACCCCTTCCTCATTCATGTGGAGGAAGCTCCACTCACATAAATTGCCCCTCCATTTTCTCCACTCAAAAATCCCACTCATGTGCATTAAATTTCCACCAAATTTAATGTAGCTCTCATTTAATTAAACTTTTTTATTTATTTTATTCAGAATTTTGTTAATTACTTTAATTAACAAACATTCACATAAAACCCTTGCAATATTTCAATATCACATGTACAACCAATTTCAGCAATTTCACTCGAAACAATTCCTTTGTCCATTGAAACAATTACAACGCTTTGCAATTCTTTCGTCTGAAACATATTTGCTCCAAATGGTGCTGGTATCCCTTAAGTGTGTCACCCTATGGTTTGCTAATAATGCAGACATGATCGAGACCCCTCTCATATCAATAATCAGAAGCAGGATCTGGACATCCATACTGACTCCCACACATTCAACGATGACTTCTGTGATTGTGAGAACCTTTAATGCTAGTAACTTAATCCCTTTGTCTCGCGATATATTACATGTCTAATATTCGATCATTGGTATCTCAATACCAAGTTTGATCTTGTTACCGACATGCACTCATTGAAGGGAATATGCCCAAGAGGCAATAATAAAGTGGTTATTATCTTATTCCATGTTTATGATAAATGTTTATTTTGCATGCTATAATTGTATTAATTGGAAATGTTAATACATGTGTGTTTAATAAACAAAATACAAAGTTCCTAGTACTGCCTCGCATATAAACTAGCTTGTTGATTAACAAGATGATCAAGGTTTCCTGATCATGGACATTGGATGTTGTTAATAACGAGGTCACAACATTGGTGGAATGATGTGATGAACATTCATCCGAAGTATAGCATTAGGATCAAAGTCATTATGTTTATATTGCTATAACATCATACGGAGTAATATTAGTCCTTAGACCATGAGATCAAGTTAATTGCTGACACCGGAAGAGTATCTTGATAACATCAAACGTCACACCGTAGCAGGGTGACTATAGCGGTGGGTTCAGTGCTACAAAGGTGTTATGTTGAGGCTCATGGATCAAGAGTGGGATTTGTCCATCCCGATGACGAGTAGATATACTCTGGGCCCTCTCGGTGATATCACATTAAGATAGCTTGCAAGCAAGTGATGTGATCACTAGAATGTTATATCATGGGAACGAGAAAAGAGTGCATGTCGGTAACGAGATCAAACTAGGTATTTGGATGCCGATGATCGAATCTCGGGCATGTAATATATCGCGAGACAAAGGTATTTAGTTACTAGTGTTAAAGGTTCTCACGATCACAGAAGTCATTGTTGAATGTGTAGGAATCAGTATGGATCTCCAGGTCCCGCTTCTGATTATTGATCTGAGAGGGGTCTCGATCATGTCTGCATTAATAGCGAACCGTAGGGTGACACACTTAAGGGATACCGACACCATTTGGATCAAATATGTTTTAGATAAAGATTTAAGAAAGCGTTTGAATTATTTCAATAGACACCGAAACTGTTTCTGGTGAAATTGCTGAAATTGGTTCTGCATGTAATATTGAAATGTTGCAGGGGGTTTTATGTGAATGTTTGTTAATTAAAGTAATTAACAAAATTCTGAATAAAATTAATGAAATAGTTTTATTAAATGAGAGAGCATTAAATTTGGAGAAATTTAATGCATTTAAAGTGGAGACTTTAAAAGAGAATGTGAAGGGGCATTTTAATGTGGAGGGGGTTACCACCACATGAATGGGGGAGGTGAAGGGACACCCTCCATGGGCGCCGGCCATGGGATGGGTACCCTCCCCTCCTCCTCCTATAAAAGGCCCCCCTCTCACTCCTTCTTCCTCACACCTCCTCGTGAAGGATCTCTCTCCCCCTCTAGTATTTTCCCCCATGGTCTCGGATTAGCGAGATACATGTTCCTAGTGGATTTATCTGGAAAGGAGTTGCTGCTGCCGCTTCTTTGCTAGAGCGAGGGACGGAGGTTGTCAGGGTACCGGATGTGTGTGTGATCACGGATGCAGCGCTACTTTGCGGTGCTGGACTTGGTGGTGCTGGACTTGCTGGAGCTAGATTTGATGGACGTGCTGGAGCTAGACCCGCTAGACTTCATCACGATCTTGAGATTGGCAAGTGTACGACTACATCATCCAGGAGTTCCAACTCGTTAACAAAGCTTTGTTGTCTTCGAGGGTAAGTTCTCTATGGATGTATGTCCACCCGTTGCTTGTATCTAGTAGATAGATCTTGGCGTATAGTTCCCACCGTAGGAATTTTTTTTGTTTTCTATGTTGCGAACCCAACAGTGGCGTCAGAGCCTGATCTATGCGTAGGTGCTTTGCACGGGTAGTACACATATGTTTATATGTGGGCGATGATGATCATGTTATTGCTTCTTTCATGTATTTTGGATATTGGTGGCATAGTGGGATGAAGCGGCCCGGACCAACCTTATGTATCATCGTACATGAGACCGATTCCATGACTGACATGCAACTAGTTTTGCATAAATGGCTGGCAGGTGTCTGTCTCTCCTACTATAGTCAATATCTGATTTACAACGAGTTGCTAATAACTTGGTTATCCTCGTTGTGGTTCCATGTTCGTAGGTAAGACCGGTTCTATCTCCGAAAGCCCTAAGCCACATAAAATTTTCAATGGATAAATTAGAGGCGTCTAGTTTAGATCGTTGCTGGGCTAGTGTCTTGATATGGTAATGTTGTAAGTGGATGTATGGTAGATACTCTTACAACACACTTAACGTGTAAGTTCCATAGACCTTGGCCTTACACACAAAGGAATGATAGAGATCATACCACGATGCACATGATGATGATCAAATGCATGGACCATATCATTCCACTTTACACATATGATGTTTGCATCTTATATTGCTAGTTTGGCATTTTAGTAGCATTTTAAGATGGTCCCTCATTTAGATATCAATATAAAAATGTGTTCTTCCTTAATTATGCACCGTTCTATGGATCGTGTTTCGAGACATCACGTGATGATCGGGTGTACTCAACTTCGTGCTTTCATACAATGGTTGTAAGACAGTTATACACATGCGGAATACTAAGGTTCTTACTTGACGAGCCTAGCATGTACAGACATGGCCTCGGAACACGGACCGAAAGGTTAAGCATGAGTCATATAGATGATATGATGCCCATATAGATGCTCGCCTTTGAAGCTACACCGACTCACGTGATGATCGGACTTGGTGTAGTGGATTTGGTTCATGTAATCACCAAAAAGGCACGAGGTGTGTTGTTTTCGAGTGGGAGTTCATTTCTAATTTGGATTAGTCGAACTCAATTTGTCATAAAATAAATCAAAGTGAATTTGCATAATTTGTTGTAGTCATTAGCATCTGTTCACTACCTTATGCTTAGCTTTAATTGAGATAATAGAACTATAGAATTTTGGATATTTACTTTACGAACTGGTATCATATTGTTTCGAATGTCAATTTAAAGTTTATAAGTCCTATTGCAAACTTTTAGCACAATCTATTCACTCCATGAAGTTTAATATGTAGTATTAAATCAAGAGTAAGAATTCCAATCTTAGTATCTAAAGTATCATGTTTGCCTCCATGATTATTGATATTCAAAAGTTGTTTTAATATCAAGATTATATAGGAGCTGAAAATTGTTTCAGAAACCATCATGTGTGAAAGATATGGTGATATCTGAAACAATGTTTTGGTTGCATTATGATAGAGTATAATTTAGCAAAATACATGTTCTCAGATTGTATGAGAATTTGTGAAGGATGGAGATGCTACGCATCCGGATCTCCCAAAAAGGTTTTGGGAACTAACATTATACTCACGATTCTTCCTTATAGGATATAGTAGCTTGATCATGAAAGTTGTCATGATAAGGATGAACAGAAGATGTAAGTAAAATGTTTACTACACTAAAGGATTACTAAAGAATGGATTTTTGAAAGAATACCAAACATTTGATGATGGTGATCCACTTCAAAGTGCAAGTCCAAAGGTATTAGTATTTGACTATACACGCTTTGTACTGTGTGTCATGTGAATGACACCACTATTGATGTCGATAGATTCTTTTAAAAGGAAAAGGAATTGCTGAAAGAGAATCTATAAAATATTTGGCAGAAAATAAAAGGTTGGAGATGTCCAACTTAGGTATATAGAAGATATACATGTTATGGATGTATCCTTTGCTTGTTAAACAATGTGGTTCTTAGGTATTGGATACCGATATTGGATACCGAATTGGTTGGTATGAAGTGTCATACAGAACAACACAATTCATGAACTTCAACGGCCTAAGTAACTGGCAAAATAATAAGTGATGATGTTCATCAAAAACAAATAAAGTGTTATTGTGTTTTTCGTTGTCATCAAACCTAGCCTTCAAGATTTTTTTAATAATTGCTATTTTGTTCCGGTATTACGAGAACAATGGTTGTTCAAATAATTACCGTATTCCATAAAGGATGAATGAACGTTTACAAGTCTAGTTGGAGAAATCACATCCATAAATTGTCTTGCTAAAATGTCGCAAGACAAATGATTGAAAGATCACTTATGAAGTGACATCGCTGTTTAAATTATATTGAAAAGAAAACATGAAGAAATTCCATGTTGATGGATTTTTGGAGTCTTTGATTTTGATCAATTGACACTTGTGAGACTTTTCTCGAGATAATTGAAACTCCGTCCATAGGACAAAGAGGAATGGATGACTAACTTATTGGATATTATACATATTGATGTATATAGTCCATTATATCTAGCCATATGCGATGGATCTTTTTGCTTCATATGCTTTCTCCAGAAATTTAAGTGAATATATCTATATATTTACTTAATAAGGAAGAAGTATGAAACATTTAAAAATTGTTCAAAGACTTTCAAGATGAAGTGGAAAATCATTGTAACAAGAAAATAAAGAGTTTATGATTCGATCATAAAGGAAGATATTTGAGTTACATGTTTAGCAAAACACCTAAGATTTGCGGAATTGTTCTATGATTTGTGTTTCCCGATAAACCATAGGAGTATGGCATATTCGAGAGATGAAATCAAACCATGTTTGACATGGTAAGATCAAAGGTGTCATTTATAAAACTGCCATTATGTTTTAAGGATTGAAGCTTTAGAGACTAGCGCTTTTACACTAAAAAGAGCACCATCGTGATCCGTTGAAATGACACCATATAAGTTATGGTTTGGGATAAAACCCGAATTGTCTTTTCTTAAATTTTGGTATGCTATGCATCAGTAAAATGTTTACAACCAAAGTCAGATAAGCACGTATTTGTAGGTTATCCCAAAGAATTTTTTGGGAATTTCTCCATAACACCGAGGACAAAAGAGTTTGTCGCTTGGAACGTCAAGTTTCTTGAGAAGGAATTTTCCGTGAAAAGTTAAGTGGGAGGACAATAGAACTTTGATAAGGTTGTTGAACCTTAGCTATATGTGCTAAGTAGCGCAGCGCTGGAAAGTGTCCCGGTGGCGGCCACAATGCTCATGGCTCCCGTGATTACAAAGGTTGTGATCTCGGAGATTAGAGTTCCTATTGAACCGTGTGGGTCCGTAAGAATCAAATAGTGAGATTTGATAAACAAGTCGTTATTGTTTTGACAATGATGAACCGACTACATGCAAAGAAGCGATGATGGGCCCTGACTCCATAAAATGACTAGAAGTCATAGAATCCATGATAGTTTCCATACACGAGAAATCAAGTTTCTGAACTTGGAAGACCCTCCAGAAAGGCGTGAAGCCTATCGGTCGTGTTTGGATCTATAAAGAAATAGACATGGATGTTTAACATCTATGAAATAGTCGACATGTCGGAAAGAAGTTTACGACAATGTTTAAGGAGTTGACTATGACAAGATTTGATCTTTTATAGCGATAATTAGTCTTGACGGATTAATGTAGCAACCACTACATATAATTTGATGTATGGTAGTTTAACAAACAAAACAATGTTCTTCTAATAGAATGGTTACCTAGGACGTGTACAAGACACGGTCCGAAGGGTTTTGTTAATTCAAAGGGTGCTAAAAAGGGCATGCAAACTTCAATAGTTGAAGTGAGCATAGCGGAGTTGGAATCTTCACCATGATGAAAATGTTAAAGGAGTTTAATTTCACAGGAGATGATGAAGATTCTTGCATTTGCAAGAAATTAAGTGGGAGCGCTAAGATAAATTTCTAATACATTATGCAGAGTACATATTGTTGATTGGAAATGATGTATCTTTTTGACACAAGTTAAGAATTTCATTAAAATAGGATTTCGATGAAAGACTTGGGCAAAACCGTAATATTTGGCATGAATGTCTATATGGATAGATTGAGGCGCTAATATGGTTATGCCAGACGTACATATATGAGATAATGAAAGGTTTCAATATGGAAACAACAAGAAAGGTTCTTGCTGCATGGAAAGGATTGTATCAAGATTCAAGTGTTTCAACACTTGGTGAGTAAAATCACATGAAGATTTTGATCAGTTATACCGTGATATGTATATATCCAGAATGTCCTATGCTCTAAATGTTGTGAGCACATACCAGAATGATTCATAAGATGATCATTGGACAATAGTAAATATATTCTTATGAGCTTTGGAAGAACTAAGAATATATCATGTATAAGTGACAAATAGTTAAAGGTAGTTCATTGTAAAGTGTTACATTGATACTAGTTTTGTCACAAGATACAAATTAAATTTATCTCAATTTAGACTATGGGTGGCACAATGTAATGGAAAGTATGTTCCATGATGGATTTGGATAAGTTCCAAAGTTGAAACATGTGATGGATACTACAACAAAAGGCTAAGTATATGATTGCTATAGTAGCAGCAAAGGAGGGCATTTGTGTTAAGAAGTTTGTTATCAAACTAGGTGTGGTTCAAAGTGGGCTAATACTATGAAGATATATTGTATGACAATAATATCAACATATTTTAACCCAAACGAACTAAAGGTCTCACTAAAGGACCAAATTTATACAATGCCATCTCATTTGAAAATGAGTGATCCGTAGAGACGCAAAGGCATGCAAATACACACGGACCTGAAAGTGCCAGATCCGGAGATTATGTTAACCACTAGCAAACGCGTATATTCAACACCTAGGTATTGTATATACAAGTTTACAAACTAGATTATTGACTCTAGTGCAAGTGGGAGACTGAAGGGAATATGCCCGAGAGGCACTAATAAAGTGGTTATTATCTTATTCCATGTTTATGATAAATGTTTATTTTGCATGCTATAATTGTATTAATTGGAAATGTTAATACATGTGTGTTTAATAAACAAAATACAAATTTCCTAGTACTACCTCTCATATAAACTAGCTTGTTGATTAACAAGATGATCAAGGTTTCCTGATCATGGACATTGGATGTTGTTAATAACGAGGTCACAACATTGGTGGAATGATGTGATGAACATTCATCCGAAGTATAGCATTACGATCAAAGTCATTAGGTTTATATTGCTATAACATCATACCAAGTAATATTAGTCCTTAGACCATGAGATCATGTTAATTGCTGACACCGGAAGAGTATCTTGATAACATCAAACGTCACACTGTAACAGGGTGACTATAAAGGTGGGTTCAATGCTACAAAGGTGTTATGTTGAGGCTCATGGATCAAGAGTGGGATTTGTCCATCCCGATGACGGATAGATATACTCTGGGCCCTCTCGGTGATGTCACATTAAGATAGCTTGCAAGCAAGTGATGTGATCACTAGAATGTTATATCACGGGAACGAGAAAAGAGTGCATGTCGATAACGAGATAAAACTAGGTATTTGGATGCCGATGATCGAATCTCTGACATGTAATATATCGCGAGACAAAGATATTTAGTTACTAGTGTTAAAGGTTCTGACGATCATAGAAGTCATCGTTGAATGTGTAGGAATCAGTATGGATCTCCAGGTCCCGCTTCTGATTATTGATCTGAGAGGGGTCTCGATCATGTCTGCATTATTCGCGAACCGTAGGGTGACACACTTAAGGGATACCGACACCATTTGGAGTAAATATGTTTCAGATAAAGATTTAAGAAAGTGCTAGAATTATTTCAATAGACACCGAAACTGTTTGGGGTGAAATTGCTGAAATTGGTTCTGCATGTAATATTGAAAAGTTGCAGGGGTTTTATGTGAATGTTTGTTAATTAAAGTAATTAAAAAAATTCTGAATAAAATTAATAAAATAGTTTTATTAAATGAGAGAGCATTAAATTTGGAGGAATTTAATGCATTTAAAGTGGAGACTTTAAAAGAGAATGTGAAGGGGCATTTTAATGTGGAGGGGGTTACCACCACATGAATGGGGGAGGTGAAGGGACACCCTCCATGGGCGCCGGCCATGGGAGGGGTACCCTCCCCTCCTCCTATAAAAGGCCCCCCTCTCACTCCTTCTTTCTCACACCTCCTCGTGAAGGATCTCTCTCCCCCTCTAGTATTTTTCCCCCATGGTCTCGGATTAGCGAGATACATGTTCCCGGTGGCTTTATCTGGAAAGGAGTTGCTGCTTCTGGTGCTTTGCTGGAGCGAGGGACGGAGGTTGTCGGGGTACCGGATGCGTGAGCGATCCTGGATGCACCGCTGCTTTGCGGTGCTGGACTTGGTGGTGCTGGACTTGCTGGAGCTAGATCTGATGGACGTGTTGGAGCCAGACCTGCTGGACTTCATCACAATCTTGAGACTGGGAAGTGTACGACTACATCATCCACGAGTTCCAACTCGTTAACAAAGCTTTGTTGTCTTCGAGTGTAAGTTCTCTATGGATGTATGTCCACTCGTTGGTTGTATCTAGTAGATAGATCTTGGCGTATAGTTCCCACCATAGGAATTTTTTTGTTTTCTATGTTGCGAACCCAACACTCATTTCTCGTTCCTGTGATATAACATTCTAGTGATCAAATCACTTGCTTGCAAGCTATTCTTAATGTGATATCACCGACTGGGCCTAGAGTATATCTATCCTTCATCGGGATGGACAAATCACACTATTGATGCATGAGCCTCTACATATCACCTTCGGAGCACCGAACCCACATTTATAGTCACCCTTTCACGGTGTGGCGTTTGATGTTATCAAGATACTCTTCCGGTGTTAGTGATTTACATGATATCATGGTCTAAGGACTAGGATTACTTTGTATTATGTTATAGCAATATAAACTCAATGACTTTGATCGTAATGCTACACTTCGGATGAATGTTCATCACGTCATTTCACAAATTTGATGACCTTGTTATTAACGACATCCAATGTCCATGATCAGGAAATTTTGAACATCTTGTTAATCAACGAGCTAGTTCAAATAGAGGCATAACTAGGAACTTTCTATTTGTTTATTAAACACACATGTATTAATGTTTTCGTATTAATACAATTATAGCATAAAAAATAAACATCTATCATATACTCGGAATACATATAATAACAAATTTATTATTGTCTCTCAAGTAAATACAAGCCTCTCCATAAGTTTGGACAAAACCAAACTCTTTGATCACCTCATCAAAGCAGGGATTCCAACTCCGGTATGCTTGCTTTAGTCCATAGATGGATCACTGAAGCTTGCATACCTTGTCAGCATCCTTAAGATCGACAAAACCCTTTGGTTATACCATATACAACTCTTCTTCAATGTTGCCATTGAGGAACACAGTTTTGACATCCATCTGCCATGTCTCATAATAGAAATATGCAGCAATTGCTAACATAATCCTAACTGACTTAAGCATCGCTCTAGAGAGAATGTGTCATCATAGTCAACTCCTTGAATTTGTAGAAACTCCTTTGCGACAAGTCGAGCTTTATAGACGGTTATATTACCATTAGCATCAATTTTTCTTTTGCAAATCAATTTATTCTCAACGGCCTTTTGGTCGTGAGGTAAGTCCACCAAACTCCAAACCTGGTTTTCGTACATGGATTCCATCTCGGATTTCATGGCTTCTAGCCATTTGTTGGAATCCAAGCTCATCATCACTTCTTCATATGTCGCAGGGTCATCTATTTCATCAACCATGAAATTCGTAATAGGATTGCCGTATAGTTCAGGAGCTGCACGCGTCCTACTTGACCTACGAGGTTCGGTAGTATACTCTTTCAGAATTTCATGATCATTATCATTAGTTCCCTCTTCATTCGGTGAAGTCAACTCCGGAACAATTTCCGGTGCTGCGCCACTCGTCGTTTCATGAAGAGAAGGTTCAATAACCTCTTCAAGTTCTACCTTCCGACTACACACACCTTTCACGAGAAACTCTTTCTCTAGAAAGGATCCATCTTGGCAACGAAAACCTTGCCCTCGGATCTATGATAGAAGGAATAGCCAATAGTTTCCTTAGGGTATCCTATGAAGACGCATTTTTCCGCTTTGGGTTCGAGTTTATCAGGCTGAAGTTTCTTGACATAAACATCGCAACCCAAAACTTTAAGAAATGACAGCTTAGGTTTGTTTCCAAACCACAATTCAAACGGTGTCGTTTCAACGGATTTAGATGGTGCCCAATTTAAAGTGAATGCAGCGGTTTCCTGTGCATAACCCCAAAATGACAGTGGCAAGTCAGTCAGAGACATCATAGATCAAACCATATCTAATAAAGTATGATTATGATGTTCCGACACACCATTACGCTGTGGTGTTCCGGTAGGTGTGAGTTGTGAAACTATTCCACAATCTTTCATATGTGCGCTAAACTCGTAACTTAGATACTCACCTCCACGGTCAGACTGCAAAAATTTGATCTTTCTATTATGATAATTTTCCACTTCACTCTGAAATTCCTTGAACTTTTCAAAGGTTTCAAACTTGTGTTTCATCAAAAAGATATACCCATATCTACTCAAATCATCTTTGAAAGTAACAAAATAACAATATCCACCTCGCGCTAACACACTCATTGGACCACATACATCAATATGTATGATTTCCAATAAATCTGTCGCCCGTTCCATTGAACCGGAAAACGACGTTCTAGTCATCTTGCCCATAAGGCATGGCTCACATATATCAAATTATTCGAAATCAAGTGATTCCAAAAGTCCATTAGAATGGAGTTTCTTCATGAGTTTAACACCAATATGACCTAGACGGTAGTGCCACATATATGCCGATATATCATCATCAAGTTTAAACCTTTTAGCATCAACATTATGAATATGTGTAACACTATTATCGAGATCCAATAGAAATAAACCATTCATCACAGGTGCATGACCATAAAAGATATCATTCATATAAATCGAACAACCGTTGTTTTTAGACTTAAATGAATAACCACTTTGCATCAAACACGATCCAGATATAATGTTCATGCTTAGTGCAGGCACCAAATAACAATTATTTGGATTTATCACTAATCCCGACGGTAGGTGGAGAGGCAGCGTTCCGACGGCGATCACATCAAATCTTGATCCATTGCCGACACGCAGCGTGACCTCATCCCTTGCTAGTTGTCGCTTGTTCCACAGCCCCTGAATCGAGTTACATATACTAGTAACCGATCCCGTATCAAATACACAGGTGCTACTACGAGTATTAGTCAAGTACACATAAATAACATGTATATCATATATACCTTTGTTTGCCTTGTCCGCCTTCTTGTCCACCAAATACTTGGGGCAGTTACACTTCCAATGGCCAGTCCCCTTGCAATAGTAGCACTCGGTATCAGACTTAGGGCTAGCTCGGGATTTCTTTTCAGGCGTGGCAACAGATTTGCCGCCCTTGTTTCCCTTCTGTTTACCCTTCTTGTCTTTCTTGAAACCGGTGGTCTTATTGATCATCAAAACTTGATGTTCTTTCTTGATCTCCACCTCTACGGTCTTAAGCATTGACAGAAGCTCGGGGAGAGACTTTTTCATGCCCTGCATGTTATAGTTCATCACGAAGCTCTTGTAGCTAGGTAGCAGAGATTGGAGAACATGATGTATGCCTAAGTCAATGGGAATCGTTATTCCCAAGGACACAAGCTTATCGGCGTACCCAGACATTTTGAGTACATGCTCACTAACGGAGTTGTTCTCCTCCATCATGTAGCTAAAGAAATTTTCAGAAGCATTATAACTCTCTACGGCAGCATGGGTATCAAAAATCATTTTCAATTCACCCATGGTATCAAAGGCATTGCCATTTTCGAAACGCTTTCGAAGTTCCGGCTCTAGCCCATACAGTATGCCGCAATGAACTAAGTTATGGTCCTCCTGACGAGTCAAATAGACGTTCTTTTCCTCGTCAAGGGCATTAGGAGCTGGTGGTGGGCCTAGTGATGCTTCTAGCACATATAGCTTGTGTGAAGCATTGAGGAGAATCCTCAAATTCATGGCCCAGTCAGTAAAGTTGCTACCATTCGTCGCAAGTTTCTCTTTCTCCATGAACACATTGAAATTAAAAGCAGGTGGTGCCATCTACAACAGAATTTGTAAAGTTTAGACTAAGTTTATGATAGATCGAGTTCAACTAATCCAAATTATAAATGAACTCCCACTCAAAAACAACATCCCTTGTGTCTTTTTGGTGATTACATGAACCAAATTCACTACACCAAGTCCGATCATCACGTAAGTCGGTGTAGCTTCAAAGGAGAGCATCTATATGGGCATCATATCAACTATATGACTCATGATTAACCTTTCGTTCTCTTTTCCGAGGCCATGTCTATACATGCTAGGCTTGCCAAGTAAGAACCTTAGTACTCGTGTGTGTAAAACTGCCTTACACCTGTTGTATGAAAGAGTCGAGTACACCCGATCATCACGTGATGTCTCGAAACACGATCCATAGAACAGTGCATACTTATGGAAGAACACATTTTTATCTTGATATTTAAATGAGGGATCATCTTATAATGCTACTAAAACGCCAAACAAGCGATATAAGATGCAAACATCATATGTGTAAAGTGAAATGACATGGTTCTTGTACTTGATCACTATCAAGTGCATCATGGTATGATCTTTATTATTCCTTTGTGTGTAAGGCCAAGGTCTATGGAACTTACATGTTAGGTGTGTTGTAGTAGTATCAACATACATCATATCACAACATTACCATATCATGACACTATCCAAGCAACAATCTAAATTAGATGCTTCTAATTTATCCATTGCATATTTTACGTGGCTTAGGGCTTTCGAAGATAGAATCGGTCTCACCTACGAACATGGAACCCCAACGATGATAACTAAATTATTAGCAACTCGTTGTAAATCACATATTGACTATAGTAGGAGAGATAGACACCCGCTAGCCACTTATGCAAAACTAGTTGCATGTCAAGCGTGGAACTGGTCTCGTGTGCGAGGACATGTAAAGTTAGTCCGAGCCACTTCATCCCACTATGCCACCAATATCCAAAATACATCAAAGAAGTAATAACATGATCATCATCGCCCACATACTCATATGTGTACTACCCGTGCAAAGCATCTACACATAGATCAGGCTCTGATACCAATGTTGGGTTTGCAGCATAGAAAACAAAAAAATCCTACGATGGGAACTATTATACACCAAGATCTATCTACTAGATACAAGCAACGGGTGGATATACATCCATAGAGAACATACCCTCGAATAGCGACAAAGTGTAACAAGAATGAACTCGTGGATGATGTAGTCAAACGCTTGTCGATCTCAAGATCATGTGGAAGTCCTAGCGCTGCAAATCAGCAGCGCATCCATCCTCGCACACATGTTTAGGCCACCGAACAACCTCCACCTCCTCGCTCCAGTGAAGCAGCGGAAGTAGCAACTCCTTCCAGACGAAATGCCACTGGGAACATGTATCTCGCTAATCCGAGACCATAGGGAATAATTCTAGAGGGGGAGAGAGATCCTTCACGAGGAGGTGTGAGTGAGAAGGAGTGAGAGGGGAGTTTATATAGGAGAGGGGCAGCCCCTCCCCATGGCGGGCACACCATGGGGGTGCTCCCACCCCTTCCTCATTCATGTGCAGGAAGCTCCACTCACATAAATTCCCCCTCCATTTTCTCCACTAAAAAATCCCACTCATATGCATTAAATTTCCACCAAATTTAATGCAACTCTCATTCAATAAAACTCTTTTATTTATTTTATTCAGGATTTTGTTAATTAATTTAATTAACAAACATTCACATAAACCCCCCGCAATATTTCAATATCACATGCAGAACCAATTTCAGCAATTTCACCTAAAACAATTCTAGTGTCCATTGAAATAATTCCAAAGCTTTGCAATTCTTTCGTCTGAAACATATTTGCTACAAATGGTGTTGGTATCCCTAAAGTGTGTCACCCTATGGTTCACGAATAATGCAGACATGATCGAGACCCCTCTCAGATCAATAATCATAAGCGATACCTGGAGATCCATATTGACTCCCACACATTTAACGATGACTTTTATGATCATGAGAACCTTTAACACTAGTAACTTAATCCCTTTCTCTCGTGATATATTACATGTCCGAGATTCGATCATTGGTATCTCAATACCTAGTTTGATCTCGTTACTAACATGCACTCTTTTCTCGTTCTCATGATATAACATTCAAGTGATCAAATCACTTGCTTGCAAGCTATTCTTAATGTGATATCGCCGAGAGGGCCCAGAATATATTTATCCATCATCGGGATGGACAAATCCCACTATTGATCCATGAGCCTCTACATAACACCTTCGTAGCACTAAACCCACCTTTATAGTCACCCTTTCACGGTGTAACGTTTGATGTTATCAAGATACTCTTCCGGTGCTAGTGATTAACATGATCTCATGGTCTAAGGACTAGGATTACTTCATATGATGTTATAGAAATATAAACAAAATGACTTTGATTGTAATACTATACTTCGGATGAATGTTCATCACTATTATGGGGATACCCCTGGGTAGGGTTATGCTGGGGAATAGAGGTCGAGTTAGCCGAGGTACGGCACGGTCAAAGCAAATCCTGGCCGGGTCTCCTCAAGGCAGGCCGACTTACAGAGTAACCCGGCTCGGAGATCATTCAACTAACACTTACCCGACCGGCATAAAATATATGTCAATTATGCTTAATCTACCGTGCATGCAGGTACCCTCCTGGCCAAGTTAGCCATGCGCTAGCCGGGCTACCGCTTGGCTTCTAAGAGAAGGAAGGAATCTCCCGTTGGTCAAAAGGTGGTCTTTTCCTGCTCTAGCGTGAGCAAGGTGAGCAGAGGAGAGGACCAGCAGGGTGTGGCTGACAAAGGTGACGCGGGCGAAGCCGGCTGACATAAACCGTGTCTGGTGACGCCAAAATACAAGGGGCACGTAGAGGGTTACGCCCAAAGCCTGGACGGGCCGTTTAAAGCAAATAAAGAAGCATCTAGCTTTAACCAAGGGGCATATTCGGGGAATATGCCTCCACGTAAGCCCTAAATATTATACCCTAGGCTCGTCTATATAAGGAGCACTAGGGCCTCCATAGAAGAGGATCGATCATTTTTCTCTATCTAAGGTAGAACACTAGAGCATAGTTGTGGGGGGTAAGAGACCTAGTCTCCTTCTCACGAACAGCTCGAGGAGCACTTGTAATCCACCATTGATAGAGAAAATAGACGAACACTTGTGTGTGGAATCACCACACTATCCCTCCCTGGATTCCCCTAGCATACTTTGGCCCCATCTTTAGCCTATCCATGGCATCTGACGTGCCACCACCACGATAGTTGGTGCCCACCATAGGGCTATTGATGCTTACAGGGGTGAAAATTTGGACGGTAAGCATCTTCGGCACCAGCAAGCGCATCGTCTCCAGCCTGGTTCAACGCTTTGGAGTGCTGGACTACGTCAGCGACAATACTGGGAGCTTCGGCAGACGTCCTCCTCCATGCAACGGCCTCTTCATCAAGCTCGGCACGCACAAGATCTACATCGGCATGGACGAGTCCCGCGTTCATCCGCGGTATGTCGTCGAGGGAGGCAAACCGCCACTCAGTGCAGCTCACGGTGTGCGTATCACTTGCCCTGCTAGCAATGTTGAGGTCATGATGGCCACGCCGGATGGAGGAGAAAGCAAGGAACCGGCGCCAGATCCGGAAGTCACGCCAAAACAGGCAAGGTCTAGATTTCCTCCACTAGAGAGGTTAGAGAATGTACTCCAGCAAGCAATAGATAGCCTAGCAACGCCAATAGATCATGTAGTTGATCGAGCTCAGGTGCAAGCTGAGTTAGAGGAAATTAGGCAGAAAATGCTAGCTGGCGTGAAGAAGGTAGTGGAGTTACAGCAGTCTTTGAACATCACTTTGAGGGAATATGCAAAGGCAAACCGCATAGATGGGGTGAAAATCCGAGGTAGAAACCTGCTTACGAGGATTGACAAGGAATGTGAACCTAGGTCGGGTCAGATTGCCACAATAGTAGCAGGAGGGCTGGAGAGGTACAGTACCCCGGCGAAGAACCTTAGAGCTACAAACGCAGCTATGTCCGAGTTAGAGGGTTTAACCGGAGAGGCCTGGGAGAGGCAACAGGAGAGGGTTAACCACTTGTTGAGGGTGGCTTGCCAGCAGAATGAGGAAATGAACAAGGCATACACGGCGCCACCCGGAGCGTCAAACGTGGTTCATTCGGCCAGGAACAACCCGGCGAAATCTACTGGAGCTGCATCTTCCCCGGGTCATGACCCAAGGAGAGAAGAAATGGTAAACTGGGGTAGAAAAGACAAACAGATGGTCCCCTATGACCTAGTGAGAGCCGGAAAAGGAAAGGTCGTGCAAGTTGATGAGGATCGCCACAGTACCAGCCAAGGTGAAGCTGGCCAAGGTAACCGTGACCAAGGCATTATCGGTCAAAGGAACATTGCCAACGGCAATGCCGGACAACGTGATCCGGAAGGAGCATGGAAAAATGCACCTCAGCAGCAACAGCAATACGCACCTCGGTAGGAGAGAAGTGCAGGCCCGACAATGCAGGAACAATATGCTCGTCCGAATTAGGACAGGTATAATGATGGTTACTCGGTTATGGTCAATGACGGATTCCCTAGGCCTAAGCACCATGTGATCGGATCAAGGCTGAGGCATAGAAACTTGCAGCCAGATGATGCAAGGCTGAAGCTAGACCAGATTTATAGGTCGGAGATGATCGAGGTACAGGGTCCTCCTGGTCCCGCATGCTTTGGACCTCGGATCATGAGGGAACCACCAGTACCAAACTTTCAGCTGGCCAGAGGAACAAAGACCTACGATGGAAGCACCAATCCAGAGGATTGGCTCATTGACTATGCGACACTAGTTAAGATCGCAACGGGAAATTTGAGATGGGTAGTGAGGTATGTGCCTCAAATGTTGGAAGGACCTGCGAGAGTTTGGTTGAACAACTCGCCACCCGGAAGTATCAACTATTGGCTAGATTTTGAGGAGTTATTTGTTAGCAACTTCTCAAGCACCTACAAGAGACCCAATAGGCCACAGACTTTTGTGTTATGCCGTTAGAGACCGAATGAGCCTGATCGAGATTCTATAACTCGGTGGTGCAACATGCGCAACTCATGTGAGGGGGTAATTGAATCACAAGAAATTGTGTGGTTTTCCCAAGGATGTAGATATGGAAGTATGTTGTGGCAAAGATTACAGCAAGATATGCCAACCACTTTGGCTGAGATGATCCAGATCGCAGATTCGTATGCTTTGGGAGACCCGACTCAACCCTGGCTAATGTCAAGCGAACCGAATGAGGAGTATTACAACAGAGATGGCTCTGGGTCATCGAGGAGAAACGATTTCTGGGGAAAGAGAAGGGACGGACGTCCAGATTATAGGTATAACTCGCAGCAGGTGGCAGCAGTAGACCGAGATCAGCCCAATGCTGACGCCAGCCAGCGCTAGAAAACTGGAGGACAGCACTGGGAGCAGAAGGGCAAAGGCAAGAAGCCCTAGACCCCGGAGTAGAAAAACCAATGGCATGAACGAAAGGATCATCCGAGGTATACAATCGAGTCTATGTTGGACCAACCTTGCAAATTTCATATGCCAAGTCCGAATAGCCCGGCAAACCATACAACCCGGCAATGTGAGTGGATGAGGAAGCTAGAATAGGGTAGCTCGGGGAATGCTCAGGCATCTCGTAATGAAACACCTCGGAATGAGGCACCTCGGAAGCCATTACTCATGGGTAAATGGACAACAACTAATGTTGCCTCCACCTCCACCGAGGTACGAAAATCAGGAAAGAAGGGATGCGGTGCATCAGGTGAATAACAACCATCAGCAAGATCAAGGTTACCACACTAATGAGGGACAAAATGAGTATAGGGAGCATCACCAAAGCTACTTTGTGTTTACCCTGGAAGAGACTGACCGGAAGAGCTTGCAGCACCAGTATATGGAGGTGAATGCAGTAATGCCGGCTGTGGTGATGTATATGCATTGGTTGGATCAGGAAATTACTTGGAGTATCAAGGATCACCCAAAAATTATGCCTAGTCCAGGGACCTACGCTCTGGTGCTGGATCCGATGTTCATTGGGTCGAATCTCAATGTAAGGTTCTCAAAGGTACTAATGGACAACGGCAGTAGCATTAACATCATGTACAAAGATACCATGCACAAATTGGGGATATTAGATAATATGATTCAAGCAACTAGGACCACTTTCCATGGCATCGTGTCTGGTATCTCCTGTGAGCCCATTGGTAAGGTCCGGGTTGATGTAATGTTCGGTACAAGGGATAACTGCCGGACTAGAAATTTGGAGTTCGAAGTGGTGAACTTGGAGAGCGCCTATCATGCGTTACTCGGCAGGCTTGCTCTGGACAAGTTCATGGCGAGTACTCACATCAGTTACCTAAAGATGAAACAGCCCAGACCAAGGGGAGTGATAGCCATATCACGAGACTTCAGGCGTTCGATTGACTGTGCTTCTGCCAGATCTAACTTAGCTAAGTCACTCGTGATAGCTTAGGAAAAGAGGAGAATACAGGAGGTGGCGACATTGGCTCGGTCCGCGCAACAACATATGTCGGCCCTGACCAACCCACATGGAAGTGTATCATTTCAAGTAACCAAGGACACTAAGAAAGTGCCAATTGATGATCAGTTCCCAGAGCGCACCGTAACCATTGGTGCCGGGTTAGGAGACAAATAGGAAAGCGAGCTCATCAACTTCCTCTGTGAGAATCAGGATATCTTTGCTTGGTCCACGCAGGATCTACAAGGTGTGCCGAGGGAGTTGGCCGAGCACTCTTTGAATGTGAGACCCGGGGCTAAGCTGGTGAAGCAACCTCTCCACCACTTCGCCGAGGATAGGAGAAAATTCATTGGAGATGAGATAGCTAGGCTCCTTGCAGTCAGATTTATCATGGAAGTACTTTACCCGGATTGGCTCTCTAATCCGGTGCTCGTGGAAAAGAAAAAGGATGACCCCAAACGTGGTTGTGGTGTGGCGTATGTGCATTGATTACACGAACCTGAATAAGGCATGTCCAAAAGATCCATTCCCACTGCCTAGGATAGACCAAGTCATAGACTCAACAGCCGGATGTGAACTGTTTTCATTCATCAACGCGTATTCTGGTTTCCACCAGATACCGTTGAATTCGAAAGATCAAATAAAGATTGCATATATCACCCCATACGGGGCTTATTGCTATCGTACTATGCCGTTCGGATTACGAAATGCTGGAGCAACATATCAGTGAAGCATGCAAAAATGTTTACATGGCCAAATAGGTCGGAACGTCTAAGTTTACGTGGATGATGTTGTGATAAAGACTAAGGAAAGCAATACGCTCCTTGATGACATCCGGCAAACGTTCGCAAACCTCGGACGGTTCCGGATGAAGCTTAACCCGGAAAATTGTACCTTTGGCGTGCCCGCTAGGAAATTACTTGGTTTCCTCGTATCAAGTCGAGGTATCGAAGCTAACCCGATGAAGATCCGGGATATAGAGAGAATGGAACTGCCAAAGTCCCTTAACGATGTGCAAAAGTTCACTGGTTTCCTAGCATCGTTAAGCCGGTTTGTGAGTCGGCTGGGGGAGAAGGCATTACCCCTCTACCAGTTAATGAAAAAGGCAGACAAATTTACATGGATACCGCAAGCAGATAGCGTGTTTCGGGAATTAAAAAAGATGTTGTCCTCTTTACCAATACTAGCTGCCCCACTACCTAAAGAGCCAATGCTGCTCTACATAGCCGCAACCAACCGGGTTGTAAGTGTAGTGGTAGTGGTGGAACGCGACGAGGAGGGAAAATCAGTCCAAAGACCAGTGTATTACCTAAGCGATGTATTGTTGAGCTCAAAGCAGAATTACCCACATTACCAAAAGATGGCATATGGAGTGTATATGGCAGCCAAGAAACTCAAACACTACTTTGAGGAACACCACATCAAAGTGATATGTGAGGCACCCATATCAGAGATTATGAGCAACAAAGATGCTAGCGGCCGAATAGCAAAGTGGGCAATTGAGCTGGCCCCATACGCACCACAGTTCGACAGAAGAGATGCGATCAAATCGTAGGCTGTGGCGGATTTCTTTGTGGATTGGGCCGAGATGCAATACGAACCACCCTTGTCGGACTCAAATTATTGGCGGATGCACTTCGACGGGTCAAAGTTGAAGGAAGGACTAGGCGTCGGGGTAGTACTTACCTCTCCCAGAAAATATCAGTTGAAGTATGTCCTACAAATCCATTTCAGCGCCTTAAACAATGTTGCAGAATATGAAGCACTTGTGCATGGGCTTAAAGTGGCAAAGGAAGTAGGAATATGTCGGATAGAATTCTTTGGAGACTCGGATTTGGTGGTGCAGCAGGTATCTGGAAATTGGGCTGCCTTGGATGCCAACATGGCCCTTTACAGATTCCATGTTCAAAAGATAAGAGGGTTTTTTGAGGGGTGTGAATTCCATCACGTACCTCAGATTGAAAATGAGGCAGCTAGCGTAGTGTCCAAGTTGGGCTCATCCCGGCAACCAATCCCACCAAATGTTGCTTTGGAGCACTTAAGAAAACCATCTATTACACCGTCACCGGAATCCGAGTCAATCTATATCCCGACTCTCTCTAGATCAGAAACTACTCCTATGTAAATAGATTGGGGAGGCTCTTCCGCAAACCCGCGGACTGCTTCAGCAAAACCAGGGACTGTTCTGCTAAACCCGGTAGGAGTTATGTCGGTGGATGTCATGGAAATCGATGAAGAACTTTTTCCCATCCGGCCTATACCCACTTGGGCTAAGCCAATATTTGATTTCCTATAAGAAGGAATTTTGCTGGATGATGAGGTGCTTTCAAGGCAAATCCAGAGAAGAGCAAAGGCGTATACTATCATCAACATCGAGCTATACAAAAGAAGTGTAACCACTATGCTGCAACGATGCGTAGATCCGGAAGAAGGGCTTGACATACTCCAAGATATCCACCAAGGAGAGTGTGGTCATCATGCATCTTCAAGAGCATTAGTGGCAAAGGCTTTCTGGCATGGAATTTACTGGCCAAATGCCTTGGAGAAAAGCTGAGGATCTGGTCAGGAAATGTAATGAATGTCAGAGGTACCACACCAAAACCCATGTGCCAATGTCGGAACTGAAGACCATCCCCATTACTTGGCCATTTGTTGTATGGTGCCAAGACATGGTAGGACCATTTAAGCCGGCTAAGGGAGGAATGACCCGTATCTTGGTTATGGTGGACAAATTCACCATATGGATTGAAGTAAAGCCAATCAGGAAATGTGATGGGGCAACAACAGTGAGGTTCCTCAAGGATATAATCTTGAGATATGGCTATCCCCATAGTATCATAACTGATAATGGCACGAATTTTGCCGAAGGTGCATTTGCGAGGTTCTGCCAAGAGAAGAAGATCCGGCTAGACATTGCCTTTGTGGCTCACCCTGCATCGAATGGGCAAGTAGACAGATCCAATGGACTAGTCTTGTCTGGGATAAAACCCTAGCTCATAGAGCCGCTGCAAAGATCAGCGGGGTGCTGGATAGAAGAACTACCAGCGGTACTGTGGAGTTTAAGAACAACTCTGAATCGATCAACAGGCTATACGCCATTTTTATGGTATATGGGGCAAAAGCTGTACTACCAGCCGAAATAGAGCATGATTCGCCAAGGGTCGCCCAATACACAGAAGCCGAAATGCACGAAGCTCGGTAAAATGATGTTGATCTGCTAGAAGAAGCGAGAGAACTGGCCTTGTCCAGATCCGCCATAGATCAGCAAAACCTCCGACGCTACCATAGCCAGAAAGTAAACCCCTGAGTCTTCCGGGAAGGTGATCTGGTACTCCGGCTGGTGCAGCGCACTGCTGGCATGCATAAATTATCCCCTCCATGGGAAGGACCTTTCATTGTAAGCAAAGCTTTGCACAATGATTCCTACTATCTTATTGATGCACAGCCACAGGAGAAGAACAAGGCAGATATGTCCGGAGAGGAATCTAAGCATCCATGGAATGTAGCACTACTTCGTCCTTTTTACACCTGACCAAAGAGGTAAATATATCCGAGCTACTCATATGTCGGTATGTATGTCGACAATGAGTTTATCAATGAAATTTTGGCACCCCTAGCAGAAACTCGGAGACTGCCCTAATAATTGTCTTTCTTGCTTTTGTGTTTTATATACGTCGGCTGGGTCAAGTCGTTTACACCTTAGCCGGATTAGTAGTGTGTGAGCACCAAAAACCCAACTCTTTGACTTCGTTGTTGTCCAAAAAGATTTGGCTTCATGGCAAGCAAGAGAACAAGTTTGGAATTGCAAAGCACATGAAAAACGACTAAGGAAAAGAAAGTAATCGAGCTGACGTTTGTTATTTGTACTAACCCCTTATTTACTTCATTCACTTTTCGTCGGATTATTTTGAGCTAATATCAAAGTTTCAAGTATTGTTAAGTCAATTTTTTGAACCTCGGACTCGTAAGTCAAAAAACCGAATCAAGGTAGACGTGAGCCGGCTCATAAAATTGGGGGAACAAGAAAAGGAAACTCGGGGACTTTGCCCATGTTAATCCGACGTTAAGAACTTAGTAGCAAACGACACTAAATTTAGCAAAACCAAACCATTGTGCTTAAGTACAACTTCACGCGGCATACTAGGGATCTGACGAATATTGTTAAGTGTTTTTCAAATTCAAGGGGCAGCAGCAGAAGCCGAATCATCGGTCGAGGGAGGAGGTACTTCGGCATCTGTAGGCGGGGCACCAGCCTCGGCCTCATCTTTAGGATTGGACTCCTCGTCCTCCAGGTCCTTAATGTCCTCGCCGAGCTTGGAGGCTTCCTCCTCGTCCTCCTCACCACCACGCTGTTAGAAACATAGGCGTCATCAATTACATCAAGATAACTTGGACCCTCATTCCAACTGTGGCAGAAGGCATATTAGATGAGCTTGTTGGCGCAAGCTTTGCGTTGCACGATGCACTCCGGTTCATTGGACCACTTTGACTGGTGCGCAAACGCTCAAGAAGATTAAGATCCAGCTCTTCATACCAAGACAGAACAAACTTCAGCACTGTATCAGCTCCAGCTCGAGCAGCAGATTCCCGCCAAAGGTGAACTTGGTCTCGCATTCCATAAGTTTTGCCAGAAAAGCAGTGCTTCCTTCGGGAGTGGGCTCAGTAGGCCAAAGAGCATTGAACATCCGAACTGCTGCTGGCATTATGTCTGCGCCATAGTTCTTCACAATTTCAAGGCGGGCGGCAAGGCTAACCAGCAGATCCTCCACCTCATAGGGAATTGACCTGGTGGCAGGACATGTTGGGATACCCCGCTGCTGGCGAGACCTAGCCATGACACCATAAGTAATAGGGTCACCTTCTAGGAACTTGCCTGCGAACAGAACGAGGGATGTCAATGAGCAAGAACACTAAATCCGGAGAGATAAGAATTGAAAAAGAGGAAGAGAACTCACATGAAATCTGGAAAAGGATACGAGTGAGCTCGGCATACACGTTGGCGTTGCTAGCCTGGAGTTTTTCATATTCAGAGGTCACTGACGTAAGTTTTACATCGGCTTCCTGCAGCAAGTCCTTATCCTTGGAAATTTGAGTGGTCAGGCGCTCCTTTTCCTCGGCGAACTCCTGATCCGTCTTATCCAGCTTGGATTTGTGGAGGTCCTTGAGCCTTTGGATTTTGGCGT
This sequence comes from Avena eriantha, assembly GCA_910589775.1. Classification (NCBI taxonomy): domain Eukaryota; kingdom Viridiplantae; phylum Streptophyta; class Magnoliopsida; order Poales; family Poaceae; genus Avena; species Avena eriantha. The sequence continues at coordinate 160,750,996 of OU342741.1, read as the reverse complement.
TCAGCCGAGTAATCTTCGAGTCCTTGAGGCGCAGCTGAGCAATCTCGTCATCCTTTTTCTTCAGTTCAGCCTGGTGCTTCCCTGCTTGTTCAAGAAAATGTGTCATCATATCAGGAATGGGCATGCTATCTTCAAGTGTAACTGCAATAGTGAGTTGACCCGACAAAACAAAGGTATAAATACCTACCGAGTCAAGGAAAGTGAACGCAAAGGCTAAAGGAACAAGACAGGTTACCTTGGATCTCAGCCAAGTTCTTGCGCATGATGACATTTTCCGCCTTAGCCTCGGCTACACGATTCGGATAACAAGTTAATACGGATAGCGAGTAATTCAAAGGATCGAGAAGGAAAAGGTCTTAAGCAAAGAAAATTACCCTTCTTCTGGTGATCAACCAACAACTTGCCATATCTGGCCCGAAGATCGTTGTATGAGTCTAGCAAGCGCTAGAACTCAGCACTTCGGCGATTGGTGGTGATCTAAAAAACGAACCAATGTTAGTTCACGGGTAAAGAGAAAGTAATTCAAAGTCTATAGTATCCGGGCTAAGTGGAACTTAACCCGGCTCTAGTTATGTGGATAATTGAAGTCTACAAGATCCGGGCCAAGTGGAACTTAACCCATCTCTAAATGTGTGGATATTCGAAGTCTACAAGATCCGAGCCAAGTGGAACTTAACCCGGCTCTAGGCGTCTGGATATTCGAAGTCTACAAGATCTAGGCAAAGTGGAACTTAACCCGGATCTAGGTGTGTGGATATTCGAAGTCTACAAGATCTGGGCCAAGTGGAACTTAACCCGACTCTAGGTGTGTGGATATTCGAAGACTACAAGATCTGGGCCAAGTAGAACTTAACATGGCTCTAGGTGTGTGGATATTCGAAGTCTACAAGATCTGGGCCAAGTGGAACTTCACCCGTCTCTAGGTGTGTGGATATTCGAAGTCTACAAGATCCAGGCCAAGTGGAACTTAACCCAGCTCTAGGTGTGTGGATATTCGAAGTCTACAAGATTCGGGCCAAGTGGAACTTAACACGGCTCTAGGTTTGTGGATATTCGAAGTCTACAAGATTCGGGCCAAGTGGAACTTAGCCCGGCTCTAGGTGTGTGGATATTCGAAGTCTACAAGATCCGGGCCAAGTGGAACTTAACCCGGCTCTAGGTGTGTGGATATTTAAAGTCTACAAGATCCAGTCCAAGTGGAACTTAACCCGGCTCTAGGTATGTGGATATTTGAAAATGTTAAGGACTTACACTAAATTCTCTAAGAGCATCCGACTGAGTAATAAATTACTCCCTCGGAGGCTTAGGGACTAGTGGGTATATCTATTGCGTATATAAAAGGCTTAGTAGAAAAAAGAGTTACCTCCATCATCAGGCCAGCAAGGGAGATGGCCTTAGTAGCGGAGTTCATCTGAGCGCTGAACTCCGCCGGACCAAATCTCTCCGGCAAGTCATCCTGCGGGTCGATAAGATTGACGTTATTCTAGTTGTGCACATATTCTATAAGCGCCAGTGTAGCTTTCGCCGCTAAGAGAATGGCTCGTCACCAAGCCCTTGGCATGGTCCTCTCGCCTCGTGGACTGAGCAGCAGCAGGACTGGTATGCAGGATCAACTGCTTACTACTCTCAGACCCGGTGGCGGGAGACCCGGAAGTAGAATCCTTAACTGGCTTGGCGGCTTTCTTGCTCTTGTCGGATGATGCAGGCCGCTGAAGAAGAACCAAGGCTGTAGAGCCATACTGAGCTTGGGAGGCTGGCTAAAAATGTCCTTAATGATTGATGTCTACACACTTATATTCTTGTAGATAGTTGTTGGGCCTCCAAGTGTAGAGGTTTGTAGAACAACAGCAAGTTTTCCCTTAAGTGGATCACCCAAGGTTTATCGAACTCAGGGAGGAAGTGGTCAAAGGTATTCCCTCTCAAGCAATCCTGCAATCAAGATACAAGAAGTCTCTTGTGTCCCCAACACACCCAATACACTTGTCAGGTGTATAGGTGCACTAGTTCGGCGAAGAGATAGTGAAATACAAGTGGTATGAATAATTATAAGTGGTAACGGTGATAGAAAATAGCTTGCTGGCATGTGGTTGACGTGGGAAAAGACTAAACGCAAACTGAAATAAAGATGGAAGCAAGCAAACATGTAACAGATCTAGTTGCAAACTGTGTTTCAATGCTAAGAAACAAGGCCTAGGGATCATACTTTCACTAGTGAACACTCTCATATAAATATCTTCTCTTTATGATACTACTCTTAACTACTCTCCGGTTGAACACTCTAATTGATGGTAGGGCTATAACAGCACACCTCAAAGTAAGTCTTTCCCATCTAGAAAACCCCACACTGTCACCTTGAGCACTAGATGAGTCCAACAAATACCACAATTTCATAGAACATCCAACTCCAAATATAACTCATAACAAGTATTTGTAATCTCTAGCCTAAGTGCCGCCATGGTGAGCACGCTGTCACTTTCACACACATGGGGAGAGCAGAGATCTAATAAAGCACTTGAGTAGCAAGGTAGATCTATAGATTACAAGCTCATGATCACAATATGATCATGCATAGAGAGAGAGATGAACACATAGCTACTAGTAGAACCCTTAGCCTCGAGAGAGAACTATTCCCTCCTCATCATGGGAATCAGCAATGGTGATGGAGATGGCGGTGGAGATCGATGGAGATGGCTCCGAGGGCACTTCCTCGTCCCGGCAGGGTGCCGGAACAGAGACTTTCTGTCCCCCGAATCTCCCCTTCAGTGGCGGCGACGCTGCGGAACTTTTCGTGAATTTCTGATTGATGATTTAGGGTTTTTGTATCGGGAGGCTCTTATAGGCGAAGGAGGCAAGGTCGGTGGAGTGCCAGGGGGCCCACACCACCTGGTGGCGCAGCCAGGGCTAGCCTGCGCCACCATATGGTGTGGCCAAGCCCTGGCCCTCCTCCGTCTCTGGTTCTGGCTCCGTGAGTCTTCTGGTAAAATAGGAACTTTGGCTTTTGTCCCGCCCAATTCCGAGAATATTGATTTTCTGACTTTCCTGGAACCAAAAACAGCAAAAAAACAGGCAACTAGCACTGTGGCTCCTGTTAATAGGTTAGTCCAAGAAATCATATGAAAATTACTGCAAAGTGTGGACAAAACATAAGAAAGTAGATAAAACCAAGCATGGAGCATCAAAAATTATAGATACATTTGTAATTTATCAACATCCCCAAGCTTAACTCCTGCTCGTCCTCGAGTAGGTAAGTGATAAAAAGAAAGAATAATTTTTGAGGTGACATGCACCATCAAAGACTTTATCAAAGTATTTGTAAAACATTCAAAGCTGGGATCATAGTACTTCAATCATAACATGAAAGACAAAGCTCTAGCAATAAAACATAGCAACTATGTTGCAACATGAAAAGTCACAAACAAAAGATTCAAGAATAACAATGCTTTGCAAGACGTTTGTTTGTTTACATAAAGAAAACATAGCATAATAGTATTCATCTTGTCCCTCATAGAGTAGCAAACATAAATGCATAGGACACCTTCAAAGTTCATAAGTGTGACTAGATACAAATAGTTTAAAACAAGCAATATCAAAGCTATGCATCAATCAACAAGTCTGGGACAATGCACATAGAACTAAGAATGGCCACTATGCTCTCAAAGTAGGTGCATAAAGGTAGAAGGTGGAGACTCAATATAATGGTGGAAGAAAGGCCTTCATAGAAGGAAGCAGAGATTCAAGTTTCATAAAGAGCTTCCAAAAATTATGGTACTTATAGCTTTCAGCTCTCATTGCCCCTATCATAAGCATCTTGAAGTGATTAAGGTGAAAGTGAACAAACTATGGTGTATATGCTTGACAAATTATAAGTTGGAAATCTCATGTCCCTTGAATACGAGGGCCGCTCCTCATGCTACTCAAGTTTAGTCACCGGTAAGTTCTTGTCATCGTAAGTACATGTGTATCATAGAGAACCGCCAACGGGGTACCCCTTGCCCGATGATACGGAAGAATCCCCATATCAAAATGACAAGGCAAGCAAACAACGAGCATCTCAGCATTCTTCTTATTTACCATGGGAATATGGTGTTTTTTCTCTCTTTCCTCTTTTCATAGTATCTCTTTTTTTTCTCAATATAGGACTCTTTTTTTATAAGAAGAATGCTTCATAGACAACTCATTATGGTTACGCTGTAGGTTTCCACCATGTCAGCATTGATTAGACTAGCGGCCCAGGCGTTTCTCTAACACATAGACATAACTCCATGGACTTACAAGCTCCCCTTTCATTTCACACCGACGACATCCATATACAAAAGAGCTTGATATCAACTAGGTACAAGTACCAAGTGCAATGTTGAAAGCGTTCCCCATGAAAGCATGGTTCTGCTAATTCCCAACAAATAAGTGCAAGCATATACAACATAAAAGACACAATGGTTCAATTTTATTAAGGGCAAGAAAAGTAAAGTGTGCCATCAAGTTCGTGAGAGCTTTAATCACTAGTTTTCTCATAACAAGTTTCATTCGGAAGGTAAACAAAAACATGAATATACTTGGAATAGCATAAGCTAGTAGGTAGGTATGGTGGACACTTTGGAATAACTTGGTTTAGGGAGTTGGATGCAAGAGTGGAACTCATACTTGGTTGTGGAGGCTAGCAAAAGACTGGGAGCGACAAACTAAGAGAGCAATAATGGCCATAATCATGTAGAGCGACAAAACATCATTGATCAAAGCATAAAGTGATACTACAAGTTGAAAACTAAAGGATCATAAAGGCTATGGTGACTTGAGATAGTCATAACATGGTGTGAGCATGTGCCAAGTCAACCCAAATAAAGCATCAAAGGAGAATACCACTATACTATGCTTTAATATGCTAAAACAACGCATGATTCATCCAAGGCACCTTCAGCAATCTCAATTGTTTATAACAAGTCATGATACAGCAAAGAATACTAAGCATAAAGCCAAAACAATATCAAGCATGGCATGACAAAGCATAGGCCACAGTCAAAAACAAGCTCTTTTTACCACATAAGCATGAACTTTCCTACTCTTTTCCAAACCAAACCAAACTATTTGCAAACCAATGTATGAAAGAGGGGGTCCAACCAATTTATTCAGCAAACTAAGAAAACCAAGCAAACGAAAAACCAAAACAAAAATGAAAAAGAAGACGCTCCAAGAACAACACAACTATGCATTAAACAATAAAAATGAAGTGTTTGGAAGAAACCTGGGATTTTTTATTGATGAAGAAGGGGATGCCTTGGGCATCCCCAAGCTTTGACGCTTGTACTTCTTGGATATTTCTTGGGGTGACACGTGTGGCATCCCCAAGCTTGAGCTTTAGTCCATCCTTCATCTCATTACTCATTCCTTCCATACACCTGAAATTTTTTCTTCATACAAAACTTCACACAATCTTTATTAGCAACATTAGTGCACTCAAGATAATAAGTATTTAGGTTCAGTTCTAACACGAATAAACTTCCAATAAAACACAAGCTACTGTATCACTTCCCTCAAAAAGCTCAATTCCAAAGAGAACTCAAAAAGGAACCAACAAGAAGCAAATGCAAATAAAGGCAGAAATCTGTCAAAACAGACCAGTAGGTAAAGACGAATTTTTTCGAAGACCTTCTGTTGCTCAAATCAAAACGTGTTGATCGAACGAAAGTTATATAACAACCTAGGGCAGAAGCATAAAAAATTACAGCTCAATCCGACATACAGAGCTCTCTCACGCATGTTTACGGTGAAGCACAGAAATCTGTTTCGGGACAGCAATTTCCCAATCATTACTTCTCTCTCATTAGAGGTTACTCTTGGCACAAAAAGCAAATAAAAAGGATAAGGAGCGGTTATTACAGAGGTAATAACTTCCAAACTCATCTAAAACTTTTGGGTTATCTCCCAATAAGTACTTTTCTTTTACGCCTTTAAGTTAGGCATGATAGTTTGAGAAGATGCTCACATAAGAACTATGAATTGAAGTAAAAGAGAGCATCAAGAAGCAAATTCAAAACACATTTAAGTCTAACCCACTTCCTATGCATAGGAATCTTGTAAAGAAACAAGTCATGAAAACACAAAGCAACAAGCATAGGAAAGCAAAACAAGTGCAACTTCAAAATTTTCAACATAAAGAGGGGAAACTTAATATTATTGAGACACATAAAACCATGTTTCCCTCCCTCATAATAACTTTCAGTAGCATCATGAATAAAATTAACAATATAACTATCACATAAAACATTCTTATCATGAGCCACATGCATAAAATAATTATTACTCTCCCTATAAGCATAGTCATTCTTATTAATCATAGTGGGAGCAAATTCATCAAAATAGCTATCATTATTATTCTCATCACCATAATCATCAAATATAGGAGGCATATTATAATCATGATTAATTTTCTCCTCAATAGTAGGTGGACTGAAAATATCATATTCATCATTGTAGTCATCATATATTGGAGGTTTGGTATCATCATAAGCAATAGAATAGCTATCTTCCAAAGTTGGGGAACTAAAAAGATCATTTTCATAGAAACTAGCTTCCCCAAGCTTAGATTTTTCCATGGCATTAGCAATAATGGTGTCCAAATAATTCATAGTAACAACATTGCTATTAGCATGCAAATAAAGTTCCATAGGTTTTTTAATTTTCTCTTCAAACACTTCATGTCCTAACTCAAGATAAATACTATAAAGCTCTCTAATTTTTTTGTTGTTTTCCATTAAGCCTAACTAGTGAAAACAAGAAACAAAAAGACAAAATTGTAGAATCTAAAGGAAATAACTTCGAGCACTCACACCGGAAAATAGGCGTTTGCCGTGGGAGGTTCTTCTTCTTTAATCCTCCGGTGTGAATACCTTTTACCTTACCTCCCTGGAAACGGCGCCAGAAAATAGCTTGATGTCTACGCACTTCTATTCGTGTATATAGTTGTTGGGCCTCCAAGTGCAGAGGTTTGTAGAACAACAACAAGTTATCCCTTAAGTGGATCACCCAAGGTTTATCGAACTCAGGGAGGAAGTGGTCAAAGGTATTCCCTCTCAAGCAATCCTGCAATCAAGATACAAGAAGTCTCTTGTGTCCCCAACACACCCAATACACTTGTCAGGTGTATAGGTGCACTAGTTCGGCGAAGAGATAGTGAAATACAAGTGGTATGAATAATTATAAGTGGTAACGGAGATAGAAAATAGCTTGCTGGTGTGTGGTTGATGTGGGAAAAGACTAAATGCAAACTTAAATAAAGATGGAAGCAAGCAAACATGTAACAGATCTAGTTGCAAACGGTGTTTCAATGCTAAGAAACAAGGCATAGGGATCATACTTTCACTAGTGCATACTCTCATATAAATATCTTCCCTTTATGATACTACTCTTAACTACTCTGAACACTCTAATCGATGGTAGGGCTATAATAGCACACCTCAAAGTAAGTCTTTCCCATCTAGAAAACCCCACACTGTCACCTTGAGCACTAGATGAGTCCAACAAACACCACAATTTCATAGAACGTCCAACTCCAAATATAACTCATAACAAGTATTTGTAATCTCTAGCCTAAGTGCCACCATGGTGAGCACGCTATCACTTTCACACACATGGGGAGAGCAAAGATCTAATAAAGCACTTGAGTAGCAAGGTAGATCTATAGATTACAAGCTCATGCTCACAATATGACCATGCATAGAGAGAGAGATGAACACATAGCTACCAGTAGAACCCTTAGCCTCGAGAGAGAACTACTCCCTCCTCATCATGGGAATCAGCAAGGGTGATGGAGATGGCGGTGGAGATCGATGGAGATGGCTCCGAGGGCACTTCCCCGTCCTGGCAGGGTGCCGGAACAGAGACTTTCTGTCCCCCGAATCTCCCCTTCGGTGGCGGCGGCGTTGCGGAACTTTTCATGGATTTCTGATTGACGATTTAGGGTTTTGGTATCGGGAGGCTCTTATAGGCGAAGGAGGCAAGGTCGGTGGAGTGCCAGGGGGCCCACACCACCTGGTGGCACGGCCAGGGCTAGCCCGCGCCACCATATGGTGTGGCCAAGCCCTGGCCCTCCTCCGTCTCTGGTTCTAGCTCCGTGAGTCTTCCGGTAAAATTGGAACTTTGGCTTTTGTCCCATCCAATTCTGAGAATATTGATTTTCTGACTTTCCTAGAACCAAAAACAGCAGAAAACAGGCAACTAGCACTGTGGCTCTTGTTAATAGGTTAGTCCAAGAAAGCATATGAAAAGTACTCCAAAGTGTGGACAAAACATAAGAAAGTAGATAAAACCAAGCATGGAGCATCAAAAATTATAGATACATTTGCAATGTATCAATGGTCATAGTGGATCCAGAGGCAGCGGACTGAGACTTTTTCTTCGAAGAGGGCTTGGCAGTGGCTGATGCTACTAGCTTTGCTATTGATGATGTTGCTGGTGCTGGTGTTGCTGGTGCTAGCACTGTTGCCGTTGGTACTAGTGCCGCAGGTGCTGGTGCTGCTGGTATTGGTGTCACTGGTGCTGGTGCTGGTACTAATGGTATTGCTGGTGCTGCTGATGATGCTGGAGAGACTGAAACTGAAGAAGGAATTATTTGGGGCGGTGCCGATGAAGCTAGCACCTCGGAACTAGACGGTTGCGGCGGAGCAAAAGAGCTAGGGAGATCCGGCATTGCTGTATCCTCGGCCGCTCCACTACCCCCCACGTCGATGTTGCCCTCCTCATGACGATGTGGGCTCTGATTTGGTGCAGCCGTGGAGTCCTCTTGGATAGGACTTAGTGGACGGACGTCGTCATCGCGGGGGGGAGAAGAGCCACTCCAGATCGGAGAAGAAATGATGGGGCCACTCTGGGGAATAACCCTAGGAGCATTGAAGGAACAAAAAAACAGCAAGTCAAAAGGAGAAAGGCAAATGCAGAAGCAGAAAAACTCAAAAGCGAAAGAGAAAGAAAGGGGACTTACTCGTCTGAGGTAGGGGGCGCCCGAGGTTTAGGTGCCCTCCGGACTGTGCTCTTGACTGTGGGTTTAGCCGGAGCCTTGACCCTGGATTTCTTCTGCCTCTTCTTGGGCGGTGGCGCCTCCGAAGCTGCGGCCGAGGTAGCCGCGCGCTTCTGGGAAGGAGCAGGAGCCAGAACCTGACCGGCCGGGTTAGCTGAAGATTCAGACATAACCAGGAATGCGTAAGAGATAGGCACAAGATCAAGTACCTCCAACACCTCAACATGAGAGTCATCGTCATCCAGGCAATCCCTTAGAGAAGAGGCCTTACCAGAGGGTCGTTTGGAGCTGTCCGGGGTGGGCAATAACCTCCCCGAGTCAGGCTTCTCCTCGTCTGGTTCTGCATGGTCAGGCACCCATTTGAGGGCCAACTCCTTGTCGTCCTCAACTGTCTACTAGAGAAACAACTAAGAGCAAAAGTACTAAATGGTTAAGTTAGGGAGCTATCCGACATACTGCAAAAACCGGACAAGATATCAAGAAAAGAGTTTACCTTGGGAGGCGGGTTAGCCAGGGTAAAGGGTTCAAGCCCCCATTTCCAAGCCTCGCAGAACTCCTTCTCCACCTTGAAGTTGGCCTTGACCCGGTGGAACACCTCAGAGTTGTCAAGCTTGAAGGAGGAGGTCTGGTGGCGGTCAAGGGGCCCACTAAGATAGCATATCTTGTGGGCATGCCTCTGAAGGGGGGAGACCCGGCTATGGACAAATGTGATCATAATGTCTTCGCTGCGTAGCCGCAGTTCGAGGAGCTCCTTAATCCGGTGATCCACCTGGTTCACCAAGGCAGTGGGCCGCTTCGGGATCTTCTCCCACAGAGAAGTGTCCAGGGCGCCCATCTTGAAGGGGAGGAGCCGGATCAGATCCGTATTTGTGTTGTTCCGAACATAGAAGAAGGTCCGGGCCCAGCCTTTGCAAGATTTAAGGTCGGTAACCCGGGGAAAAGGAGAAGTCTTGCGGGGAGAGATCGAGGCTCCACCACACTTGGTCAGATGCTTTTCAGCTGGAGCAAGGTGTTTGTCTAGGACAACGTTTTTCTTGAGACCAAAGAACTTAATCCAAAGTTCTTTGGTAGGCCAGAGGCCGAGGTAACCCTCGATGCCGGAGGCGAAAGAGGAAACAGAAGTAATGGCATTAGCAGGGAGATGATGCGGCTGCAGTTGGTAGGTGGAAATGAAATCACGAAAGAAATCAGAGACAGGCAGGCCAAAGCCGCGCTAGAAATGGGAGAGGAAGATAACGTACTCACCTGGATTTGGTGAAGGGGAGATTTCTTCGGCGGCGAGGCGGCATGTGATGCCTGCTGGGATGCGGCACGTTGCGTACAGCCAGTCAATGTCGTCCTAGCAGACCAAAGCGCCCGCCCAAGCGCCGTGCTCGTGGGCTTCGTCCTCCTCCTCCTCCTCAGCAACAATGGCGGCCTCCTCCTCTGTCATGGTTAGGTCAAGATCCTCAAGAAGATAATCGAAGAAGAGGTAGCCGGCCGTGGGAAACTTGGAAGCGCAGGGGCCCATGGCGAACGGCTCAAGAAGAGGCGGTGGCATGGTCGTAGAGAGCGGTCGAACACGGCAGTGGCGGTGCAACACTAGCACAGAAGCGGTGGCAACGGTGACAGCATTGTGGAGAAGAAGAGGGGTAGGAGGCGTGCGAAGTGGGGGAACTTCCCCAAGGGCCACCCCTGCCCCCTATTTAACCACACGTCACAGGCGCGTAGTGGGATCAGTTGTTGCGGCCCAACTGCATGATGTGGTCGTGTATCCTCCACATCAGCCAATCAGGCGCATGCCACAGCAAAGGACACAGGGAACAGAGGATCCCATGACGTGATGTTATGATACAGTTAGTGAGGCGCTACCGTGACGAGATGTGCGGAGCAGTTATTCCTGACATTTACTATAGTAGCCTGCGCAGTAAACTGGTGCGGCCCTTAAAATGAGGCAAACTGATGATTACCCTCCAGGTAGGACGTGGGGAAGCGTATGAGAGAAGGAAAGGTAACCCGGATACATGGGCAGAAACCCGGCCAGCGAGAAGTAACTCGGATCGAGTCAAGGGAGCATTGAAGTAAAGAGTCCGGGTTATGGGATAAATCGGCTGAAGAAGTGCAGATTCGGATAGGGGAACCTGCTGTGGCCTTAACAGCTGAAGTTGTTAAGACCGCACCAGCTTCGGGGACTAATCTTGGCGGGGATACCCCTGGTAGGGTTACGCTAGGGAATAGAGGCGTGATGACCCACAAATATAGGGGTGTATCGCAGTATTTTCGATAAGTAAGAGTGTCAAACCCAATGAGGAGCAGAAGGTGCTGGCTAGTGGTATGGATCAAGAATTCTCCGCAAATACTTAGCAAACGTATTTTTAGGGGTTTTTGATAAAGCAAGTAAACAAAGTACGAGTAAATAAAAGACAGTAGGAATAAATGCAGCAAGTGGCCTAATCCTTTATGTAGCAAAGGACAAGCCGGTTGTATTACTTAAGATGACCAAACGTTCTCGAGGACACATGGGAAGACTGTCAAGTGCTTTCGCTTCATATAGTTGATTAATCTTCTTTAGCTTGCTAAGTGTTGTGTGGGTGAACCTGTGCTAATGTACCGACCTTCCTAGGACTAATACATACTTGTGATTATACCCCTTGCAAACATCCGTAAGTACAAGAAAGTAATTAAGGTAGAAACCTAACCACAACTTTAAACTCTAAGACCCTTACGTCCCTTGTGCAATGGTTTCCTAACGGGGGTTTAGGTTTCTGTCACTCCGGCAACCCCTACGATTAGTAGCCAAATACACAATGCATTCCCCTAGGCCCATATAGGTGAAGTGTCATGTAATCGACGTTCAGATGACACCACTAGAAGAAGTACACCACAACTTAAATATCAAACTATTGAATCTTTCTCGATACAACTCCACTACTAACAACATGACTTCTCCCATGTCCTCAAGAACTAAACGAACTACTCACAAGACATCATATGGATCATGATCAGAGATGGCATAATGATGTATAACAATCTGAACATAAACAATAATTCAATGGTTCACTCAATAGCATCGACTACAAAGAGTAATCAACACTGGGAAAGTTTCTCCTATGAACTATGCAAGATTCAGCCCAATTGTTACAGCAATATGGAGATGGTGATGAGGGTGCTGATGGTAATGATGGTGGTGATGATGATGATCCTGATGAAGTCCAGCTTGATGGTGGTGTTGATGGCGACGATCTCCCCTCTCCGGGAAGGAATTCCCCCAGCAGAAATATGTCTGCCGGAGAGATCTTTCTCTCTCGGTGTTTTCCGCCCCGCAGAGGCAGCGGAATCTTTCTGTGGTCGCTCCCCGAGTCTTAGGGTTTCGGGAGGAATATATACGACAGAGGGGGGTGCCAGGGGTGGACCAGGGTGGCCACACCACCTGGTGTCAGGGCCCAGGGTGACCCGCGCCAGGGGGTGGTGTGGGCTCCCTATGGCCCATCTCCAGCCCCCTTCTGGCTTCCTTCGTCTTCTAGAAAAATTGGATTTTCCGTATATTTTCCCGGATTTTCTGATCTTCGTGAATTTTGCCTCCAAATAGCACATTTTCCATCAGAATCCTGACTGCAGCAGTCCATGCTCTAAAAGTCATCAACCATGCAAAAACAGATGAAATAACATAAGTATCACCTCTAAATACAAAATATATCAATGAATAACAGTGAATTATGCCATAGAATAGTGATGCAAAATGGACGTATCAACTCCCCCCAAGCTTAGACTTCGCTTGCCCCAAGCGAAACTGAGCTCAATAAACATGGCCTCAGGTTTATGGAGAGAAGAGTCGATAAAAGAATATCGACAAGAAGCATCACATTCATCAATACATAGATCATAATAGAAGACAACTCACTATTATATAACTTAACTTGCAATAAGCAAAGGAAACACAATAAAGATACATAAAGTAAATCATAATTTGTAATGGCAAACTTAGCTCTTGGTCGAAGAATAGTTGATAATTTGCTGGAGTTCACAAATAATTGGTTTTCAATGATAGCTTTCAAAGTAGTAATCACCAAGATAAGAGCAATGTGCAAAACAAGGAACATAAGAAACATGATTGAATAAATCATCATATGAATGAATGAAACACAATAACTCAAAATACTTGCTGAGATAGAAGGGAATAGGTTTACTGACTCCACTACAAAGTAAAAAAGAAAGGCCCTTCGCAGAGGGAAGCAGGGATTGCAAGTCTCATAAAGAGCTCCCAAAAATTATGATACTTACTAGCTTTCAGCTCTCATTGCCCTACATAGGCATCTTTTGGTGATTAAGGTTAAAGTGACACAACTAAGAGGATATGCTTGACAAGTTATAAGTTGAAATATCATGCCCCTTACTTATGAGTACCGAACCTCATGCTACTCAACTTCAGTCACGAGTAAGCTCTTGTCATTGTAAATACATGTGTATCATTGAGAACCGCCAATGGGGTACCCCTTGCACATGACACAGGAGCTATCCCATAATCAAAATGACAAGGCAAGTAGACAGTGAGCATCTCAGCAACCTTTTTATTTGCTATTTGCATAGGTTTTTATTGAGAATGCTTCATAGAATGCTCACTATAGTTATGCTGCAAGTTTCCACCATGATTAGGCATGGCTTAGGCTAGCGGCCCAGGCGTTTCTCTAACACACATATAAACTCCATGATCTTACAAGTTCCACTTTTATTTCACACCGACGGGATCCATAAGCAAAAAAACATGATATCAACTAGGCACAAAGTACCATGGTAGTGTTGAAAGCATTCCCCATGATGCATGGTTTTGCTAACTTCAACTTATAAAGCGCAAGCATATACGCAACAAAGAAGGACCCAATGGTTCAGGTTTATTAAATACAAGAAAGTAAAGTGTGCCATCAAGTTCGTGAGAGCTTTAATCACTAATTTTCACATAACAAGTTTAATTTGGGAGGTAGATAAAACAAGAATTTACTTGGAATAGCAATAGTGCTAATAGGTAGGTATGGTGGACACAAATGGAAAGGGTTTTGGTTTAAAGGAGTGGATGCATGAGAAGAATTCCCTCTCAATATAGGTTTTTGGCTAGCAAGGCTGGGTAGCAAGTACAAGAGTTGAAGGAAACAAACAAACATACAATGATAAAGACAAACATTAAATCTTCCTTGGAAGCACAAAAGATCTTAACTAGAGAAAACTAAACTCATGAGCAAATCAAGAAAGAAAGATGATGAAATTATTTTTTCTTTAGAGTACTTTTATCTTTTCATTCAACTCTCAAAAATAGTGTGCTACTGACCAAGCCAGGTTTGCCAAAACCAACTAAATTAACTCAATGATCCCAAAGTGATACCAATACTAACAACAAGATCAATCATATAACCACGAATTGAAAACTAATATAAGCTATGCAAAAGAGTAAATGATAGAACTTCTCAATAATAATCCATAATGGCAACTCACACCAAGGGATAAATATCTTAACGAGAGAGGGGACACTTCCAAAATGCAAACCATCCTACACAATAACTTCTCTATTCATGATATGACTCTACTAAAAAGGTAAAAAGATAGAAGATAGTGATATGATACCGCGGCACTCCCCCAAGCTTGGAACAAACCAAGGGGACAAACCAAGGGGATGCCAAACCTGATGACGAATTACCCCTTTGGTGGTGGTGGTATCCTCTCGATGAGCTTCTTGACCAATTTCCCCAAGTCCTCAATCTCGAAGGTGAGGGTACGAATCAACTCCGAGTTGTGCTCGATGCGGTGCATGATCATGTCGGATTGTGGATCCTAGCTCTTGCGATTCTTTTTCCGTTCTTCCCTCTTGGAGTCTTCTTTTCCTGCATGGTTATGGGTAAAGGTATGGAACGGACTCTTGGTGCTTGGAGAAGGTGTCCTTGGTGCCAAACAGTGACGCGGAGGTTTCCCTCCAGTTGACATCCGTGCAGTCCTTCTGATCCTGGCAGGGTTTGCCACCACTCCAATGCTTGCAACGGTAGTGCCGGTGTGCTTTGCCTCCTCTTCACCTTCACTCCTGATCTCCTTCTCCTGCCCGGGGTCTTGGAGATCTTCCGCCATAGGCTCCTTTCCTTTATCCTTGGCGGACACCATTGTGCTTCTAGGCTTTCAAAGAATAGTTCCTGGTAGAAACAGGTCGAAACTAAACACGATGAAAACACGATATATGAACCTTGGGGGATCCGGGGGGGTTATATATTATGAAGTTTTACAACAAAAGGAAGGTACTGGGAGAAAACGAGTCAGAGGCGGAGTCCGGGGTGGACTCACCACCTGGTGGCACGGCCAGGGGTGGGCCCGCGCCACAGGGTGGTGTGAGCCACCCTGGCTCTGTTTCTGTCCCTTTTTCGCTTCGTATCTTTCCTTATTGACTAAAAACTACAAAAATATAGTTGGATAGTGTTTTCGTGGAACTTTTCTTACCAGAACTGTTACCTATTCGAAAACGGACTCTGCAGGTGTCTGAATTTGGTCCTTGATAAATTTTTCTGGAGTTACCACTTGAATAATATCAATATCTTCATCTTCATACACTTATTACTTGAGTCATAAAACCTTTCCCTTCCTTATTACACCATTATCTCCACTACCTAGAAATTTCTTTCAGACAAAACTTCGCACAGTTCTCATTAGCAACATTAGTATAAGTGAAGTGATAAAACCTTTTGTGTCCAACTTCAACTGAAAACCATCAAAACATAAGATACTGTAGCAACTCCTTCTGAAAACCCAGAAAGAATTCAAAAAGGAAATCGAATAAAGAAGCAAATGCAAGAGTGGCAAAATCTGTCAAAACAGACTAGCAGGTAAAGATCAATTTTTTAGAAAATCTTCTGTTGCTAAAATCAAAAAGTGCAAAACTAACGAAAGTTAAATTACAACCTGGGTCAGAAGCACAAAACATTACAGCTCAATCCGACATACAGAGATCTCTCACGAATTTTTATGGTGCAGCACAAAAATCTGTTTCGGGACAGCAACTTCCCCAAATATTACTTCTCTCTCATTAGAAGTTGATATTGACACAAAAACCAAATAAAAAGGATAAGGATCGGTTATTACCGAAGTAATAACTTCCAAGACTCAAAGAAACAAAAACAAACTGAAAGCAAAAACAAATTGGGTTGTCTCCCAAAAAGCTCTTTCTTTATAGCCATTAAGATGGGCAAGATAATTTTGAAGAAGCTCACTTAGGAATATGAATTGAAGTGAAAGGGAGCATTAAGAAGAAAAAATAAACACGTTTTAAGTCTAACCCACTTCCTATGCAAGGGAATTTTGTAAACAAACAAGTTGTTGAAACCAGAGGCTACTTGCATAAGAAGGCAAAAGAAGTGCAACATAAAAACTTTCAGCATAAAACGAGGAAACTTGATATTATTGAGATACATAAGAACACTTTTCCCTCTCTCATAGTAGCTTTCAGTATCATGCATAAACTTAACAATATAACTATCACAAGAACCATCATAGCAATGATCACTTATTCTAACAGAAAACACAGGAATACTAGCTCTCATAACACTTCTTTTATAAACAATATTAGAGGTATCCTTACAAAGGATAGTGTGTCCCTCTTCTTCATATTTAGTAACGAAGTCTTCCACATTTGCTACTATAGGTTCATCAACCTTTTGTTCATCATGTTCAACAGCTTTGATTATACTTTCATTAACCATACTAGCTATCATAGAATGTCCCTTTATCTTAACTGGGAAAGGCATTTTCTCAATGTAAGGTTTAGGTAAGACATGATTAGTAGTATAAACTTCAGTATTTGTTGCAGGAACACTCTTAGCAACATCTTTATAAGGTTTATGATACTTATTCCACTTCTTTTTAGGCACTTCAATGTAGGAAGCAAAAGCCTTAAAATAAGAAGCAATAGCTTGAGAGTCTAGACCATAAGCATTTTTAATATTTCGAAAGTCATCAGTTCCCATAAAAGATTCAATGCATTCATAATCATAATTTATACCTGACTTTCTACCTTTGTCATTTTCCCATGCTTCAGCATTATCTTGAATACGGTCTAGAAGATCCCATTTAGCTTCTTCTTCCATGCGAGTGAATGATCCAGCACAAGAAGCATCCAATAAATCCTTGTCATGTAGAGGGAGCCTTGCATAAAAGTTATTGATAATAATATTGTTGGGGAGCTCATGAATGGGACATTTGAGCATTAGTAACTTCAATCTCCCCCAAGCTTGAGCTGTACTCTCTCCATCGAGAGGCCAAAAGCTGTATATTTGATTCCGATCTTTATGAATCTCACTAGGAGGATAAAACTTTGAATAAAAGAGAGACACTAGTTCCTCCCATTCCAGAGCTTGACCATTCTTCAGCAGCTTATACCATTCCTCAGCTCTTCCTTTCAGTGATAATGAGAATAACTTCTTCTTAACTTGATCTGTAGTAATACCTGCACACTTGAACAACCCGCATAATTCGTGTATAAAGAGTAAATGATCACCGAAATGGACAGTTCCATCCCCAACATAGTAGTTATCCATAACATGATCAATAATTCTTGTAGGTATTTTAAAAAACATCATTCTCAGCAGGTGGTGGCTTATCTACTACCTTAGCAGTGGTAGTAGCATTACCAAATACGAAACTCAGCGAATTATCCATAACGAAAATAAAGCAACTAACAGAAGTAAACAATACTCACAGTAGAAGTTTCCTTTACCAGTTCCACTCTCCAATAGCGCTTCACTCCCCGGCAGCGGCGCCAGAAAATAGTCTAGATGACCCACAAGTATAGGGGGTGTATCGCAGTATTTTCGATAAGTAAGAGTGTCGAACCCAACGAGGAGCAGAAGGTGCTGGCTAGTGGTATGGATCAGGAATTTTCTCCAAATACTTAGCAAACGGATTTTTAGGGGTTTTTGATAAAGCAAGTAAACAAAGTACGAGTAAATAAAAGACAGTAGGAATAAATGCAGCAAGTGGCCCAATCCTTTATGCAGCAAAGGACAAGCTGGTTGTATTACTTAAGATGACCAAACGTTCTCGAGGACACATGGGAAGACTGTCAAGTGCTTTTGCTTCATATAGTTGATTAATCTTCTTTAGCTTGCTAAGTGTTGTGTGGGTGAACCTATGCTAATGTACCGACCTTCCTAGGACTAATACATACTTGTGATTATACCCCTTGCAAACATCCGTAAGTACAAGAAAGTAATTAAGGTAGAAACCTAACCACAACTTTAAACTCTAAGACCCTTACGTCCCTTGTGCAATGGTTTCCTAACGGGGGTTCAGGTTTCTGTCACTCCGGCAACCCCTACGATTAGTAGCCAAATACACAATGCATTCCCCTAGGCCCATATAGGTGAAGTTTCATGTAGTGGACGTTCACATGACACCACTAGAAGAAGTACACCACAACTTAAATATCAAACTATTGAATCTTTCTCGACACAACTCCACTACTAACAACATGACTTCTTCCATGTCCTCAAGAACTAAATGGAATACTCACAAGACATCATATGGATCATGATCAGAGATGGAATAATGATGTGTAACAATCTAAACATAAACAATAATTCAATGGTTCACTCAATAGCAGCAACTACAAAGAGTAATCAACACCGGGAAAGTTTCCCCTATGAACTATGCAAGATTCAACCCAATTGTTAAGCAATATGGAGATGGTGATGAGGGTGCTGATGGTGATGATGGTGGTGATGATGATGATGATGATCCCGATGAAGTCCAGCTTGATGGTGGTATTGATGGAGACGATCTCCCCTCTCCGGGAAGGAATTCCCCTGGCAGAAATTTGTCTGCCAAAGAGATCTTTCTCTCTCGGTGTTTTTCGCCCCGCAGAGGTGGCAGAATCTTTCTGTGGTCGCTCCTCGAGTCTTAGGGTTTCGGGAGGAATATATACGCCAGAGGGGAGTGCCAGGGGTGGACCAGGGAAGCCACACCACCTGGTGGCGCGGCCTAGGGTGGCCCATGCCAGGGGGTGGTATGGGCCCCCTGTGGCCCATCTCCAGCCCCCCTTCTGACTTCCTTCGTTTTCTGGAAAAATAGGATTTTCCGTATATTTTCCCGGATTTTTTGATCTTTGCGAATTTTGCCGCCAAACAGCACCTTTTCCATCAGAATCCTGACTGCAGCAGTCCATGCTCCAAAATTCATCAGCCATGCAAAAACAGATGAAATAACATAAGTATCACCTCTCAATACAAAATATATCAATGAATAACAGTGAATTATGACATAGAATAGTGATGCAAAATGGACGTATCAAGGCCGAGTTAGCTGAGGTATGGTATGGTCAAAGCAAATGCTGGCCAGGTCTCCTCAAGGCAGGTCGACTTACAGAGTAACCCGGCCCAGAGAGCATTCACCTAACACTTACCCGGTCGGCACAAAATATATGTCGGCTATGCTTAATCTACCGTGTGTGCAGGTACCCTCCTAGTTGAGTTAGCCAGGCGCTAGCCGGGCTACCGCTTGGATTCTAAGAGAAGGAAGGAATCTCCCATTTGTCAAAAGGTGGTCTTTGCCCGTTGTAGCGTGAGCGAGGCGAGCAGAGGAGAGGACCAGCGGGGCATGGCTGACAAAGGTGACGCAGGTGAAGCCGGCTGACGTAAACCGTGTCTGGTGACGCCAAAAGACTAGGGGCACGCAGAGGGTTACGTCCAAAGCCCGGACGAGCCGTTTAAAGCAAATAAAGAAGCATCTAGCTTTAACCAAGGGGCATATTTGGGGAATATGCCTCCACGTGAGCCCTAAATAATGTACCCTGGGCTTGTCTATATAAGGAGCACCAGGGCCTCCATAGAAGAGGATCGATCATTTTTCTTTGTCTAAGGTAGAACTCTAGAGCATAGTTGTGGGGGGTAAGAGACCTAGTCTCCTTCTCACAAACAGCTCGAGGAGCACATGTAATCCACCATTAATAGAGTAAATAGACGAACACTTGTGTGTGGAATCACCACACTATCCCTCCCTGGATTCCCCTAGTGTACTTTGGCCCCATCTTTAGCCTATCCATGGCATCTGCCGTGCCACCACCACGACAATCACATCATTTCACAAATGTTGTGACCTCGTTATTAACGACATCCAATGTCCATGATCAGGAAACTTTGATCATCTTGTTAATCAACGAGCTAGTTTATAAGAGAGGCATAACTAGGAACTTTCTATTTGTTTATTACACACACATGTATTAACGTTTCCGTATTAATACAATTATAGCATGCACAATCAAGATCTATCATATACTAGGAATACATATAATAACAACTTTATTATTGCCTCTCGGGACATATTCCCTTCAATTGGTTGCAGCGACACTCGCATTCTTGTTCTGCACATCTGGAAGTGGGTTATATAAAACATGGTCCTTCTTTTCTCGTTTGGGAACAATTGTCATATTATGATACCAGTTGGTGAAATTAGTTTCATTCAGCTTATCTTTCTCTAAGCTCTTTCTCAATGCAAAACTAGACATCTGATGGAGACTGCTACTAGGTGTCATAGATCTACAACAAAAAATGTTCAAAACACTTAAGACATGTATACATAAAAGATCAGGCATATTAAACATTTTAATACTTATGCTCCCACCAGAACCAACACCCCTCTGATGGTTACTAAGTGATTTAGGATCCTAAATAAGCAAGCTGACTAGTGAGCTTTAGCATTATCTCACTAGCGGTCAAGTGATCTAGGTAGGCACCTCCTTGACAATCGCATCTCATACGACTCCTGTTGGTCGGGTGGCATCACATTCCCTGGCTCCTGACCGACTTTGCCCCGAGTCCCACAACCGTTGGGATGGACTCGTCTAGCTTACTGGGTTGTTCTACTGTAAGAGTCCGACTCGAACCCACCTAGTTGGAAAGAATTGGCAGCACCTCAATTTTATGAGCCCACTACCAAAAATGTCCAACTTGTGATGGTGTAGCACTTGGCGGGACAACCGACTAGAACTTCTTTGAGGGATTACTTTCTACCAACAGAGACATAAACATAACACAAAATAAAGCAATTCTAATGTGAAATGGTATGGCTCTCTTCTTAGTGATCTCCATCTCCACGAAGCTTGTAAGTCGACTCGTGCCAACTCTTGTCATATGCCACCATGTTGTCGACTTGTACACCGACTTGCATGTCATCCAGATTCTCCAAAAAGCTACACTAGCTTAGTAAACTAAAATTACATAGAGAATCTGACACACAGGTTGTTATACAATAAAATGACAGCATCTAGGATCCAGCCGGCTGACAAAAACTATGATACGTAGATCATGTATGGATTACACACATCACATGCACATAAGGCATACCATTCACAACATCATCCTGAAAAACAAGTTATGCATAGATATGATATCAACCAGCATTGTGAAAGTACCAATGACATCTAATGCTCTACGGTAGGGAAAAGCCGGCGGTCTAGCTAGTTGGCTAGCTGGTGGGGATTGAAGAGGCAGTACCCTCATGGGGACAGGCAGCGCCCGATAATTTTTCGGAAAACGGAGATCTCATCTAGATTCCGAACATCAATTTCTTCATCGGATAAAACAATTTTACCCAAATCTGGTTCATACTCCGATTCAATCAAACTCATTTGATCTTCGATCACCGCACATGGATTTACATGTCACATTTTACCATGATGGCGGAAACCGATGGGTAGGGGTATGTCGTTCCATGACCTCAGCGGTACAATAACGAAAACAAGATCATACATTTCCCCGAGTATGATTGATCCAATCAACCTTGTACAAACCGAACTATACATTAGATCGACCACCAAAACAGCAATTAGATCCAATCTAATGCCTACCGCATATCACATATGCGATATATCGAGTGTAAAACCAGAAGCTATCACTTTGTTACCACTGTTGGGTCATGCAGAGATAAAAAAAATTACCTGCGTGGTACTCCTAAGATCTGGCTGAGGTAGAAGGCCACAAGATTTACCACTAGACACATAGGTGCCGATTATTGATGAAGCGCACCAGTTGATGCAATGCAGTATGATCCCACGAACATCAACTTCATATCCTCCACAAACTCCTTCAGATACACCACGAACTCCTTCGTCTTCAGCGTCACACGTGCAACACCTCCACCGGTATCCACACGTGCAGGTAGGAGCTTGATATGTTGCTAACGTATCCATAATTTTTGATGTTCCATGCTTGGTTTTTATCTACTTCTTATGTTTTGTTCCAACTTTGGAGTAATTTTTATACACTTTCTTGGACTAACCTATTAACAAGATGCCACAATGCCAGCTGCTTGTTTTCTGCTGTTTTTGGTTCTAGGAAAGTCAGAAAATGAATATTCACGGAATTGGATGGGACAAAAGCTAAAGTCAGTTTTTCACTGAGGGGGACACGGAGCCAGAATACGAGACGAGAGGGGCCAGAGGGCCGCCACACCACCTGGCCGTGCGGCCAGGCCTGGCCCACGCCAGGGGGTGGTGTGACCGCGTAGGGCACCCTCTCGGCCTCCCCTTTCGCCTATAAGATGCCTCCAATATAGAAACCCTAAGTACCCGATCAAAATTCCACGGAAGAGTCTGTAGCCGCCGTCATCTCCATCCCTAGATCGGGAGGGATCTGAAGCTCTTCCTGGCACCCTACTGGAGGGGAGAATTTACCCTGGAGGCCTTCTTCATCACCATGCAAGCCTCCGGTGTGATGCGTGAGTAGTTCATCATTGGACTACGGGTCCATGTAGTACCTAGATGGTTGGTTCTTCTCCTTTGTGTTACCATGTCTAGATCTTGTGAGCTCCGTTCATGATCAAGATCATCTATTTGTAATCATACATGTTGTGTTTGCAGGGATCCGATGTATATTGAGATGCTATTTCAGATTGATTATTGATTCTATCATGTCTTTGTTATTTGTGATCTTGCATGCTCTCTGTTGTTAGTAGATATCTTGGCCGAGTAGATGCTAGCAACTCCAAGAGGGAGTATTTATGCTCGATAGTGGGTTCATGCCTCTAGTAATCTGGGGAAGTGACAGAAATCTCTAAGGTACTAGATGTGTTGTTGCTACTAGGGAGAAAACAACAATCCTTTATTCATAGAACAATCGTATTGTTTACTTTACACGCAATGCGTAATGCAACTATCTATTGCTTGCAACTTAATACTGGAGGGGGTCGAATTGATAACCTGAAGGTGGATTATGAGACATAGATGCATTTGGATTACGGTATATGTATAATGTTGTAATGCCCAATCAAATCTCATAGGAGTCAAAATGATTAGTATATGCATGTATGCTTTCTCGATGTTTGTCAATTGCCCCGCTGTAATTTGTTCACCCAACATGCCATCTATCTTAAGGAGAACCACCACTAGTGAACTATGGACCCCGGTCCTTTCTTTTACCATCAATCTACAATTGTTTACTGCTTTCTGTTTACTTTCTGCAAGCTTTTACTTTCTTCCACACATTACATTTAATCCTTTGTCTTCAGCAAAACTGGTGAGATTGACGACCTCACTGTATAAGTTGGGGGCAAAGTTCTGTGGTTGTGTTGTGCAGGATTCCAAGTTGGCAACAACACCTTGGAGGTGTTTCCTTGCTCCTACTGGTTCGATAACCTTGGTTTCATAACTGAGGGAAACTTGCTGCAGCTCGAGATATCTTGGGCCATCAAGCTAATTTTCTGGCGCCGTTGCCGGGGAGTCAAGGACATCTTCATAAGGGGAGTCCCTCAAAACTAATCTCTTACTTTGTTGTTTTTGTTTTGCTTACTTTATTTTTGCTTTGTTTGCTTGTTTCTTTATCAAAACCACACAAAAAATAGTTATACTAGTTTGCTTTCTTTATAAGAAACACACAAAAAATTAGTTCCCACTTCAAGTTGTTTTTATGTCTAGTTCTGCTCCAATTACTATTTCATTATGGATAGCCCACTCGGTTTCCTATTTGGGAAAACTACTATCACTGCTAAGGTAGTAGATGAACCACCGCCTACTAGAACCTCCATGGAAGATTTTATAAGGTATAGAGAATCTTATAAGGGTAAAGTCATGAGAGTCGTGTTAAAAAGGTTGGATCTAATTGCTAAAATTTTGCTTAAACGCCATGATATAAATTGTTGCTCTAAACAGGATACTAAACATCTTAAATTCCAATGTGGCTTTAGTAAAGAATTTTAATTATGAACTATCATTGGAATAACTATAATCATCTTGGATTTGAAGAAGTAGAACAATTCGTTTTGTTTATGGGAGCTTCTGAAATAGAATCCTTCATGTCTAAAAACTATGAAACCTGTGTTGCTTGTAAAGACCTTAAAGATATGGTCTCTTCTATCCTTGATCATTGCATAGAAAATTTCAGCAATAATTGTTATATCATTGATTATAAAGAGAGACTCAGTCAAGCACAAGAATGTGTCCACAATTTGCAGGAGCCTATGGAAGAAGAAATTGCTGAACCTGAAAGCTCATTAGATGAAAAATAGGAGGAGAATGATGGACAGAAGGAGGAAGAATGGATTAGCTACCCATTCCTACCTTCTAATGAGAGTAACTCTTTACCCCTTACATTATTTGATTGTCCCCCATGCTTACCAAAGGAGGATGAATGTTATGTTCCTGTGGATTCTCTTGAATAATCCTATGGGTAAAACTTGTGATAATAATTATGCTCCTGCTATCTATGATAATCCTTTATTAGTGCCTAACTTCGAAATGCATGGTACTAAAGAGCGTTGCTTAGAAAATGTTTATGATAAATCTCTAGATGCTGGTCCTATATTGGTTGATGATATTAATTGTACTACTATTAAAATGAGATTGGAGGGGTCTTGTCCTTATCTTGGAACCCATACCTCTTGAGAATGATCAGTCACCTTGTTATAAAATTGTTAAAAAGTGGGTTTGAAGTTTTTAATCCCATTATTTTTGAGCTTGATAAAAATTATGTGTTTGTAGATCATGAAAAGCATGCTTTATGTGATAGTTATATTGTTGAGTTTATCCATGAGGCTACTAAAAATTATTATGAGAGAGGAAAATATGGTTGTAAAAGTTTTCATGGTACTGAAACACCTCTCTGCTTGTAGAAAGTTTTGAAGTTACTCTCGTTTTATCTTCCTATGCATGTCACTTTGTTTTTTGTGAATTTATTTGCATACAAGATTCCTATGCATAGGAAGTGGGTTAGACTTAAATGCGTTTTGAATTTTCTTCTTGATGCTCTCCTTTACTTCAATTCATATTTCGTATGTGAGCATCTTCTCAAACTATTATGCCTAACTTAAAGGCGTTAAAGAAAAGTACTTACTGGGAGATAACCCAAAAGTTTTAGATGAGTCTTGGAAGTTATTACTTCAGTAATAACCTCTCCTTATCATTTTTATTTGCTTTTTGTGCCAAGAGTAACCTCTAATGAGAGGGAAGTAATGATTGGGAAAGTTGTTGTCCCGAAACAGATTTTTGTGCTTCGCCGTAAAAATTCGTGTAAAATCTATGTACGTTGTTTTGGGGCGTCAGTTTTTGTGATTCTGCCCCAGGTTGTTATCTAGCTTTCGTTAATTCAACACTTTTCGATTTGAGCAACAGAAGGTCTTCGAAAAAATTGGTTTTTACCTGCTCGTCTGTTTTGACAGATTTCTGCCATTATTTGCATTTGCTTCTTGTTGGTTCCTTTTTGAGTTCTTTTGGGGAATTGAGATTTTTGAGGGAAGTGCTACAGTAGCTTGTGTTTTAGTGGAAGTTTTATTGGTGTTGAAACTGAACCCAAAGACTTATTATCTTAAGTGCACTAATGTTGCTAATAAAGATTGTGTGAAGTTTTGTATGAAGGAAAATTTTCAGGTGTATGGAAGGAATGATGTAATGAGATGAAGAATGGACTAAAGCTCAAGCTTGGGGATGCCACCCCGTGTCACCCCAAGAAATATTCAAGAGGTACAAGCGTCAAAACTTGGGGATGCCCAAGGCATCCCCCCAAACACTTCATTTTTATTGTTTCATGCATAGTTGTGTTGTTCTTGGAGCGTCTTCTTTTTCATTTTCGTTTTGGTTTTTCGTTTGCTTGGTTTTCTTAGTATTCTGAATAAATTGGTTGGACCCCCTCTTTCATGCATTGGTTTTCAAATAATTTGGTTTGGATTGGAAAAGAGTAGGAGAGTTCATGCTTAAGTGGTAAAGAGAGCTTGTTTTTGACTGTGGCCTATGCTTTGTCATGCCATGCTTGATATTGTTTTGGCTTTATGCTTAGTAATCTTTGCTGTAGCATGACATGTTATAAACAATTGAGATTTCTTAATGTGCCTTGGAAGAATCATGTGTTGTTTTAGCATATTAAAGCATAGTATTGTGGTATTCTCCTTTGATGCTTTATTTGGGTTGACTTGGCGCATGCTCACACCATGTTATGACTATCCCAAGTCACCATAGCATTTATGATCCTTTAGTTTTCGACTTGTAATATCACTTTATGCTTTAATCAATGATGTTTTGTCGCTCTGCATGATTATGGCCATTATTGCTCTCTTAGTTGGTCGCTCCCAGTCTTTTGCTAGCCTCCGTAACCAAGTATGAGTTCCACTCATGCATCCAAATCCTAAAAACCAAGTTATTCCAAAGAGTCCACCATACCTACCTATTAGCATTTGCTATTCCAAGTATATTCATGTTTTTATCTACCTTCCGAATTAAACTTGTTATGAGAAAACTAGTGATTAAAGCTCTCACGAACTTGATGGCACACTTTACTTTTCTTGCCCTTAATAAACTTGAACCATTGTGTTGTCTATGTTGTATATGCTTGAACTTATATGTTGGGGATTAGCAGAACCATGCTGTCATGGGGAACGCTTTCAACATTGCACTTGTACTTTGTACCCAGTTGATATCATGCTCTTTTGTTTATGGATGTCGTCGGTGTGAAATGAAAGGGGAGCTTGTAAGTCCATGGAGTTATGTATGTGTGTTAGAGAAATGTCTGGGCCGCCAGTCTAATCCATGCTATCATGGTGGAAACCTGCAGCGTAACCATAATGAGTTGTCTACGAAGCATTCTTCTTATAAAAAAGAGTCAGATATTGAGACAAGAGAAAAAGAAAAAAAAGATATGAGAAAAGAGGAAAGAGAGAAAAAAGCACCATTTTCCCTTGGTAAATAAGAAGATTGCTGAGATCTCGTTGTCTGCTTGCCTTGTCATTTTGATATGGGGATTCTTCCGTATCATCGGGCAAGGGGTACCCCGTTGGCGGTTCTCTATGATAGACATGTACTTACTATGACAAGAACTTACCGGTAACTAAACTTGAGTAGCATGAGGAGCGGCCCTCGTATTCAAGGGACATGAGATTTCCAACTTATACTTTGTCAAGCATATACTCCATAGTTTGTTCACTTTAACCTAATAACCTCTCCTTATCCTTTTTATTTGCTTTTTGTGCCAAGAGTAACCTCTAATGAGAGGGAAGTAATGATTGGGAAAGTTGTTGTCCCGAAACAGATTTTTGTGCTTCGCCGTAAAAAATTGTGTAAAATCTATGTACGTCGTTTTGAGGCGTCAGTTTTTGTGATTCTGCCCCAGATTGTTCTCTAGCTTTCGTTAATTCAACACTTTTCGATTTGAGCAACAGAAGGTCTTCGAAAAAATTGGTTTTTACCTGCTCGTCTGTTTTGACAGATTTCTGCCATTATTTGCATTTGCTTCTTGTTGGTTCCTTTTTGAGTTCTTTTGGGGAATTGAGATTTTTGAGGGAAGTGCTACAGTAGCTTGTGTTTTAATGGAAGTTTTATTGGTGTTGAAACTGAACCCAAAGACTTATTATCTTAAGTGCACTAATGTTGCTAATAAAGATTGTGTGAAGTTTTGTATGAAGGAAAATTTTCAGGTGTATGGAAGGAATGATGTAATGAGATGAAGAATGGACTAAAGCTCAAGCTTGGGGATGCCACCCCGTGCACCCCAAGAAATATTCAAGAGGTACAAGCGTCAAAACTTGGGGATGCCCAAGGCATCCCCCCCCCAAACACTTCATTTTTATTGTTTCATGCATAGTTGTTTTGTTCTTGGAGCGTCTTCTTTTTCATTTTCATTTTGGTTTTTCGTTTGCTTGGTTTTCTTAGTTTGCTGAATAAATTGGTTGGACCCCCTCTTTCATCCATTGGTTTTCAAATAATTTGGTTTGGATTGGAAAACAGTAGGAAAGTTCATGCTTAAGTGGTAAAGAGAGCTTGTTTCTGACTGTGGCCTATGCTTTGTCATGCCATGCTTGATATTGTTTTGGCTTTATGCTTAGTGATCTTTGTTGTAGCATGACATGTTATAAACAATTGAGATTGCTTAATGTGCCTTGGAAGAATCATGCGTTGTTTTAGCATATTAAAGCATAGTATTGTGGTATTCTCCTTTGATGCTTTATTTGGGTTGACTTGGCGCATGCTCACACCATGTTATGACTATCCCAAGTCACCATAGCATTTATGATCCTTTAGTTTTCGACTTGTAATATCACTTTATGCTTTAATCAATGATGTTTTGTCGCTCTGCATGATTATGGCCATTATTGCTCTCTTAGTTGGTCGCTCCCAGTCTTTTGCTAGCCTCCGTAACCAAGTATGAGTTCCACTCATGCATCCAAATCCTAAAAACCAAGTTATTCCAAAGAGTCCACCATACCTACCTATTAGCATTTGCTATTCCAAGTATATTCATGTTTTTATCTACCTTCCGAATTAAACTTGTTATGAGAAAACTAGTGATTAAAGCTCTCACGAACTTGATGGCACACTTTACTTTTCTTGCCCTTAATAAACTTGAACCATTGTGTTGTCTATGTTGTATATGCTTGAACTTATATGTTGGGGATTAGCAGAACCATGCTGTCATGGGGAACGCTTTCAACATTGCACTTGTACTTTGTACCCAGTTGATATCATGCTCTTTTGTTTATGGATGTCGTCGGTGTGAAATGAAAGGGGAGCTTGTAAGTCCATGGAGTTATGTATGTGTGTTAGAGAAATGTCTGGGCCGCCAGTCTAATCCATGCTATCATGGTGGAAACCTGCAGCGTAACCATAATGAGTTGTCTACGAAGCATTCTTCTTATAAAAAAGAGTCAGATATTGAGACAAGAGAAAAAGAAAAAAAAGATATGAGAAAAGAGGAAAGAGAGAAAAAAGCACCATTTTCCCTTGGTAAATAAGAAGATTGCTGAGATCTCGTTGTCTGCTTGCCTTGTCATTTTGATATGGGGATTCTTCCGTATCATCGGGCAAGGGGTACCCCGTTGGCGGTTCTCTATGATAGACATGTACTTACTATGACAAGAACTTACCGGTAACTAAACTTGAGTAGCATGAGGAGCGGCCCTCGTATTCAAGGGACATGAGATTTCCAACTTATACTTTGTCAAGCATATACTCCATAGTTTGTTCACTTTAACCTAATAACCTCTCCTTATCCTTTTTATTTGCTTTTTGTGCCAAGAGTAACCTCTAATGAGAGGGAAGTAATGATTGGGAAAGTTGTTGTCCCGAAACAGATTTTTGTGCTTCGCCGTAAAAAATTGTGTAAAATCTATGTACGTCGTTTTGAGGCGTCAGTTTTTGTGATTCTGCCCCAGATTGTTCTCTAGCTTTCGTTAATTCAACACTTTTCGATTTGAGCAACAGAAGGTCTTCGAAAAAATTGGTTTTTACCTGCTCGTCTGTTTTGACAGATTTCTGCCATTATTTGCATTTGCTTCTTGTTGGTTCCTTTTTGAGTTCTTTTGGGGAATTGAGATTTTTGAGGGAAGTGCTACAGTAGCTTGTGTTTTAATGGAAGTTTTATTGGTGTTGAAACTGAACCCAAAGACTTATTATCTTAAGTGCACTAATGTTGCTAATAAAGATTGTGTGAAGTTTTGTATGAAGGAAAATTTTCAGGTGTATGGAAGGAATGATGTAATGAGATGAAGAATGGACTAAAGCTCAAGCTTGGGGATGCCACCCCGTGCACCCCAAGAAATATTCAAGAGGTACAAGCGTCAAAACTTGGGGATGCCCAAGGCATCCCCCCCCCAAACACTTCATTTTTATTGTTTCATGCATAGTTGTTTTGTTCTTGGAGCGTCTTCTTTTTCATTTTCATTTTGGTTTTTCGTTTGCTTGGTTTTCTTAGTTTGCTGAATAAATTGGTTGGACCCCCTCTTTCATCCATTGGTTTTCAAATAATTTGGTTTGGATTGGAAAACAGTAGGAAAGTTCATGCTTAAGTGGTAAAGAGAGCTTGTTTCTGACTGTGGCCTATGCTTTGTCATGCCATGCTTGATATTGTTTTGGCTTTATGCTTAGTGATCTTTGTTGTAGCATGACATGTTATAAACAATTGAGATTGCTTAATGTGCCTTGGAAGAATCATGCGTTGTTTTAGCATATTAAAGCATAGTATTGTGGTATTCTCCTTTGATGCTTTATTTGGGTTGACTTGGCGCATGCTCACACCATGTTATGACTATACCAAGTCACCATAGCCTTGATGATCCTTTAGTTTTCGACTTGTAATATCACTTTATGCTTTAATCAATGATGTTTTGTCGCTCTGCATGATTATGGCCATTATTGCTCTCTTAGTTGGTCGCTCCCAGTCTTTTGCTAGCCTCCGTAACCAAGTATGAGTTCCACTCACGCATCCAACTCATAAAATCAAGTTATTCCAAAGAGTCCACCATACCTACCTATTATCATTTGCTATTCCAAGTATATTCATGTTTTTATCTACCTTCCGAATTAAACTTGTTATGAGAAAACTAGTGATTAAAGCTCTCACGAACTTGATGGCACACTTTACTTTTCTTGCCCTTAATAAACTTGAACCATTGTATTGTCTATGTTGTATATGCTTGCACTTATATGTTGGGGATTAGCATAACCATGTTGTCATGGGGAACGCTTTCAATATTGCACTTGTACTTTGTACCCAGTTGATATCATGCTCTTTTTTCTATGGATGTCGTCGGTGTGAAATGAAAGGGGAGCTTGTAAGTCCATGGAGTTATGTATGTGTGTTAGAGAAATGCCTGGGCCACCGGTCTAATCCATGTTGTCATGGTGGAAACCTGCAGCGTAACCATAATGACCTGTCTATGAAGCATTCTTCTTCTAAAAAAAGAGTCAGATATTGAGACAAGAGAAAAACAAAAAAAAGATATGAGAAAAGAGGAAAGAGAGAAAAAAGCACCATTTTCCCTTGGTAAATAAGAAGATTGCTGAGATCTCGTTGTCTGCTTGCCTTGTCATTTTGATATGGGGATTCTTCCATATCGTAGGGCAAGGGGTACCCCCGTTGACGGTTCTCTATGATACACATGTACTTACTATGACAAGAACTTACCGGTACCTAAACTTGAGTAGCATGAGGAGCGGCCCTCGTATTCAAGGGACATGAGATTTCCAACTTATACTTTGTCAAGCATCTACTCCATAGTTTTTTCACTTTAACCTAATAACCTCTCCTTATCCTTTTTATTTGTTTTTTGTGCCAAGATTAACCTCTAATGAGAGGGAAGTAATGATTGGGAAAGTTGTTGTCCCGAAACAGATTTTTGTGCTTCGCCGTAAAAATTCGTGTAAAATCTATGTACGTCATTTTGAGGCGTCAGATTTTGTGATTCTGCCCCAGGTTATTATCTACCTTTCGTTAATTCGACACTTTTTGATTTGAGCAACAGAAGGTCTTCAAAAAAATTGGTTTTTACCTGCTCGTCTGTTTTGACGGATTTCTGCCATTATTTGCATTTGCTTCTTGTTGGTTCCTTTTTGAGTTCTTTTGGGGAATTGAGATTTTTGAGGGAAGTGCTACAGTAGCTTGTGTTTTAATGGAAGTTTTATTGGTGTTGAAACTGAACCCAAAGACTTATTATCTTAAGTGCACTAATGTTGCTAATAAAGATTGTGTGAAGTTTTGTATGAAGGAAAATTTTCAGGTGTATGGAAGGAATGATGTAATGAGATGAAGAATGGACTAAAGCTCAAGCTTGGGGATGCCACCCCGTGCACCCCAAGAAATATTCAAGAGGTACAAGCGTCAAAACTTGGGGATGCCCAAGGCATCCCCCCCCCCAAACACTTCATTTTTATTGTTTCATGCATAGTTGTTTTGTTCTTGGAGCGTCTTCTTTTTCATTTTCATTTTGGTTTTTCGTTTGCTTGGTTTTCTTAGTTTGCTGAATAAATTGGTTGGACCCCCTCTTTCATCCATTGGTTTTCAAATAATTTGGTTTGGATTGGAAAACAGTAGGAAAGTTCATGCTTAAGTGGTAAAGAGAGCTTGTTTCTGACTGTGGCCTATGCTTTGTCATGCCATGCTTGATATTGTTTTGGCTTTATGCTTAGTGATCTTTGTTGTAGCATGACATGTTATAAACAATTGAGATTGCTTAATGTGCCTTGGAAGAATCATGCGTTGTTTTAGCATATTAAAGCATAGTATTGTGGTATTCTCCTTTGATGCTTTATTTGGGTTGACTTGGCGCATGCTCACACCATGTTATGACTATACCAAGTCACCATAGCATTTATGATCCTTTAGTTTTCGACTTGTAATATCACTTTATGCTTTAATCAATGATGTTTTGTCGCTCTGCATGATTATGGCCATTATTGCTCTCTTAGTTGGTCGCTCCCAGTCTTTTGCTAGCCTCCGTAACCAAGTATGAGTTCCACTCACGCATCCAACTCATAAAATCAAGTTATTCCAAAGAGTCCACCATACCTACCTATTATCATTTGCTATTCCAAGTATATTCATGTTTTTATCTACCTTCCGAATTAAACTTGTTATGAGAAAACTAGTGATTAAAGCTCTCACGAACTTGATGGCACACTTTACTTTTCTTGCCCTTAATAAACTTGAACCATTGTGTTGTCTATGTTGTATATGCTTGCACTTATATGTTGGGGATTAGCATAACCATGTTGTCATGGGGAACGCTTTCAACATTGCACTTGTACTTTGTACCCAGTTGATATCATGCTCTTTTGTCTATGGATGTCGTCAGTGTGAAATGAAAGGGGAGCTTGTAAGTCCATGGAGTTATGTATGTGTGTTAGAGAAATGCCTGGGTCGCCGGTCTAATCCATGTTGTCATGGTGGAAACCTGCAGCGTAACCATAATGAGCTGTCTATGAAGCATTCTTCTTATAAAAAAGAGTCAGATATTGAGACAAGAGAAAAAGAAAAAAAAAAGATATGAGAAAAGAGGAAAGAGAGAAAAAGGCACCATTTTCCCTTGGTAAATAAGAAGATTGCTGAGATCTCGTTGTCTGCTTGCCTTGTCATTTTGATATGGGGATTCTTCCG
This sequence comes from Avena eriantha, assembly GCA_910589775.1. Lineage (NCBI taxonomy): Eukaryota > Viridiplantae > Streptophyta > Magnoliopsida > Poales > Poaceae > Avena > Avena eriantha. Next base: position 160,717,642 of record OU342741.1, on the reverse strand, counting down.
TATCATCGGGAAAGGGGTACCCTGTTGGCGGTTCTCTATGATACACATGTACTTACTATGACAAGAACTTACCGGTAACTAAACTTGAGTAGCATGAGGAGCGACCCTCGTATTCAAGGGACATGAGATTTCCAACTTATACTTTGTCAAGCATATACTCCATAGTTTGTTCACTTTAACCTTAATCACTTCAAGATGCTTATGATAGGGGCAATGAGAGATGAAAGCTAGTAAGTACCATAATTTTTGGAAGCTCTTTATGAAACTTGAATCTCTGCTTCCTTCTATGAAGGCCTTTCTTTTACTTTTATGTTGACTCTCCACCTTCTATCTTTATGCACCTACTTTGAGAGCATAGTGGCCATTATTAGTTCTATGTGCATTGTCCCAAGACTTGTTGATTGATGCATAACTTTGATATTGCTTGTTCTTAAACTATTTGTATCTACTCACCCTTATGAACTTTGAAGGTGTCATATGCATCTATCTTTGCTACTCTATGAGGGAGAAGCTGAATGCCACTATGCTATGTTTTCTTTATGTGAAACAAACCAACGTCTTACAAAGCATTGTTGTTCATGAATCTTTTGTTTGTTCCTTTTCATGTTGCAACATAGTTGCTATGTATTATTGTTAGAACTTTATCTTTCATGCTATCTTGAAGTACTATGATCCCAGCTATCAATGTTTTACAAATACTTTGATTAAGTTTTTGATGGTGCATGTCACCTCAAAAATTATTCTTTCTTTTTATCACTTACCTACTCGAGGACGAGCAGGAGTTAACCTTGGGGATGTTGATACGTTGCTAATGTATCCACAATTTTTTATGTTCCATGCTTGGTTTTTATCTACTTTCTTATGTTTTGTTCCAACTTTGGAGTACTTTTTATATACTTTCTTGGACTAACCTATTAACAAGATGCCACAGTGCCAGCTACCTGTTTTCTATTTTTTTTGGTTCCAGGGAAGTTAGAAAATGAATATTCTTGGAATTGGATGGGACAAAAGCCAAAGTCAGTTTTTCACCGAGGGGGACACGGAGCCAGAATACGAGACGGAGAGGGGCCAGAGGTCGCCACACCACCTGGCACGCGGCCAGGCCTGGCCCGCTCCAGGGGTGGTGTGGCCGCCTAGGGCACCCCCTCGGCCTCCCCTTTCGCCTATAAGATTCCTCTGATACAGAAAACCTAAGTACCCGATCAAAATTCCATGAAATAGTATGTAGCCACCGTCATCTCCATCCCTAGATCGGGAGGGATCTGAAGCTCTTCCCGGCACCCTGCCAGAGGGGAGAATTCACCCTGGAGGCCTTCTTCATCACCATGCAAGCCTTCGGTGTGATGCGTGAGTAGTTCATCCTTGGACTACGGGTCCATGTAGTAGCTAGATGGTTGGTTCTTCTCCTTTGTGCTACCATGTCTAGATCTTGTGAGCTCCGTTCATGATCAAGATCATCTATTTGTAATCATACATGTTGTGTTTGCGGGGATCCGATGGATATTGAAGTGCTATTTCAAATTGATTATTGATTCTATCATGTCTTTGTTATTTGTGATCTTGCATGCTCTCCGTTGTCAGTAGATATCTTGGCCGAGTAGATGCTAGCAACTCCAAGAGGGAGTATTTATGCTCGATAGTGGGTTCATGCCTCTAGTAATCTGGGGAAGTGACATAAATCTCTAAGGTACTAGATGTGTTGTTGCTACTAGGGAGAAAACAGCAATCCTTTGTTCATAGAACAATTGTGTTGTTTACTTTACACGCAATGCGTAATGCAATTATCTTTTGCTTGCAACTTAATACTAGAGGGGGGTCGGACTGATAACCTGAAGGTGGATTATTAGTCATAGATGTAGTTGGATTACGGTCTATGTATAATGTTGTAATGCCCAATCAAATCTCATAGGAGTCAAGATGATTAGTATATGCATGTATGCTTTCTCGATGTTTCTCAATTGCCCCGATGTAATTTGTTCACCCAACGTGTCATCTATCTTAAGGAGAACCACCACTAGTGAACTATGGACCCCCGGTCCTTTCTTTTACCATCAATCTACAACTGTTCACTGCTTTCTATTTACTTTCTGCAAGCTTTTACTTTCTTCCACACTATACGTTTAATCCTTTGTTTTCAGCAAAACTGGTGAGATTGACAACCTCACTGTAAGTTGGGGGCAAAGTTCTGTGGTTGTGTTGTGCAGGATTCCAAGTTGGCAACAAAACCTTAGAGGTGTTTCCTTGCTCCTACTGGTTCAATAACCTTGGTTTCATAACTGAGGGAAACTTGATGCTGTGCTCATCATACCTTACTCTTGGGGTTCCCCAACGATCTCGAGATAACTTGGGCCATCAGAGCTCCAGGTAGAGGATTGCTAGATCATTTCTAGCCCGAAATGGGAGTGGAGAAAGTGACAGTTGGGTTAGGGACTATCCCGTGTCACTCCAATTATATATATCCCTAGTTGGGCTCAACGCTTGAGGCCCATCTAGGTTGTACCCCAATATTCATATGGATCCAATTCACATGGTCTCCTTTCCCTCAAGTGTGTGACCCTGTAGGTTCATGTACACCTGGACACGACTCGATTCACCATTATAAGTAGATAGCTGGTAGCGCATTCTAGCAAGATGTGCCAACTCCCAAGTGTCGTAAAGTATAGAAGACAACCATCAATCTGACTTTCGTCCAAGTCCCTTTGCCTCACTATATACCTTGTCGAGCTATAGGATGTGGTTTCCATCCCTTCAATGGCTCAAATCCATTCTTGTTCCATGATATATGATTCACTGGACTAACACTTAGTTTGACTCCTTGGTTAACACTTAACCAAGTCACGCATGTCCATGCTTCTGAGTCATATCACACAATAGGGACTAGAGCATATCTCTCCATTATGGAGGGACAAATCCCATCTTGGTAATCCACGTCACACAACTAGATTCACGAATGTCCCAAACTACTGCCCAGTTATGGCAAAACGTTTGACAGAACCTAAGTTGGTCGATCCATAACTCGGATCGTGCAATCATCTCAGGTCAAAGGATTCCATTGCTTAAGACTGAAAATGACAACTTGCTCATTGCATCTCAACTGTGGGTCGGTATGACTCGCTAAACTCTTTAGCCAAATCTGTGTAAGTCGGAATAGCATCAACATGCCCATGACAAGTGGAACATAGTCATCAGCCGACTTTCACATTGGTCTCAGTTGTGTGTCCAACACAACCTGAACAACCAAGCTAGTAGTTGTAGAGGTTGATCATCACTAACCCCTGATGGCTCAAAATATATTCGAGCTCGTTGGGAACCCCAAGAGGAAGGTATGATGAGCACAGCAGCAAGTTTTCCCTCAGTTATGAAACCAAGGTTATCGAACAAGTAGGAGCAAGGAAACAACTCCAAAGTGTTGTCTCCAACTTGGAATCCTGCACAACACAACCACAGAACTTTGCCTCAACTTATAGTGAGGTTGTCAATCTCACCGGTTTTGCTGAAAATAAAGGATTAAATGTATTGTGTGGAAGATTGTAATTGCTTGCAGAAAGTAAACAGTAAACAGTAAATAGTAGATGGTAGATTGATGGTAAAAGAATGGAACGGGGTCCATAGTTCACTAGAGGTGATTCTCCTTAAGATAGATGACATGTTGGGTGAACAAATTACAGCGGGGCAATTAACAGACACCGAGAAAGCATACATGCATATACTAATCATCTGGACTCCTATGAGATTTGATTAGGCATTACAACATTATACATAGACCATAATCCAACAGCATCTATGACTAATAATCCACCTTCAGGTTATCATCCGAACCCCCTCTAGTATTAAGTTGCAAGCAACAGATAATTGCATTAAGTAAAGTGTGTAAAGTAAACAATACGATTGTCCCATAGACAAAGGATTGATGTTTTCTCCCTAGTAGCAACAGCACATCTAGTACCTTAGAGATTCCTATCACTTCTCCAGATTACTAGAGGCATGAACCCACTATCGAGCATAAATACTCCCCCTTGGAGTTGCTAGCATCTACTTGGCCAAGATAGCTACTAACAACGGAAAGCATGCAAGATCACAAATAGCATAGACATGATAGAATCAATAATCAATCTGAAATAGCATCTCAATATCCATCGGATCCCTGCAAACACAACATGTAAGATTACAAATAGATGATCTTGATCATGAATAGAGCTCACAAGATCTAAACATGGTAGCACAAAAGAAGAACCAACCATCTAGCTACTACATGGACCCATAGTCCAGGGATTAACTACTCACGCATCACACCAGAGGTATTCATGGTGATGAAGAAGGCCTCTAGGGTGATCTCTACCCTCCGGCAGGGTGTCGGGAAGAGCTTCAGATGCCTCCCTATCTAGGGATGGATATGACGGCGGCTATAGACTCTTTAGTGGAATTTTGATCGGGTACTTAGGGTTTTCGTCCCGGGAGGCTTTTATACGCAAAGGGGCGAGGTCGGTGGAGGCTCGAGGTGCCCACATTAGGTAGCGGTGTGCCTAGGGCTGGCCGCGCCACCCTAGGGTGTGGCCGCCTCGTGGCCCCCCTCGGCTGCCCTCTAGACTCCATGTTGCTTCGGGTAAAATATTGACTTTGGCTTTTGTCCGGTCCAATTCAGAGAATATTTCCTTACTAGCTTTTCTAAAACCAAAAACAGCAGAAAGTAGGCAACTAGCACTATGGCATCTTGTTAATAGGTTAGTTCCAGAAAATGTGTAAAAGTACTCCAAAGTGTGGACAAAACATAAGAAAGTAGATATAAAACAAGCATGGAACATCAAAAATTATAGATACGTTTACGACGTATCAACATCCCCAAGCTTAACTCCTGCTCGTCCTCGAGTAGGTAAGTGATAAAAAGAATAATTTTTGAGGTGACATGCACCATCACAATCTTGATCAAGGTATTTGTAAAACATTGATAGATGGAATCATAGTACTCTAACATAGCATGAAAGATATAGTTCTAACAATAAGACATAACAACTATGTTGTAACATAAAAAGGTACAAACAAAAGATTCATGAATAACAATGCTTTGAAAGACGTTTGTTTGTTTCACATATAGAAAACATAATGAGAATGGTATTCAGCTTGTCCCTCATAGTGTAGCAAAACATAAATGCATAGGACACCTTCAAAGTTCATAAGGGTGACTAGATACAAATAGTTTAAGAACAAGCAATATCAAAGTTATGAATCAATCAACAAGTTTTGGGACAATGCACATTAAACTAAGAATGACCACTATGCTCACTCAATAGGTGCATAAAGATAGAAGATGGATACTCAACATAAAAGTAAAAGAAAGGCCCTTCATAGAAGGAATCAAGGATTCAAGTCTCATAAAGAGCTTCCAAAAATTATGGTACTTATTAGCTTTCAGCTCTCATTGCCCCTATCATAAGCATCTTTAGGTGATTAAGGTTAAAGTGAGCAAATATGAGGATATGCTTGACAAGTTATAAGCTGAAAATCTCATGCCCCTTTCTTACGAGGACCGTTCCTCATGCTACTCAACTTTAGTCACAGGTAAGTTCTTGTCATTGTAAGTACATATGTATCATAGAGAACCGCCAACGGCGTACCCCTTTCCTGATGATACAGAAGCTTTCCCATATCAAAATGACAAGGCAAGTAGACAATGAGCATCTTAGTGATCCTTTTATTTCCTATTTGCATAGTTTTTTTCTTTCCTATTTGCATAGGTTTTTTTATTGAGGATGCTTCACAGATTGCTCACTATGGTTACGCTGCATGTTTCCACCATGATTAGGCATGACTTAGACTAGCCGCCCAGGCGTTTATCTAACACATATACGAACTCCATGAGCCTTACAAGCTCCCCTTTTATTTCACAACGTTGGGATCCATAAGGAAAAGAACATGATATCAACTAAATAAAGTGCAATGTTGAAAGCATTCCCCATGGTAACATGGTTCTGCTAATCCACAACTGACAAAATGCAAGCATATACGCAACATAGATGGGAACAATGGTTCAAGTTTATTAAGTGCAAGAAAGTAAAGTGTCCCATCAAGTTCGTGAGAGCTTTAATCACTATTTTTCACATAACAAGTTTAATTCGGAAGGTAGATAAAAACATGAATATACTTGGAATAGCAATAATGCTAATAGGTAGGTATGGTGGACTCTTTGGAATAACTTGGTTTTATTTGGAGTTGGATGCATGAGTGGAACTCATACTTGGCACATGTGGAGGCTAGCAAAAGACTGGGAGCGACCAACTAAGAGAGCAATAATGGTCATAATCATGCAAAGCGACAAAACATTATTAATTAAAGCATAAAGTGATATTACAAGTCGAAAACTAAATGATCATAGAGGCTATGGTGACTTGGTATAGTCTTAACATGGTGTGAGCATGCGCCAAGTCAACCCAAATAAAGCATCAAAGGAGAATACCACAATATTATGCTTTTATATGCTAAAACAACGCATGATTCTTTCAAGGCACATTAAGCAATCTCAATTGTTTGTAACAAGTCATGCTACAGCAATAATTACTAAGAATAAAGTCAAAGCAATATCAAACATGACATGATAAAGTCTAGGTCACAGTCAAAAACAAGCTCCTTTTATACCACTGATAAGCATGAACTTTCCTACTCTTTTCCAATCCAAATCAACTTATTTGAAACTATGTATGAATGCGGGGGTCCAACCAATTTATTAAAGCAAACTAAGCAAAATAAAACTAAAAACAAAAACGAAGACGCTCCAATAACAACACAATTGTGCATGAAACAATAAAAATGAAGTGTTTGGAAGAAAACCTGAGATTTTTATTGACGAAGAAGGGGGTGCCTTGGGCATCCCCAAGCTTTGACGCTTGTACTTCTTTAATATTTCTTGGGGTGAAACGGGTGGAATCCCGAAGCTTGAGCTTTTTTCCATACTTCATCTTATCACATTGTTCTTCCCTACACTTTAAAGTTTCCATCATACAAAACTTCACACAATCTTCATTAGCAACATTAGTGTACTTAAGATAATAAGTCTTTAGGTTCAGTTTCAACACAAGTAAAACTTCCATTAAAACACAAGCTACTGTAACAATTCCTTTTAAAAGTTCAAATGATCAAGGATAACTCAAAGAGAAAGAGATTAAGAGGCAAATGCAATAATGGCAGAAATCTATCAAAACATACCAGTAGGTAAAAACCAATTTTTTCGAAGACCTTCTATTGCTCAAATAGAAAAGTGTTAAACTAATGAAAGTTGGATAATAACCTGGGCAGAAGCACAAAAAATTACAGCTCAATCCGACATACAGAGATTTTTCACGAATTTTTACAGCGAAGCACAAAAAACTGTTTCGGGGCAGCAACTTTCCCAAGCCTTACTTCTCTCTCATTAGAGGTTACTCTTGGCACAAAAACCACACAAAAAGGATAAGGAGAGGTTATTACAGAGGCAATAACTTCCAAGACTCAACAAAACAAAAATTTATTGACTATTTTTTTTGGTTATCTCCCAATAAGTGCTTTTCTTTAATGCCTTTGAGCTAGGCATAAGAAGCAAGATTCAAGTATTTTCAAATGAAGAAGCATTAAGATAAAATTTTGTTTTAATACGAGAGGCAAAAGGAATCTTCTCTCTCTTATTAGGGAAGTATTCTATACCTTTCTTGAGTGGGAATTGATATTTAATGGTGCCTTCTTTCATATCAATAATGGCACTAACAGTTCTAAGAAAAGGTCTTCCCAAAATAATAGGACAAGAAGCATTGCATTCAACATCCAAAACATAGAAATCAATGGGGACATGGGTATTGTTAACCATAATAAGAACATCATTAATACTCCCCATGAGTTTCTTTTTAGCATTATCATCAAGTTGGACATTTAAATAACAATTTGCCAATGGTGGCAAATCAAGCATTTCATAAATCTTTCTAGGCATAATATAAACACTACTATCAAGGTCACATAGAGCTTTGAGATCAAAATCATTCACTTTCATATTAATGATGGGTTCCCAACCATCTTCTAATTTCATAGGAATAGAAGCTTTATGTTTCATCTTTTCATCTTTAATTTTTATGAGAGCATCAGTAATGTGTTTTGTAAAGGCCATATTCATAGCACTAGCATGAGGACTTTTAGCAAGATTTTGTAGGAAAATAATTACTTTAGAGATATTGCAACCATCAAGATCAAAATCATAATTACCATCCAAGGTAGTAGAGCTATTGTTTCCCATATTTCGAAGAATTTCAGCATTCTTATTAGAAAAGGTTCCATTGGTTTTAGGAATTATTACAGAAGGAATGGGGACTTCATGTGGTTTGCTAGCATCAACATTAGTGGTGGTGATAGTACACATACTACTATTTCTAGCAATTTCATCTTCTCTTTCCCACTTAGCATGCAATTCAGCTAACAGTCTAACATTTTCATCAATTCTAACTTGTATGGCATTAGTAGCAGCAAAGGGATTTTCAATGGTTTCAGGTTTAGCAGCCATTTTATTAATCAAAGAGGATTATGCTTCAGACAAAGATGATATATTTCTTTCAGCATTAGAGAGTTTTTCCTCAATAGTTTTATTGAAAGCAGTTTGTTACTAGAAAAATCTTTAAGCATGACTTCAAGTTCAGAGGGTGCACTTCTATTGTTGTTGTAGGAATTTCCATAAGCATTACCATTATTGGGAGGATATGGCCTATAATTATTATTACCAAAATTATTTATGTAGGCATTGTTGCTAAAATTGTTATTTCTAATAAAGTTCACATCAACTTGCTCTTCTTGAGCAACCAAAGAAGCTAAGGGAGCATGATTTGGATCAATATGAGCTTTCCCATTAACAAGCATAGGCATAATAACATCAATTTTATCACTCAAGGGGGAGATTTCTTCAACATAATATACCTTCTTACCTTGCAGAGCTCTCTCAGTGTGCCATTCAGAATAGTTAACCATCATATTATTAAGGAGCTTTGTTGCAGCACCCAAAGTAATGGTCATAAAGGTACCTCCAGCAGCATAATCCAGCAGATTTATTAAAGAATAATTCAGTCCTGCATAAAAGGTTTGGATAATCATCCAAGCAGTCAGTCCATGAGTGGGACAATTCTTTACCAAAGATTTCATTCTTTCCCAAGCTTGAGAAACATGTTCATTATCAGATTGTTTAAATTTCATTATTTCACTTGTCATAGATATAATATTAGTATGAGGATAGTATTTTCCAATGAAAGCATCTTTGCATTTAGTCCAAGAATCAATACTATTTCTAGTTAGGGATAACAACCATTCTTTAGCTTTTCCTCTCAAAGAGAAGGAAACAATTTAAGCTTAATAATATCTCCATCTATATTCCTATATTTTTGCATCTCACAAAGTTCAGAAACACTAGAAAAAGCGTGCGTGTTTCAGAGCTCGCCCCACAATCGCTGCTATCCCTGCACGTGGCGTCCTGGGAGTTCTTCGCGCGCTGTCCCAGGCCTTTCATGCGCGACACGTGGTGCTTAGAGAGAGAGGTCGATGTCCTTTTTCCCTTTCTCTTTTAGATTCAAATACAAAAATCTGATATCTTTTAAACGAATTGGCCAAACCGAGATCCGTTTTCACGGTTGTACTAGTCGTGTCGAGATCTACAAAACTAGATCCCATGTTGATAGGTTTGATGAAGTTTGATTTTGCACTGCCTTTTGACCTACGTTGCACTGTCTTCGGCTGTGGTGCACGGCACGACGTTCTGGCGGTGCACGGTCGATGCACTGCCTTTTTCTTCTGTATTGCACTGCCTCAGTCGTGGTGTACGGAACGATGTCCTGGCAGTGCACTATCGGCGCACTGCCTTTTTGTATTACATTGCACTGCCTTCGGGCGCAGTGTACTCGTGCACTGCCTTTTTGTGTTGCGTTGCACTGCCTTCGGTTGTAGTGCATGGGACGATATCCTGGCAGTGCATGGGTTGTGCACTGCCTGTTTGTACTGTGTTGCACTGCCTTCAGGCGCAGTGCACGGCGAGATATCCTGGCAGTGCACTACTCGTGCACTGCTTTTTTCTGTTGCGTTGCACTGCCTTTGGTCACAGTGCACGGGACGATGTCTTGGTAGTGCACGGGTCATGCACTGCCTGTTTACACTGTGTTGCACTGCCTTCAGACGTAGTGCACGACAAGGTATCTTGCCAGTGTACTACTTGTGCACTGACTTGTTGTGTTGTGTTGCACTGTCTTCAGTCGCAGTGCACGAGACAATGTACTAGCAGTGCACCGGTTGTGCACTGACTGTTTATACTGTGTTGTGCTGCCTCTGATCGCAGTGCACGAGACGATCTAGTGGTAGTGCACAGTTTTTTTCTTTTTCTCTTTTTTTCCACGGTGCACTACTCATTTTCATATACTGCTCACATATTTTTTGTCGTGAATATTTTCGGTACCACGTGCGCCCAATAGCAGAATACCAGTACACGAGCAGAGAAACAACGTGGCCACGTGGCAATCAAGGAGAGCAAGAGGGGTCTACTGCGTGCATGTGCATCCGTCCGCATGTTGCCGTCCTCTCTAGAGCGCGCGCGAGCGCTAGTCTTCCCCCACAAAGTTCAATAAAATTATTAAGGTGAGCAGTAGCATCTTTAGTACCAACACCAGAAAATTGTTCTTTCATAACAAGATTCAGCAAAGCAGGTTTAATTTCAAAGAAAGTAGCTTCAGGAACAGGTGGAGCAATAGGTGTGCACATGAAATCATTGTTGTTGGTGCTAGTTAAGTCACACAACTTAGTGTTTTCAAGAGTAGTCATTTTTTGCATTTTTATAAAAGGAAGCAAACTAGTACAACTATTTTTTTGTGTTTTTGATAAAAGAAACAAGCAAACAAAGCAAAAATAAACTAAGCAAAACAAAAAACAAAGTAGAGAGATTGGTTGTGAGAGACTCCCCTTGTGAAGATGTCCTTGACTCCCCGGTAACGGTGCCAGAAAAAAGGCTTGATGGCTCAAAATATATTCGAGCTCGTTGGGAACCCCAAGAGAAAGGTATGATGAGCACAACAGCAAGTTTTTCCCCAGTTATGAAACCAAGGTTATCGAACCAGTAGGATTAAACATATTGGGTGGAAGATAGTAATTGCTTGCAGAAAGTAAATAGTAGATGGTAGATTGATGGTAAAAGAATGGACCAGGGTCCATAGTTCACTAGAGGTGATTCTCCTTAAGATAGTTGACATGTTGGGTGAACAAATTACAGCGGGGCAATTAACAGACACCGAGAAAGCATACATGCATATAATAATCATCTTGACTCCTATGAGATTTGATTGGGCATTACAACATTATACATAGACCGTAATCCAACTGCATCTATGACTAATAATCCACCTTTAGGTTATCATCCAAACCCCCTCTAGTATTAAGTTGCAAGTAACAGATAATTGCATTAAGCAAAGTGTGTAAAGTAAACAATAATATTGTCCCATGAACAAAGGATTGATGTTTTCTCCCTAGTAGCAATAACACATCTAGTACCTTAGAGATTCCTGTCACTTTCCCAGATTACTAGAGGTATGAACCCACTATCGAGCATAAATACTCCCTCTTGGAGTTGCTAGCATCTACTTGGCCAAGATAGCTACTAACAACGGAAAGCATGCAAGATCACAAATAACATAGACATGATAGAATCAATAATCAATCTGAAATAGCATCTCAATATCCATCGGATCCCCGCAAACACAATATATAAGATTACAAATAGATGACCTTGATCATGAACGGAGCTCACAAGATCTAAACATGGTAGCACAATGGAGGAGAACCAACCATCTAGCTACTACATGGACCCGTAGTCCAGGGATGAACTACTCACGCATTACACCGGAGGCAGTCATGGTGATGAAGAAGGGTACTTCATCATTGCTTGGCGGCCCTCTAGTTCCTTCAAGTTGTTCTCATTGAATCCGTAGGGGTTCGCCACCACGACCTTTTTGTCATCCTCGATGGTGACGGTGACGTGAGCTTTAGGGGCATCATCTTGAATATATCATTGTAACGTATGTTGAACTTGTCCGCAGGAAATGTAGTGTTCCAATGAATACCCAACGATGACACACGCACATGAAAGATCAGGAGAAGATGTCCTAACTTCAGCGCTGCTCTCTCCTTTTTGAGAACTGTGTCATTTAGAATTCTGAGTTTCACGTCGGCGTTGTTGTATCTATCTAGTGAAAGGATGCTCTATCCGGCTATATGCATGATCGCCTTTTCCCGTAGATGACCCTCTGATTCACCTGATCCATCGGGGCGACAATACGGATGCTTAGGAGCTGGCTAGCTAGTGTTGCTAGCCTTGGGCACCTTTGCATATTTTGGCTACTTCATGTGCTTCTTCGACTTTTACAGTACTAGAGGACTTACCATTGCTCCCTTGGCAACGTTTAGAAATGTGTTTGGACCGTTGATCTTATTCCACTAGGTATCATGTTGGGTGTACTGCTCTAGTGTATGATCATCAAACAGATTATTCACATAAGTTTTAACATGGTCAGTTGTTGATACTTCGAGTTGGGTGAGAAATTCTAGTTGTGATGGTACTTCGATTTGGGAGAGAAATTCTGGTTGAGATGATGATGCTTCAGGTAGGAATGGTGGTCCTTGTGGTTGATACCCGCCAGCTACAAGCATATCGATGGGACTCGCCAACTGCAAGTATAATATATTGACAAACTATATACAAATTTCAAACAAAATTTTGGCATGATCTTTACTAAAAATAGGACATATGAGTGCCAAAATTTATGAAATAGAAATTAATCGACATTTCATTTAAGATTATGGCAACTCTAGTATATTCCCTACAAATACAAACATATAGAAAACGCGAAGGTTGCCTCATCCACACATAATCGAGCAGACCCGAATATCTATATCATATCAATAGATATCACCATTTGCAAATTCACAAATTCACCACTTTTAATTTGCACCATTTGCAAATCAACCAATATCCACATGCAGCACACAAATATTCATCAATAACTGAAGTGGCAGCAGTGTCTTTGCTCACCTATGGGGACGGTGGCGGCTGAGCTGGGCTAGGCGGGGCGGGGCTTGGCCGGTGGCGGCGAGAAAGCGGGGGCGATCTCGTACCGCAGTGCCAGTGGATCCATCATGGTAAGGAAGTAGAGATGATAGGGTCACCGTGGACCGGTGCGGGGCGGGGCCGGTTGCGGCGGGGCTCGGCCAGCAGCAGGGCTGACCAGGGCGCGGCGGCACGGGCGGCGGTGACATCGGGGAACAAGCGGGAAGAAGGTGTGTGTGTAGTGCGGGAGAGTGAAAACAAAGGAACCACCACCGTGCGGGGCGCAGGCCTCTAAAATTTTGGATGTTACAATGGTGGCGTCTAAACTTTCCTGGACGCCACCACCACAAAGTAGTTGAGACATTCAAAGTAAAATGGATGCCACCATTAAACTGTAGTTGAGGTGTTCAAACTACAAGGATGCCACCACTAAAGTTTTTCACAGAAATAATATTTGTAATTAAAAACATAACTATGTTTTTTTTTCAACCTTGCATAGAACTAGGTTTGTTTATAAAAAATAATTTAGTTTATCAAAAACAAGGTCTTGGATAGATTCCAACACTCTGAACCGTCTTCTCCGACGAATCCCTCAACCCGTGGGCCCCGGATCATCTACCTCTCCAAATCTCATCGAACACAGGTACACCAATGGATTTTTCTCTTGCTTTGTGTTTGCATAGGCCACATGAACACAATTTTTTTGGGTTACTAGGCCATAGAATTTACTCTGGTACACCCGCAATGGGAGTTTCCCACTTAAAAACCCTAGAACTAGTGCATGCATGTCTATGTGACACACCCGAGAGTTGGTTATTGGCTATTACATCCTTTAAAAATGTCTATGAACACATAGTAGGCTCACATGCAAGGTTTGGATGGATTCTAACGCTCAGAACCATCTTCTCCGACGAATCCCTCAACCCGCTAGGCCTGGGTCGTATTACCCTTCAAATCGCATCGAACCCGGGTCCATCGATGGACTTTTATCTTGTTTTGTGTTTGCATAGGCCATAGGAACACAGAGAAGCACAAAAATTCATATTAGATGCACCTAGACTATTAGTTAATTGTGGGTCCTACCATTGTAGTGGCATTTAGCATCAGTCAAACACCGCTACTAGTTGACAGGTTGTTATGGCGTTAAAAGTTTTTGAACGTTGTTAGTATTTTCGTAGTAGCGGCGTTCAATTATACCGAACGTCTAGGATATTTTGGTCACGGCTCGCATCATGGTCCCCACTTAGTGTGGGCATTCGCGATTCCTCAAACGCCGGGATTACTAATTAGTGTCGGTGTTCGGCTTTTGTTGAACGCCACGACTATTTTTCCCTAGAGTGGTGATGCCCATATTATTCCACACGCCACTAGAAAAATGACTGCTATTAGTATTTCCTACTAGTGTTATCTAATCGGAGGCAGATTGATGGCCTTTAAACTCAAAAATAAAAAGTTGGGTGAAATTTAACAATACGGTAATGTCGTTGGATGCAAAGGGGTAATGAAGATCATGGCCATTGTCTTATCTTGTTTTGTTGCTGGATTGCTCTTCACGAAACAGTAACAGAGGAAGACGTTAGTCGACATTAAATAGGTCCAAGGATTTCGGGACTAGAACATTGTCGTTGCACCGTTTCGTACCTAGGGCTCTGGCGATAGCTAGGGTGACTAGGGCTTGCTTCCTCTTCCGCCGATCTTGATCGGCAGGGAGTCTCCTTCTTCGAGCTTGTCTCGTTTCCCTTGATCCCTAGGGCCCCAAGTCTAGTTCCGTTTCGTTTCCCTAGATTTTTGGTAGACAATCTCGTTCGAGGTGGGCTAGGTCTCGGTGTCGTCTTCTTCGGCAAACTCAACGAATATGGCAGAAGGTTCTGGAGCAAAGAAGGGTGAGGCGGTCGATGATCTGCTTCAGAGGTTGGGTATAGAGGATGATGAGTTCGATAATCTAGTATTTGAGGATGAAGAGGGTGTCCCTAAGGACTACATCAAGTGGATGGCACTAACTAGGGTTCATACCACCAATTTCTTCAGCCCTCAGACTTTTGAACTACACATGATGGCAGCTTGGAGTCCAGCAAGAGAAGTGAAGTTTCAACACCTGGAAGGAAACACTTTTACTATCCAATGTTTTTGCCTAGGGGACTGGCTGAAGGTTGAGAAGGAGGTTCGTGGTTGTTCAGAAAATTTGTGGTCTTCACAGAACCATATGATGGGTTCTCAGCTCCTGATTCTGTGGATATTAATTATTTCACTACATGGGTTCAGATCCATAAGATGCCACAGGGATATCATGAAAAAAACCTTCTTATGAACTTAACAAAGAAGATTGGGAAGGTAGTGGAAGTCCAAATAGATGTTCAAGGAGCGGGCAATTTTGTTCGTGTCCATATTAGGATGGATGTGAGGAAAACTCTGGCCCGGTTTGTGTCGATGTCGAGAGGTGGATGAAAGGGCCTGTATGCCCCCAAGTGTGGTTTTGGTAATTAATGACAATCTTTATGGACTAATGTGTAAATTGAGTTTCACTTGTAGGTTGTCCATTGGCATCGATTGGACCATGTGTTGGTTTCAAGATTGAAAAAGAAGAAGCAATGTCCAAGGTCTTTGTGCCTATAGGAATCGAGTATAAGAAGAAGAAGATCAAGTATGTATTGAAGAAGAAGAATAATAATAAGAAGATGGAGTTCCTTATGGTCCTTCAAGACATCATCAAGAAATGAAGGGCGATCTCAAGGTGCGCCATCTCTAGAAGATCACATTCTTGAAGCTTGCCATCCTCGGTGATCATGGAGTGATGAAGACAAGTTCAAAGAAGAGGTTTCCTTGAGTATGGGGGAGCAATTCACAAGTCTTCATTAAGAAAAGAGCAAGCAATCGCAATCAAGAAAGGCGATCCATCTTGAGAAGAACAAGGCGGTCTATGTCAAGCTCAAGTGGAATTCTTAAGCCAAAGGTATGATCTTGATAACTTTTCTATTTTACCTGTCTCTTGTAGTCTTGGGAGACCGGGTTTAGAATAGATAGATGTACTATCAAGAGGGCTTCTCGAGTGGGTGACTCGATTGCATCCTTCGGAGAGAACTCAAACCTTTGCATTATTGGTTTGGATCTTGTCCATGTGGGGAACTAGATCTTGTGTTTATCATCATAACAAGCTCTAGTTCATCAAAAACAGGTTTCCCTTAAATATCTTATTGCGTTTTTGATCTTGCGGGTTTTCCGGATCTACACCTTGGGAGAGATCTCACATATATACTTGATATTTTTCCCTTAGTGGTATCCAATATTTCACCTTTTGTTGGGTTCTACTCTTTATTATCTTTCCAACAAAATTGGTTTCATCCTAATTAGAGTTTCCAAGCTCAACTTCTTGCGTTTTGGGTTTTGGAGGTTTTAACGTTTTATCACTTGTAGAGAGGTCATACCTTTCTCCATTTTAGTTTTATTCTCTCATGTTGTATTATGATGTTTATTTTCATAATCTTATATAACTTATTGTTCTCTTCAAAACGAGATCAAAATCATCGAAATCGGAGTCCCGAGTCAAAAGTTCTTAATATTTTCGTGCATGATGTCTAGCGTTTTTTCCTGGGTGGAAGTTCCAGCCCAAGTTCTGGTCCTACTTCTGACGAGAGTGCGTTTCCTCTCTATTTTTTGTGTTCCTATTTACCGGTAGTACCGGTGGAACACCGGTAGTTCCGGTGGTGCGCGGGTCTGGCCCAAACGGGCAAGTTTCTCTTGCCCTATTTAAGGGCCCCCTCTTCCCCAATGTTTTCCCAACTTTTGAGGTCATTTTTGCTAGCTCTTTCACTCTCTCTCCTCCATTGTTGATCTTCAAAAGTTCGCCCTCTTCCCTTGTCCCTCCCATGATTCTTGCATCTTTATGAGGGATTTGAGAGAGGAGATCTAGATCTACAACCCCACCAAACCAAATCCCTTCTTTGTGAAGGAATCTTTGGGATCTAAATCTTGGAGAGTTTTCTGTTCTCCTTTTGTGTTCTTCATCTCTTATTTCCCAATAGCTTTTGTAGCTTTGGTGGAATTTGAGAGTGAAGGATTTGCCTCTTGCATTTGGTGCATAGGTTGAGTTCTCCTCGGAGATTTAGCGAGTTCAAGCTCTTGGGCTTGTTTATCTTGGGTTCTTGGAACCCTAGACGGTTGTGTGGAGTTTTGGTGTGTTCTTGAGGCCTCCAATTGAGTTGTGGAGATTCCTCAAGCTTGTGGCTTGTTGTGGCCTTGTGGATCCTTTGTAGTGTTTCTTGGGAGCCCTCCAATTGAGTTGTGGAGATTGCCCCAAGCCTTGTACGCGTTCGGTGACCACCCTCAAGTGTCCCATAGTGGATCATGAGTAGGCCTTTCTGGCGAGCTCACGGGAGAATAGGGTGAGCCTTTTGTGGCATCAGTGAGTTGCGTTCCTTTGCATCTTGGGGTGAGGCCTTGTGTGGCATTGGGGAGCATCGAGCCACCACACCTTAAGGTGAGCCATTTGTGGCGTTCGGAGTACATTGCACCATCGCACCTCTCCAACAGAGAGGTAGCCTCTTTGGAAGTAAACTTCAGGATAACAAATCATCGCCTTCGTGTTCATCGGTTATCTCTCAACCGAGCCCTTTACTTATGCAATTTACATTGTGATAGCCATCATGCTTGAAGTATTAAATCTTGCTATCACCTTGTTGCTTGTCTTGCTTAGCAAAGGTTGTTGTTAAACTTATTGAACCTAGTGAATGTAGGTTTTGGCTTGATAAATTAAACGTTAGTTTTATTCCTTATTTATTAGAGTCTAAACCGTAATAATTTGAAAATGCCTATTCACCCCCTCTAGGCGACATCCATTTCCCTTTCAATTGGTATCAGAGCGAGGTCTCTTGCTTCTTAGGCTTCACCGCCTCGAGAGTAAAGATGTCTCTGAGGGGTTTAGTGCACTCTCGCACATTTACATTTGATGGCACAAATAATGATGGTTGGCGAATTCGCATGCTTAGTCATTTCCAGGTCATTGACCCAAATATTGAGCGAATTCTAGATGTGGGCTTGTATCCTCCTAAGGATCCCCAAAATCTATCTTTGGAGGAGACAAACTCTTATATCGAAGCTCAAGCATCTAATGTGCTTGTTAATGTTGTGAGCTTTGTATTTCTTTCCTCAATCATGCCTTTTCGGAATGCTCATGATATTTGGACCAAGCTTCAAGCAAAATATGGTGTGTCCAAACTTATTCACGATGATTGGGTTCCCTCCACCTCCGGCCGTGATGAGTTCTCATCTTCTTCCACTACACCTACATGTGATTTTTCACAAGGTAACGATATGGCGAGTAGTGATAGAACTTGCAATGTGGATAGTGAGCTTGTCATTCATGATTCTTCATATCTATCTCATTGCAATGTTGTATCTTTGGACATCAACACTTGTAGGACTATATATGACTTACATCCTAGAGTCAATTGTCCTTACATATCATGTAGAAATGGATTGAATATATCTCATGATGATATGCTTGCTTTGCCTTGTTGCCATGATAAATGTGCTTCTATTTCCTCTAGAACTTGTGTTGCTAACCATGTAGAGGAAATTGAAGAATGTGTGGGACAAGGAAAGGTTGTGATTGGAGCTTCAAGTGTTCCCCCATCATCACCTTCTCCCAACATTCACTTATGCCTCATGGCTAAGGAATCAAAGGTAAATTCTCCTTTGGATCCCAATGCACCTCATGATGATGTGAATGTTGACTTAGATGAAGTAGATGATGATGTTGCTTCTTTAAAATAGAAAGGGGAGCTAGTCCTTCGTGCTCTACACAAAAATAAATGCTTGCTCTACTTTCGTTGAAATCTTGAACTTTGCCATTGAAAGTAAGCAACTAATTTATGAGCATGAGGACACAATTGAAAAAATGAGTAGTCTTGAGCGTGAGTATGCTAATGACATTGCAAACCTAAATGAAGATCTTGAAGAGGAACAAACCACCAAGGAATCTCTTGAGGAGACTTTTGCTCTAGAGCTATCTAGAGTGAAGAAATCTCATGATAGAGAATTTGAGGTGGTAAGTGCCCTCCAAATTAAAAATGATGAGCTTGAAGTTGCTTATGCTAAACTTCTTCAGGATTTTGAGCACCTCAACAATGGATCTAGGGTCATAAAGGGGGAGCTCATCAAACTCACCGAGTCAATGAGCAACTTAAAGCTTCTTATTCAAAAAAAGATTGTCAAGTTGCCCTCACCTCTTACTACTATTGATGATGCTTGTACTACTAACTCTACTTCTTGTGAAGCATCTATTTTGAAGGAGAATGTTGAGCTAGAAGCTCAACTTTCTTTGCTAACTAGAAACTATGGGAAATTGTAAGAGAGTCATGCTAAGTTCTCAAGCTCGCATGAGGACCTTCTAGTTTCCCATGGTAGTCTAAAGTTGGCTCATGAGGCTATTTTTTCAAAGGAAACATCTAGTATGCCTCATGTGGACATAAGCACTACATCTACTCCTAGTGTCATATTTCCATGTGCTAGTCCTTGTGATTCATCATCTCATAACCATGATATATCTTGTGATGAATTGCATCCCTTGCATTGCTTCTATAACAATGTAGCATCTACTTCCTCTAGTATTGTTGTTGATACTAACCATGTAGAGGAAAACAAGAAGCTCAAGGCTCAAGTCACTTCTTTGAAGAATGACTTGAAGAAGTGTCATGAAGGGAAGACCACATTCAAGAACATCTTGGGTGTGCGAAGATCCCCATATGACAAGAGTGGGCTTGGATTAAACTCCAACATCAAGAACAAGCCGACCAACAAGTTGAAGCATAAGGGCAACAAGAAGAATGGCCAATGTCAAGTGATGAATCTGGCCAACATTGTGTGCTTCAAGTGTAAGGAAGAAGGGCACCATGTGAGATCTTGCCCATTGAAGAAGAAGTCTCCTGGTGAGAAGCAACAAAGGAAGCGGCCTCAAGCTCCACCTCAAGCTAGAAATGGACATGTTCCCAAGTTGCCTCAAGTTCTTCTTCATGGTGCGGCATCTCCCAAGAAGAAATATATCAAGATAAGAACTTGCTACATTTGCCGCGAGAAGGGGCACCTTTCTTCCTCATGCACCATGGGTAACTTCTTAGGACCCAACTTGGTTGGGGACCAATGATGTCTACGCACTTCTATTCCTGTAGACAGTTGTTGGGCCTCCAAGTGCAGAGGTTTGTAGAACAGCAGCAAGTTTTCCCTTAAGTGGATCACCCAAGGTTTATCGAACTCAGGGAGGAAGTGGTCAAATGTATTCCCTCTCAAGCAACCCTGCAATCAAGATACAAGAAGTCTCTTGTGTCCCCAACACACCCAATACACTTGTCAGGTGTATAGGTGCACTAGTCCGGCGAAGAGATAGTGAAATACAAGTGGTATGGATAATTATAAGTGGTAACGGTGCTAGAAAATATCTTGATGGCGTGTGGTTGACGTGGGAAAAGACTAAAGGAAAACGGAAATAAAGATGGAAGCAAGCAAACATGTAACAGATCTAATTGCAAACGGTGTTTCAATGCTTAGAAACAAGGCCTAGGGATCATACTTTCACTAGTGAACACTCTCATATAAATATCTTCTCTTTATGATACTACTCTTAACTACTCTCCGGTTGGACACTCTAATCCATGGTAGGGCTATAACAGCACACCTCAAAGTAAGCCTTTCCCATCTAGAAAACCCGACACTGTCACCTTGAGCACTAGATGGTTCCAACAAACACCACAATTTCATAGAGACATCCAACTCCAAATATAACTCATAACAAGTATTTGTAATATCTAGCCTAAGTGCCACCATGCTGTGCATGATGTCACTTTCACACACATAGGGAGAGCAGAGAGCATAAAAAACTTGAGTAGCAAGGTAGATCTATAGATTACAAGCTCATGGTCACAATAAGATCATGCATAGAGAGAGAGATGAACACATAGCTACCGGTAGAACCCTTAGCCTCGAGAGATAACTACTCCCTCCTCATCATGGGAATCAGCAACGGCGATGGCGATGGTGGTGGAGATCGATGGAGATGGCTCCGGGGGCACTTCCCCATCCTGGCAGGGTGCCGGAATAGAGACTTGCTGTCCCCTGAATCTCCCCTTCGGTTGTGGCGGCGCTGCGGAACTTTTCGTGGATTTCTGATTGACGATTTAGGGTTTTCGCATCGGGAGGAATATATAGGCGAAAGGGCAAGGTCGGTGGAGGCCAGAGGGGCCCACACCACCTGGTGGCGCGGCCATGGGGGACCCGCGCCACCCTATGGTGTGGCTGGCCCCTGGCCCCTCTCCGTCTCGTCTTCTGGCTCCAAGTGTCCCTTGGTAAAATAATAACTTTGGCTTTTGTCCCGTCCAATTCCGACAATATTCATTTTCTGACTTCCTGGAACTAAAAACAGCAGAAAACAGGCAACTGGCACTGTGGCATCTTGTTAATAGGTTAGTCCAAGAAATCATATGAAAAGTACTCCAAAGTTGGAACAAAACACAAGAAAGTAGATAAAACCAAGCATGGAACATCAAAAATTATAGATACATTTGCAATGTATCAACATCCCCAAGCTTAACTCCTGCTCGTCCTCGAGTAGGTAAGTGATAAAAAGAAAGAATAATTTTTGAGGTGACATGCACCATCATAAACTTGATCAAAGTATTTGTAAAACATTGATAGCTGGGATCATAGTACTTCAATCATAACATGAAGGATAAAGTTCTAGCAATAAGACCTAGCAACTATGTTGCAACATGAAAAGGCACAAACAAAAGATTCATGAATAACAATGCTTTGCAAGACGTTTGTTTGTTTCACATAAAGAAAACATAGCATAGTGGCATTCAGCTTGTCCCTCATAGAGTAGCAAACATAAATGCATAGGACACCTTCAAAGTTCATAAGAGTGACTAGATACAAATAGTTTAAAACAAGCAATATCAAGGTATGCATCAATCAACAAGTCTTGGGACAATGCACATAGAACTAAGAATGGCCAGTATGCTCTCAAAGAAGGTGCATAAAGATAGAAGGTGGAGACTCAACATAGAAGTAAAAGAAAGGCCTTCATAGAAGGAAGCAGGGATTCAAGTCTCATAAAGAGCTTCCAAAAATTATGGTACTTATTAGCTTTCAGCTCTCATTGCCCCTATCATAAGCATCTTTAAGTGATTAAGGTTAAAGTGACACAACTAAGAGGATATGCTTGACAAGTTATAATCCAAAATCTCATGCCCCTTACTTATGAAGACCGAACCTCATGCTACTCAACTTTAGTCACAAGTAAGCTCTTGTCATTGTAAGTACATATGTATCATAAAGAACCGCCAATGGGGTACCTCTTGCACATGATACAGGAGCTATCCCATAATCAAAATGACAGGCAAGTAGACAATGAGCATCTCAGCGATCTTTTTATTTGCTATTTGCATAGGTTTTTATTGAGGATGCTTCATACAGTGATCATTATGGTTATGCTGCAAGTTTCCACCATGATTAGGCATGGCTTAGGCTAGCGGCCCAGGCGTTTCTCTAACACACATGCAAACTCCATTATCTTACAAGTTCCACTTTTATTTCACACCATCGGGATCCATAAGCAAAAGAACATGATATCAACGGGGTACAAAGTACAAGTGCAATGTTGAAAGCGTTCCCCATGATACATGGTTTTGCTAACTTCAACTTATAAAGCGCAAGCATATATGCAACAAAGAAGGACCCAATGGTTCAGGTTTATTAAATGCAAGAAAGTAAAGTGTGCCATCAAGTTCGTGAGAGCTTTAATCACTAATTTTCACATAACAAGTTTAATTTTGAAGGTAAACAAAAACATGAATATACTTGGAATAGCATAAGATAGTAGGTAGCTATGGTGGACTCTTTGGAATAACTTGGTTTAGGGAGTTAGATGCATGAGTGGAACTCATACTTGGTTGCGGAGGCTAGCAAAAGACTGGGAGCGACAAACTAAGAGAGCAATAATGGCCATAATCATGCAGAGTGACAAAACATCATTGATCAAAGCATAAAGTGATACTACAAGTTGAAAACTAAAGGATCATAAAGGCATATGGTGACTTGAGATAGTCATAACATGGTGTGAGCATGTGCCAAGTCAACCCAAATAAAGCATCAAAGGAGAATACCACTATACGATGCTTTAATATGCTAAAACAATGCATGATTCATCCAAGGAAAATTAACCAATCTCAATTGTTTATAAAAATTCATACTACAACAAATAATACTAAGCATAAAGCCAAAAAAATATCAAGCATGTCATGACAAAGCATAGGCCACAGTCAAAAACAAGCTCTCTTTACCACTTAAGCATGAGCTTTCCTACTCTTTTTCAATCCAAACCAAACTATTTGAATACCAATGCATGACAGAGGGGGTCCAACAATTTATTCAGCAAACTAAGCAAACAAAGCAAACGAAAACCAAAACAAAAACGAAAAAGAAGACGCTCCAAGAACAACACAACTGTGCATGAAACAATAAAAATGAAGCGTTTGGAAGAAACCTGGGATTTTTATTGATGAAGATGGGGATGCCTTGGGCATCCCCAAGTTTTGACGCTTGTACCTCTTGAATATTTCTTGGGGTGCACGGGGTGGCATCCCCAAGCTTGAGCTTTAGTCCATTCTTCATCTCATTACATCATTCCTTCCATACACCTGAAAATTTTCCTTCATATAAAACTTCACACAATCTTTATTAGCAACATTAGTGCACTCAAGATAATAAGTCTTTAGGTTCAGTTTCAACACCAATGAAACTTCCATTAAAACACAAGCTACTATTTCACTTCCCTCAAAAAGTTCAATTTCCCAAATGAACTCAAAAAGGAACCAACAAGAAGCAAATGCAAATAATGGCACAAATCTGTCAAAACAGACCAGCAGGTAAAAAAGAATTTTTTCAAAGACCTTCTGTTGCTCAAATCGAAAAGTGTTGAACTAACGAAAGTTAGATAACAACCTGGGGCAGAAGCACAGAAATTCATGCCTCAAAAGGACGTACAGAGATTTTACACGAATTTTTACAGTAAAGCACAAAAATCTGTTTCGGGGCAGCAACTTTCCCAATCATTACTTCTATCTCATTAGAAGTTACTCTTGGCACAAAAAGCAAATAAAAGGATAAGAAGTGGTTATTAAAGAAGTAATAACTTACAATACTCATCTAAAACTTTTGGGTCATCTCCCAATAAGTACTTTTCTTTAACGCCTTTAAGTTAGGCATGATAGTTTTAGAAGATGCTCACATAAGAAATATGAATTTAAGTAAAAGAGAGCATCAAGAAGCAAATTCAAAGAACATTTAAGTCTAACCCACTTCCTATGCATAGTAATCTTGTAAATAAACAAGTCATGAAAGCACAAAGCAACAAGCATAGTAAAGCAAAACGAGTGCAACTTCAAGACTTTCAATATAAAGAGGGGAAACTTAATATTGTTGAGATACATAAAACCATGTTTCCCTCTCTCATAATAACTTTCAGTAGCATCATGAATAAAATTAACAATATAACTATCATATGAAACATTCTTATCATGAGCCACATGCATAAAAGAATTAATACTCCCCACATAAACATAGTCATTCTTATTGATTATAGTGGGAGCAAATTCAACAAAATAGCTATCATTATTATTTTCATCACCAGAATCATCAAATATAGGAGGCATATTGTAATCATAATTAATTTCCTCCTCAATAGTAGGTGGACTGAAAATATCATATTCATCATTGCAACCATCATAAATTGGAGGTATAGTATCATCATAAGCAATAGAATAGTTATTTTCCAAAGTGTGTTCATTTGTAAACATATCATCATTGGAAGGATCATGGATAGCACTAATAGTATAGAAATTATTAATATCATCATTTTCAGAATTGGTATCGAAGAGATTTTCAATATCAAAGGTAGTGTGCTTTTCCCAATCATGATCACTACTATAGGTAATAGGCATAGGAACATCATCGAGTTCAGACTCATCAAAAACTATAATAGGAGCAACATTCTTAGGGGAAAATATCATTTCCTCTCTTATTTTACTCCTCCTCTTCTTCTTTTTCTTCCTCTCTTTAGGAGGAAGAGGCTTAAAAGGAAGCTGCACCATATACCCTGATTCATTGTTAGAGACAATAGAAGAAACTTTGGAGGATTCCTCCTTTTCATTAATAAGAACAAAGCACATATTAGTCCTGTCATATTTTGGTAAAACCTCATCTTTTATAATATTTTGTATGTAAGTATTTGTGTGGAAATTATCAACACAATAAAGATGACAACCATGCAGGACACTATTCATATCAAAAGCACCCATATCTACCAAAGAGGTTTTTCTTGATAACTCTTCACATCCCAAAAATAATGTAAGTTCATCATGCTGATTGGGAGTGATCATGTCATCACAATACAAACTTGCAGTACTCATTGGATTAGAAGGGCTATTATTATGGCCTGAGCATTGAAAATTGAAATTACCCACTTCAAAGCAAAGTTCACAAATAAAAGGATAAAGGGCACAAACTTTTTACCAAGATCATTTAAAGCCCTATACCACATTCTAGTTTTTTCATTCCTGTGGGTGATACAATATTCTTATTCAATTTGATTATTCTCACAAGGTCTATGTATTCCACAAAAATTAACATGCTTATAAGAAATAGTACTTTCAAAGGTTTGAGCATGTTTATTGCTATCATTAATAACAATTTCATTTTCCATGCAAGGGTCTTTATAAGGCTCATGATACATGTCCCATTTTTCTTTAGGAGCATTAATATGAGAAGAAAAGGTTCTATAACAATCAACAAGAATTTGAGGATCAAGACCATATTTAGCACTAAGCTCTTGAAAATCAGCAGTTTCAGCGAAAGACTTAATGCAATCATACTCATAGTTTATACCTAGTTCTTTACCTTTGTTGTTATCCCAATCTTCGGTATTGCTTTGAATTGTTTCAAGAAGATCCCACTTAGCTTTTACCTCCTTACTTGTGAAGGATCCCTCTAAACAAGTATCTAGATAGTCCTTGTAATGTCCTGAAAGCCTTGCATAGAAATTGTTAATAACAATTTTATTGGGGAGCTCATGAATGGGACATTTGAGAATTAGTGACTTCAATCTCCCCCATGCTTGGGCAACACTTTCTCCATCATGTGGATGAAAATTATAAATGTAATTCCTATCTTTATGAATTTCATGAGGAGGATAAAATTTAGAGTAAAAGAGAGATTCAAGTTCCTTCCACTCCAAATGATGAGGATCATCTAGTAGCTCATACCACTCCCTTGCTTTGCCCTTAAGTGACAAAGGTAATAGCTTCCTCTTAACTTGGTTCATTGAAATACCTGCACACTTGAACAACTCGCATAATTCATGTATAAAGAGTAAATGATCATCAGGATGGATAGTTCCATCTCCCAAATAACAGTTGTTCATAACACGTTCAACAATTTTTACAGGTATTTTAAAGGAGATGCTTTCAGTATGTGGATTTAAAATATCACAAGTATCACTAGAATTACCACATATGGGAGATAAAGTATCATCAGAGAAAATTTTCTTCTTTAAAGCCGGGGAACTAAAAAGATCATTTTCATAAAAACTGACTTCCCCAAGCTTAGACGTTTCCATAGCATTAGTAACAAAGGTGTTTAAAATATTCATACTAATAACATTGCTATTAGCATGCAAAGAAAGTTCTATGGGTTTTTTAATTTTCTTTTCAAACAATTCATGTTCTACATTAGGAAAAATACTAAAAAGCTCTCTAATTTTGTTGTTGTTTTCCATTAAGCCTAACTAGTGAAAACAAGAAACAAAAAGACAAAATTGCAGAATCTAAAGGAAATAACTTCGAGCACTCACACCAGAGGATGTGAGTACCTTTTACCTTACCTCCCCGGCAACGGCGCCAGAAAATAGGCGTTTATCGTGGGAGGTTCTTCTTCTTTAATCCTCTGGTGTGAATACCTTTTACCTTACCTCCCTGACAACAGCGCCAGAAAATAGCTTGATGTCTACGCACTTCTATTCTTATAGATAGTTGTTGGCCCTCCCCCACAACGGCGCCAGAAAATAGCTTGATGTCTACGCACTTCTATTCCTATAGACAGTTGTTGGGCCTCCAAGTGCAGAGGTTTGTAGAACAGCAGCAAGTTTTCCCTTAAGTGGATCACCCAAGGTTTATCGAACTCAGGGAGGAAATGGTCAAAGGTATTCCCTCTCAAGCAACCCTGCAATCAAGATACAAGAAGTCTCTTGTGTCCCCAACACACCCAATACACTTGTCAGGTGTATAGGTGCACTAGTTCGGCGAAGAGATAGTGAAATACAAGTGGTATGGATAATTATAAGTGGTAACGGTGCTAGAAAATAGCTTGATGGCGTGTGGTTGACGTGGGAAAAGACTAAAGGAAAACTGAAATAAAGATGGAAGTAAGCAAACATGTAACAGATCTAATTGCAAACGGTGTTTCAATGCTTAGAAACAAGGCCTAGGGATCATACTTTCACTAGTGAACACTCTCATATAAATATCTTCTCTTTATGATACTACTCTTAACTACTCTCCGGTTGGACACTCTAATCCATGATAGGGCTATAACAGCACACCTCAAAGTAAGCCTTTCCCATCTAGAAAACCCCACACTGTCACCTTGAGCACTAGATGGTTCCAACAAACACCACGATTTCATAGAGACATCCAACTCCAAATATAACTCATAACAAGTATTTGTAATCTCTAGCCTAAGTGCCACCATGGT
Organism: Avena eriantha; assembly: GCA_910589775.1. Taxonomy (NCBI): domain Eukaryota; kingdom Viridiplantae; phylum Streptophyta; class Magnoliopsida; order Poales; family Poaceae; genus Avena; species Avena eriantha. The sequence goes on along the minus strand of OU342741.1, from coordinate 160,689,771 downwards.
GTGCACGCTGTCACTTTTACACACATGGGGAGAGCAGAGATCTATTAAAGCACTTGAGTAGCAAGGTAGATCTATAGATTACAAGCTCATGATCACAATAAGGTCATGCATAGAGAGAGAGATGAACACATAGCTACCGGTAGAACCCTTAGCCTCGAGAGAGAACTACTCCCTCCTTATCATGGGAATCAGCAACGGCGATGGAGATTGTCGTGGAAATGGCCACGGCAGTCGCTGCCACTGGTAGCGATTGACTGTTTCGTGAGGAAGAGTTGGCGGCCATCTGCAGTGCGAGATGGGGGCGGATGCACATGGGTTTACCCAGGTTCGGCCCCGGAGGGTAAAGACCTACTCGTGCTAGATTAGATTATGGGAGAGCGGGTTACAGGGGTGGCGAGCTCGGCGGCTAGGCAGCGAGTTGCTTGAGGGGGTGTATGATGGAACGTAAGTCTCTAGGATACCCTAGGGAGGTTTATATACGAGGCACCTTGCTAGGGTTTACAAGTTATCACCGAACAAGATAAGGATCCGGAGACTTTGACCTAGTCCGACTAGGCTTCTGCTACACTCATGGGCTTCTAGTCGCCAGTCGCTAGGCCTTTCCTTCCTTCGTAGTCCAGTCGCCGTCTTTCGGACGCACTCGCAGGCCCTTCGGCCCAATCGGAACGTCCTGCTGGGCATACCCCCTTCGGCATATCCCCATCAGTAGTCCTCGAGGCCATCGTTGATGCAGGCGCAGGCGTCCTTTTGGCGTTCGGAGTAGGCGAGCCCAATTTGGGCGTCCAGTCGAGTCGGCGATGGACTCCATTAGAACCAAGGAGAATTTCCCCATGTTTCCACTCGTCGTCTCAGTGAATGTTACTGCCGCCAAGTCGTCGTTTTGGCGAATGGAAAGACTGGCGGGTGGCAGGTGAAGTAAAGGAGTCGGACCGTCAAATCTGGTCAAACTATCCGTTGGAATTTCCAATGGTAACTTCGGCGTATTTACCGTGAGTAACGGCTACCCCGATTTTGGCGGGTGGCGTTTCCCATATAAGGGGAGTGATGGTTCAGCTCCGCGGACTTTCTTCGGATTCTTCAGTCTTCCTCATTCATTCTTCCTACCTCCAATCTTCCTGCCTACGTCCTTCCGAATAGTCCTTTCCGCATCATGCAATTCCGCATCCTACCCGATGGCGCCTCCCAAAGGCTCATGGGGGAAATCCAAGTGTACCACGGCCCAACTTAGATCTTTCGAGGATGCCGGAGTGCTCTGCAAGGGGAATTGGCGGGTTTCCCTCTCCTCCGAGACCGAGCCGAAGCCGCGACCTGGCGAGTTCATCTGCTTCCCCAGTCATCTTGAGAGGGGTTTGTGATTCCCCACCTCACTCTTTTTCCGCTGCTTCTAGGCGTACTACGCGATCAAGCCATCGGATCTTGGTCCGCATAGCATCGAGCAGCTGGCGATCTTCGTCGCCTTCTGCGAATGTTACCTCAGCTGCAGGCCGTATTTCCCGCTATGGCTGGAGCTCTTCCACGGTCACATCGGGTGCGAGGCGTCCAGCGGCTTGATGCTGGCCGCAGGCGGAGTCACATTTCAACTGATGTCGAAGGCCAATTTCGTCAAGCTCCTCCTGCCGAAGAAGGCCACCGGCGAGTGGAACAAGAGCTGGTTCTACGTCAAGGAATCCACTCCCTCCAGCGAGGTGGCTCTTCCCGAGTTCGTCGCCGAGAGGAGCGAGCCCTGTCGGTTGGCGCCCAAGAAGCTTCCTGAAGATCAGCGGATGGCCATCGCAGAAATGATGGATCAGATCCAGAAGCTGAAGGACCAGGGGCTGATTTCGATCAAGCTCTACAACTGTTGGCTCGGGCGGCGCCTGGTTCTGCTGGCGGCTCGACCGCACTGGATGTATGAATACAGCGGGAAGCATGACCCATCCCGAACCAGCAAGGAGTCATGGGAGGCCGATGACTACAAGGCCGCCCTGAAGAAGATCACCGACGCAGAGTTCACTAGCGTGGCGGTCGGGGTCGCCCTGTACACTCCTGTGAAGAACGAAGCCCCCACAGTAAGTTCTATTCCTAATCGTTGCGTCCGTGTCTCAATTTCAATCTTCTCGCTTGGTGTTTTACTCGTGGTGGTTCTCAGCTTTTTCAGGTGTTAGAGGGTTGGCTCCCTCCGCTTGATGAAGAGGTTCCCCAAGAACTGGAGGAAGACTCTGATACATTGCAAATGTATCTATAATTTTTGATGATCCATGCTTGGTTTTATCCACTTTCTTGTGTTTTGTTCCAACTTTGGAGTACTTTTCATATGATTTCTTGGACTAACCCATTAACAAGAGCCACAGTGCCAGCTGCCTGTTTTCTGCTGTTTTTGGTTCCAGGAAAGTCATAAAATGAATATTCTCGGAATTGGACGGGACAAAAGCCAAAGTGCCTATTTTTCCGGAAGGGATCAAGTGCCAGAATACGAGATGGAGAGGGAACAGGGGGCCACCACAGCACCTGGCCGTGTGGCCCAGCCTGGCCCGTGCCAGGGGGTGGTGAGGCCAGCCCTGGCACCCCCTCGGCCTCTCCTTCTGCCTATAAGTTGCCCTCGGGACGAAAACCCTAAGTACCCGATCAAAAATCCATGAAAGAGTCTGTAGCCACCATCGTCTCTGTCCCTAGATCAGGAGGGATCTGAAGCTCTTCCCGGCACCCTGCCGGAGAGGGGAATTCACCCTGGAGTCCTTCTTCATCACCATGCAAGCCTCCGGTGTGATGCGTGAGTACTTCATCCTTGGACTACAGATCCATGTAGTAGCTAGATGGCTGGTTTCTCCTCCTTTGTGCTTTCATGTTTAGATCTTGTGAGCTCCGTTCATGATCAAGATCATCTATTTGTAATTCATACATGTTGTGTTTGCGGGGATCCGATGGATATTGAGATGCTATTTCAGATTGATTATTGATTTTATCATGTCTTTGTTATTTGAGATCTTGCATGCTTTCCGTTGTTAGTAGCTATCTTGGCCAAGTAGATGCTAGCAACTCCAAGAGTTAGTATTTATGCTCGATGGTGGGTTCATGCCTCTGGTAATCTGGGGAAGTGACAGAAATCTCTAAGGTACTAGATGTGTTGTTGCTACTAGGGAGAAAACAACAATCCTTTGTTCATAGAACAATCGTATTGTTTACTTTACATGCAGTTCATAAAGCAATAATCTGTTGCTTGCAACTTAATACTGGAGGGTGTTCGGATGATAACCCGAAGGTGGATTATTAGTCATAGATGCAGTTGGATGGCGGTCTATGTATTATGTTGTAATGCCCAATCAAGTCTCAGAGGAGTCAAGATGATTAGTATATGCATGTATTGCTTTTTCGGTGTTTGTCAATTGCCCCGCTGTAATTTTTTCACCCAGCATGTTATCTATCTAAGGAGAGCCACCTCTAGTGAACTATGGATCCCGGTCCTTTTACTTTACATACAATCTACAATCTTTTACTGCTTTGTGTTTACTTTCTGCAAACTTTTACTTCTGTCCATTCGATACGTTTAATCCTTTGTTTTCCGCAAAACACGGTGAGATTGACAACCTCATCGCAAGTTGGGGACAAAGTTTTGTGGTTGTGTTGTGCAGGTCTCCACGTTGCTACTAGCACCGGTAGTGCACCCTGCCAAAGCTCAGCTAGTAACACCTTTGGGGTGTTTCCTTGCTCCTACTGGTTCGATTAAACCTTGGTTTCATAACTGAGGGAAAACTTGTTGTTGTGCTCATCATACCTTACTCTTGGGGTTCCCAACGAGCTCTACATTATCGAGATCCAGCAAAAAAAATGCTGGCGCCGTTGCCGGGGAGTCAAGGACATCTTCACAAGGGGAGTCCCTCATAACCAATCTCTTTACTTTGTTGTTTTTGTTTTGCTTAGTTTCTTTTTGCTTTGTTTGCTTGTTTTGTTTTTCAAAAAACACAAAAAAAATTAGTTCCTTTCTTAAGTTGCCTTTATGACTAGCTCTACTCCAATCACTATTTCATTATGGATAGCTCACTCAGTTTTCTATTTGGGAACAGTTTTATGACTGCTAAGGTAATAGATGAACCACCGCCTGCTAGAACCTCCATGGAAGAAGAAATTGCTGAACCTGAAAGCTCATTAGATGAAAAAGAGGAGGAGAGTGATGGACAAAAGGAGGAAGAATGGATCTACCCATGCCTACCTTCTAATGAGAGTAACTCTTTATCCCTTACATTATTTGATTGTCCCCCATGCTTATTAAAGGAGGGTGAATGTTATGTTCCCGAGGATTCTTTTGAAAATATTTATAATAAAGCTCTAGTGCTTGTAGATCATGAAAAGCATGCCTTATGTGATGGTTATATTGTTGAGTTTATTCATGAGGCTACTGAAAATTATTATGAGAGAGGAAAATATGGTTGTAGAAGTTTTTATGGTAATGAAACACCTCTCTATGTGCTAAAAGTTTTGAAGTTACTTTTGTTTTATCTTCATATGGCTGTCACTTTGTTCTTTGTGCATTTATTTTCATACAAGATTCCTATGCATAGGAAGTGGGTTAGACTTAAATGTGTTTTGAAGTTGCTTCTTTATGCTCTCTTTTATTTCAATTCATATTTCCTATGAGAGCATCTTCTCAAATTTTCATGCCTAACTTAAAGGCGTTAAAGAAAAGTACTTGTTGGGAGATAACCCAAGAGTTTTAGATGAGTTTTGGAAGTTATTACCTCTGTAATAACCTCTCCTTATCCTTTTTATTTGCTTTTTGTGCCAAGAATAACCTCTAATGAGAGTGAAGTAATGATTGGGAAAGTTGTTGTCCCGAAACAGATTTCTGTGCTTCACCGTAAAAATTCCTGAGAGAGCTCTGTACGTCGGATTGAGCTGTAATTTTTTTTCTTCTGCCCCAGGTTGTTATCTAACTTTAATTAGTTCAACACTTTTTGATTTGAGCAATAGAAGGTCTTATAAAAAATTCGTCTTTACCTGTTGGTCTGTTTTGACATATTTCTGCCATTTTTCTGCATTTGCTTCTTGTTAGTTCCTTCTTGAGTTCCTTTGGGGAATTGAGCTTTTTGAGGGAAGTGCTACAGTAGATAGTGTTCTAATGGAAGTTTATTTGGTGTTAGAACTGAACCTTAAGACTTATTTATCTTAAGTGCACTAATGTTGCTAATGAGATTGTGTGAAGTTTTGTATGAAGGAAAAATTTCAGGTGTGTAGAAGGAATGAGTAATGAGATGAAGGATGGACTAAAGTTCAAGCTTGGCGATGCCACGCGTGTCACCCCAAGAAATATCCAAGAAGTGCAAGCATCAAAGCTTGGGGATGCCCAAGGCATCCCCTTTCTTCATCAATAAAAATCCCAGGTTTCTTCCAAACGCTTCATTTTTTTGTTTCATGCACAGTTGTGTTTTTCTTGGAGCGTCTTCTTTTTCGTTTTTTTTATAGTTTGCTTAGCTTTCTGAATAAATTGGTTGGACCCCCTCTTTCACACTTTGGTTTGCAAATAGTTTGGTTTGGTTTGGAAAAGAGTAGGAAAGCTCATGCTTATGTGGTAAAAAGAGCTCGTTTTTTACTGTGCATATGCTTTGTCATGCCATGCTTGATATTGTTTTGGCTTTATGCTTAGTATTCTTTGCTGTAGCATGACTTGTTATAAACAATTGAGATTGCTTAATGTGCCTTGGATGAATCATGCGTTGTTTTAGCATATTAAAGCATAGTATAGTGGTATTCTCCTTTGATGCTTTATTTGGGTTGACTTGGCACATGCTCACACCTTGTTATGACTATCTCAAGTCACCATAGCCTTTATGATCCTTTAGTTTTCAACTTGTAGTATCACTTTATGCTTTGATCAATGTTGTTTTGTCGCTCTGCATGATTATGGCCATTATTGCTCTCTTAGTTTGTCGCTCCCAGTCTTTTGCTAGCCTCCACAACAAAGTATGAATTCCACTCATGCATCCAACTCCCTAAACCAAGTTTTTCCAAAGAGTCCACCATACCTACCTACTAGCTTATGCTATTCCAAGTACAGTCATGCTTTTGTTTACCTTCCACTTGTTATGAGAAAACTAGTGATTAAAGCTCTCACGAACTTGATGGCACACTTTACTTTATTGCCTCTAATAAACTTGAACCATTGGGTCCTTCTTTGTTGCGTGTATGCTTGCGATTTATAAGTTGAAATTAGCAGAACCATGTTTCATGGGGAACGCTTTCAACATTGCACTTGTACTTTGTACCCCGTTGATATCATGTTCTTTTGCTTACGGATTCCGGTGGTGTGAAATAAAAGTGGAACTTGTAAGATCATGGAGTTTGTATGTGTGTTAGAGAAACGCCTGGGCCGCTAGCCTAAGCCATGCCTAATCATGGTGGAAACTTGCAGCATCACCATAATGAGCACTCTATGAAGCATCCTCAATAAAAACCTATGCAAATAGCAAATAAAAAGATCGCTAAGATGCTCATTGTCTGCTTGCCTTGTCATTTTGATTATGGGAAAGCTCCCGTATCATGTGCAAGGGGTACCCCGTTGGCGGTTCTTAATGATACACATATACTTACAATAACAAGATCTTACTCGTGACTGAAGTTGAGTAGCATGAGGATCGGTCTTCGTAAGTAAGGGGCATGAGATTTCGGTTTATAACTTGTCAAGCATATCCTCTTAGTTGTGTCACTTTAACCTTAATCACCTTAAAGATGCTTATGATAGGGGCAATGAGAGCTGAAAACTATAAGTACCATAATTTTTGGAAGATCTTTATGAGACTTGAATCCCTACTTCCTTTTTACAAAGGCTTTTCTTCCACCATTACATTGAGTCTCCACCTTCTATCTTTATGCACCTGCTTTGAGAGCATAGTGGTCATTCTTAGTTCTATGTGCATTGTCCCAAGACTAGTTGATTGATGCATAACTTGTTATTGCTTGTTTGAAACTATTGTATCTAGTCACTCTTATGAACTTTGAAGGTGTCCTATGCATTTATATTTGCTACTCTATTGAGGGACAAGCTGAATACTATTATGCTATGTTTTCTTTATGTGAAACAAACAAACGTCTTGCAAAGCATGTTATTCATGGATATTTTGTTTGTACCTTTTTATGTTGCATCATAGTTTCTTTGCCTATTGCTAGAACCTTGTATTTCATGTTATGATTGAAGTACTATGATCCCAGGTTTGAATGTTTTGCAAATACTTTGATCAAGTCTTTGATGGTGCATGTCACCTCAAAAATTATTTCTTTTTATCACTTACCTACTCGAGGACGAGCAGGAGTTAAGCTTGGGGATGTTGATACATTGCAAATATATCTATAATTTTTGATGATCCATGCTTGGTTTTATCCACTTTCTTGTGTTTTGTTCCAACTTTGGAGTACTTTTCATATGATTTCTTGGACTAACCTATTAACAAGAGCCACAGTGCTAGCTGCCTGTTTTCTGCTGTTTTTGCTTCCAGGAAAGTCAGAAAATGAATATTCTCGGAATTTGACGGGACAAAAGCCAAAGTGCCTATTTTTCCGAAAGGGATCAAGTGCCAGAATACGAAACGGAGAGGGACCAGGGGGCCACCACACCACCTGGCCACGCGGCCCAGCCTGGCCCGCGCCAGGGGGTGGTGAGGCCAGCCCTGGCACCCCCTCGGCCTCTCCTTCCGCCTATAAGTTGCCCTCGGGACGAAAACCCTAAGTACCCAATCAAAAATCTACGAAAGAGTCTGTAGCTGCCGTCGTCTCTGTCCCTAGATCGGGAGGGATCTGAAGCTCTTCCCGGCACCCTGCCGGAGAGGGGAATTCACCCTAGAGGCCTTCTTTATCACCATGCAAGCCTCCGGTGTGATGCTTGAGTAGTTCATCCTTGGACTACGAATCCATGTAGTAGCTAGATGGCTGGTTTCTCCTCCTTTGTGCTTTCATGTTTAGATCTTGGGAGCTCCGTTCATGATCAAGATCATCTATTTGTAATTCATACATGTTGTGTTTGCGGGGATCCGATGGATATTGAGATGCTATTTCAGATTGATTATTGATTCTATCATGTCTTTGTTATTTGAGATCTTGCATGTTTTCCGTTGTTAGTAGCTATCTTGGCCAAGTAGATGCTAGCAACTCCAAGAGTTAGTATTTATGCTCGATAGTGGGTTCACGCCTCTGGTAATCTGGTCAAGTGACAGAAATTTCTAAGGTACTAGATGTGTTGTTGCTACTAGGAAGAAAACAACAATCCTTTGTTCATAGAACAATCGTATTGTTTACTTTACACGCAGTTCATAAAGCAATAATCTGTTGCTTGCAACTTAATACTGGAGGGGGTTCGGATGATAACCCAAAGGTGGATTATTAGTCATAGATGCAGTTGGATGGCGGTCTATGTATTATGTTGTAATGCCCAATCAAGTCTCAGAGGAGTCAAGATGATTAGTATATGCATGTATTGCTTTCTCGGTGTTTGTCAATTGCCCCGCTGTAATTTTTTCACCCAGCATGTTATCTATCTAAGGAGAGCCACCTCTAGTGAACTATGGATCCCGGTCCTTTTACTTTACATACAATCTACAATCTTTTACTGCTTTATGTTTACTTTCTGCAAACTTTTACTTCTTTCCATTCGATACGTTTAATCCTTTGTTTTCCGCAAAACACGATGAGATTGACAACCTCATCGCAAGTTGGGGACAAAGTTTTGTGGTTGTGTTGTGCAGGTCTCCACGTTGCTACTAGCACCGGTAGTGCACCCTGCCAAAGCTCAGCTAGTAACACCTTTGGGGTGTTTCCTTGCTCCTACTGGTTCGATTAAACCTTGGTTTCATAACTGAGGGAAAACTTGTTGTTGTGCTCATCATACCTTCCTCTTGGGGTTCCCAACGAGCTCTACATTATCGAGAGCCAGCAGACTCCGAAGGGGACCCTTCCGACAGCGACGGGGAGGAGGAAGAGGTCCCTTCCCTAGCGCATGTGACTTGCAAGACCCGCATGCAGAGACAACATGAAGTCGAGGCAAGCCGTAGCCTAGACGAGCACGACGAAGGCGACGAGGTCGCACAGGAGCATACGTCCCGGTGCACCGCCATGCCATCGAAGCCCGCGCGCTGGCCCAAGTCGCCAGCGAAAAGGCCCGCGTCGCCGGCCAAGTCGGCGGTGGTGTTCGAGTCGGATGACGATTCCGATGATGAAGGTTCTCCCAAAGTCTCGCACAAGGCCCCAAAGGATGCAGTCCCGACAAAGGGGTTGGAGGGCGAGGACACGGAGGTAGTGGTAGGGGTTCCCCTGGCGGCGATCGCGCCGACAGCCTAGGGGGTTCCAAGCCAAGAAGCGGCTGAGGCGATGGCGTCCAAGTCGCCACAGCCATCAAGGGCGGCCGCGTTGGAGCCGGAGATTCCGGCGACTGCAGCTTCATCGTCAAGGAAGCCCTCGGTTTCGTGGGCTTCAGACGTCTTCGAGAGGGGGCTCAGCCGCAAGCTGGGTCCCGAGTTGGACAAGCCCACCCACATTAGCACCGGGCTTCGCGTCCTTCCAGTCGCTAAGTAAGTACTGCTCCCTCGTCCCAATTCGCCTTGCTCTTTTGTTTTGTCATTATATTGATTGAGGGGGCTTGTGCAGGTCGGGGGCCAAGAAAGTTGGTCGTCCTTTGGTGGCTAAGATTCCACCGGCCACCAACATGGGAGGGGGTGACCTACCCAAGAAGAGAAAGGCCACCGGAGACGTGGCGACCGACGAGGTCGTGAAGAAGCAGAAGGGGGGTGCCAACGACGCGGCGACCAAGGGCAGCGCCGCGAAGTCAGCTGCTGCGCCAGTCGCCGAAGAGGTGGCGGCGACGCGATCGGAACCAGCCTTGGCTGCATCCGTACCGGACGCGCCGGTCCCGACGACCAGCGCCCCGCCAGAGCGTCGGCGACGTTCCCGCGTTTCATGGCGAGGGGGTTTCCAGGTGTGGCAGACACGTAGTCTCCGCAGAGTCCAAAAATCATGGATGCGGACATTGGGTCCTACCGCGGGCGCACTTCCTTCACGATCCCGTCGACTGACGCCGGAGAACATCACAAGATGCTCGGCGCTGCTATTCAGGTATGTCCAGTCCCCGAGTTCCTGGTCGCTGAATGTCAGCGTTTGGGAACTAAACCTCTTGCTCCTTTCCAGTCTCTGAATTCCTAGTCGTTGAATTTCGGCGGCTAGGAATTGATTTTCTTTTTCCTTCTCCAGTCCCCGAGTTCCTGGTCGCTGAATTTCAGCAACTGGGAACTGGGTGTTGTTTTGCCAAATGCTGAGGCGAGTTGTTTGTTTGCAGGGGTTGCAAAGGGAGTCGACCGATCGGTAGGCCGCGAGAGAGTGCTTGGAGCGTGATTTGTGCGAAGCACAAGAGGTGAATCAGCGGCTTCAGGAAACTATTGGTGAGTATCTGTTTGTCTTTACTCTCCTCTTTCGAGTGTGAGCTAGTCGTGTACATTATGCTGATGGCTTCTTGCATATGGTTTTCCGGCTGAGATCTCCAAGGCCCGTGAGGGGTATTTTCCGGTCGCCGAGCTGGACGCGGCGAATGGACGAATAGCCTCCCTGGTCAAGGACTTGGAGGAGGCGAAAGCGGCCTCGATTTCTTCGGAGGAGCGAGCGAAGGCTGCTGTCGCTGCGGCTGAGGAAGAACGCAAAGCCACGTATTCCATCATCGTGGGGCTGCACAACAAGCAAACTGCCTTGGAGAAGCACGTCAAGGAGAACTATCGAAAACTCCTTCCTGAGTCTCTGTCTTTGCCTGACCCTTTTGTCGAGTCCCCGCTTTGGGGGTTTCATAGTTTCACTGACACCTGACTTTGCAGCTGTGGTAGGCCAAAGCGACCCGGTGGTGCAAACTTACAATGCCTCGCAGTGCGTGACTGCCGTGGTGAATGCGGCCACGGCCTCAGCGTTGTGCGTCCAAGCGGCTCTTCAGGGCATGTCCCCCACCGAAGTTATTCCTAGGGGGGCTTATGGAGGTGTGGTGCTATCTGGAAGAGGTGCCCGCCGTTGTGGAGTGGATGACGCGCTCAGCGTTCAGGCGCGGGGCCGCCACAGCGTTGAGCTTGGGTCTCGCCCATTTCCCCGATGACTTCGACCTTGACGATGTGACGAGTGGATATCCGTCGGCGACCGGCACGGTGGAGATGTCAGAGGTGCTGAAGCTGACCGCGAAGGCCACCCCTTACGCCGACCATGTCTTGGCAATGGGGGATCTGCTGCCGTATCAGGAGACGGTGTTGGCACCTAGCGACCCCGAGCTGGAGCACCGCGACATGAAGTCGGAGCAGCCCTTCCGATCGTTGTTGTTGAAGTCGCTGACAACGTACCCGACGAACCCGTGGCAGCCTTTTGTGCGCGTCAAGTGGGGTGGCACTGCTTCTTCATCAGGGCCTATGGAGTAAACAATGTAATTGTCCAAGTTGTGATGTATGCCAAGTGGCGAATGCTGTAAGGTATTTTTGCAATATAAGCCAAGGGGAGTCGATCGACTCATATTGCGACTAGGAATGTGTGTTGTGTTTTGTTTATGCATTGTTTTAATTGAGCGAGTCCCCGAGCGTGTCCGCTCTTTAATGGGGTATAACTCGATTGTATATTTTTGTGTATTGTTTTGTTTATGCATTGTTTTTATCCCTCGCGTCTTCTGAGTGGCGAGTCCCCGAGCGCGAGTAGGACTGACTTATAAGCGAGTTCCCGAGCATGGTGCCCGATCGCATTGGTCATGCTCATATTGCAGGTTATGAGTGCGTTGTTTGTAACGTGTCTCCTCCCCTGGCCCGGAGAGCCAGTCGCTTGGCGAGTCCTAGGCAGCTCTCTTACTTGGTGTGTTCCCGAGCCGCGTGGAGGTTCCCGTTTTGCGGAGTCCCCGTGCGTGGTACTTAACCGTTCGAGTCGCTTTGCACGAGGGTGGGAGGGACAATTCACTGTGAGAAGCGTGTACCGGATGTCTTGGCCCAGTGGGCCAGTCGGGCTAGGCGACTCCAATGGTGGCTCCGGGTTGGCGTTTTTGTGGACGACCCGAGGCCCGATTATTTCCGATGCCCTTGTGCCGCACTACTTAGCCGTGCCGGTCGCTCGACCCGAGGTTGACTTCCGTAAGTAGCGTATTGCTAGTATGTACGAGTGCGAGTGGCACAAGAATATGGCGAGTGGACACAATTTGTGCGATCCGGATGAATTTCATTATATATTCCGATGGAGTACAATCTGAGGTTCTAAGTATAGAACTTTCTGAGGAGGTTTACATTCCATGGCCTCCCGACCTCCAGTTGGCCATCACCCCGTATGTCGATGAGGTAGTAGGCATCGTTGCCAAGGACTCGGCCTATGGCGAATGGTCCCTCCCGTGGGGGGAGAGTTTGTGCATGCCCTTCTTGTCTTGGGCCAGTCGCGGGACCAGGTCGCCTTCCTGGAAGGTGCGAGTTCGCACTCGGCGGCTATGGTAGCGGCGGAGTCCTTGCTGGTATATGGTGGTGTGGGATCGAGCCAGGTCGCGTGCCTCGTCGAGTTGATCGATGCTCTCTTGGCGGGCGACCTCGTTGGCCGCCTCGACGTAGTTGGCGACTCGAGGTGAGTCATGCTCCAGGTCGGTTGGCATTACGGCCTCGGCGCCATACACGATGAAGAAGGGCGTGAACCCGGTTGAGCGGTTGACGGAGGTGCGAATCCCCCATATCACAGAGGGGATCTCGTCGACCCAGCATCCTAGGGTGCGCTCGAGGGGCACCTGTAGTCGCGGCTTGAGCCCATGGAGGACGCTCTAGTTGGCGCGTTCTGCTTGGCCATTCGATTCCGGGTGAGCGACTGATGCGAGGTCGAGTCGGATGCCATGTTCTTCACGGAATTCCGCCATGGCCCTCTTGGCAAAGTTGGTGTCGTTGTCTGTTATAATGTTGTGCGGGTAGCCGTACCGGTAGATGAGTTCGCGTAGGAACTTGGTGGTCGTCTTGCCGTCGCACTTTTTTATCGGCTTGGCCTCGACCCATTTGGTGAACTTGTCGACTGTGACCAGGAGGTGAGTGAAACCAGACGGGGCCTTCTTGAACGGGCCTACCATGTCCATGCCTCATACGGCGAATGGCCACGTGATGGGGATGGTCTTGAGTGCCAAGTCAGGGAGGTGTGTCTAGTTGGCATACTTCTGGCACCCGATGCATCGTTGGACGATGTTAGTGGCGTCGGCGTGTGCGGTGAGCCAGTAGAAACCGTGCCGCATGGCCTTGGCGACTAGCGACTTGGCGCCGACGTGATGGCCGCAGTCGCCGGCGTGAATGTCCTGGAGGATCTTGCGGCCTTCTTCTGGTTGTACGCAGCGCTGGAACACGCCGGTCACGCTGCGCTTGTGGAGCTCGCCGTTGATGATGACGAAGGATTTGCAGCGGCGCACGATCATCCGTGCCTCTGTCTCATTGCTCGGTAGGAGTTTGTGTTCCAGGAAGGCGACGTATGGTGTTGTCTAGTCGCTAGGTTCCACAACCATGGTGACTAAGGCCGGTTCTGGTTGCAGTGGGATCCCGACGTCGATCTCTTTTGGTGGACTGACCGATGGTTTGTGGATGATGTCGAGGAAGACGCCTACGGGAGGCGCTTGTCGGGTCGATCCTATGCGGTAGAGGGCATCCGCCTCCTCGTTTTTGCGCCTGTCGATCCACTCGACGGAGTAGCCGTCGAAGTGTCCTCCCAACTAGTAGACAGCTTGGCGGTACACGATCATCGTCGGGGAGACGGCGTCGCACGTCCCCGCGACTTGGTCGGCGACTAGGTCGGAGTCGCCATAGCATCGTAGGCGGTTGACGTTCATCTCCTTAGCGGCTCTCATGCCATGAAGGAGGGCCTCATATTCTGCCATGTTGTTGGTGCAGGGTTTGAAGTTGAGGTGGAGCACGTTGCGGAGCTTGTCTCCTTTGGGGGAGGTCAGGATGACCCCAGCCCCTGCGCCGTTGGCGTTCTTGGAGCCGTCAAAATGGAGCGACCAGTAGTGGAGGTATGGGAGCTTCTCTGGCTGCTATGCTTCTTCCCAGTCTGCGAGGAAATCAGCCAGGGCTTGTGACTTGATCGCTTTGCGGGGATCGTACTTGATGTTGTGGACACCGATTTCGACGGCCCACTTGGCGACTCGCCCGGTCGCCTCGCGATTGCGTATGATGTCCTGAAGGGGCGCGGAGGAGACCACCGTGATTGGGTGCTCCTGGAAGTAGTGTGGGAGTCGCCGCTGTGCTCGGAATACCGCGTACACCAGTTTTTGGTATTGCGGGTAGCGCTGTCATGAGTCTGTTAGGACTTCGCTGATGTAGTAGACGGGGTGTTGTATGGGGCGCTCCTTGCCCTCTTCCGGTCATTCGACGACCATCACGGCGCTGACGACTCGAGTAGAGGCCGCGACGTAAACGAGCATTGGCTCTTTGTCGAGTGGTGCGGCGAGTAGAGGCGCCGCGAGCAGCACTTCTTTGAGCGCTTTGAGTGCGTCGTCGACCTCCGCGTCCCATTGGAACGTGGGGTTCTTGCGCATTAGGCAGTAGAGGGGCATTGCCTTCTCGCCTAGTCGAGGGATGAAGCGACTGAGAGCCATGACTCGCCCTGCCAACTTCTGGACGTCGCGCAGGCACTCGGGTTTCCCGAGCCACGCGATGGTGTCGATCTTGGTGGGGTTGGCTTCGATGCCTCGCTTGGAGACTACATAACCCAGGAGTTGTACGGTGGCGACACCGAAGGTGCATTTTCCGGGGTTCAGCTTGATGTTGTACCTCCGCAAGTTTGTGAAGGTTTCGGCTAGGTCGGTGAGCAGATCGTCCTGGCAGGTGGATTTTACCACCATGTCGTCGATGTAGACGTGAATGTTGTGGCCAATTGGCTCGCCAAACACTCCTGCATGCACCTCTGGTAGTGGCGATTGCGTTCTTGAGGCCGAACGTCATGGCCGTGTAGCAGAATGCACCGAATGGCGTAATGAATGCCGTCTTCTCCTCGTCCTCGACCGCCATCTTGATCTGGTTATAACCAGAGTAAGCATCAAGAAAGCACAGCGACTCCGATCCCACGGTCGAGTCAATGATCTGATCGATGCACGGTAGGACGAATTCCTCCTTCGGGCAGGCGCTGTTGAGGTTGGTGTAGTCAATGCACATTCTCCATGTGTTGTTCTTTTTGAGAACCAGGACTGGGTTTGCCAGCCACTTGGAGTACTTGATTGGCTGGATGAAGCCTGCGGCTAGCAAGCGCTGAACTTCCTCGACGATTGCTCGGCGGCGCTCTTCATTGAAGGGTCGTAGCGACTGCTTTATTGGTCACACTTTGGGGTCGGCATTGAGTTTGTGCTCAGCGAGTTCCCTCGGGACACCTAGCATGTCAGATGGCTTCCATGCAAAGATGTCGCGGTTCTCATGGAGGAACCCGATGAGCGCGCTTTCCTATGCGGGGCTCATGTGCGCCCCAATGGTGACCGTCTGGCTGGAGTCGCCTGGGACGAGCTCGACGGTGCGGGTGTGCATTGTCGCCTCGAACATGGAGTTCGTGGCGGTTGGTTTCTTCAGGATGGTGGGATCGTCCTTGTTGATGTTGCCCGCGTACTTCGCGAGCTCCTCCGCGTGGTCGGTCTCCACGGCGATGACGGCGTCGGCGAGCTCGGCGCCCTTGTCCTTGCATTCCACGGCCATGTCGGGGTCGCCGTGGACGGTGATGATGCCGCTTGGCCCGGGGAGCTTCATCATGTTGTAGGCGTAGTGTGGGGTCGCCATAAACTTTGCGAATGCCTGGCGGCCCAGGACGCAGTGGTAGGGGATGCGGAAGTTCACCAGCTCGAACACGATCCTCTCCGTGCGGTAGTTTGCTGGAGTGCCGAAGGTGACTGGCAGCGTCACTTTCCCGGTCGAGTACGCCTTCCGACCGGGGACGATGCCGTGGAAGGTCGTCAGTGTTGTCTCGATGGCTGCTTCTGGGAGCTGGAGCCTTTTGAACGTGTCGAGGTACAAGATGTTGATGGAGCTCCCACCGTCCATTAGCGTCTTGGGTAGCCAGTAATTGGCCACCTTGGGCCTGACTACCAGCGCGACTCGCCATGGGTATTCGATCCTCGGCGCATGGTCCTAGCGACTCCAGTTGATGCTCTGCTCGGACCAGTTTAGGAAGCGAGGGATGTCGACTTGCGTCACCGCATTGATGGCGACCGTGCGGGCGAGCACCTTCTTCTCGCGCTTGGTGACGGGTCCGGTGAAGGTATGTAGCGAGCCAACGGCGGTGCCGAAGCCGCCACCGTTCCCATTGTCCCGAGGTGGGTTGTTGTTGGGTTCCTCCCTTGCTCGTCCCGCTTTCTCAATCTCTTTGAGAGAGTGGCAATCGGCGGTGGTGTGGGTGGCGGGTTTTCCCTCCCTGCTATGGTAGATGCAGGGCTGATTGAGCAGGGCGGCGGGGTCGAATTTCTTCCTCGTCGTGTTGTTGGCACGGTAGTTCCCGCTGTCACGGTAGTTTCCTCCGTCGCGGCGGTAGTTCTTGGAATCGCGCTGGCCGTAGCCGGCATTGGCGACGAAGTCGACTCGCCCGTCCGTGCGGCGCTTGCCGGTGATGCGGGTGTTGCTGTAGCGCATGTCGCGTAGGCGCCCGCTGTCGTGGATGCTAGTGCGGCGTCTTCCTCTCGACTCGTCGTCGGAATCTTGGTTGGGGTCCTCCTACGCATAGCGCTTGGCGATCTCGAGGAGGTCGGGGATGTTGTCGAGCGTCCGGTAGACCCTCTTGATCTTGGCGACCAGGGGTTCGTACCGGCACGCGTTCTTGAAGCAGTGTATCGCCGTGTCTGGGTGGATGCTGGAGGCGTTTATCCACAATTCTTGCCATTTTTGGATCCACCGGCGAGTCGACTCGCGTTGTCCCTAGATGCATCGCTCCAGGTCCTCTATGGTGGTGGCGCGGGTGTAGGATCCCTCGAAGTGCCTGACGAAGGCGCCCCGCATTTCTTCCCAGGAGTCGATGCTGTCGACGGGGAGCGTGTTGATCCATTGCCGGGTCGCACCCTCCATCATCAGGGGGAGGTAGCGAGCGGCGAGCAGGTCGGTGTGGCCTGCGATCCCCATTGCCATGAGGTATGTGTCAAGCCAGACGGCAGGGTCGTACGTCGGGTCGTACTTCTCGATCTCCTTGGGGGCCTTGAAGTTGGCGGGGTATTTTTCCCCGCGAATCATTGGTCCAAAGCATTGCGGCCCGACTCGGATGAGCAAGCCTCGTGGTTCCGGGTCGCCGCGGTTGGTGAGGGTGTGCCGCAGGTCGTAGGGATAGCACGACCGCCACACCTGATTGTTGATGATGTTCGTTCGGGCATCGAGGGGCTGCCCGTTGGTAGCGACCGTGTTGTTCGCCGGTCACGGCTCATTGGTTGACAATGGGGTTTGGCGGCCCGTGGTTGGTTCGCCAAGGGCTGGGGTGGTGGGCAAACTAATGCGTTAGCCACGGTGGGGTGGCCGCTTGATGCCACCCTGCTTGCTGATCAGCAGGAGTACATCCGCCCCTGTGGGTCGACTCCCGCAGCTTGTTGCTCAATGGCCCAGACGAGTAGGGCCTTGGCGTACTAGATCTGTAGTGCGCCGTCGCCTTGGACGTCGAGGTTGGCGATCGCAGCGTCGGCCGCGACGACGTTGTCCATCGGGGTGGAGTATAGTGGTAGCCCGTTGGCGTCACGGGCTTGAGGCGAGATGATGATCCGCGGTTGGTCTGGCGGGGGCGCGCGGCCCATGGGTGGTGGAGGGGGCCCAGTCGCCGGCGCACCAGGTGGTGGTCTTGCGGGGTTGCTCCTGCCTGGCAGCGCGTTCTCGCAGTATTCGCGCTCGGCGGCGCGTGTGAGGTCGCCTTCGTCGTTGAAGTTCAGGACGCGGCCCTGAACGTTGGAGTTCAGGCGGGTCCTGATGCGGCGCTGGTGATAGAGCGACAGCTCCCGCGCCGTCTCTCGTTCGAGGCGGTATTTCTCGCGCTCGGCGAGTTCGTTGCGTTGCGCCTCGGCGAGCCGCAGGCGGGCTTGCTCCACCTCCGTGGCCGTCGTAGTCGACGGGATCGGCGTGGAGAACGGATCTGGCGGGGCGACCGTGCTGCCCGCCATGTAGATCGCGTTGAAGCGATTGGATCTGGCGTGAAAATCCTCGGGGGATTCCGAGCCAGAATCGGAGTCGAAGATCCCTAGGTTGGGGGGGTCCTTGGGGTTGGAGACTCGCGTGATGGAGTCCTCCCGTGATGCGGCTGTGATGGATCCGTCGACCAATGCAGGGGTCGCGGAGTCGGCGTCGTTGTTTAGGGCGTCGTCGTTGGTGGCGACGTTAGTCTCGACCGCGTCGCTGGCGGCCGAGTCGTACTCGGTGACGAGGCCCCTAATGGAGTAGACCTGCTCCTCCGAAAGCAGATCGCGGTGTGGAGGCGATCCGCCGATGATTACCGTCGCGGCTGGGTCGATCGTGCCAGTGAAGCCGACGAAGAGGTTGATGGAGCCGACCGGCATCACCACGGCGTGAGTGATAGGACGTGACGCCGGGATGTAGCTGCTGGGCAGGATCTGCAAGATCCCGCTGATGGCGATCATGCGACTGGTGGCGAGCGGCCGATCGATCGGCGAGTAGGGTTTTGCCGCAGAACTCAGGCCAGTCCCGCTATGCCCCACGGTGGGTGCCACTGTTGTGGAAATGGCCACGGCAGTCGCTGCCACTGGCAGCGACTGAGTGTTTCGTGAGGAAGAGTTGGCGGCCATCTGCGGTGCGAGATGGGGGTGGATGCACATGGGTTTACCTAGGTTCGGCCCCCCGGAGGGTAAAGACCTACTCCTGCTAGATTAGATTATGGGAGAGCGAGTTACAGGGGTGGCAAGCTCGGCGGCTAGGCAGCGAGTCGCTTGAGGGGGTGTATGATGGAACGTAAGTCTCTAGGATACCCTAGGGAGGTTTATATACGAGGCACCTCGCTAGGGTTTACAAGTTATCACCGAACAAGATAAGGATTCGGAGACTTTGACCTAGTCCGACTGGGCTTCTAGTCGCTAGTCGCTGGGCCTTTCCTTCCTTCGTAGTCCAGTCGCCGTCTTTCGGACGCACTTGCAGGCCCTTTGGCCCAATCGGAACATCCTACTGGGCATACCCCCTTCGGCATATCCCCATCAGAGATGGTGGTGGAGATCGATGGAGATGGCTCCGGGGGCACTTCCCCGTCCTAGCAGGGTGCCAGAATAGAGACTTTCTATCCCCCGAATCTCCCCTTCGGTGGCGGTGGCGCTGCGGAACTTTTCGTGGATTTCTGATTGACGATTTAGGGTTTTCGCATCGGGAGGAATATATAGGCGAAAGGGCAAGGTCGGTGAAGGCCGGAGGGGCCCACACCACCTGGTGGCGCGGCCAAGGGGGACCCGCGCCACCCTATGGTGTCACTGGCCCCTGGCCCCTCTCCGTCTCGTCTTCTGGCTCCAAGTGTCCCCCGGTAAAATAATAGCTTTGGCTTTTGTCCCGTCCAATTCCAAGAATATTCATTTTCTGACTTCCTGGAACCAAAAACAGCAGAAAACAGGCAACTGGCACTGTGGCATCTTGTTAATAGGTTAGTACAAGAAATAATATGAAAAGTACTCCAAAGTTGGAACAAAACACAAGAAAGTAGATAAACCAAGCATGGAACATCAAAAATTATAGATACATTTGCAATGTATCAACCAACAAGCTAAAACTTGACCAATAGGTGTTCGCGGAGGGTATTGGAGGCTTGGCTACTTTATGAAGAATTGAGGGATCTTCATCACTTATTCTTGTCAAGTCAAGTCATTTTGGATTATCATGTTTCTATCTTACATCCAATGTTCCTCCTTGTGGTAACATGTGTTTAACTCTCTTACATTGAAAGTTACTTGCTCCCTTGTGCATGTGTTGGTTTTGTACCATTATATGTGTTTGTATATGTTGTGCTTCCCTCGTACTTATATTGAGTTATCAAGTATATTTGTGTATGTTGGTTAGCACATCATGTATTTGTGTTCTTGTGTTTGAGCCTTTGGTGAATTAATTTAGTATCTCGTTTGGCTCTTGGGAGAGATTAATGGACTATCCCATTTTGGGGGAGTGTTATGCTTGGGCATTCCACAATCCTAAAATGTGTGTACATGAGGAATACCACTTAGTATGTATATTAAGTTACTTTAATATTTAATGATTGTGTGATTATTTGGAGCTATCAAGAAATCTATTTCTAAGCATCAAGCTTAATTCCTATATTTTGTCATATGCTTCTTGTTGTGAATATGATCGTGATATTCTTGCAAACTACCTAGGGTTAATTTCCCTATAATTCTTGTCATTGAACAAGTGGTACTCCATATATGGTAGAATTTGTTGATCATATTCACTTTGACCTTTGCTTGTTTTTGCCCTATCCTTGGCCATGAAAATGTTTTATTTTTCTCCCATGTCTTCTTGCCTCTTGTGGATTCATTTTAGTTTAAGTATTCTCTTGTGTTTTATTTAATGTAGGTACTAGTGATGATATCATTTGTGTACATTTTCATTCAAAAGAAAAATTCTACATAATGCACCATTCATGGGGGGCTCTCCTATATTATTTAGAACACTCCCTTTTGTGCTTGGAAATTTGATATTTTCTTTTGGTACTTTGTGCCATCATGAAGAGTGTAGAGAGTCTGGTTTGTGTGTTGGAACCTTGCTCTTTTGGGAGTTGATTTTGTCTCATTCTTTTTTACTTGTTTGATCATTTAGGATGAGATAAATCCTTGAGCATCGGTGTTTTTGTCTATATTTTTCTCTTTGGCTTTTGCCTTGTTCATTTGTTGAATTTGTGTCCTTTCATGTGTTGATTTGGCTCTTGGATATAATTTGGACACCTTTTGGCGTGTCACACTCTTGTGTGAGACTTCTTGGTTTACTTGGTGTTTTTGTTCAAATTGTATCTCATTTTTGGTTCTTGAGAGTCTTGTGCATGCATATTTACTACATGTTTATATTATGGCATCCTTGCTTTCTTGATCCAATATATAGGAGATTCTCCACCAAATCCTATCGGCTAAGATGTGCATGAAATTCAATTTCATATCAATATGCACATATTTATGTGGAGCTTCTCCTATATATTGTAGTTTCACTAACTACTTTGGACCCAATTTGTTTGGGGACCATAGTGTACTTAATGTTGTTTTAGGTACATTGGATATATATTGGATGCTTGTATCTTCAACTAGGAAGAAGGGTTACCTACATGACAAGTGGAGGCAAGCTAGGATGATCAACAAATTCATATCCTCTACTTCCACCAATTATATCTCAGTAATAAGTATCTCTCTCATGCATACATATCTTGTTTCCAACCTTTTTTAGGTTGCTTATTGGCATGAATTTGTGTATTTGCAAATGTTGTGGTTCTTGATTTGGCCTTTGAGAGTCCTATCTATTACAAATGTGAGTATGATGATATGAGTGCATATAATAGGAACTATACAAAATCATGTCCATGATTCACCAATCCTAAATATGTCAATCTAGCAATTTTATTGCCTATCTTTTCCTCATTCACTCTCATGTTCAATAGTGAGCATTTTGCAAAGTTGATTTTTATTTGTGATACTTGTTTCCTTTCTCCATATATTCCAACTATCCCCTCTTCCATTGGTAATAGTTGTAATGTATGTAGTGTGTTGGTGTTTGAAGTTTATTGATGTACAATAAGATATATTTGAGGCTTTGGCCATGCTTTTAAGCAAAAAAATCTTATTGGTGTATTCTATGACTTCCTTTTGTTTTTCATGTGCTTTCTTGAGTATCTATTTTGTGTGTGCATGTTTCTTTGTGGGCATATGTCTTTGTGATATTTTCCACCTAGAAACTTATACATGCAAGAGAAGATAAACTCTTGGTTGTTTTCTTTGGAGTCCACCTTCTATTTCATTTTGACTCTTCAGTGGCTTCCAAATTTATTTGACAATGAGTTCTTGTACCATTTGTTTGCATCTTTAAGCACTCATAATTTGACCTCTCTCGTATCGTTAAATGATTTTGTAGGAGTGAGGATTCCATGATTGTGCACTTGGTTTCCAAATACAATTATTATAATTGGTGCATAATCCTTGGAGAGCTTCTTTAATTCATTTAAGAATGCTCATTTGCCATCTTTCTCATCTTCCGTGGTTTAAATGTTTATGAGGGAGTGAGGATTCCATATTTGTGCATAATGTATTCAAATTCAATGATACTAATTTGTGCACAAAGATTGGGAAGCTTCCCTATTTCATTTAAACACTCTTTTGCTCATATCATAATATGTTGTTGTTTCCATCTGGTATCATTTGTTCTATTTAATTAGTTCTCTTGGATATTTTGTTTGCTTGCTTCAATTTTTGAAGTTTATTTCTTTTCCTTTCTTCTTACAATCTTTGGGTCCTCAATATAGTGTTACTTCCTCCCAAGTATTCATCATTGGATATGTGCATATGCACATCTTTGGAGGAATTCTCACTATATTGCCCGTCTAGAACTTTTCACCCATTTTAGCTATCGATGCCAATGGGGGAGAAGTTTTGGAGGGTTTAAGGGAAGTTGGCCTTTGCTTTGAGTATGTTATGAAGCATTAGCCTCTCATGTTTTTGCATCTTTGTTGTTGCTTTGCATGTCAAATATATAGAGGAAACTAAACCACCGATAATGGTTGACAATCTATGCAATGAAATTCAAGTTCACCACAGATGCATATACTGTGGGGGAGTTTGCTCTATATATCGTGATTGTACCAACATCACATACTTTTGTAGTATATGATGTTGAAGGGTTCGCAGCATAGAAAACAAAAAATTTCCTACGATGAGAACTATACGCCAGGATCTATCTACTAGGTACAGAGCAACGGGTGGATATACATCCATGGAGAACTTACCCTCGAAGACAACGAGTTATGTTAACGAGTAGGAACTCGTGGATGATGTAGTCGTACGCTTGCCGATCTCAAGATCGTGATGAAGTCCAGCAGGTCCGGCTCCAGCATGTCCATCAGATCCAGCTCCAGCACCACCAAGTCCAGCACCGCAAAGCAGCGGTGCATCCGTGATCGCACACACGTCCGGTACCCCGACAACCTCCGTCCCTCGCTCCAGCAAAGCAGTGGAAGCAGCACTCCTTTCCAGATAAAGCCACCAGGAACATGTATCTCGCTGATCCGAGACCATGGGGGAATAATACTAGAGGGGGAGAGAGATCCTTTACGAGGAGGTGTGAGTGAGAAGTGAGGAGAGGGGGGCCTTTTATAGGAGGAGGGGAGGGTGCCCCTCCCATGGCTGGCGCCCCATGGAGGTGACCCTTCACCTCCCCCATTCATGTGGTGGTAACTCCCTCCACATAAATTTGCCTCTTCACATTCTCCATTAAAGTCTCCACTTTAAATGCATTAAATTTCTCCAAATTTAATGCTCTCTCATTTAATACAACTCTTTTATTAGTTTTATTCAGAATTTTGTTAATTACTTTAATTAACAAACATTCACATAAAACCCCCTGTAACATTTCAATATTACATGCAGAACCAATTTCAGCAATTTCACCCGAAACAGTTTCGGTGTCTATTGAAATAATTCCAGCACTTTCTTAAATCGTTATCTGAAACATATTTGCTCCAAATGGTGTCGGTATCCCTTAAGAGTGTCACCCTACGGTTCGCGAATAATGCAGACATGATCGAGACCCCTCTCAGATCAATAATCAGAAGCGGGACCTAGAGATCCATACTAACTCCTACACATTCAACGATGACTTCTGTGATCGTGAGAACCTTTAACGCTAGTAAATAAATCCCTTTGTCTCACGATATATTACATGTCCGAGATTCGATCATCGGTATCTCCATACCTAGTTTGATCTCGTTGCCGACATGCACTCTTTTCTCGTTCCCGTGATATAACATTCTAGAGATCACATCACTTGCTTGCAAGCTATCTTAATGTGATATCACCGAGAGGGCCAGAGTATATCTATCCGTCATCGGGATGGACAAATCCCACTCTTGATCCATGAGCCTCAACATAACACCTTCGTAGCACTGAACCCACCTTTATAGTCACCCTGTTACGGTGTGACGTTTGATGTTATCAAGATACTCTTCCGTTGTTAGCAATTAACATGATCTCATGGTATAAGGACTAAGATTACTTTGTATGATGTTATAGCAATATAAACATAATGACTTTGATCGTAATGCTATACTTCGGATGAATGTTCATCACATCATTCCACCAATGTTGTGACCTTGTTATTAACAACATCCAATGTCCATGATCAGGAAACCTTGATCATCTTGTCAATCAACGAGCTAGTTTATATGAGAGGCATTACTAGGAACTTTGTATTTTGTTTATTAAACACACATGTATTAAAGTTTCCAGTTAATACAATTATAGCATGCAAAATAAACATTTATCATAAACATGGAATAAGATAATAACCACTTTATTATTGCCTCTTGGGCATATTCCCTTCAGTCTCCCACTTGCACTAGAGTCAATAATCTAGTTTGAAAAACTTTGCGTATTGAACACCTATGGATTTCTGGTGTTGCATATACGCGATTGCTAGTGGTTAACATAATCTCCGAATCTGACAGTTTCAGGTCCGTGTGTATTTGCATGTCTTTGCGTCTCTACGCATCACTCATTCTCAAATGAGATGGCATTGTATAAATTTGGTCCTTTGGTGAGACCTTTAGTTCGTTCGGGTTAAAATATGTTGATATTATTGTCATACAATATATCTTCATAGTATTCGCCCACTTTGAACCACACCTAGTTTGATAACAAACTACTTAACACAAATGCCCTCCTTTGCTGCTACTATAGCAGTTATATACTTAGCCTTTTGTTGTAGTATCCATCACAATGTCTCAACTTTGGAACTCATCCAAATCCTTCATAGAACATCCTTGCCATTACATTGTGCCACCCATAGTCTAAATTGAGATAAATTTAATTTGTATCTTGTGACAAAACTAGTATCAATGTAACACTTTACAATGAACTACCTTTAACTATTTGTCACTTATACATGATATATTCTTAGTTCTTCCAAAGCTCATAAGAATATCTTTACTATTGTCCAATGATCATCTTATGAATCATTCTGGTATGTGCTCATAACATTTAGAGCATAGGACATTCTGGATATATACATATCATGGTATAATCGATCAAAATCTTCATGTGATTTTACTCACCAAGTGTTGAAACACTTGAATCTTGATACAATCCTTTCCATGCAGCAAGAACCTTTCTTGTTGTTCCCATATTGAACCCTTTCAATATCACATATATGTACGTCTGGCATAACCATATTAGCGCCTCAATCTATCCATATAGACATTGATGCCAAATATTCTGGTTTTGCCCAAGTATTTCATCAAAATCTTATTTCAATGAAATTCTTAACTTGTGTCAATACAAGATACATCATTTTCAATCAACAATATTACATAATTTCCAATCAACAATATGTCCTCTACATAATGTATTAGAAATATGTCTCAGCGCTCCCACTTAGTTTCTTGCAAATGCAAGCATCTTCATCATCTCCGATGAATTTAAACTCTTTTAACAGTTTCATCATGGTGAAGATTCCAACTCCGCTATGCTTACTTCAACTATTGAAGTTTGCATGCCCTTTTAGCACCCTTTGAATTAACAAAACCCTTCGGACCGTGTCTTGTACACGTCCTAGGTAACCATTCTATTAGAAGAACATTGTTTTGTTTATTCAACTACCATATACCAAATTATATGTAGTGGTTGCTACATTAATCCGTCAAGACTAAATATCGCTATGAAAGATCAAATCTTGTCATAGTCAACTCCTTGAACATTGTTGTAAACTTCTTTCCAATATGTCGACTATTTCATAGATGTTAAACATGCATGTCTATTTCTTTATAGATGCAAACACGACCGATAGGCTTCACGCCTTTCCGGAGGGTCTTCCAAGTTCAGAAACTTGATTTCTTGTGTATGGATACTATCACGGATTCTATGACTTCTAGTCATTTTATGGAGTCAGGGCCCATCATCGCTTCTTTGCATGTAGTCGGTTCATCATTGTCAAAACAATAACGACTTGCTTATCAAATCACACTATTTGATTCTTACCGACCCACACGGTTCAATAGGAACTCTAATATCCGAGATCACACCCTTTGTAATCACGGGAGCCATGAGCATTGTGGCCACCACCGGGACACTTTCCGGCGCTGCGCTACTTAGCACATATAGCTAAGGTTCAACAACCTGATCAAAGTTCTATTGTCCTCCCACTTAACTTTTCGCGAAAAAATCCTTCTCAAGAAACTTGACGTTCCAAGTAACAAACTCTTTTGTCCTCAGTGTTATGGATAAATTCCCAAAAAATTCTTTGGGATAACCTACAAATATGTGCTTATCCGACTTTGGTTGTAAACATTTTACTTATGCATATCATACCAAAATTTAAGAAAAGACAATTCGGGTTTTATCCCAAACCGTAACTTATATCGTGTCATTTCAACAGATCATGATGGTGCTCTTTTTAGTGTAAAAGCGGTAGTCTCTAAAGCTTCAATCCTTAAAACATAATGGCAGTTTTATAAATGACACCCTTGATCTTACCATGTCAAACATTGTTTGATTTCATCTCTCGAATATGCCATACTCCTATGGTTTACCGGGAAACACAAATCATGGAACAATTCCTCAAATCTTAGGTGTTTTTTCTAAACATGTAACTTAAATATCTTCCTTTATGATCAAATCATAAACTCTTTTATTTTCTTGTTACAATGATTTTTCACTTCATCTTGAAATTCTTTGAACAATTTTCAAATGTTTCACACTCCTTCGTTATTAAGTAAATATATAGATATATTCACTTAAATTTCTAGAGAAAGCATATGAAGCAAAAAAGATCCATCGCATGTGGCTACACACATGGACTATATACATCAACATGCATAATATCCAATAAGTTAGTCATCCGTTCCTCTTTGGCCTATGGACGGAGTTTCAATTATCTCGAGGAAAGTCTCACAAGCTTGAATTGATCAAAATCAAAGACTCCAAAAATCCATCAACATGGATTTTCTTCATGTTTTCTTTCCAATATAATTTAAACAGCGATGTCACTTCATAAGTGATCTTTCAATCATTTGTCTTGCGACATTTTAGCAATAGTGTTTATGGATGTGATTTCTCCCACTAGACTTGTAAAATTTCATCCATCCTTTATGGAATACGGTAATTATTTGAACAACCATTATTCTCATAATACCGGAACAAAATAACAATTATTAAAACAAATCTTGAAGGCTAGGTTTGACGACAACGAAAAACATAATAACACTTTATTTGTTTTCAATGGACATCATCACTTATTCTCTTGCTAGTTACTTAGGCCATTGCAGTTCATGAATTGTGTTGTCCTATATGACACTTCATACCAACCAATTCGGTATCCAATACCTCAGAACCACATTGTTTAACAAGCAAGGAATACAGCCATAACATGTATATCTTCTATATACCTAAATTGGACTTCTCCAACGTTTTCTTTTCTGCCAAATATTTTATAGATTCTCTTTCAGCAATTCCTTTTCTTTTAAAAGAATCTATCAACATCAATAGTGGTGTCATTCACATGACACATAGTACAAACCGTGTATAGTCAAATACTAATACCTTTGGACTTGCACTTTGAAGTGGATCACCATCATCAAATGTTTGGCATTCTTTCAAAAATCCATTCTTTAGTAATCTTTTAGCGTAGTAAATATTTTACTTACATGTTCTATTCATCCTTATCATGACAACTTTCATGATCAAGCTACTATAGCCTATAAGGAAGAATGACGAGTATAATTTTAGTTCCCGAAACCTTTTGGGAGATTCGGATGCCTAGCATCTCCATCCTTCACAAATTCTCATACAATATCAGAACATGTATTTTGCTAAATTATACTCTATCATAATGCGACCAAAACATTGTTTCGGATATCACAATATCTTCCAAACATGATGGTTTCTGAAACAATTTTTCAGCTCCTAGATAACCTCGATATTAAAACAACTTTTGAATATCAATAATCATGGAGGCAAACATGATACTTTAGATACTAACATTGGAATTCTTACTCTTGATTTAATACTACTTATTAAACTTCATGGAGTAAATAGAGTTTGCTGAAAGTTTGCAATAGGACTTATAAACTTTAAATTGACATTCAAAACAATACGATACCAGTTCATAAAGTAAATATCCAGAATTCTATAGTTCTATTATCTCAATTAAAAGTAAGCACACGGTAGTGAACAGACGCCAATGACTACAACAAATTATGCAAATTCACTTCGATTTAGTTTATGACAAATTGAGTTCGACTAATCCAAATTAGAAATGAACTCCCACTCAAAAACGACATCCCTCGTGCCTTTTTGGTGATTACATGAACCAAATCCACTACACCAAGTCCGATCATCACGTGAGTCGGTGTAGCTTCAAAGGCGAGCATCAATATGGGCATCACATCAACTATATGACTCATGCTTAACCTTTCGGTCCGTGTTCCGAGGCCATGTTTGTACATGCTAGGCTCGCCAAGTAAGAACCTTAGTACTCGCGTGTGTAAAACTGTCTTACACCCGTTGTATGAAAGTGTAGAGTCGAGTACACCCGATCATCACGTGATGTCTCGAAACACGATCCATAGAACAGTGCATACTTAAGGAAGAACACATTTTTATCTTGATATCTAAATGAGGGATCATCTTAAAATGCTACTAAAACTCCAAACTAGCAATATAAGATGCAAACATATAATGTGTAAAGTGAGATGATATGGTCCATGCATTTGATCTCTATCATATGCATCATGGTACGATCTCTATCATTCCTCTGTGTGTAAGGCCAAGGTCTATGGAACTTACACGTTAGATGTGTTGTAAGAGTATGTACCATACATCTACTTACAATATTACCATATCATGACACTAGCCCAACAACGATCTAAACTAGACGCCTCTAATTTATCCATTGCAAGTTTTACGTGGCTTAGGACTTTCGGAGATATAACCATTCTTACCTACGAACATGGAACCACAACGAGGATAACCGAGTTATTAGCAACTCGTTGTAAATCAGATATTGACTATAGTAGGAGAGACAGACACCCGCAGGCCACTTATGCAAAACTAGTTGCATGTCAGTCGTGGAACCGGTCTCATGTACGATGACATGTAAGGTTGGTCCGAGCCGCTTCATCCCACTATGCCACCAATATCCAAAATACATGAAAGAAGCAATAGCAGGATCATCATCGCCCACATATAAATATATGTGTACTACCCGTGCAAAGCACCTACGCATAGATCAGGCTCTGATACCACTGTAGTGTTCGCAACATAGAAAACAAAAAAATTCCTACGATGAGAACTATACGCCAAGATCTATCTACTAGGTACAGAGCAACAGGTGGATATACATCCATGGAGAACTTACCCTCAAAGACAACGAGTTTTGTTAATGAGTAGGAGCTCGTGGATGATGTAGTCGTACGCTTGCCGATCTCAAGATCGTGATGAAGTCCAGCAGGTCCGGCTCCAGCACGTCAATCAGATCCAGCTCCATCACCACCAAGTCCAGCAACGCAAAGCAGCGGTGCATCCATGATCGCACACACGTCCAGTACCCCGACAACCTCCGTCCCTCGCTCCAGCAAAGCAGCAGAAGCAGCACTCCTTTCCAGATAAAGCCACCGGGAACATGTATCTCACTAATCCGAGACCATGGGGAAATAATACTAGAGGGGGAGAGAGATCCTTCACGAGGAGGTGTGAGTGAGAAGTGAGGAGAGGGGGGCCTTTTATAGGAGGAGGGGAGGGTACCCCTCCCATGGCCGGCGTCCCATGGAGGTGACCCTTCACCTCCCCCATTCATGTGGTGGTAACTCCCTCCACATAAATTTGCCTCTTCACATTCTCCATTAAAGTCTCCACTTTAAATGCATTAAATTTCTCCAAATTTAATGCTCTATCATCTAATACAACTCTTTTATTAGTTTTATTCAGAATTTTGTTAATTACTTTAATTAACAAACATTCACATAAAACCCCCTGTAACATTTCAATATTACATGCTGAACCAATTTCAGCAATTTCACCCAAAACAGTTTCGGTGTCTATTGAAATAATTTCAGCGCTTTCTTAAATCTTTCTCTGAAACATATTTGCTCCAAATGGTGTCGGTATCCCTTAAGTGTGTCACCCTACGGTTCGCGAATAATGCAGACATGATCGAGACCCCTCTCAGATCAATAATCAGAAGCGGGACCTGGAGATCCATACTAACTCCTACACATTCAATGATGACTTCTATGATCGTGAGAACCTTTAACACTAGTAACTAAATCCCTTTGTCTCACGATATATTACATGTCCAAGATTCGATCATCGGTATCTCCATACCTAGTTTGATCTCGTTGCCGACATGCACTCTTTTCTCGTTCTCGTGATATAACATTCTAGTGATCACATGACTTGCTTGCAAGCTATCTTAATGTGATATCACTGAGAGGGCCCAGAGTATATCTATCCGTCATCAGGATGGACAAATCCCACTCTTGATCCATGAGCCTCAACATAACACCTTCGTACCATTGAACCCACCTTTATAGTCACCCTGTTATGGTGTGACGTTTGATGTTATCAAGATACTCTTCCGGTGTTAGCAATTAACATGATCTCATGGTATAAGGACTAAGATTAGTTTGTATGATGTTATAGCAATATAAACATAATGACTTTGATCGTAATGCTATACTTCGGATGAATGTTCATCACATCATTCCACCAATGTTGTGACCTTGTTATTAACAACATCCAATGTCCATGATCAGGAAACCTTGATCATCTTGTCAATCAACGAGCTAGTTTATATGAGAGGCATTACTAGGAACTTTGTATTTTGTTTATTAAACACACATGTATTAAAGTTTCCAGTTAATACAATTATAGCATGCAAAATAAACATTTATCATAAACATGGAATAAGATAATAACCACTTTATTATTGCCTCTCGGGCATATTCCCTTCAGATGTTGGAGCAACCATTTTGTTCGTTAGATTCCATATTTAAACCCTCTCAAATGTATTTTCATCAATTACCAAAATGGGGGAGACTGAAAGGGCATGTATGCCCCAAGTGTGGTTTTGGTAATTAATTACAATATTTATGGACTAACATGTAAATTGAGTTCCACTTTTAGGTTTGTCCATTGGCATTGATTGGACCATGTTTTGGTTTCAAAGTAGAAAAGGAAGAAGAAATGTCCAAGATCTTTGTGCCTATAGGAATCAAGTATAAGAAGAAGAAGATCAAGTATGTATTGAAGAACAAGAAGAAGAAGATGGAGTTCCTTATGGTCATCTTCAAAACATCATCAAGAAATGTAGGGCAACCTCAAGGTGTGCCATCTCTAGAAGATCTTATGCTTGAATCTTGCCATCCTCGGTGATCATGGAGTGATGAAGACAAGTTCAAAGAAGAGGTTTCCCCATGGAGTATGGGGGAGAAATTCACAAGTCTTCATTAAGCAAAGACCAAGCAAGCGCAATCAAGAAAGGCGATCCAACTTGAGAAGAACAAGACGGTCTATGTCAAGCTCAAGTGGAATTCTTAAGGCAAAGGTATGATTTTGATAACTTTTCTATTTTACCGGTCTCTTGTAGTCTTGCGAGACCAGGTTTAGAATAGATAACCGTACTATGAAGAGAGGCTCTCGAGTGGGTGACTCGATCGCATGCTTCAGAGAGAACTCAAACCTTTGCATTCTTTCATAATCTTTCTTGGTTGTTGTTTGGATCTTGTCCATGTGGTGATCTAGAGCTTGTGGTTATCATCATAACAAGCTCTAGTTTATCAAAAACGGATTTCCCTTGAATATCTTATTGCGTTTTTTATCTTGCAAGTTTTCCGGATCTACACCTTGGGAGAGATCTCACATATATATATATACTTGATATTTTCCCTTGGTGGTATCTAATATTACACCTTTTGTTGGGTTCTACTCTTTATTATCTTTTCAACAAAATTGGTTTCATCCCAATTGGAGTTTCCAAGCTCAACTTCTTGTGTTTTGGGTTTTGGAGGTTTTACCGTTTCGTCACTTCTAGAGAGGTAATACCTTTCTCCATTTTAGTTTTATGCTCTCATGTTGTACTATGACATTTCTTTGCATAATATTGTAGAGCTTGCTGTTCTCTTCAAAACAAGACCAAGATCATCGAAATCGGAGTCCGGAGTCAAAAGTTATTAAAGTTTTCGTGCATGTTGTCCAGTGTTTTTTTCCTAGGCGGAAGTTCCGGCCCAAGTTCTGGTCCTACTTCCGACGAGAGTGCGTTTCCTCTATGCTTTTGTGTTCCTAATTACCGGTAGTACCGGTGGAGCACCGGTAGTTCTGGTGGTGCGCGAATCTGGCTCAAACGGGTGGATTTCTCTTGCCCTATTTAAGGGTCCTCTCTTCCCAATGTTTCCCCAACTTTTGAGATCATTTTTGCTAGCTCTTTCACTCTCTCTCTCTCTCCTCTATTGTTGACTTTCAAAAGCTTGCCCTCTTTCCTTCTCCCTCCCATGATTCTTGCATCTTTATGAGGGATTTGAGAGAGGAGATCTAGATCTACAACCCCACCAAACCAAATCTCTTCTTTGTGAAGGAATCCTTGTGATCTAGATCTTGGAGAGTTTTGTGTTCTCCTTTTGTGTTCTTCCTATCTTATTCCCCAAATAGCTTTTGTAGCTTTGGTGGAATTTGAGAGTGAAGGACTTTCCTCTTGCATTTGGTGCATAGGTTTGAGTTCTCCTCGGAGATTCGGCAAGTTCAAGCTCTTGGGCTTGTTTATCTTGAGTTCTTAGAACCCTAGACAGTTGTGTGGAGTTGTAGTGTGTTCTTGAGGACTTCAATTGAGTTGTGGAGATTCCTCAAACTTGTGGCATGTTGTGGCCTTGTGGAGCCTTTGTGGCGTTTCTTAGGAGCCCTCCAATTGAGTTGTGGAGATTGCCCCAGGCCTTGTACGGGGTTGGTGACAGCCCTCAAGTGTCCCATAGTGGATCGTGAGTAGGCTTTTATGGCGAGCTCATGGGAGAACAGGGTGAGCATTTTGTGGCGTCAGTGAGTTGCGTTCCTTCACATCTTGGGGTGAGGCCTTGTGTGGCGTTGGGTGAGCATCGAACCACCACACCTCAAGGTGAGCCATTTGTAGTGTTCGGAGTACATTGCGCCATCGCACCTCTCTAACAGAGATGTAGCTTCTTTGGAAGTGAACTTCGGGATAACAAATCATCGTCTCCGCGTCCATCGGTTATCTCTCAACCGAACCCTTTACTTATGCAATTTACATTGTGATAGCCATCGTGCTTGAAGTATTATATCTTGCTATCACCTTGTTGCTTGTCTTGCTTAGCATAGGTTGTTGGTGAACTTAGTGAACCTAGTGAATGTAGGTTTTGGCTTGATAAATTAAACGTTAGTTTTATTCCACATTTATTAGAGCCTAAACCGTAATAATTTTAAAATGCCTATTCAACCCCCCTATAGGAGGCATCCATTTCCCTTTCAGTGGACAAAGGGAACTTTTTCAGATTAAGTATGAAAAGATGACGAGATTCTGTGTGGCTTAATTGGTCATACACATCTTGAATGTGGTACAGGGGAACATGATGTTAAATCCCACAAGTGGGGAGATTTCTTGAAAGCTGATTGGGAATCATGGTTTGTGCGTGGTGCTGGCGGAGGCCGTGGTGGCCGCCGGGTCGTTCTGATTATCATCTAGGGTCGAGGCGAGATCCTGGGTCCGGGGAGGTTTTAACACAAGCTTGAGGCCTAACCCTCTCCCCCTGGTAATTAATGATGATAAAAAGGATGAGGATTTTGCGGACACTGCAACTAGCCCGTTAAAACCAAATGAGATGGATATTGATGGTGATAAATCAAATCCTAGAGTTAAACGTGGATTGCAACAAGAGTTTGATGAAGCTTCAAATAAATCCATTATTCATGTTCAAACGGATGAGAATGCTACTCCAATGGTTACTAATGGCTCAAAGCATCCGGAAGAGGTTGAAAAGATTCTTACAAAGGTGTCTGATAGTAACAAATGTTCAAAGAAGACTGGAGCTAACTCCTCTTCACTAGGATCGATGGGCTCTCTCGAGGAGTCCATCCGGTCGCAATGAGGATCCTTGTATGGAACTGTCGTGGCCTAGGGAATAACGCGATAGTCCTAGCGCTTCTTGATGTGTTGAGGCATAATATTCCTGAGGTGTAGTTCCTGTCAAAAACACATCTAGATCGATATCCAGCAGAATGTCTTCGTAGGAGATGTAAGATGGATGTCTGTATCATCCAACCTAGCGATGAAAGACAAGGTGGAGTTCTGATGATGTGGAAGAGGGATATCAACATTTCCCAAATTCATGCTGAGCCGAATTTCATTGATGTCAGTGTTGAGGAAGAGGAAAATAAAGTGTGGAGATTTACTGGTATGTATGGAGAATTTAAATGGGCTGAGAAATATAAAACTTGGGACAGGATAAAAAATATTCATCAAAATAATACTTTGGCGTGGCTTATCATGGGAGATATGAATGAGATTATATATTCTCATAAAAAAGAAGGTGGGAATGTGAGACCAGAGCGATACAGGCAGACTTTCTATAACACTATGGAAGCTTGTGGACTTTCTAATATTGGCTATGTGGGAGACATTTTTACCTGGCACCAAGGTCAAATCTGTGAGAGATTAGATAGGGGCCTGGCGAATACAATTTGGGTTGAAATGCATGAAAATCCAGCTATTCTTCACTTAGAATATAACCATTCTGATCATCATCCCCTTCTTTTCGATATAGAGTACTATGCAGCTTCTTCGGCTTTCCAATCAAAGAAGCAACTAAAGTTTGAAGCTAAATGGTTCAAAGAGGATGGGTTCCGAGCGGTGGTCGAGGAACAGTGGGCATCGATAGCTGATGGTCATGCTACGATCGACGTCCTAGATAGATTAAATGCCATGCATGATGGATTGCATGCATGGGATGCGAGGGATTTAAAGAGGCCCAAGTAGCAGCTCCGAAAAGCTCAGAGGGATCTCGAGGTTCTTATGCGAGGCCCAATAATTGATTCTAACGAAACTCAAAAACATGAGCTTGCACGCTTGATTGAAAAACTGTTGGAGCTGGAGGAAATTAAATGGAGCCAATGATCGTGGGTGAACTAGCTCCAACATGACGACAAAAATACTTCCTTTTTCCATGGTTTTGCTTCGACGCGGCAAAAATAGAATTTTATCAAGAAATTAAAAGGACCCAATGGAGAGTTTGTGGAAGGTATTGATAGTCTAAATCATATCATTTTACAGTATTTTACTAACCTCTTTTCTTCCAACAATACTGAAATTGAGCCAAACTTTTTGGACAAGATTATTCCAAAAGTTACTAATGAGATGGATGAGAAATTGATAGCTCATTTCTCTACGGAGGATGTCAAGAAAGATGTCTTTAATATCGGCGACTTGAAGGCTCCTAGCCCGGATGACTTGCATCCTCTTTTTTATAAGAATTTTTGGCACATTGTGGGCAATGACATTACGCTGCTGTTTTGAAGGCTATCAATGCTAGAAGTGTTCCACCTAGGTGGAATGAAACTGTGGTGGTCCTAATTCCTAAAATTGATAACCCAGAGGAGGTTTCACAATTTCGGCCTATCCCCCTTTGCAATGTAGTCTACAAAATTATTTCCAAGATGCTTGCAACAAGGTTGAAAGCGATCCTCCCTGATATTATTTCTCCCACACAGAGCGCTTTTGTGCCTGGAAGGCTCATAACTGACAATATTCTGGTAGCATATGATATATTCATAAGATTAAAAATAATAGGATGGGCTTTATGCGGTTAACCTTGATACGCATAAGGCCTACGATAGAGTGGAATGGAATTTCTTAAGGAACATGATGATCAAACTTGGCTTTCACCCCCAATGGGTTGAGTTGATCATGGCATGTGCTACGTCCGTTTCTTATTCTATTAGATTTAATTCTCAAATGGCAAATGGTTTGATCCCAACTAGGGGTATTCGACAGGGGATCCACTTTCCCCATATTTGTTCCTTCTATGTGCGGAAGGTTTGTCCAGTCTCTTGTTGCAAACTGAGGACATTGATGGCATTGAAGGGATCAAAGCATGTAGAAATGCACCGTCAGCTTCACACCTTTTATTTGCTGATGATTTTTAAATTCTCTTGAAGGCAGATTTGAATAATACAATCTCGTTACAACATGTTCTAGATACCTATTGTACAAACTCGGGGAAGATGGTGAGTGTGGCAAAATGTAGCATCTACTTTAGTCTCAATACTAATATTGATGTCAAGGTACAAATATGCGAGACCCTGAATATCAATACGGAAGCTCTCTCTGATAAGTATTTGGGGCTTCCTGCACTTGTTGGAGCAGACAAAAGCGATTGTTTTCTACATCTTACGGAGAGAGTTCTACAAAGAATTAAAGGATGGAAAGAAAAATTATTATCCATTGGAGGAAAGGAGATCTTAATTAAAGAGGTCATTCAGGCAATTCCTGTTTATGCCATGTCGGTCTTTCTCCTACCAAAGAACATCTGCAAAAAAATCATGGATGCTATATCTCAATATTGGCGGGGTGATGATGATCAAGGCAATAAGATGCATTGGTATGTTTGGTGGAAACTTTGGTTTCCCAAACAAGAAGGTGGGATGGGGTTTAGAGACCTCCACTCCTTCAACCTGGCCATGCTTGCAAAACCGGTTTAGAGATTAGTTGATGATCCAAATTCTTTATGTGGTCAAATTCTTAGAGCTAAGTACTATCCATCAGGAGATATCCTAAAGGCAGGACCCAAGTGGGGTTCCTCCTTCACTTGGCAGAGTATAGTGGCAGGGATCCAAACTTTTAAACGTGGGTGCATATGGTGAGTTGGAAACGGTGGGTCGATTGAGATTTGGAAGGATCCATGGATTCCCAATAGTTCGGACCATAAAATTATCTCTCCTAGAGGAGAGTGTGTGCTAACAAAAGTTAATGAATTAATTGATCCAATTATAGGTAATTGGGATGGTGAACTTATTCAAAGTCTATTTCATGATATTGATGTTACAAGGATCTTGCAATTTTTTCTTTGTTAGCTTGTGTACCACACTCCTTGTTCGGTCGTGTGCGTTATGCTTAATATCTTCTAGTTGCCTTGAACTTTGTTGATATTTTAATATCATCTCAGTGAATTGCATCCTTTAATCTTGGTTAATTCCATTTTGGTACTATTTTGGATTATTATCATTCTCCATTATAGTACTGACTTGTGTTTTATATCAATCACAGGATGGCACCACCACGCCGTTCTGAGGAGGACATACCACCTGAACTCGGGGCTGCTTTGGCAAGTATTGCAAATGCTTTGGGCACTATGCAGCAGAAGCAGCAGCGCTTCGAGGAAAGCATGAGGAGGAATGAGTTTGCTCCGCTACCTCCACCTCCCAAGCGAGGAGACATCAAGAGCTTTCTCAAGTTCAACCCACGCCAATTTGAAGTGTCTAATCAGCCACTTGATGCGGATGACTGGCTTCGTGAAGTGTCAAGGTTGCTGATGACTGCGGATGTTCCCGAGCAAGAATGGGTCAAGTGTGCTACTCACCTTCTGAAGGGAGATGCAGCTCTCTGGTGGGAAAATTACCTCAAGGCAGATCTTTCTGGTTTTCAGCCTACTTGGGAGCGGTTCACTGGTGCTTTCAAAGAGCAATATCTGTCAGAAATTGTCATGGAAAGGATGAAGGAAGTGTTTCTCAACCTCAAGCAGGGCACTGACAATGTCAACACCTACATCAGAAACTTCATGAATCTGTCTCGTTATGGTGGCGATGAGATCTCTGATGACAAGAAGAAGCAAAAGAGGTTTCGGCAAGGCCTCAATGCTTCCATCAAATATGCAATCACTCATGCAAGGCCGGCATCTTTTCTGGAACTTCAACACACAGCTCTGCAGGAAGAAGCAAGTAGGCAAGTGTTTGAGGAGTCAAAGAAACACAGTCGTGATACAGCAAGCTCTTCTGCTATGATAGCTCCTTCTAAGCGTCGTGTTTGGGTTCCTAACACCCCACTGTCGCTCCCTGCTCCACCAAGACCTTCAGCTACGCACCAAGGCCACCAAAATCCTTCACTGCGGCTCCCAGGGGCTACAACCACAACTACCCTGGAGCGCCTGGCGGAGTCCCTGGCTACGTTGCTCCACGTCCACCTGGTGCTTGCTATACTTGTGGAAACACTGGGCATCACCACTAGAATTGTCCAATGAACAACAAAGCTCTTCCACCACCACCTCCAAGACCTGCGGCAAGTGCTCCTATGATTCGTGCACCTCCACCTCGGGCTCTCAACATCAACACTAAGCCGGGGTCTACGGTTGCTCGTGCCAACTGTGTCAACGTCGCTCAAGCTGAGCATGCACCTGGAGTTGTCATGGGTATGCTTCCTGTTAACTCAGTTTCTGCACGAGTGTTGTTTGATTCTGGTGCATCGCATTCTTTTGTCTCTACGAGTTTTGCTGATAGGAATGGGTTATATATGGATCCTCTCCCCAAGCGTTTAATGGTTCTTTCTCCTGGAGCAACAATGGCATCTTCTAAAATCAGCCATAACAATCAAATTGAGATTGGTGGTTCTTCGTTTCCGGCTTCCTTAATTATTCTGGGCAATTCTGATATTGATGTTATCTTGGGCATGGATTGGTTGACAGCAAATGCGGTTGTAATTGATTGTGCTGAACGTTCGGTTTCTCTGAAAATTCCTGAAGGCCATATATTCTATTCTCCAAGTCTAACTCCTGCAATTCAGCTTTATTCTTTGGCGGCTCTAAATGATGATGCTATGGAAGGTATTCAGAGTGTTCCTATAGTTTGTGAGTTTCCAGATGTCTTTCCTGAAGAGTTACCAGGTATGCCTCCGGATCGTGAGGTTGAGTTTGTCATTGAACTTGAACCTGGTACCGCTCCTATCTCCAAGCGGCCTTATAAAATGGGTCCTGCTGAGTTGGCTGAACTTAAGCGTCAGTTGGATGAACAAGAGAAGTTGGGTTTCATTCAGCACAGTACTTCTTCTTGGGGTAGTCCAACCATCTTTGTGAAGAAGCGAGACAAGACTGATAGACTTTGTGTTGACTATCGGGCACTCAATGCTAAAACAATCAAGAATAAATATCCCCTTCCGCGGATTAATGATCTCTTCGATCAGCTAGCTGGAGCTGTGGTATTCTCTAAACTTGATTTGAGAAGTGGGTATCATCAAATCAAGATTCGCAAGGAAGATGTTCCCAAAACAGCTTTCACCACCCGCTATGGCCTGTATGAGTACACGGTCATGTCTTTCGGTCTCACCAATGCACCTGCCACCTTCTCGAGGCTTATGAACTCGGTTTTCATGGAATATCTTGATAAGTTCGTGGTGGTCTATCTGGATGACATTCTAGTCTATTCTAAGTCAAAGGAAGAACATGAAGAACACCTTTGGTCTGTCCTAAACAAGCTTCGTGAGAACCGCCTGTATGCAAAGTTCTCCAAGTGTGAGTTTTGGCTGCCTCAAGTCACTTACCTGGGTCACGTCATCTCTGCCAAGGGCATCGCCGTCAACCCAGAAACTATTAAGACAATTATGGACTGGCTTCCACCCATAAATGTCAAAGAAGTCCGGAGTTTCCTTGGGTTGGCCAGTTACTGCCGTCGCTTCGTTCAAAACTTCTCAAAGATTGCGAAGCCTCTTACCGATCTCCTCAAGAAAGGCAAGAAATACCTTTGGACTCCTGCATGTCAAGTAAGCTTTGAAACACTCAAAGAGAAGCTCACTTCCACTCCAGTCTTAGTTCCTCCAGATACATCAAAGCCTTTCCAGATTTTCTGTGATGCTTCATTGCAAGGATTGGGTGCGGTCCTTATGCAAGAAAAACAAGTTGTTGCTTATGCATCTCGTCAGTTGAAGACGCATGAGATCAACTATCCTACACATGACCTCGAACTCGCAGCAGTTGTCTTTGCTTTGAAAGTTTGGAGGCATTACTTGCTTGGCAACCGTTATGAGATCTTTTCTGATCACAAGAGTCTGAAGTATATCTTCACACAGCCTGATCTCAACCTTTGTCAGAGGAGGTGGATTGAAACAATCAATGATTTCGATTTGACCATCAACTACACTCCGGGCAAAGCTAATGTCATGGCAGATGCTCTCAGCCGAAAAGCTTATGTCAACAACCTCATGGTGGAAGAACAACAGCCTCTCTTGTGCGAGGAATTCTGGAAGCTAAACCTTGAAATTGTGGATCAAGGGTATCTTCTGAACCTTCTAGCAACACCTCTCTTGGAAGAAAAGGTCCGTTCCATTCAGCTTGGTGATCCTTACACTAAAAAGATCATCTCCAACATTCAACTTCCGAAGTACGAGTCTTTCCACGTTGACGACCAAGGCACTCTTTTCTTTGAACACCGGATGTTTGTTAGGAACTACCTGGGTTTAAGAGAGCAAGTTCTCAAGGAGGCGCATGATTCTGTTCTTTCTATCCACCCGGGAAGCACTAAGATGTACATGGACTTGAAAACACAATATTGGTGGCCTGGTTTGAAACGATATTGTGCCAAGTATGTCTCAGAGTGTGATGTTTGTCGCAGAGTTAAATGTCCATCAGAAACCTTCCGGTCTTCTACAGCCATTGAAGCCTCCGGAATGGAAATGGGAGAAAGTAGAGATGGACTTTATCACTGGTTTTCCAAGGTCGCAGAAAGGCAACAATGCAATCTTTGTTGTCATTGACAGGCTTTCCAAAGTAGCTCACTTCTTTCCAGTCAAGGAAACAATTTCTGCAATTCAGTTGGTTGAGCTTTATATCAATAGAATTGTCTCTCTGTATGGAGTTCCTCTTGAGATCAGTTTAGACCGTGGAAGCATCTTCACTTCCAAGTTCTAGGGAAGTTCCCAAAATGCTTTGGGAACCAAACTAAACTTCAGCACAGCTTACCACCCTCAGTCGCAAGGACGAGTTGAAAGGATCAATCAGATTCTAGAAGATATGCTCCGTGCTTGCGTTATCTCTTTCGGCATGAAGTGGGAAGAATGTCTTCCTTATGCTGAATTCTCTTACAACAACAGCTTCCAGAAAAGTCTAAAGATGGCACCATTTGAGGCTCTCTATGGTCGCAAGTGCAGAACTCCGATTGGTTGGTCGGGCGCAGGTGAAAGAATATTGTTTGGCCCCGACATAGTAACTCAAGCGGAGGAGAAAGTTCACATCATTCTTGAAAATCTGAAGATTGCTCAAAGTCGCTAGAAGAGCAATTATGATAGAAAGCACACGGACATGGAGTATGTCCCTGGTGATCTCGTTTATCTTCGTGTCACTCCCATGAGAGGCACGCACCGCTTTGGTATCAAAGGAAAGCTGGCTCCTAGATACATCGGTCCTTTCAAAATTCGTGGAAGAAGAGGAGAAGTTGCTTATGCTCTTGAGCTCCCTGAGCAACTCAAAGTCCATGATGTTTTCCACATCTCTCAACTCAAGAAGTGCTTCAAGGATCCCGGCAAGACCGTGGACCATGAACTCATCAATCTCCAAGAAGATCTTTCTTATCAAGAACACCCCATAAAAATTCTGGAAGTCGCAGAAAGAAGGACTCGCAACAAGTCCATCAAGTTTTGCAAGGTGCAGTGGTCGCACCATTCCGTTGATGAAGCCACCTGGGAACGTGAAGATGAGCTCCGTGCCAAGTATCCTACCCTCTTTGAGTCTTCTTCTTCCTAGAATCTCGGGGCGAGATTCCTGTTTAGTGGGGGAGAGTTGTAGCATCCCAATTGTCTAACAATTGTAATGCTACTTGTCCTAGTAAGATATTGGCTACTTCATATATATTATTGTTGCATCATAATTATATCATGCTCATGTCATCATGCCACCTTGCATTTGAGCATCATATAAAACCCCTTTTCTTTTGGTTCCTCTCTCGTATGCATTATAAATTGTATTTGCCTCTTGATATTGTATTTGGTTATTGAGATATTGTTTAAATGCCCAAGTTGAGTTGGGGGCATATCTTTTATTTCAACTCCACCACCTTATAATTCCACTATCCCTATAATCATGAGCTTGTATTCTTTTCTTTTGATATTATTATTCTAGCTCATGTGGTTTGGGGTGGATCTAATCCTCTAAATTCTTGTGCTTGGCTTTTTCTCCACTTCATGGAAATGCATAAGAATAATGCCATAATATTATTATTGTTTTCACAAAATAAATCATGGCATTATTATTTTGCATGGGCCATGCAAACTTCTTCACCACCTTTTACTCCATTGGATTTCTTTTGATTTAATGGATCCTATCTTGGGAAACCATCTCCTACCTTCCACCATTCCCATATCCTCACCCACATCTCTTTCTTTTATTTTATTTTCTACATGCATGATCATATGAGACTCTTTCCACCTATTTCTTTTCTTCCTCTTTCTTTCTTGTTTCTCTTCCACATTAGCTCAAGCTAGATCAAGCTCCATGGTCCTTCTTGGTATGGCCTCATAAACAAAAAGTAAAATCTAAATACCTAATAAAACCTAAACCTAGCCCCTCTCTCTAATTTTCTCCTAACCCTAATTCTACTAAACCCTAACATTGATCTCTCTCTATCTCTCTCTCTCCCATGAGCACCACCTGATCCCTTCTCTCTCCCTGGCCCACCTCAGCTAACCCTAACCCTCTATCTAACCTAAGCAAAACCCTAACCCTAGCCCATGTCTACTTAGCCCGAGCTACCCCCTCCTCTTTCTCTCTTTTCTCCACCGCGTTCTAGCCCCACCCTGCAGCCACCACGCCGTCCTGGTCCACCTGCAGCCACCCCCGCCGTGCTTGCCTGCTCCCAGCTCGAGCCAGCACGTGAGGAGAAGAGAAAGGTGGCACCCGGGGCCACCTTTATCTACTCCCCCTGCCACGAATGCCCCTCCTCCCTCTCCCTCCTTTTTCCTCCTCCCACACGGCTCTCCTCGCTCGCCCAGATCTGCCCGAGCCGCCCCTCTTCTTCTCCTTCTTCCTCTCCGACCACAACACCTGCCGCCGGTCGCCGCCAGCACCACCTCGCCCCCGTCGTTCCAGCCGGTCAGCGCGGCGTGGAGGT
Organism: Avena eriantha; assembly: GCA_910589775.1. Lineage (NCBI taxonomy): Eukaryota > Viridiplantae > Streptophyta > Magnoliopsida > Poales > Poaceae > Avena > Avena eriantha. The sequence continues at coordinate 160,646,549 of OU342741.1, read as the reverse complement.
GCCTAGGAAGATCGAGGACGATCCTCCCCGTCGCCCTGCACGCGCCGACTTGGACGAGAAGCCCCAGATGCGCCAGTACTGCGTCGTCCCGACGAAACCCTAGCCCGCCAGAGCGCCAGCGATCTCGCCACGCCGCTGCTCCTTGCTCCGATCCGAGCCCGCCGTCGAGCCCGCGGTGAGCCCCTCTTTCTCCCTGACATGTTCCGCCTCGCCGTACCGCCCTAGCCCCGCCGTTCGTTTCGTCGAACGCCCACCGTGCGCCAGAGCTCGCCGGTGTCTGCAGGCTTTCCGCGCCGCAGCGAGCTTACCTAGGCCCCAGACCCTCCCCTGTCAACTCCCCTCGCCCTACCGCACTGGTTAGCCCCCCTCAGCGCGCACGCCCGCGACCTGGGTTCGATCCCCCGCCCCGCGCCGCGCGCCGATTTCTCGTCAGACCGAGGAGAAGAAGAACAGTACCGAGCCTGTGGAAAATTTACATTAAGCCCCCCCCCCCTTTACTTCGCTATTAACCCGCGCTCCTAGAGACCCCACTAGTCAGCCGCACTAGCATTATTGCAGAAACCCCCCCAGTTTTCTCCGGCCGTAACCCACGCTCCCGCTCTAGCCCCACCTGTCAGTCGCGGCAGTCCCCCACCCCTGGCAGTGGGCCTCCAGTCGCTGGCCCCGCCTGCCAGCCTCAGTGGGCTAGCCAGAGCCCGGTAACAAAAGTGTTTTCGCGCGCGTGGCTCCAGTCAGCGCAAGGCCCACCCGTCAGCGGTTGAGGCTAGAATTGCCTGGGTAACAAAAGTATTTTCCTGAGTCTGATTTTAATTTAAACTTTTTCAAATTGATTTAAATTCAAATTCAAATCAGATTTAAATAATTTTTAAAATACAAATCCAAATAATACAAGTAATATATGTTTTGGAATCAGAAAAATGTGAGGAATTCAAATATGCCATTCAAAATAATGTTTGAACACTTTAAAATTTCGAGATGATTAAAATTACAATAAAATGCCCTTTTCCTTAATTAATTAATAACTTTTGTTTTATAACTCCAAATTTGACAAATAATATGTCTAAATCGATCAGCGCGACGAGCCTGTTCTATATATGCAGTCCTTGTTCTGAATTGAAGCATGCATCATGTTGTTATTAAAAATCTGAACTGTTTATGACAATAAAACTTGGTTAAATAAATAATAAAATGCTTTATTTCTTGTATCCACACCTCACCTTTGCCATGCTACTTTAATGCCATGTAAATTGTGCATCATTCATCATGGCATGCTTGGTTGCTTGTTGCATTTTAATTCATATGCTTGTGCACTTTATTTATGTTGGCCCTTGTTTGTTTGGTTCTTCTTCGGATAGACGCCCAGCAGGAGAATTACCAGGAACCACAGGAGTACTACCCAGATCCATCTCTCGCTTCAACTGAGCTGCCAGGCAAGCACTACCACATGCTTGCATACATACATACAGTACCTATTGCCTCTATCTTATTCTTGCATCATTGAGTCGCGATTGCATTAAATTGAATCCCAAGTACTGCATTGTCTTTACTTTTAAACCCCACCAAAGCTTGTTCCTCCATCCCATGAGCCATTACTACAGGAGTTGTTTGAGCCATGCGAGTCGTAGAAAAGCATGTGTAGGGTATGTGAGTGTCTGAGGAATAACGAGGTACCTAAACAACATAACCTGAGTAGTAATAGGATAACTAATGAAAGAGGCACCGGTGAGCAATATCTGCTATTTGGTTTTTCATGCTCACTTGTGTCCTGTAGGACCCCGAGTACTTGATTCCTGTTCCTTGACTATTCGCACTATCCACATCCGGGAGGCCTTATGGACCCCCTTGAGCCAGAGCTTGATTCATTCTTATTTCTTGGGGCCATAATTAGTTTGGGGCTTTATTACTATCCTATACTTATGCCATGTTACTGCTTTATTTAAGATTGTGCGAGGAGCACCTGTACTGTTTTGGATCGTGACACGTTTTCGCTGTATCGACAAGCCCAGTCACATTTTCGGGTTTCTAGTCGTTTACCGCAGTCCACACAAACCTTGGGTCCGTCTCGGAGCCGGCCAACTTCGTTGCGGGTAGCTTAATGGGGTGGCCCCCTGAAATATTTCTGAATCCTGTGATTGCTTTGTCGTGAATGCCTCGTTGGGTTTTGATTTGGTTTTTCCGAGGTTGATCGAGTGTGTGTTGCTATTCGTGCACCCCTGCAGGGTAAATCTTTCTGAAAGCCGTGTCCGCGGTTATGGACGACTTGGAGCACAGTTTCTCGATCATAGACAAGTATAACTAAAGTACCGCTTTTAATTTGACTAAGTACTTGACTAGTAAATAGTGCAATACTCATGGAATGGTTAATAAAACTGCCAACGGATGATGGGGGTTGTTCGTCCGCTTCCTCGTTGGTAAGCGAGGAGGAGGATTGATCTGTTAATTATACTGTTATAACTGTTGTTCTTAATTCACGGACATCCGTCTATCATTGGTTAGGCGGATGGTTAGCGAGTATCTGTAGAATTGTTAGGTATTATCTTTCGCTGCAATTGCGGCACCCCAGGTTGTGTCCCCTTTAGCAGCATAAAGACTTGCTGAGTACCCCTAGGGTCTCACACGATAAATTGTTTGATTCAGATGAACAGGTGTACCCGCAAGATGGATACTGGGTGGAAGAGACAGATGATGTTGGCAACGATCATTCGGTGTAGAGATTCCGGGAACGGGGATCCGTGAGATCTGGGGGCAGGATGTGTTTGTTTATGGGGCATCTTATGCCAATTTGCTTCTTATCCGTACTCGGATCTTGTTTTCCGCTTCCGCCTGATACTCTGATGTGGGATGTATGAGGAGCTATCCTAAATTATTATATCTATCTAGGACATTTGGATCTTGCCATATGGCGTTGCAATATTTCTATTTCTTTTAGATGGAATGGCTCTGAGGACTGTTGTATGTGGCTTGCATACATACTCATTTGTGTATATAGTTGATCCCTTCGCCTGCCGATTACGCCGCTCGTTCTTGTCCCGTTGTCTGAAAGTGGTTAGGACGGCCGAAAGGTATACCGTGAGTGGCCCTGGGCCCCACCGTACTATTTTAACCACTTTCGTTCATCCAGGCATTAACTAAGAGCGTAATTCACCGAGGTAGTTACACCCTTATATCTTTCTGCCCCAGAGGATTTAAAACATATGCTCTTTTATTGTCAACGTGCAAAGAATATCTGGAAGGAACTTGGATTAGAGAATTTAATTGCAAATGCTAGTAGTGAGATCGGGCGGGACCAAAAATCTTGAAAACTTTGCTGAAAGATTCAGCGCCACTGGTTCAAATTTACAGTTCTATTCAAACCCATAATCTTATTGCGGTGGCGGCATGATATACCTGATGGCTTCGGTGCCGACAAACTCATGGGGAGCGGATCCCTCCTATCCGTAATTGCATTACTTCTATCTGCGCCATCACTGCAAATGCTAGACATAAAATATCGGTGGCGTATAGTCCGGTGAAGGAGATGTGGTGTAAGCCACATGGAAATCAAGTGAAACTAAATGTTGATGCAGCTTTTCTTGCGAAGGAATAAGGACGGCAATTTTACCCATGGGTACGGGTACCCACATGGGTAGGGTATGAGCACACTTTTATACTCACGAATAATACTCATACCCTACCCGTTAAGTTACGAGTATGGGTATGGGTATAAACTTGTACCCATGGGTATACCCATACCCGGCCCATTTAAAGTTACATGTCAAACTTACCCGTAGAGTATCAACCTATGCGGCCAAGAAGCTAGGGACAAGTATGCAATGCGAATTCTAAACTTCGATACTTCCATGTACTCGTCTACCTATTGTTTAGTAGAGATATTGTTTCTTTTCAAATATATGTGAATAACTTGTGTACTATTAGATCTACGCACCGAGTATCTAATGAGTATGGGTATGGGTAAAGTTTTATCCCCGCCGGTACGGGTATGGGTGAACTTTTTTACCCATTGACTATACGGGTATGGATATGGTATTGCTCTACCCTGCCCATACCTTACCCATTGCTATCCCGACGGAGGAACAATCGGGTGCCTCTAGAGCTATAGTAAGAAAGAGAGTGTTTGTGGCGGCATCTTCGACCTTCATACCGCATGTGTCCACTCCGGCTATGGCTGAGGCTCCTGCTATGCTTCATGGTCTCTTGTTTGTTTGTTCACTAGGATACCAATACGTTTTGGCTGAATCAGATTCTTTGGAGGTCGTCAATCTATGCTCGGGGCAAGACCGATTATGTAATGAGGCGACTGCAGTTTATGCAAAAATTGTGGCTTGTGCTGGAGGTTTTGGGAAGATTGCCTATAGCCATTGTGGGAGGGAGTTAAACAAGGATGCCCACAACTTAGCTAGGGAGTGTTTCAATTCTAAAATTACATGCGATGAACCCCCAAATTTCCTCTTGTAACCCCTGTAACTATTGTATAACTTTAAAGCAGCAAATTTCAGACGCACTCTTTTTCTTTCAGGGTACCTAAGGCACGTACAATACTTATATCTTAGTCATATCATAGGAATGCCATGTGGATGATAGATGACATGGAGGAGAGAACAAAAAAAAGAGGTTTGCCTTCTCTTAGCTAAGAGATTATCTCTTAGCAACAATCTCTCTCACCATAATTTTAGGATGTCTATATTAAAGATAAGGCTAAAAAATAACGCATTGTACGTCATATTTTATGGTTATATCTAGTCTATGTGTCGGAACTAAGATAAGACAGTCTTATCAACCATTGTACATGCCCTAAGGGATTGAAAGGTTTTAACGAGACGGGCTTGATATACTGTGGTTTATTAAAAAAAAAACCCAAGGATATGAGTGTTTCAAAAAAAAAAATCCAAGGATTTCAGAGTCTGACGCATCTCCGCCCCATCCCGGCCCGTACCGGAACAGTTCGCTGCGTCGCCAGTTCGTTGTGCCGCCGCCGCCCCAAGCTTGCTGCCCCGCCGTCGTCCCTAGTTCGCTGCGCAGCCTCCGCCGGACACAGGTAGTCTCCTCCTTCCCCTTCTCCTTTCTTCCTTCCTCCCTCCCACCCTCTTACCTCTCTCCCGCTGTCCCGAGCCCCCTGCGTTCTTCTTTCTTCTTTTTTGTCGTAGGTATCAGAGCTGAGTTAGTAGATCGATTCTGGTCAAGAGACCCACTAGTTCATTTGTTTCTTGGTCTGCGCTAGTCTCTTGCTAGTTTTCATAGATCGGAAAAAGTAAGGGCGGTGTCGCTTGTATCCACATTGCTAAATTAATCTTGCTTTTCTCTGGTAGTAAAAACAGGCAGTATATAGATCTGACACGGTTCATAAATTGTTCATTTTTTCTGATTGGCCATTTTAATCTACTACTGACGAAGAAATAGCATATATGATTGGTACAACTTCCTTGCTTGAAATAGTATCCGTGCCTGTTGTTTAAATCTTGTGCATGCTCACGACCTAGCAGGTAGCAACCTACGGTGCTTTTGCTCATGTATTTTACTATGATTCCTGCAATCCTGCATTCTTGTCTAGGGATGCTGTAATGAGCTGGACAAAATTTATTTGCTTTCACTTGCAGCATCACGGAATAGGTTTAGTGATAGTTTCTGAATACGCAGAACTTGATGCTTATGTATGTCATGTTTATTATTGATACTTCGAGGCCATATAATTAGCTCCTAAATATTTAAACTACTGAAGCAAGCCAAAGAAGTTCTGGTTGTTAAGCTAAGTAATGATTAATAAGGCGAATATGTGATCAGTTCTAGTTGTTGAAAAATCCATTTGTTGCAGGTTAACTGATTTTATTGAATTTGTCTTGGTTGATGTATGGGCTCGAAGCAATAGAAGAAGGAAATCCCTAACCTCCGGTTGCCTTTCCACGTTGAAGACATCCCGGTGGCGATGGCGGTGGCTGCAGCAAGGTCTGGATCCCGGCGCCTGTTCTCCATCTCGGCCATTGTGCCACGGAAGCTGCCAAAGGCCGAGTCCTTCTCCAACCTCTTCATCCCTGGTACAATTCTTCCTTCCCCTTCCCCTTTCCTGTCATCCCTTCCTTCCTGTAACCACTGTCAGGCGTTGCTCGTTTATACAGATTTAGGTCCTAGTAGCATGGTATTAGTCTTGCGGGATTAAATCTTGCCCAAATCGACTAGAGTCAGGTAGCTCTAGATTTGGCTGGGAGGTTCTTTAGAGAGGGCTTAATTATAAACCGGCGTCTCGGACACTTGAAAACTTTTTGTTGGCATGTTCACAAAGTTGGTATCTTGGGTTGCGCTAAGTCAGTCGTCACAGCATACCATGTGCTGTTGCAGCATTCAAGACCTGCATTCTTGGTTGATTATTTCCTTTTCTATTCAATTTAAAAAGATAATTGTTTGAAAAAACATATAGAGCATACTGTGGGGTTGTTGCAAATCATGTCATGAATTATGTCAAGTAACGTGGACATATACATGTTCTGACGTTGTTCATGTGATGTGAACTAATCACATGACTTGTTCTTAAAACAATTAGCAGGGAGAGTTATAGAAGGTTATCAAGTGTACCACCACAGGAAATGAACTTCGTTGTGGATCCCTGAATAACTAAGTATGAACCATATGACGATATCATGCAATTTATCTTTTTGAGAGAGATAGAAGTGGTTAAAATAATTCATATCTTGCTTAGATAACATAAAGATGGGCCTGTACATGGACCAAAGCCCATTTTTGTCAATTCAGCCTTACACCAGAATGCGTCCTGACACACTCTACTGGTCTTCTGTTTATATGTGACCAAGCCAATACCACGGCACTATGATATTGGATGATCATCCATCTCTTGAAATCATAATAATTCTGCATGATACACCTCTCATGGAATGGAAGCTGACTGCTCCTCTGGAGATCCTATTGTGTAACTTTCTTGAGCTGAGGCTACAAGTTGAAACTGAAAGACCAGTTGAATGAATGATGGACAAGCAGGACTGCAGCCAACTAGCAATCTTCTCCCTCTGCACTTTCTCTCTAGGCAGCTTTATTCCATCTTTTGTTTCGTCTGCTTCTCGGGGTCAATTTTAATTTCATTTGACATACCATCACCAATAGCGGAGGTGATGATTGACTAAGCATCAGAAACTAGATCAATTGTTTTGCCTACTAGAAAGTACCAAACAGGTGAACATTTCAGAGGAGATTGTGAAACTCAGCCCAACTATAATCTTGACTTGCCAATAATTCTCCCATCTTGGCTCTTGCTTTCTCTATATGTACAAACAAGAAACTTTATAACATGAAAATAATGGAATCGAAAAACACTTTTCGAAGTATACCAATTTAAAAGAGCCAGTACAGTTATATCAACACCCTGGTAAGTACCATTAAAGTTATGGCAGTTATACTGTTATGGCGCTGTGATTCTTAAACTTATTACAAGTCGTAACTAAATTATTGAGTGTTATTGATCTTGTTGTACGTATTCTTGTTCGATCAACAAAAGGAGGGAGTATAGTTTCCCTTTCCAAGTTTCAGAAAAGAAAAGTTCCCCTTTCCCTATCTACTGTCTTCTGTTACAGTTAGAAGTTTATATTTTTTGCCACTTTTGGGTTTTTTCCTTTCATGTTAACCTTTTAGTGTACACAACACCTGGATTCTCATATTATTTAGCAATGATGTATAGGATTAAGCAAGCAGACAACACTTGGTGGACTTAGAGAAGTTTTTCCAAAGTCTGGTGAAGTTGGGCATGGTATGTTTTTCTTATAATTTGGACATTGTTATTCTTCGCATGATTCTGTTTGTACAGGATTTCTTCTGATATAATTGCAGACTAAAGTATAGCAAGAGGCACATACTATATAATGTACTCCCTCCAATCCAAAATAAGTGTCGCTGATTTAGTACAAAGTTAAATCAGCGACACTTATTTTGGATTGGAGGGAGTACTATTCATTCTACCAGAAGAACTATTGAACAAGTTCATCTTCTAGTCAGGATTTTCTTGTTTTCTGCTAACACCCCTTAGCTTGTACTAAATCAGCGACACTTATTTTGGATCGGAGGGAGTACTATTCATTCTACCAGAAGGACTATTGAACAAGTACATCTCTAGTCAGGATTTTCTTGTTTTCTGCTAGCACCCCTTAGCTATAAATAATTTACGATATAATGGATTATTTGGCTATTATTATGTGTCTATGCATAATGTATACCTTAAGCGCGTGGAATCTTTTTTTAGGGAATTTGAATCTTTTCAATTTTACCAGAAGAATCATTAAGAATAGCTTCCTTATATTTGTTTAATGAATCTTCGTTGGAAATATTTGATGGTTGCAGTACAAGTATAACTTAATCTTCCATTCATCAAACCTGCTAGAATGAAATGGTTAGAATTGAAAAGGCCAATTTCTCAAAATTAAAACTTTAGAGGAAAATAAAAAGCATTTTCTGTTTCCTTCTCCAGTGAACTAATGATAGATTGATACCAGCATAGGATTACCCTGCCTATTCTGTCCTTCAGTTAAGTTGGGTCAGTCCATGTTAATTGCTGTCTATTTTGATTCTAAAGGTGTTAAAATAATGTAAATTTCCGTGTACTGTGTTGTTAAATCTGGACTAAAACTTCTTTTCAGTATTGTACATCCTATGGACTTTATTTAATGCTGATGCAGTTCTTTTTGGCAAACCTTCCAGCATCATCTTCAAAAAGTTCAAGGTGGTATATGATCAATTCAAACCATTCAGGTTCTCTTACAGTGCGTAAAGAATGCCGCAAAGTACTTCCTTCTTCAATAAGGCCATCTGCATCTTACTCCACACAAGCTTCAGAAAACAAACCAAAGCAGGTTTGCTAGTCTATTATATGGCTTAATTATTCTAATTATTCAATATTGGTTTCTTCCATATTTTCTTCCTTGTGGTGACTCTTGGTATAATTTTGAGCAGTTGACAGTGCTGTCCATTTTCTTTGAATATGCTACTACGATTTTTCCGTTTACTGTGGAATATAGGAAATTATTAACCATGTCACATTGTGACCATTTGCAGCAGTGACAATGATAACTCTTGCATACGTCCATGGGCTTTACTATGTTCCTTTTTTGTTTTCACTAGTAAAACTGCCCGTGCGTTGCCACAGCCAAACAAATTTAGACATTATTATCATGTTCACCAAGACAGTACAAACCTAGGTCTGGGATATGACATATGAACAAACTAAATTAAATGATCCAACTTTTAACAGTTCAAGCATCCTTTCTAGGTTTAAACTGTGCCGAATATTATTCTGGTTACACATTATAAAATAAAAAAAAGCAGCAAATAAGGTAAACAACTGGGTGTTACGATTTTCAAGAAGGATTACATGTTGGTAATGCAGCATCAAAGAATGCTTCTGTTGCATTCCTCAGAAGTCTACCTCTCGCAAAAAATTAGGAGTTGAAGGAATAGGTGAGCCGAGAGATCTTGCCAGGTTGCTGACGACAATGTTGCTTGTTTTTCTTAATGGTGTGGCCACTCGTTGAAGTCAAAGACTCTTGCCTCAGCCTGCAATGTTAATTGGAATTATAACTACTGAGATATTCAGTTTTGAAACATCACATACAGACTTGTGTTTGTAGTTGACGCTTGATCTAGTTCGTTTAAAATGTTCAAAAACATCACATTTGACCAAGTACAACTATATATTGAGGAAGCCATATACGAAGGGAAACCATGAAGGCGAATTTACAAACTACCAAATTATGATAGGGTGTAAAAGAAAACAACTAATTATGGTTTTATAAGAACTTAACTCCATTGTCCTAATTACTTGATAGAGCAGTTGAAATGTACACACCAGATTTTAGAATGTGACTTGTCAGTTCCTGTTTCATTGTCGACATCTATGTTTTCCTTGTTTCAATGTTGTCACTTACCAGGACCTCATGTGCATCCGCCAAAGCAGCAACAGTCTGCACATTTATCTGTTTCATCAATCTTAATGTCAAGGCTAAGTGTACCTTATATTTCATATCTGAAGTAGATATAACTCACCAGAAATAGGAATAAGGGTAGTCTCATGTCTTCACAAATCAGGATGGTTTTCTGGTCCTAGGCCTTGCAAATTGCAATGGTTTTCTGGTTTAATTGTGAGATCGATGTTATCCATTCCTCTGTATCCAAATATCATCAGCTTCATCATGTACAAATGCACCTGACGCTTTATTAACTACTACATCAGCCAAATTCTTTCCATCAGCAAAATTTCTAGTGTCACTAAATTGAAACTGAATTTTGTCTAAAAACTCAAAGGACGACACGACTGCTTGTTTCGTGGTTTAAGTATTGATGTTCTTCTTGGTAAAATTTGTTACCCAAATTCGCCGGTAGTATTGATGCATTTCTAACTACTCCCTCTGTCCCAAAATAAGTGACTTGGGTTTGTCTAGATTTGGATGTATCTAGACACATTTTATTATATTTAGATACATGCGAATCTAGATAAACACAAGCCGTAGGGAGTACTTTTAATCGCTAAATCCCCCGAAGAAGATATTCCCTTTTTATGCAAGTTAAGTATCACACATTGTTCAGCTGACTCTGACGCAAACTGGACCCATTTGTCAAGGTGGGCAGTATGACTGGATTCCAAAACAAAATGAACCTCAGACACTTCAACAGCAGTTCCATCATGTTGAAGAAACATGTCGAGTTTACTCTTTCATTGAATTCCTCTAATCTTAGACTCCTAGACTCTGGACTTGTGCAATCTGAATTGCCCTCATCAAGAATATTGTCATCAAGTACAAGAACAGATGCGTGTTTCCCCAATCTCCTAGAAGCAGATCTAGTCATTGCATTATCTTTGATCACAAGCGATGATAACATATTTTCCAAAAGATCATCTGATGAATGGTTAATTAAATCTCCAGGTCCAGCGTTATCTTGGTTTGATTTCCGCTTCCTATCCTTGCAGCAATTACCCGAAAACGGAGCAGACTTCAGCGCAATTCAAGTCCCTTTTGACCCACGTGAAGACGACGAAAACAGACGGGGGGTGACCCCGACCTGTTTGTGGCTCGTCTCGCTCGCCCCCGCGGGCGACGGGGCGGGCTCGCAGCCGCCGGCCGGCCTTGCCCCCCTCCCCCCACCCTCTCTCCTCCCGCCGCCGTCGGCGCGCGCCGCTGGGCTAAGCCCGTGCGGTGCCGGCGGCGGCGGGCTTTCCTTCTCCTGACGACGTTTTAGTGGAGGCGCGGTGCTCCCTCTCGGCGGCGGTGCTTCTCCTGGTCTGGTTGGGGAGGTGGGGCGTCGCAGCGACGGGCCGAGCTCCTCTGCAGCGACGGGCCGAGCTCCTCTGCAGCGTCGTGGCGACGGGCTCTCCCTCAGGGTGGGTGGCGGAGTGGTCCAAGGGGCTCCCGGCGGTGGCCCTTGCAGGCCAGATCTGGGCCAGATTGGGCCGGGATCTGGGCTAGGCGGGTACCGGCCGGGGCCTTGGTCACCGACGGTTGGCTGGCTACTCCTCTGACTGTGTTGCGGCCAGCGAAATAGATCTGGGCCGGGCAGGCCTGGATCTGGGTGTCGCCCGTAAATCCTGCTCAGGGGACCCGTGGGCGGTACGGAGTTGCTGCGCTTGCCATGCTCATCCCTCCGCGCCCTTGCTGGCTCAGGTGATGACCCTCAGACCGACGACGGTCCGGTTCTTCCGGGTGAGCGCGGTGGTGGTGGTGTTGCTACTTGGCGGCAGGGCTCGACGGTGGCAGTCGAACCCCTGGTGGAGGGCGTAGTAGGGGCTAGCGTGGGGTTGGCTTGGACGACGGTTCCCCTGCTGCAGTGCGGCGGCGGGGCTTCACGGGCCCTGTGGGGCTCGTCCAGGCCAGGAGAGCATGGTTTGCCCTGCGGCTGTATCCGGTCGGCTACCGCCTTCTGGTGGTGGAGGTAGTTCCCTCCCGCGCACCGTGGTTCCGGCAACCCCCACCGAAGCTTTCTCTTTGCTGCTCTATCGGCCCTACTTTGTGTGTCATGGTGCGACGGCGGTGGCGGATGCAAGATCGTGGTGGCGTGCGTTGGCGGGCGGCGAGCATGGTGGAGCTCTTTGAAGCGTCCGGGGGTGTGGTTTTTTTGAGGGGTCGGGAGAAATCCTTGTCATCTTGACACCGACGTTGTGTCGCCCGCGGGTGCCACCGGCCTTCTTGAAGGGCGTTGGGTGTACCTCTTTTCCACCACCCGGAGCGTACCAGGGGAAACCCTAGGACCTGTCCGGGCAGCAGCATCGTCATTGTCGCTTTCCTTCCTGGAGGTGCTGCTTGGTGCGCGACGCTTCAGAGTGCTAGGCTTGTGGTGGAACTTAGCTGGTGGGCGCAACGGTTGCGGATCCTCCTTATTTTCGTCAAGCCACTGTTTTCGGCTTTGTTTTCTTTTCTTTTTCTTCTTTGGTTTATGTGTTTTTCTCTTTTGGGCGTTGTGCTGTCTGGCCTAGCAGCGGTATCAAATGGTTGCTATATTAATATAGCTGGGCGTATGCCTGTTTCGAGCAATTACCCGAAAACAATATATTATGGATTTCTCATTCCAAACATCAAAGGGTACATAGCCTAATTACAGCACAAAACCTAAAGGAAACAAAGTCAAAAACTGTGCATCAACAGATCATTTACTTTTAAAAGTGAATTTATTCATGTGGTATTGAACTCCCAGCAACAGGAATCGCAAGTGGAAGCAGTTCAACCTGAATTTCCTCCAGGGAGGATGTTTTCATTGACCGTTAGCGCTGCGAGCATGTCTTGCAGATTGCCGCAGCCAGTTCCCCTTGGCGGTCACCCATGTATGGTCCGAGAAGGAGTCGCGGTGGGGGTGATGACGCAGGGCTCCACGTTCCCGGCGAATCGAACTGCTATAGGAAGGCGTTGACCTCGAGATCGGCTTCCTCACGACCTGCCCTATGGCCCGATCCCCATCCAATCTTCTCATCGTCTTGCCTCCTGTCATAGACGGCTGCACAGGAAACCGATGCTCGCGGGGAAGGGAGGCGACGCTCCGCGGGAAGGTGACCGGCGCTGGCGGCAAGCAGAGGCGTGCAAGGTGAGGGACACGTAAGAAGAGTAATTCTACCATTATTTTTCAACTGCTTGTACAGAAATCAAATCAATGTCGAACTGAAGGATGTGAAGTTTACTGGACACCAGTATATTTGATAAAATGAAATTGGCAGCCAATGGTTATGTGCAAAAGTAAAACTGTATCACCTAGCTGGTTTGATACTACGATGTGCAACAATGGCCTAAACAAAACTAACCATGAAGCGATACCTACAGACCAGAGTAAAGTAATCCTATTAACTTAGAACCCGATCATACACAGCAAACAGTTCTGCAATTAGGGGATGGCAAAAGCTCATGCTGATTACCTGCAAGTTAAAATGAACTTGAAGGTCTAAAGCTGGCGAGATATAGATGATGAATAGAATATTTAGCTTCTTTCACACAGATTCAACAATGAAAGCTCCTACATGTACTCGATTGTTTGAATACGTGCTAGTCCTACCACTATTTAATTCATAACATGTTAATTTTAACTCCATTTTCTTGAATGCGTGCTAGTCCTGCTACTTATCTCCTTATGCTATAAAGCCAATTAACCATAGAGTGGCCACATTTTCTGCTAAACCCCACATACAACTACTCAGTATGCACTCCATCGAAAATCTAAGTGGAAGTTCAGTTATCTAGGTACTTTAGGTGTTTAATCTGATGAACCAACTCCTAGACAATGAAGAAAACCATCAACCTGTTTTGATGCAGATTAGATGCCTTTCATATGTAAAAAAATGCCTTTCCTTCAGATAAATAAAATCCATCGCGTAATTCATAAAAGCAAACGTGGCAAGATGATATCCTAGAGAATTCCCTTCCTAGCAACACATGCATGAAGCTTGGTTATCCACTGACTATAATGACACTACAAATTTGACTGGAGTACTTGTACAGAATTACCTGCAAAAAGATATATACGGCAAGCTGTGTTGGAGGTGTCTCCATCACTTCCTCTCCAAATAACTGATCATTCATCGGTAGTCCTTGTAATAATGCAGAGGAATCATCGAGTCATAGACAAAATCATGCTGAAAGCCTGCACATGGAAAAGAAATTGACCTGTCAAGATGTTTCTTCTTATCTTCCCATGGTGCTCGACACCATTTTCTTAGATCTCGAGTTATTGATTGTAACATGCAAGAATCAAGCAAGACAACCCACCTTGCCGAACAAAAAGTTCTCTGAACATTTTCTTGAGATAGAGATAGTCGGGCTCGTGTTCGAATCTACAGAAAATATAGCATGTGTAAGGAAACCAAACACCACTATCTGTTAGGCTAAAAAATGATGGATAAAACCATGAATTTGTGAGACACGAAGCTTTACTTTTTAAATTGAAGGAGCAGAACAACACAAATCATGGGCAATTGGGCATCATCAATTTTCTTCTTCAGCCAATCAGACCTCCAGCGATTGCGACATGTGCTGCGTAGTTCAAGGAGAGAAATCCCAGGGCAGTGCTGTCTTTAGCGCCATGCTAGCGCATCTGGACGCGACCAGCATCAGCACCCTACACACACCTCGTTGACCAGGCGTCCAATATGCATCAGGATATGCGTTGTGACCTGGGAGCACTCCGCTGTGACGGCGCACATCCGAGACAAGGGCACGCATGATGATGGACCGTATAAGAGTAGCGCTCCTCCGTGTGGGGCGAGGGCAAACACGCGGCCGCCAGATTTGGCCATGTTCATGGCGGGGGAAATGGCCTGGTGTTATGGGGCAGGGAGTAACTCGGTGGAACTGGGGTGGGGAGGAAGCACAGTGGTGCCAGAGGGCAGGGAGGGGTGCCTGTTGGGGGAGGTGGAGGTCCGGGCGGAGATCCTCCCCATCCTCGTGGGCAGGGAGTAACTGGGCCTCGAGCGGCGCTGCACAACGCATCTCCCCCAACCTCCTTAGAAGTCACGCGCCACCCTTCCCCAACATCCGCCGTCGTGTTTCTTCTCCAGCAGCCACGCCTCCGCACCCGGCCGTCCCAACTCCCCTGGCGCCGCCGCAGGGACCCGGAGCCAAGGCGATGGGAGTGGGGGCTGTGTGGGTGTGGGTAGATCGGAGGGGTGGATTAGATCGCTCGTTTTCTCGCGAGGCATGGTTTAAGGGGTTGAAGAAGCAACGGGCAGGGGAGTCGGGCAGAAAACGGAACGTCGACTTTCTGAGAGAGATGAAGGATGCGGGAGAGCGACGAAGGGGGCAGTCGCGTGAGTAAGGAAGCGACGAAACGCGCGACGTAGTACGGTCGGCAGAAAACGGAACACCTTCATTCTTTTTAGATAGTAGAGATAATTTCTAATTTTGTTAGGATCAGTGCATCAGGAAGCGGCTGCATCGCTGTTGATAAGTATAGGCATTTCAGAATAGATTTTTAGAGGTTAATCAACTGCTATCGTAATGCATATACTGAAAAGATTCTCTTTGTTTGTCATGCTAGTGTAGGTAACGCTAGGTGCTTTACTGACTTTTTGTTCATTATCTCGAGGTGGTGATATCCTCGACTAAGCTCTTCATTTACCTACACCAGATTTCTTGAGGAGGCATGGGTATTGATCTGATAGGACAAACTAATTCTGTTACTTATAGACTATAGTTTATCGGATAGTTTAGTCTTGTCTTTTCTCTTATTGTTATCCATTTTGACTACATTTTGCTGTAGAAGAGTTCAGTTTTGTGTATTTACTCTCCATCAACACTGTTAATCACCTGGCACCTTCATTTTCTGCTTTTGAGGCCCACTGTTCATGCATATCTTCATCTAAAATGTAATTTATTTGTAAACTATATTTTTATACTCCCTCCAACCCAAATTAATTGACTTGGATTTGCCTACATTCGGATGTATCTAGCACTAAAACATGTCTATGTACATCCGAATCTAGACAAATCCAAGTCAATTAATTTGGGTCGGAGGGAGTAGCTTTATTAGTTGTTTCTGTTTCCTATTTCATGAACACATTCTTTTTATGGTGCATGTCATGCTGGGTCATTTTTTACTGCTTAAGAAGATTGCCCTTTTTATCCTCAGGAGAGAACAGACTTGACAACAATTGAAGATCCCTTTGATTCCCCTACATATAATATACCTGAGAAGCCAGTGACATTTGTTGAAGGGGCCTCTTACAGTGTTGTAATACTGGCTGGGCTTGGAGTTGCTGCGGTGGCTGGATATGCTGTTTTCAAAGAGCTTATATTTGAACCGAAAGAGTATGTCGTTTGCATTCTATTAATTTGAACTTAAGGATGCCAAACAACACAATTTGTAAGAAACATGGTAAATCATACGAGCATGTTTAGTTCATAGCTACACATCGGCCAAACTTTTTGGCACAAGTGTGGCAGCTGTTTGTTTCACTGCCACAGTTGTGTAAGAGGCCCCCACCTGTCATAGGCCCACACAAGTGTGGCGTGCCACACCTCCTTAGTAGCCTGCCCCACCTGTTGCAGGCCCATACTTTCGCCCAATCTTGCCACAGTTATGGTGGCCAATTTCTTGGCCACACTTTTTATGGCTTGCCACTACTTAGTAGAGAAGACATACACTTGTTACTGTATTTAGAAAACTCCTACAAGCTATCTTCCAATAGCATCTAAATTGTTGGGAATATGTCTAAGCACTAAGAAATGCCACATCAGGCAGCCGCTAAATTGGCTTTGTCTCTTCTGTTTTTATCATCTGTCCTCCAAGGTGGGACCCGCAACTAAGTACTAACCTTTTCTCCCTTCCCTATTTCACCTATATTCATGATTATTTTGCCCACTTCCCCAACCCCCACTGTGCTCTTGCTGGTACACCAGTTTACCTTGTCCTTGGTATTGGCTTCAATGGCATCTTGCACATCACCTTATGTCTAATAAATGCCGATTCTTTGTACTGAATTATCTAGTAGGTTTTCTCATATTAAAATAGTTAATGCTACATCTGTGAGTTGTACAAATTTATGGCAGCTAATGTTTATGTGTTAATCTGGTTGCCTCCTGGTCTGTTTATTACCCACATGTGTATGCTATTTCTTCCCTTGGTTTTGTACTTATGTGCCACTCCCCATCACTTGGTTGATAGAAGTTTTGTATGTTTAAACACCTCGATCTCTTTTCTACATGGCATGGTTGTTATTGTATCCTTATGGCTAAATATCCCTATGTGGTTTACGACTTTCATTTTTCTGGAAAATTCTTGTGGTCCCCTGTGCAATCTGAATGAGAGATTGCTTAATGTTGCTACTATCGTACAGGTACAAGATATTTGGGAAAGCTCTAGCAAGAGTTCAGAGTGATAGTCAGGTTTGTGGGTGTTAGTGTTATTTCGATTTTTGCCTGGCACGTTATTATTCCTCTCTTAGTATACTTCATATTCGCATAATTTTCAGGTTACAGCCAAAATTGGTTACCCTATAACTGGTTATGGTACGGAATCCAGAAACCGTGCAGCTCGGCAGCGCATTCAAAACAGGGTTTGGACAGACGAGGACGGTGTTGAACATGTGGAGGTAGCATAAATTCCTGTCCATACAATTTAGTGATGTGTGTTCTTTAACTATGCTGCTTACTGGTGCATCAAGATTACGGTACCTAAGTTAATGAAAACGGAGAAGTTCACCATGAGGAGCTGCTGTCTGTACTCTTTAATGATGTGTGTTTCTTTAACTATGCTGCTTACTTGTGCATCAAGATTACGGTAGCTAAGTCAATGAAAAACTAACCGCGAGGAGCTGCAACAGATAGCGCGACACTTCCTGTCTGACAGTTTTTTAGCAGCATTATGGCATAATGGACCTTTGGCAAGTTTATGTGCTTTCAGATGTTGCTTTGCTAGTTGGGAAAGGGGCACTAGGATGGCATGTGATATGAATTTATGCACTTCACGTGGTCGTGTGGCAGCTCTTTGAACTTGGTTGATCAGTTGAAATTCACATGCATCATTTCAGGTGGGATTTCATATCCGAGGGCCACATGGAGCTGGAAAGGTGGTTGCTGAGATGTTTAAAGATAACTCTGACAGGACATGGAAGTTCACATTTCTTCTTGTCGAGATTACGTCACCACATCATGCACAGATGATGTTAGAATCTTACATCCCAGCATAAGGGTGCAAGAGACAAAGCCAGCTAGCGGGGACACATCCATGCAATTCTTTTTTTACATCCTATCTCATGTTTAATACTGGTCCTCGGATTAAAAAAAGTTCTGAATTTTGATCTTCCCGTAAGCATAGGCAGGAGGAAGATAAACTATCAGAGCCGCTGATCATCTCTAGCATCTTAGATATGGTGCACCGCGAAAGGACCGTAATGTTAGGATTGTTTAGCTGAAGGCCGTGTAAGCTCATGTAAGCAACTCATTTCCCCTAATGTTCCTCAAACCTGGTGCGGAGCACAAGTGATCCTTCATCTGTCGAGTTTTTTTGTCTCATTTTTTTCAGGTCAGATAGTTTAGTAGTTTACCGCTGTCTATGGATTTTCATTCTAAGAGCATCTCTAGTGGCTCGTCTATATGCCCATCTAAAGCGATTTGGACGATCGTGGATGAAAAAAGTCTTCCCAGTGGCTCGTCTAAACGGCCGTCTAAATTTAGACCTCCTCCCAAATCTGCTACCCATCGTCCATATATGGACGACGGTGCCACGGGCGTCCAAAGCAACTGCTCGCCTGGGAGCTCACTCGCGCGCCCATTCAGAGCAGTTCGAGAAGCTGGACGCGGGTGGCACTCGTGTCAGGTCGCCGTCAGTCCGCTCGCCGGCTCCATGTACTCTTTTTCCAAGTAGATTTGGCGAGAGGGAGACAAATTGGACAGGAACGAGAGGGTGCTCGACCATGGTGCCTAGGCACACTCTAGATCCGTCCGCCGGTGGTCAATTTTGCCGGATTCGGACGCAAAACAAGGTAGCCGGGCGTGGTCACGTCGGGTCCTGTTGGCGACAGGCTCGGGCGTGGAGGCGGGCATGGGGTCGCGTGAGGCGTCGGGCCTAGCAGCGGATGGGGACGAGAATGGGAAAGGGCCTGGCGGCGGCCGGGGAGGAGCAGTGGAGAGGGCTGCAGCTACTCCGACGGTGTTGAAGAGAGCAGACCCGTCTAGTACTGAACTTTGCTGAATGTTATTGCTGCTTGTGCATCGATATAGAATATAGAGATATGGTGATGTACTACTGAACGTTGCTGAACATTGCTTGTAGTCGCTGCATAATATACGGATAGTTATAAAACTTTTTACTAAAATAACGGAGAGAGGATGTAGACGTCCTACATATACACGTTCCACTGAAAAACTAAGATTGTCTATATTCTCTCTCCTTTTAGACGGTCGTCTATACAGGCATATAGACGTTTAGATTTAGACGTTCCACTAGAGATGCTCTAACCTCTGATGATATCCAAATAGTGATAACATGTACTGTACTCACTCCGATCCATAATAAGTGTCCGTACTACATCAGGGCATTTCATTTATTATGGATCGGAAGGAGTATCCGGTAACGTTTAAAATTCTTTAAACCCCGAGGATCCATGGCATGCACGTGAAGTGATCTGATCTAGCTGACTCTTTAGTTGATCTCTTTACGAAAAATGTATTTGCCTCCCGAGCTACAGTGATCTTGTTATTTTTTTAAGTCAAATAGTATTTATTCTAAGCTACACAAAAGTAATATATGTGTGGATCTAAATATGACTATTTTTCTCGAATCAGACTTTCACCCCGTTTTATAAATAAAGCAACCATCGACAACGAGTACAAAGTGCCACAATCACGACATATAGTTTGCTGGGGCTACAACACAACACGATCCAAGAGAAAGAACGAAAAGATAGGCTCGCCATGTGAGAAAACGCCAAAAAGAGCATCGCTAAGTTGGAGTAGGAGGGGAGCCGACGTGCCGCCTCCAGGAGAAGTCAAAGAATCTCGTCCAGCCGCACCTTGTCCCGCTGTCTATAGAGTGGGTACCATAGTTGCAAACATGTGAACACCGAGTCAGATGCATGTCGAGGACAGTGCTGCAAACACTAGCCAGAACAGACGACGACCCTTTCTAGCACGGTTCGCTTGGGTTTTCTAGGAATTCACCGAGATCATGGGTCTGCCAGCCTGGGCCCAATGCATCCCTAGTAAAGTTCAACAAAAATCGGGTTGCGGGGCACGTGAACATTATGTGGGTTCCCGTCTCCGGGACTCAACATAATGGGCACAACCCATCGTCCGGCCCATGTCTTTTGGCCACTTCGATCTCGGAGGGTAAGCGATCACGAAGCAGTAGCCAGACGAAGATCTTCGTTTTGAGGAGGGAGGAGCCTACCAGAGGGGTTTAGTCCATGGGAGGTTAGGACGCCTAAAAAGGGCATGGTAAGCCCACAATATTTTAAATCTCTAATTTTTATCAGATTTTGTCAAAAAATTTAGCCCACAATACAAAGAATTCTGAGTTGAGATTTTGTATGCTTGTAGATTATTGACTGTGTGTAGAATTATTTTTGGATTCTTTTGAAATGTATAAATGTGATTTTGAATTTTTTGAAACGAAGAGATTACCGTAGCTCGGGAGCCAGAAACACTTCCCAAATATGACTTTTGAATTTTTCATTTCGTTCCTGAGCTCCAATGATCTCTTCATTTTTTTTTTCATATTTACAAGATTCAAAGAAACCTGAAACAATTCTGGTCATAATCAATCTCCTTTTCGTCTCTTTACCCAACTAATGATGATGATGTTTCGTTAGCATAGCTACTTCATTGACTGTCGGTCCTTACCGGACGTTTGACCTTAAAATCTAGCTTGGACTTTGAACATTATGGGAAGTTTGTATACGTTAATTTATCCTTCTATCGTGTGAAAGGATGGACTTCTTGTGATGAGGCAAGTCTATGCATCGACTAGCATAGAGATAGGTTAAAAATACTGCATATCTTAGAAGAGAACTAAGCTCTCTAGAATTGAGCTCTTGTGGCTGCTCATAGGTATATTTGGGTGGGGTCCAGTTTGTGGTGTGGTGGACTGGTCCAAAACAAGATTTACACCCCGTCAAAAAATAAACACTCTAAAATAGTATGGTGCATTAAGGAGACAAAACGATTCTAATTTTCAACTATGGTTTTCACGTATATTTTTATTATGTGACTGCTTTAATTACGAGATAGTTTAATTAGGGAACAGAAAATGATTGTATGAGTAGGAACATTAATCACGCTTGGACTTATAAGCGTTAAATATCTGATTTCAACTTTCGAATTGGATCCCGTTGTTGTCTCAGTTATGTCCTTTCAATTAGGTCACAGCTCTCGGCGTGTAACCGCCGAGAAATAGATGTCATCGTTCCATGCAGGCCTGCCTGCGTGCCTTTTGTGTTCTTGATATTGTGGTGGACCATGTGTAGCCGCATGTGTTCTATGTGGAAGGGTGAAGCCGGGCATGGGGTCGGTCCGTTGCTTCTTTGACCGCAAGCTCGTTCTCCCTCCCGCTCTTTTTGCTGTGGTGGTGGTTTCCTTTGACGCTATTGTAGCCTCTTGCTTCTTCGCCTCCCAAAATTTGTCGGTGCAGACTGGTTCTTGGTGCAGCCGCTACGTCCGTGTTCTCTGATGTTGCCTCCTCTTTGGTTTGTTTCCTTTGCTGCCTGCTCCGCGTTTTTCTTCAATGTTGTTGTAGGAGCCGGTTCCAGTGGGATGGGGCATGATTGTTGTATGGGCGTGTGTGTGATGCAATCTAGGGTGATCATCATTACGACGGCTGGTCGAGACCGGTGCACGGGTGTGCGGTTGGTTTGCGGATTTAGGGTTGCATGGGACGCAATTCGCTCTCACCAGCCTCCAGCATACAATGAATATGCCCATGCCATACATACCGAAACAAGCCACAATGGACCGAATACGAAACCATATACTCAAGAAAGAGAACGCTTCTTCCATAGAATTTAAATGCAATTAGCAGAGGATGGCGCGACGGAACGCGCGGGTCCATCTAGTATATGCTATTAGTAGATATTATATGATTGTAACACCCTCGAATCGGCCCTATACAAGTTTTAGCCCTTTTCGCCAAACCCGCATAGAAACGATTCAAGGACGCCCACCAGGCACTTTCGTGCGGGTGGAAAACGAAGTAATAACATTACACAACTATCCTCAATGGGACCCACAGAACAGATATATATACAACAGCGACTCAGCGAGTCAAGAATCCAGATATACAATACAAAGATCCAAATCACCTTGAAAACGATACAACGCCCGAGTACGGACAAGATGCAAATGGGGCTGAGAGCCCTGAAGAATAACCAATGGCGTCCATAACCCTGCCCAGACCAAGCCGGAAGGGTAACCCTGCTAACGACGTCGATCTCAAACCTGCTAAAACAAAAGGGGTGCCGACAAAGGGCAAAGAAAAAGAGGAGCGTCAGTACTGAGGCCAGTACACGGCGAGGCTAGAATTCAGCGGCTCTCGCCTACATAGGTATGGTGGGCTGAAGCGGCAGCGCAGCGGCACTAAACAACCTATAAAGACTCGATACAACTAGCGGTTATCGGAGAGGGATAAGAAAGACCTATTCGGATCCAACCTGAAGCTAACACCAAACAATCCCATCCTGGTATTTCCCCCTCGAGACCAAACGAGGAAGTCGGACCAAGGAACTCACACAGTTGGCAATTTTACTCATTCTGTTATAGTTGAAGCACTTACTAGTCAGATATAGATAGCAAAGAGTCATCCTGAGGCATAAGTAGTGGACAGTTTTAATTAAAAATTCCATGGTAGTTGGAACATTTACTAGTCAGATATAATTGTCCTGAAGAATCCCAAAACCCAGCAGTTGTTGGCACTTTTATCTCATTCCATTGGAGTTGCAATACTTACTAGGCAGGTATAGTATGACACAGATCACCACAGATCCACCAGTTGTTGGCATTTTTAATATCCATTCCGTTATAATTGAGCTAATTACTAGTCACATATTAAGTCAAATTTATAGCACTACTTTAGTTATGCTTGTCTATGATCGAGATACTATGCTCCAAGTCGTCCATAACCACGGACACGGCTTTCAGAAAGTTTTACCCTGCAGGGGTGCACAAATAGCAACACACACTCGATCAACCTCGGAAAAACCAACTCAAAACCCAACGAGGCTTTCACGACAAAGCGATCACAGGATTCATAAAATATTTCAGGGGGGCACCCCACTAAGCTACCCGCAACGAAGTTGGCCGGCTCCGGAACGGACCCAGGGTTTGTGTCAATGGCTGTAAACGACTAGGAACCCGAAAGTGTGACTGGGCTTGTCGATACCGCGAAAACACTCTACATCCAAAACAGTACAGGTGCTCCACGCACAATCTTAAATAAAGCAGTAACCATGGCATAAGTATAGGATAGTAATAAAGCCCCAAACTACTTTGTGGACCCAAAAAATAGAAATGAATCAAGCTCTGGCTCAGGGGGTCCACGGCCTCCCGGATGTGGATAGTGCAAAAAATCAAGGAACAAGTATCAAGTACTTGGGGTCCTACGGGACACAAGTGAGCGTGAAAGAACCAAATAACATCTATTGCCCACCGATGCCTCTGCATTAGTTATATCTAGCATTTTAATAGTCGTATTTAAAGTCATGATCATCTCCACCACTAAGCATCTCCACCATAAACATCTGCCAGCATTCCAACAACTGGGGTACTCGACAACACGAGATCGCACCTGAGCAAGCAACTACGACTCGCAAGGCCAGCTATCTACCAAACAACAGGGATTAGGAGGTGTCCATGGCAATATAGAGGCTACACGGGATATAACTGGTGCACGAAAACTAAAGCATCGCGACACGGATAGCAATAGATCAACAGGAGGAAATAAAGACTATAAATACAAAATAGGTAGAAGGGGGATAGATGCTCGCCTGGGAAACCGGAGGTTCATATCCGGAGAACTTGTCGATACTTGCATCAACTCATCGGCCTAATCCGCGAAGAAGCAAACACTAGAAGAAATATCGGATGCAATATTTAATACTACGACAGAAGATCCGGTATGATTATGATATGATGCAAATGCGGTGCAATTAGTCAATATTAAGCGGAACCGGGGTCCCGACAATTAATTAGACGGTTCGAGTTATTTAGAAACCCCGCAAATTAAATGTTGCATTGACAAGACAAAACACGGCATCGGTTCGCTACACCAATTTAAATGGAGTCCGGAACAAGACAAAGATATCCCGCAAATAGACTCCATATTTTATTATGAGGTGAATCGGCATAATGCCCCCAACCCACATGATATGCATGCGAGATGAACAATTAATATGCAACAAGTTTTATATATAGCATTTATAAAATAGGGGCTCGGGAAAAGGTTCACACATATGGGTTCGGAAGATCTTGGTTCCGGGGGTTCGGGGTCCGGTCTCAGGGTTCGACGGGGACGGCGAGGTTCGGATACAAGAGGGAGAACTTGTCGTGTCGCGATGGAGAACTTGGGTGCCAAGCGGTCGATCTTGTCGTCGATGGCGAACTTGAGTGGATCGGTTACCGGGGTCTTCGAATCCGTGTAGATGGTCATGGCGTCCGGGAGGAAGTACTTGGTGGTTCCGAGAAGGAGGCCTTGTCGCATCCGATGGATCGGTCCTCGGGGTTCGCCAACGGATCCGTGTAGGAGGGCTCGAGGGCTTCGGGTTCGCGAAGGGGAACTTGACATCCATGTAGGCGATCTTGTCCGACAAGAGATCTGGCAATCAACCAAGCCTCTAGTGCACACAACAAAGCTCGGAACATCGAGCAACACCAATCTGCAGGAGGCATGCACAACACCGAAACGAGCCAACCTGGCAGGAGCAACAGACACGAAGGCCACAAAGGGAAAAAGACCACTGGCAACAAATACTGCAGACACGGCCAAGCCTGGCAGCATGGTCGAGGAGGCGCCCGTCGCTGCAGGGGAAGACGACGGCAGGGGATCCGGGGAGGTCGGCGATGGATGGCAACGGGGCTGCGCAGCGAGGTCGTGCGACGCGGAGGTGGAGCCTGCCGGTAGAGGCGGGGTAGCTGGCGGCCGGCGCGATGAGGTGCCCAGGGGCGGCAGAGTGCGTGGTGGTAGGGGCAGCTCGACGGCCTGCGAGGCAGGAGGGAGACGCGGCCGGCGGTGAAGAGCTCGCGGAGGAAGGCGGGGAGGCGGCTCGCAGGGGAAAAGGGCGGCTCGGCGGGCACGCGGTGGCGGTGGAGGCCGAGGCCGGTGACGACGCGCTGCAGGGCGACGACGGAGGAAGTCGCGCGGGGCAGAGCGGGGACTCGCGGTGGCGAGGACAAGGCCGGTGGCGGGGCTTGCGGCCGACGCGGGGAGGGGCACCAGGGCCACGGCTGCGGGGGGTCGCCGGACTGGCGGAGGAAGCCGCGCGGGGGCGGTGGTGGGGAGCAGAGGCGGGCGGAAGCGGGGATGAGTAGTTGGCAGCGGAGATCGAGCCGATGGGAGGGAGGAGGAAGACCGGGAGAGGCGCGACCGGCGGGGAGCGAGCGGCGCTGGGCCGGCGGCGGATCGGGCTCGCGTGGGCGGCCGCGAGGTGGTGGGGAGGAGCGGGGAGTGGTGGGTCCAGGGAAGAGAGAGAGGGGGAGGGGATCGAGGCCAGGTGCGCCTGTCCGTCCGAGAGGGGGCGTACGCGCGGGGTGGGCCAGGGGACGGGGCAGGTGGAGGTGGGTCGGCCAGGGAAGTGGGTGGGAACGCGGGACAGCGTGCGTGTGCGCGGGCGGGTCGGGGCGGTGGTAGGTGGGGAGTGGGGCTGCGTGGGGTGAGGTGGCGTTGGCGGGGTGAGGTGGCGGCTGGGCCAGGTGGTGACCAGGTGGTGTGGGGGAGAGTGCAGGGGCGGCCGGTCGGTCTGGCAGGTGGGATGGAGGGGTGGCGGCTGGGAGGCGGGAAAGGAGGTGGCTGGGCGGGAGTTGGAGAGAGAGAGAGAGAGAGAGAGAGAGAGAGTGGCGGCTGGCGGCGGGTGAGGGAGTAGGTCGGGTAGGGTTTAGGCTAGAGAAGAGGTGGCCGGCTGGGCTTTGGGCCTGGCTGGCTGCCTCCAAAAAAAAATGCACACTTTTATTTTAATTTAAAATAGACTTTTGTAAATAGTTTTTAGACAAATGAAAGACCCGGAGAAGACTGAAGTTTTCATTTAAAATTAAGACAGGGAATATTTAGAAAACAAAGATAGACTTTTAGAAAATAGTTTTTGACAAATAATGTATGATGTCATGACGATGCTCAAATGCAATGTGGCATGATGACATGAGCATGCGGTCATGATGATGCGATGCACAAAAACACAGCGATTTTCTAGTAGTGGTTTTTTGGGATGCCACAATGATCATGAAGATAACTCAAATGCTAGACTACGGCATTAGGTGTCTCTTGTGTCAACCTGTTGTAACATGGAGTATGTTACCGCAGTCGCTACTCGCTAGGTGGTCTAAAATTTATTTGTAATTGTTCGCACACGAACACGTCGTCGTGTACCCACGGCGCCAAGTGCGATGCGCAGCAGCACGCGCCGAGGGAGGCCCGTCAGAAGCGCGGTACACAAAGACAGTTCGACGGGCTCTTTTGAAAACCCGAAACGCCGTCTGCCCGGGAGGGACCCGTCAAGGCGGTGCGACGGCTATGAGCTGCCCTAGGTCGGTCTGACCGCCCCTAGAGCCTCGTGGATTCGCAGCCCTCCGGCACAAAGAAGTGCGAAAAAACGAGAAAGAAGACATAAGGGAGAGAGGTAAAAAGTAGATGAACACGAAAAAGTAGTAGATGTGTTTGTTCGATTGGTGTTGGTTCAATGGACCTTCACCCCTCATGTATATAAGGAGCAGCTGGATTT
Organism: Avena eriantha; assembly: GCA_910589775.1. Classification (NCBI taxonomy): domain Eukaryota; kingdom Viridiplantae; phylum Streptophyta; class Magnoliopsida; order Poales; family Poaceae; genus Avena; species Avena eriantha. The sequence continues at coordinate 160,619,674 of OU342741.1, read as the reverse complement.
TCCGTGCAAGAAAGAGGGTTGTATTCACATCCAAATCCCTAGTTAGGATCCAGGTCGAATACGCAAACCCAAAATTCGCGTAATTGGTCTGTCAAAAACTTGCTTATACCTTCTCGACTTAAACAAGCTTGAATTAAGATATCATAAAAATCAAAGTTGTTCGTTTCGAAAAAACGAAGAACTTTTATGTTGGTCATTTTCCATCCGACCTGATCTTGATGGTCCTCTATCCTTGTTTTCTTATCAAACTCGGATTTTGATTGAATGATTTTAGTTCTGTTCGATCGTATTTTAATTCTGGAGACCGTATGCTTGCTCTAGTGAAGATGACTCCAAAAGCAACGTTGTTCTTCTCGAAAAAATAAGAAATTTGATGTTTCACACTTTTTCATCCGAGTTGATATTGACGGCTTAATTTAGGTCGTAAGCTAAGAAGATAGATCGAATTAAGAGGTTTTCTTGGCGTCCGGATCCATTGCTCTTGCACATATATGGTATGTGGTTCGGCGACCCCGCACTCCGGCTCTGTCCCTGATAGTATTTTCCCTCTCAAATTTGCATACCAACCCAAAATGTGCATGTTGTTTAATTCCATCAATGATTTATGGAGAAATAAAGTTAGAATTTTTCGACACCGAATAATCAAGGGTTTCTTAATGTTTGATTTAGATGGAGGCAACAGCGTGTTCACCGTTGGGCCTTCGAACTTGAAATTTGATCGCTGCATGTTCACACGCTTATTCTTTTTTTTTTTGCGAGAACACACGCTTATTCAAAAGGAAAGGAAAACCCACTGGCCACAGGAAAATTTTAATAAACATCATACCACTTCTAGAATTTACATCCACCAGGCTACATTAACAAAGAAATAAAATTCGGCTCAGAATCCACCAGGAAATAGTGATAAAATTGGAGGCAGCTCATTCTAACTAACCTTGTGATTAGTCACTCGAAGCAATCACTGTTCTGATGGCCGATTATATCGGTCTGGGTGTTGTACTTTTTCACATAACGAAAATTGCATACTTCCACGTGTCGTTCATATCACCGCAATTTCTATGGTGAACCTGGTTTAAGATAAAATCAGGCCAAGCCTAATTGGCAAGTACTCCCTTCGTTCCATAATATGAGATGTTTACCTTTTATAAACGAATGTATTTAGACTTTTTTTTAGAGTATAGGTTCGGAGTGAACTTACGCACTAAAAAATGTCTAGATACATTCGTTTCACAACATTTTGAAATACAGGAGCATCGTGACAAAGATTCTGTAAAATGTGAGTACCTACACTCTAAAAAAGTCTAAATACATTCGTTTCACAGCTTTTTGAAATACGGGAGCATCGTGACAAAGATTCCGTAAAATGCGAGTACCAGGAACAAATTGAATTAGGCGCTCAAGTTCAGGGACTGTTTTTTTTTTCTTTTTTCGAAAAGTCTAGGGACGTTAGCGCGTTTAACTCTACGTTGAGCTCCTAAACTGAGCTGAGAGAGGGATTGACTATTGGCGACATCAGATTCTTTATGTTATCCCATAGCTAGACACGGGAGACATGATCGTGCCACAAGCTAGAGGATACAGTATTAGCACGTAAGATATCCTTTCCGTTTCTTTTTGTCGTCTCATGCTCTTGTTTCTGCAGCGTGTAAACGACTGCAGCTACATGACAATCGCATGAGCAAAGCGCCCACGCGACTGTAGCGAGATATATCGTTCTACTGAAACCAAATTGCATCGCAAAATTGCTGAGGTGAAATTACATGTACTCACTCCTCCGTCTTAGAGTAGATGTCGCAATATTTTTTAAAATTTAGATGTACTCCCTTCCTTTTAAAATATAAGATGTTTTAGCTTTATAAATAAAGTATATCTAAACTAATTTTAGTATATAGGTTCATCTATGTTTGAGAACCTACGTACTAAAAGAGATCTAAGATACATTTTTTTTCACAAAGCTAAAACATCTTATACTTCTTCCGTCCAGAAATAACTGATTCGAATGTCTAGATATATTTGAATCTAGACAAAACTAAGTCACGGATGGAGTATCTAATGACGTATCTAGCTACTGTTTAGTATCTCCAAGAAAACTTTCGACGTCTATTTTTGAGGAGGGCATTACATCGCAGAATTGCGGAGCTGATGTACAGGAGTTTCAAACTTTCGTCATGACCAAACCAAGCGCGCCGCCGCGGCAGCCAGCTTCCGCGCAGTCGCCTCCAAGGCCGCCATCATTCCCTCGCACTCGGCGACGATGGCCTTATCCAGCCCGCTCCGTATGACAGGCGCGAAGAACAGCCAGGACGCGGTCCCGGCAACGAACGCCAGCGTGGCCGCCGTCGCCACCGCGCGCGGCGGCCGCCACAGCCCTCTCTGCCTCGCGCACCACCGCTCGGCCACCACGCACGCGCCGTGGAGGACGAAGAACGCGGTCACCTCCCCCGTGCCGCCCTCGAGCGTGATGTAGTAGAACATCACCTCGTGCATGAGACCCGACACGAGAAACGTGGCGAGCACCCCCGCTGGGGCGCCGACGCGGGCGCGCACGGGGCGGTACACGCTCGGCCGGAGCGCCCCGGGCACCATGAGGTTCCAGCGGTGGCCCCAGAAGTCGCGGAGGGAAGAGGCGAGGTACGGCCGGTCGAACTGCGGCTCCAGCTCCGCGCCGAGCAGCGCGCGGGCGAACGCCGCGGCGGACGCCATGAAGAGCTCCAGCATCAGGTACATGTGCGCGCCGTCGAACGCCACCACGGCGTACGCCGGCAATCGCGCCCGGAAGCGCCGGATCGAGATGAGCGCGGCGAAGGCGGCCGCCTTGGCCGCGTAGGGCAGGAGGAAGTCGGGCGGCAGGGACCGCGACCGCGAGGTGTCCGTGCCTCTGTCCCGGAGCTTGATAGGGAGCGCGGCGCACGCGACGAAGCGGGCGGCTGGGAGGGCCGGGTTGAGGGGGCCGTAGCCGGCGGCGAGGAGGAGGAGCTTGAAACCGCAGAGCCAGACGAGGAAGAAGGCGGAGATGGTGCGGAGGTGGATGGAGGAGAAGGCGAAAGGGAGGACGGGGAGGAGGAGGAGCACCGGGAGGAGCGCGGCCAGGCGGGCAAGGCCGGGGCCCACGCGTGAGGCGGCGAGGCGCGCGTAGGCCATGGCCGCGGCCACAGCGGCCGAGACAAAGGCGAGGTTAGCTAGCTCGGACGCCATGCCGCGTTCGATGAGCACAGCGCAGCTAGCCGCACTGAGATCTGGATGGAGTCACTGTCTGAAATGGCGATCTGAAAGAAAGGCAAACGCTGGTCTGCGATGCTTCAGTTTCTGTTAGCAGTATCATAGTATTGCGAACCCTGTGTCATGTCATTATGCATTGACGGGGATTAGGCGTGGAATGAAACTCTAGCGTGCTCGCGTGCATGCTACAGCCATTGATTTTTTCCACGTTGCTTTGAGATTAGGACTAAATAAAATCTTTTGCATTCATATATCTGGTACAATGAATGACATATTCGTAGCGCCGCTCTCTCTCCTATCATTTATGTTTCAATCATATATTTAAAAGATTCATATAAATCAAAATAAATGTCAAATTAATATTCTGTTTGTTGTATTTATTTTGATTAAATCTTTTGAACAAGCCCAAAATTAATAAAATTAAAAAACTGAATTTCTAAACACAATGAAACGTCATAATTAAGAATAAAATCCAATGAAACTTCTTTATCTTTTTTTCATATGTATATTTATCGGATTTGCTAGTTCTCGGGCGTCTCGTCTCTTTCACCGTTCGATTTACCTCATGATTCGTGCAAAGTGAAAGTTACACATAAGTTGCAATTAGAGCGTAACCGAGAATTTGATAAGTTGCAACCTGAGAATTAGTACAATTCTCATGAGTTGCAACTTAGAATTAGCACAAATTTTAGGATGACATCAGCGACTTAGACATAAGATATTCTCAGACGCCTAAGATCTAGCACTCCCATATTTTATTGTTTGAACTCTTAGGAAAATTTCAGTTATTTTCTAACTACGATGAATAAAGTTGGAATCACCGTGGAACATATAGATTCGAACAAGAAAATCACTAGGTTTCACTATTGAGTTAATGGGTAATATACGTGTTATTTAGAGACCATTAGAAAACCACGAGGGGAAGAGTAAACAATAAACACTGAAGTGTTATTACCTGACTTTCTAACTAAAGCTTAGAGAAGAAGTACTAAACGATGATAAGATTAAACCTTATTCTAATAAGGTTATAAGAAGTCATCATTATAGAGTATTTCCGAGAGTATGTCCGGATGAACGATCGAAGTAGACATAACAACTTAGACCCAGTGGACTAGTTTCAAAGGAAACAACTTGTAAGTTATCATTAAGAGTAAAGAGAGTATTCCAAAATAGACTGGTGTAGTGTAATAGGAAAACCAGATTGGAATGGACAAAATGTGTCCACAACCAATTCTAAATAGGACTGTAAGGACGTAACCCAAAGGGATTATAGTATAAGGAACTTGGTGGTAAATTGGTAACGACAAGTGAATCATGTTACGAATGAAGAGGATTTAAGGAAAAAGATCTGGATACAGGATACCTCAATTATCCCCAATTGTGATCACCATGGAGTTGAGAAATATCGTGATCAATACAAGTCAACGCCTTATTCCAAAACGTAAGAGAGTACGAACTTCAGTGACGAAGTTGATTTTAAGGGGGGGGGAGACTATAACATCCCAGCATTAGAGCTTAAAAATAAGCTAAGATCAGGTGTGTACATTGCATTAATGCATAGAAAATCTGGAAATTTTTGCGCTTTTAAATAAAACTCGTCAAAGTGATTGAAGCTTCTCTTAACTTGGTGGAACTAAAGTAGATCATCAAGTTGATTGCGATAAGTTTTAATATGACCTTTGCTAAAACTTTATCTTTGGGTAATATAATTTGATCTATGGGTAGATCAAATGGAATCAAGCTAAACCCATAACACATTATTTAATGAATAATAAAGGATCTTATAGGGATCATATCATGGTATTCCATACAACAACTCAAGGGTGAATACTTAATATTCTAAAGATTATATCAAGGTATTATCTACCACAAACCTTGAATACCAAGTTAAGTATATAACTTAAGTAAAGAAACTCTATAACTAAATCTTGATACACTTGATTGCCATCGTTATTCCTACCATGGGCATCATGGTAGTTCTTAAACACTAACTCTTATCACAAATAGAGTAGCAAAGGAAGTCAAGCCAAGACCATCCAGCACTTACACTTAATATCATATTAAGAGATGACATTCCTATTTAACCAAGTCCTAGTGTCAATTGACCATCAATGTTGAGTGATCAATTCCTAACCTAGAACTTATTGACTCTTAGCTTTGACCTATTATATTGACCTTCCAAATACCTTAAGTAAACTTAAATAAGAAGGAGGAACTAGTTATGGTAGAGTGTTCCATCATCAATGAATGAGATCCTTAGTGGAGATCAAACCATATGATGTTGGAGGAGATAACTCACTCATGAGTTCACTAGAAGAAGTATCTAAACCTAAGAGTTAAGTGCGTACTTAAGGAGATTTAAGAAAGCTAGTAATAGTAGAGTACCAAATAATAATCTTGTTAAGTCAAGTAGATATAAATATGGAGTAAGTTTCCTTAACAAGATAAGCCTTATAGAGAGACTAGTACAAGTCTACTACTTAGTTAATGATAAATCTTGATGAGATAATTAGAAGCCAAAGCTTATTATGATAAAGGGATGGTGGTCACTATTCTCAAGTATAGATGACTAGGTGTTCAAGAACGGTTGTGAGTTTACCAAATTAGGCAAAACCTTAATAAGATGGATCATCTAGCTTGATCATGAGAAGTCAAGGTAGAGTTTGATGAAGTCTATAATATGAGTTGTATGGAGTAGTTGGAGGCATAGTAGTTTAACCAAGCTAATACAAGAACAAACCTGTATTATGGAGAATAGTACCATACCTATTCCAAAGGATTGATATCACATGTGATATAGAGAGGTTGTAATCTTGCAAGCCTTGGAAGTAAATGCAAGGTGAATATAAAGGAGTTAAGGGATGAAGTTAGTAATAGCTACAGTGATGGATTCATTGGAGGTAATTAAGAAATGGAAGTTTCATACTAGAGTAAGAATGAAGGAGTAATGTTGAAGTGGCATGACCATGTCATCATATGATGATGGATATGGTGGAGTCAGATGATTGACTTATTCAGGAAGATGTGATCTTTGTGAATAAGATAAGAGAGATATATAGAGTATATTTAGGAATGGAATTCCTTAACTAAAGATAATCTTTGTGAGGTATTAAGGATAGGAGTTCTTGAGAAATCCTTAACCAAGATCATATCAAGCTATCACAAGACCCATGTCTACCTCATTGTCCAAAACCCTAGAATTAAGTTAATAGTGGAACCATTCCTGTTTCTAGACTGATGCATCCCAACACTCCATATTCACCATTGGTCCACATCATGCCACGCTATCTATCACTCCAAAGGTGAATTCCTTCCATGCCTAGCCTCTCATTGGTTATTATGCAAACAGGACCCTACTTGAGACAAATACGCATGATATGACTAGGCTCATGACCATGATGACAAGAGGAGACGACAAGGATGGACCCGAAGCCAAGACCCCAAAGCATGGAAAAGAAGATGGAAGAAGGATTCCGGCGCCAGGCCCGGCTCCGCCGGAATCCATGTCGGAACTTCCGGCGCCAGGACCGGTTGACCGAAGCCCACACTGGAATTTCTGGTCGCCACCGAAGCAAACCGGCAAGCACCGAAATGCCAGACGGAGATGCAGTACGGTTCCCGCCAAAACAAACCGGTGCTTGCCGGAAATTCCGGCTCTGCGTCCGGCACGACCGGACTTATCGCCGAAACATCAGTCTGTGCACTGTGAAGGGTTTGATGCCCGGAATATTCACTCGTATCTACCCCTTTGCCCCTAGTACTATAAATACCCCCTTGTGGCTCAGATCTGGATAGAAATGATGATGAATTAAGGCATGTGCCTAAGCCTAGATGGGAACCCCCTCTCAATAGTAGATCTATGACTTGTACAAGGCCTTGGAGTCAGTGCCCTTCTCCAAGTTGTCAAGACCCTCCTCAAGTGTTTGGTCTCTCCCCTTTGGGATTCTACTTGGTTGCTACTCTCTCCTTGGTTTGGATTCTATCATCCGCTTGTCGATATCTCCTTTGGTGATTCTACCGCAAGGTCTCTCGCCGAGGATTCTATTGGATTGGTTGTTCGAGCCAACAGGAGCAGATCGAATTGGGTGTGATTTGGCGTGTGTTTATATTTGTACCTTGCATTAGAGTTGCGTTCATCGTGTTCATCGTGTGTTCCCTCACTCCCCGCCTCAAATCCATGAAGATCGGGCCATTACAAGGGTAAATCCACAAGGAGACCCATAACAACTGGTATCAACAACTTTTGGTTGCCACGGATTTGACTTCGCCCTTCAATTTCCACCATAAATTCGAAAATATATTGCCCCAAATTTATTTTGGATCGATCTCTCGATTTGGTGAGTTTTTTGTGGTTTTGGTCAATAGATTTTTGTTGTTTTGGGTGTCGATCTACCTTCCTTGAACCTTTCCCCAACCCAATCCCAACAGAGTCGTGAAAAATTTCCAAGTTTTGACTTTTTGAGTTCGTCACGAGCTCATTCTGGCGAGCAATCCGGCGAACTAGTCCGTGCGTTGAAATTTCTGACGAGATTTCTGACGGGCCGGAATCCACACCGGAAATTCCAGCGATAGAACCGGCGCCGCCAAAAAATTCTGACAGCCCCAATTTTTGACTATTTTTCTTCTTACCTTGTCTGTGTTTCGCATGCGTGTTGTCCTGACTAACATCAAGCTTCTGCAACATCATAACATTCCGCGCTCCTCGACACCGCGATGGCGGAACATCATCCCCAACACCGGTAGCAAGTCATCAACAATACCAAAGGTATAACTTGCTCCACCTTGTTAACCCTTCTTCCTTTGTGTGTATCTATCCCATGAGAGCATCTCATTTTTCCCCTAAGCATTGTGCACTTGCCCTTGGAAAGTGAGAGTGTGTAAGCAAATACAAAATTTAACATAGTAGTATAGAAGGGAGAAAAAGGAAAAGAATAAAAAAAGAGAAAGACAAGCTTTTAAGCAAAACAAAAATAGAAAGAAAAATAGCCTCCCAATACAAAGAGAGTACCAAGCTTGTAAGCAAAGAGAGTGAGAAAGAGCACAACCAAGGCAAGTGCACAATTCTGTTGCTTATCCTCTTTTGGCGAACGAGTTGTGGTCTCTCCTTGTGTTTTCACTACATGAAGTAGGATTCAAAATAATCCATATCGTATATGGAGACATCTGTGAATCATTTGTCATGATTCTTGGAATATGACATACCTACGAACTACTAAGGAAATAATGGTAAACTAGAATTATGAGGAATCCTAGAAACAAAAAGTCACTTGAGATTAGAAAGCAACCCGTTGCTAAATCTCACGAGTAAAAGGGGTTACTTGGAATTTTCCCAAATGACTGCAAAGCCATTGTGGAAAAGGGGGTGAATGACAAAAGCACAATTTGTCAAGTATTGGACGAATTCAAATGAATTTGATTCAAGTGTGCTAAATGTCTAGTGGATTTAAAATAGTAAAAGCACTAGTATCTCATAGTAAATCTCCAAGTTTGATATTTGATCAAACGATTTTGAAGTTGTTCAAAATAGTGAGTAGATATGCAATTTGCATGAAATTGAGTGGGAGCTATAAAAGTCTTCCTAAAACAATATATGATTGACATATTTTTGAGTGGGAGCAATATAAGTCTCAAATTTAAATATGTAGGAACATAGTTTGAGTAAAAGTACTGACTCATGCCCAAATATGTGGGAACATATTTTGAGTGGGAGCTTATAGGAGTGATTCTTAAGTGTGTTAAGAATAAAAGCGCAAGTACCGATAAATAATTATTTATAAGGTGTAGAAGTTGATAATAAGTATATTATGATATTCCTTAAGGGATTCTGAAAAGGGTTTCGGAATAGAAGTTAATTAAGGATCTGGTCCTTAATAACTCAAATTAGGAATAGTATTAATTTTAACGTCAATGGTTGAAAGAAAGAATAGGATGATCATCATCCACTATGTTAAGACATAAGTTCTATCTTAGAAAACCATGATGATAACTTAACATAATATATGATCCAATAAGGAACATTTAGAAGTGATTAAGTTTGAATCACAGAATATTGAGCTAAGTTTGTCCGCAGTGTCTAATAGAGAACTGCAGACATATTTTTCAAATCCATAAAGGATGACATATCTTTTAGCATAAAGGGTTATGTTATAAGGGAATATGTTGGAAACTCCTGTAAATACCGATTTAAGTCAAGTAGGAAGCGAGGTGAACAAACCATCGAAAAATGCACAAAGTGCACTAGTGTTTCGATGATTACATTTATAATAATAGATAAGGGTACCATCTAAAGTGTTGTATAATGTTATGGCGATGCTAGTTCGCTTTTAACGTAGAATGATGTGTCCCAGGGCATAGTGCCCATGATAAAACCCTCGAGGTTGATCTAAAGTCAATGTAGGCTCCTAGAATCAGGCATCGTTCTGTTGCCATAGCGACGATACATACACACAGATGTTATCATGTGATGATAAAGTATTAATGTCAATCAAGGTGACATTAGTAAGTTGTAAAGGATTTGGGACTGTAAAGTACAGACTGAAGACTCAACCTCTTCCATGAGCAAGCATGTTCATGGTACCGGATATATGGTGCCAATGATTAAGAACAAATGCAGCTAGTGTATTTGTACTCTAGTGCAAGTGGGAGACTGTTGGAAATATGCCCTAGAGACAAATAGTAATAAGGACTATTATCATATTTCATAAAGTTTATGGTTAAGTTTTATATCATGCTATAACTGTATTGAACGAAAACATCAATGCACGTGCGATATATAAACAACCAGGGGTTCCCAGTAAAACTCTAATCACTGGTTCATTGGTCAACAGATGATCAAGTTTCCTAATCATGTGGCATTTATGCTAGTCGGAAATGGAGTCAACTCATTCTGAGAATGATATGATGAACCAATACCCAACCTAAACATCGTGACCCGATCATGTCACGAAGTTCAAGTTACGATGATTAGAAATGGATCCTTGTAGACTATTCCTTGACCGTGAGGCTATATCAATCACTCTCTCCCGAGAGTGCTTAGATAGCATCAAGCGCCACTTGGTAATACAGTGGTTATAAAGGTGTGTTCAAGTATTAGGAGGAAACCATAGAGGAAATATATGTCAAGAGCAGGATTTGTCTGTCCACGTGACGGAAAGATACTCAAGGGCCCATTCGGAGAAGTTATATCAAATAGATGCGCAGCGTGTGATTTGATCACAGGGATATCGCTTGTCGGAACGAGTCAAGTAGCATTGTTCAGTAACGAGATTGAACACGACATGGTGATGTCATTGATCAGATCTCGGGCAATCCAAGTATCAAGAGACAAAGGGAATAAGACACGACCGTCCCGGTTCAAACGACGAAAGATCTTCGTGGAACGCACAGGGGTCACATGGCCATCCAGGTCCCTCTGTAAATCATTGGTCCAGGAGTGTCCCGACCATGTCTGGAGTGTTCCCGAACCGTAGGGTATCACGCTTAAGGGTTTGATGATGCTTAGAAAGTGTTTATAGGATCTGAAGAATCACCGAAGAATAGTAGAGAGAAAACCGGAAGGGTTTCGGTAAGTCCGAAGGATGTCCGGAGTGGAGGTGGAAGGTGTTCCATAGCCACGGAGATTGAATAATATGTGAATGAATGTTAAATATTGATTTAACCATTTATTCATAATTATTTAATAAAAGAGAAAATCAATTTAAATGTCAAAAGGCTTAATGGGCCGATTTCGGAGGGAAGAGGGCCCATTAGGGAAAGGCAAGAGGGGAGAAGGGGCAAGGGGGTGGCCGGCTGGGCCAAGCCCCCCTGCGTGGGGGCCACTAGGGCTGGCCGGCGGAGCCCTCCCTCTCCATCTCCTTTAGTCCCACCCCGGGACTTTGAGGGAGGTAGTACCTCCCCTCTCCCTATATATAGTGGGGGTATTTGGCCAAATAAATACACACAATATTCAATAAAGGTCTTCTCACTTTTGGAAAGACCTCCAATTGATATTCTCTCTCTCTCGTGACCGTGGTCCCAAGTTCGGACTGTGCGAACGAGAGACATCTTCACCACGGAGCGTCGTCGCGCTGCGGGATTCGGATCCAGGAGCTCTACTTCCGCAACTGCTGCTAGATCAGGGAAGCGGGAGTCATCGTCAGGCATCGGACGTGTGTAACTCTCCGCGAGGTGTCACACTTGAGGCACTCAAGTCGTTGGAGCCACAGGAGCGCAAGGACTTTATCACGACCTTGAGGTTGGCTTCGGCTCGTCTACATCAACCACGCTATCTTGAGTGTTGATAACTCTTTTCGGTCTTCAAGGGTAAGTTCAAGAAAAGCCCCTTCCTTTATTGTATTACTAATAGATAGGTCCTGGCAACATCAAGGGTTCAGGAGCGTAGGGTAAAAATTTATTGTTTTCATGCTCGGAACCCCTAGAGGAGGTTGAAATCTGTCAGGAAACTGAGAAACTCTGGAGTTATTACATTGGATTATATCCAAACACCTAAGAACTTGGAAGATCCCTTCACAAAGGGTTTATCACGTAATGTGATAGATAATGCATCGAGGGAGATGGGTTTGCGATCCACACAATGAGTTGTTCGCAGTGGTAACCCACTCTATGTGATCGAAGATCCCATGAATTACAACTAGGAGATAAGCTGTTGATCAGCTGAGAGGAGAGTATGCCCATATTATATTTATATCTCCATGAAAATGCAATACTCTCTTATTCTGTATGGCAGGTTGATATTTATCTTAATGTGTTCCAAGTGGCTTTTCTAAGAAGAGATGTTGTCTTGCAGAATATCTATTGAGGAACACACATATATGAGTCTGACTATCAAACGTCGCAGTAAGTGAGGCTCTCTAATAAACTCATAAAAGGCCCTGTAGTATGATGCATAAGCTCCAAACCGCGGGGAAGACCTGTGGCAGCCCTATACTGGTCTAGATTTTGTGTGAAACTAATGTGCAGAAAACTTGTAGTTCAAGGCATAGTCCATAATTCAAGTTGCTAGCTAGTGTAGCATAAAGTTTAACGTGAAAGTTTAACTTAACAGTCTCCACTACACACCGGTATATAAAAAATATTCTGAAATGAAAGTGATGTGATATGCCAATGAGACTTTGTGGGGGATTGTTCGAATTTGGTGAGAATTGGATTGTTGGCCCATTAGACAAATTCTGAAATTTTCTTTGGTCCATTTGTGCATGGCAGCATATGGCTGTGCTAGTGGCGCTAAAATTTAGTCCCACATTGCTAGTTGAGTGAGAGTTACACCTCCTTATATACTAGGCTGTTCCACCACTCACTAAGACGTGAGAAGAAGAGCAGCTCTCGCGCACTCCTCCTCCGACGCTGCCCACCTCGCCTCGCCACATATCGCCTCGCCTCACCTCGTCACGACACACGTGGGCGCTACAGGTTACGGGAATCTCGCCAAGCCGAGCTTTATTTTTGATGTTCAGGAAAATTAATCATGGATTAATTACAAGTTATTAACAAACGCGTTAATTAGTCAGCCGTTTCCATACTTTCTGGAACATGGGATGTTACCGATTCGGACGTGGGCTGAGCCCCACGATCTCCCTGACCTGCGCTATATAAGCGTCTGGGCTAAACCTAATCGGCACTACCTATCACACGCGTCTCCTTTCAGTCTATTGCACCGCCGTCTTCGTCTTCCTTATCTCGGCTTGCGGCATGCACCGTAGACCGGGACAGTAGACCTCCGGAACCCCGATGAACCTGTACCGGTGAGGGGTGATCAGGTTTTTAGGGAGTGCTTCCGCGCGACTACTGACGCCATCACAGACGACTCCTTCCCGACGAGGAGTTCTTCTCGGATATCAGCAGCCTCTACATCGATGACATGGCTGACGATGCTGCTGCCACCGCTGCGGTCGCTGCTACACCATATGTGATCTCAATCCATCCCTTTTAGATTATGCTAGAGTATCTAGTTCTAGCACTTGGTATAGATGTAATATGTTCATCTACTCTGTTAGTTTGTATGATCTATTTAATTGCTATATGTAAGATCATGCTTTATCGATTATTTATTCCAGTTAAATTATATGAATTACTGCTTATATTTTCAACATAGCAACATCAACGATGAGGATGACTCGTGGTAGCCTTCGGTTTAGATTTCAGTCCATCTTATAATTTTTCTTATATTTTTGCTATGCAAATGAAGTATCGTATAATGCAATAAAATCAAGTTAGACTGAGATGCATATGTTTAACGGCTTGTTTGGAGCAGGTGGCTGAAAACAGACATGCTCTAACACGACACGACAAGGTGGCGTCTCCCAGACGATCGATCGAGCGTTTCTGCTGGACATCTTTAGGTGGACGTGAGTGGAGATGTTTTTACATGTCCTCCTAGAGCGGAAAGCAAGTACTTCCTCTGGTGCAAAATACACAACCATCAGCTTGCAAGAATGTCTTGACACCCCCCCCCCTCCCCCCCGGAAGCAGCCTTCACATCATGTTCCAGACGATCGATCGAGCGTTTCTGCTGGACATCTTTAGGAGGACGTGAGTGGAGATGTTTTTACATGTCCTCCTAGAGCGGAAAGCAAGTACTTTCCTCTGGTGCAAAATACACAACCATCAGCTTGCAAGAATGTCTTTACCCCCCCCCCCCCCCCCCCCCCCCCCCCCCCCCCCGCCCCCGCCCCCGCGGAAGCAGCCTTCACATCATGTTCCAGCTCAAAATGAAAACTTTCATCTCCATCCAGAAAAAAGGAAAAAATAATGTCAAGAGTGGGATTTGAACCCACGCCCTTTCGGACCAGTACCTGAAACTGGCGCCTTAGACCAACTCGGCCATCTTGACTTAATGCTCACTTCTTGCAGTACACTCTATATAATCATGTCCCTTTGAACTTAAAGTTACAACGGGAGTACAGGTACACACATTGCTATGGGACTCATAATATAAGCGAATGTTCACCAGATTTTTGAGACGAGTATAACACTAGGATTCTTTTGACGATTTAGCATGGTTTGAAATAATCTCTGTACTCCATTTAGCATGGTCACCCGATTCATGAACGAAACAGCCCCGCGTGTGTATTAAACACAACCGCATTACTACTAACATCCCCTAACAGGAATATACACGTGAATACTGGGACATTATTACAAGTTGCAACCATCCTCCGTCCCCACACATACATGATGGATACACTACACTAGATCAGCGCAGGTCTGGGTTCAACACCGCCCTCGTCATCTTGGTTCGAGCTCCGTGAGCGACACCTCGTTGGGTGACATGGCCTTGGGCTTGCCGTCCCCGTTGGACTGGGACTGGGACTGGGATCCCCTTGGATACGCTCCCGAGTACATGTCCGAGAAACCCTCCATGTCGTCGACGCAGAACGTTGGCCTGGACGGCGCCTGCAACGACACCGTGCTGCTGCTGAGCATGACGTTCACCGCCGACATGGCCGGCCTGTCCGCCGGGTTGTCCTGCACGCACAGCAGCCCGATGTTGACCAGCTTCAGCATCTGGCCTCCCGAAGACCGGCCGCCCAGGGTCGGGTCCGCCAGCTCCTCCACCGTTCCCGTCGTCCAGTGCTCCCATACCTGCATGACGTTTTGGTTCAGAGAGTTTCGTGTTGGATTGACCAGGAGCTAGCAGGAGTAGGTAGGTATTTTTCTCACGAGGCTTAAGAGGTCAATGGATTGCTCCGAGTCAGCGAAGCTGCTGTTCTTCCTCCCCGTGACGATCTCCAAGAGCAGGACGCCGAAACTGAAGGCGTCCGACTTGACGGAATACTGCCCGCGCATCGCGTACTCCGGCGCCATGTATCCGCTGCGTGCAAACGCGATCGACACACACTTCCTGTAAATGCTCTACAACGCGATCTCGTGCATGCCAACAAAACGGAGGAGGAGGCCGCCGTAGTAGTACTTACTATGTTCCTGCGATGTGGCTGGTGACGGCCTGCGACTGGTCCCACCCGAACAGCTTCGCCAGCCCGAAGTCCGAGATCTTGGGGTTGCAGTCGGAGTCCAGCAGCACGTTGCTGGCTTTGAGGTCCCGGTGGACGATCCTCAGCTGGGAGTCTTCGTGGAGGTACTGCAGGCCTCGAGCAACCCCGTTCACGATCCTCACCCTCTTCCCCCAGTCCAGGTCTCTGCGTTTATCTGAATCTGCCAGATCGACGGAACAAATTACTATCCATTCAGTGCTCCATTATTTGTGAGATCAAAACGGCAAGTACAAATTACTATGTACCAAAGAGAACGGTGTCGAGGCTCCGGTTCGGCATGTATTCGTACACGAGCAGCTTCTCCTGTCCTTCCAGGCAAACACCGACGAGCCTGACGAGATTCTTGTGCTGAAGCTTAGCCACTAGAACCAGCTCCGTTTTCAGCTCCTCTATTCCTTGCGTGGAGGTCTGCGAGAGCCGCTTCACCGCTATTTCTTGACCTTCAGAAAGGACACCCTGCGCAATCCAGGAAAGTTCATTACTCCCCAACATACAAGTACATTACGACCAAACAAGTTTACATAATACTCCATGGTATGAGTGTTGATGGGCACCTTGTAAACCGCACCGAACCCCCCTTCGCCGAGTTTGTTGCTTTCAGCGAAGTTATCTGTTGCAGCCCGCAGCGTCGATAGGTCAAAAAGGAGAGAATCGATGGTCAGGATGTCATCTTGATTAGTTGAGTCTGTTGCAAGAGGACAGGTGCACAAACATCAGCGTATATATAACTAAAGGAAATATAAACCTAGACAAAAACAATGTCAGTCAGTTGGGCATAAGCAGTTTCTGATGAGCAAACTGTTTGTTTTTCAGGTAGTGCGGTTGCATCATTGGTTGGACATGCTTTAATGTTAGGAGAACATAATGAACTTTGAGTAAATTCAGGTAATCAGCGAATCACCATTCCCCTGCTGATCCACTTGTTAACTGTGATATATGTTGTAATTATAAAGGGTTTAATGTCCTTAGGCGGAGAGGACTGGCTTACATGGTACTGACGGCTTTCTTTCCGCCTGTTTTCTCCTACTCCAAAAGCAAACGCACGTTGCGATGACAAGTAGTAGTAGTGCAGCAGCTATAGGCAGTGTAATGGCCAAGACCAACCCTGTCCGATGTCTTGTTCTTCCTGCAATAATAAACAAACGATGTAAAAAAAATTCAGATCAGATGCATCTGAATCATAGTCTATTCCTATGCTCTGTCTTCCCAATCAAGCCCGACTGCAGTAGAGAAGGATCAGAAAGACAGAAACTCACCTTCTCCGGTCGCCGCTGGGGCTGGCGCCGGTGCAGGCGGGAGCACGCCCGGGAGTTGCAGCAACGGGCGGCCAGAGAAGAACGAGTAGGTCTCGAACCGGAAGTTGCACCGCACGCCGAAGACTCTCCCGCCCGGCTTTCCGACGAAATACCGAGGAGTGAACCGGATGATGTCCCTGAGGCAGCTCTGGCATTCAGCCGCCGTCATGTCCGGCGTGCACTGCGCCAAGGAGTAAATCTTGGGGTAAGTCGCGTCGAACCCCACCTCCCCCGTGCCGAACCGCCGGCTCGGGTCTTTCGCCGCGTAGTCGGCGGTGGCGTTGACGAGCCGGCCGGATGCGGCATCGAACTCCGCCGCCACCGCCGCGCTGACGTTGTTGGCGTTGGCCGCGAGGGCCATCCCACTGTTGTCGGTTAAGTTGGCGAGGAAGTCCTGGTCGGAGTAGCGGAGGATGCAGGGGTCATCGAACATGGTAGCGAGGTTGTTGAACGCGCAGAGCTGCTGCGCGTTCTGGAAGGCGGCGGCGACGCAGGACGCGCAGGAGGAGTCGTTGGTGTCGCCGTGGCAGAGCGCCAGGCCGTACACGACGTCCGGGGCCGTGCCGGCGGAGCCCTTTGCGAAGAGTGCCGGTGACGCGGAGGCGTTCTTGGGGATGCCGCTGGCGAGGACGCGTATGTTGGCCTGGTAGGCGCTGCCCTCCGTGTAGTTCCCGGCATCGGTGCGCAGAGCTGCCACGGCAGGGGCTGCGCGGCGGTGAGCGGCGCGTTGTGGAGCGCGACGAGGAGGAGTAGGAGCGCAGCGGCGAGGTAGGAGGAAAGGGCACAACGGCGCCGTCGCGTTCCCATGGCCGACATGAGTTGAGGCTAAGCTGCTGGCGCCGAGGATCGAGGAGAGGTTATGGGGTGTGCTACTAGTACACCCCATAACTGTTGGTTGACGACGCCCGACAGGCGCTTCAGCGAGGAGCAAACAGAGCCGATGGAACTGTTGCTGTTGCTGTTGCTGCCTTGGTGGAGCAGCCGATGGCGAAAGGAGTAGGACGAGTCAGTCGGCGAGGTTGTCCTGTGCAATAAACAAGTCAGTGCGGTCGTGATCAGGGTGGAAATAAGCGGATGCGGTTACAAACAAGTCAGTGCACACGGAGTCGGGTCAAGCGAGGAGGCTTCTGCATTTATGTCCTTGTGTTTTTTCTGCATCCGGTATTCTGGCACAGCGTGTATTGGATGGCGATGGATTGGTACTGGTACGGCCTGTGACCTGACGGGGCATAGTGGTGTCAAGATCAACATGGAAAAAAAGGTGACACGGCACACGTGTAATAATCTGGGTGCGTCAACATATATTATGTTCAGTCAAAGGTTAGAGGATATTCTGGCTCACCGTTTGCCGCCGGTCTTCGGAAAACGCACAGCTTCCTTCCTCACGCGCGCACTTCTACTTCAACCCACTTTTCTACTTCCGGGTAGTGGAATTCTACTCGTTCTCTTCGGTCTTTCACTTGGAGCATGTTTATTTAAGGCATCTTCACCTGTACCCATGGTCCATTTCAGTATGTTTAGGCGGCCCGTGGTCGTTTTGGGATCACGGTCCGGTCTTTTCGGACAGCCGCATCCTGGGACGCGACCCATCTATCCGTCCCTGCCTAACAGGATCATGTCGTCTTTTTTCGAATTTCAAATCGAGACGGTTCACGCGTAAACTTGCAAATTTCGTACGTAATTATACATAATATTACATTCAAAATATAAAAAGGAAAAAAAACTGGCCCTAGCCCTAGTTACTGACGATCTTCCTGCCGCCGACGCTGCCCCGTCCATCTATGGATCGAGGTCGATGTACTCCGGCGGCGTCCAGAGGTGCGCCGGCGGTAGTCCCGGAGCTGGCGCCGGGTGCGGGAGGTGCCGCCTGGTCGATCACCTGGCCTAGCCACGCTGGCCACACGTCTATTTCAGCCGGCGCGGGCGAAACGTACAATCTGATGCGGGTGGAGCAGACCACTCCGATGCGGGTGGAGCAGACCACTTCGACACGGGCGGAGCAGCCCACCCCCGTAGCGGCTGCAGTGGGGAGGGGCGGTGGCAGCCCCACGTTCACCTGCGCCACCAGGGCGGTGAGCTGGACAGCCTCCTGGTAGCCGTCCCACATCCAGTCCTCCTCCCTCGCGTTGACCGCGATGGCCTACTCGAGGAAGGCGTTCTCGTCGTAGCACCGCGCCAGGACCTCCTGGTACTCCGGGGGTAGGTGCGCGGCGGCGGATGTGGAGGACAACCCCCCTCCTCCTCCTCCTCCTTGACGATGATGTCAAGGTCGGCATCGGAGTGGTTGACGGTGTCGTTGGAGGCAGGCTCGGAGGCGGGGAGGTCACGGGGGCCCCACGGGTCGAACTCGCAATGGTAGGCGCTGCGACGCCATGCCGTGTGTTCCCATTCCAGGAACTCCTTCCAGAACCGCTTGTTCTGGTAGGTGCGGTCGTAGCGGAAGGCCGGCGGGAGCTGGCAGATGCGGCGGTCGATCTCCTCCTCGAGCGGCCTGCCCTCCTTGGGCCCGGGTAGCACTAGCACCCGCTCCTAGTTGAGGTGCCAGCCCGTTGGGAGGGAGAGATCGTGGTGGGTGATTTTTTCTCCCCTCCCTCCACCGCCGCTCGCACTCCGCCACTCAGAAGTAGCGATGGTCGCCTCGGGGCTCCTCCTCCACATGGCGCTCGGCAGGGGCATCGATGAAGTCCTACGCCCGGGGCGGTGGTGGCACGACCCCCCGAAGGAAGGTCGGCATGCCGCTCCCCTGACGGTGTCGGCCGCTCGAGTCGGATCAACCGGCTTCGTGGTCGTTCTTCGACTTCTTAAACCACCCTGGCTTCTTCATCGTTGGCGGGGACAGTGGCTGTTGCAGCTAGATGTTGGGTGGCTCTAGCTTCAGCGATGGCGATGGCGAGAGGAGGGAAGATGTGCGGCACCGATGGTCGTGGGGCCTGCTTAAGTAGCCCTTGCAGGTAGGAGTGTGTGCAGGTTCTCGCGCCTTCGCCATCAATGCTGGCGTAGGAACTCAGGCGACGCCCCATCCCGTCGTCATTGATGGCGAAGGCTGCTGCGGTTGCGTCTGACTCGGTGCCGCTGGTTAGGCTGCCGCTCGCGCCTCTGAATCGCTGCCGTGGTTGCCTCTGGCTCGCTATGGACGTTGACTGGTGAGCCAATAGCGCGCACGGGGGAGGACATGCCCGCCACCCCCCCGTGTCCGGGCCGATGCAACGGTCACGCAAATTAGGTGCGCCAGTGGGTCAAGCCGGACGGGTCGATCCAAATGGGTCATGCCGCTGGAAGACCGCGCACGCCACGCACGTCCGTGCGGACGCGTTCGGACGCGTCTGGGCGGGTTGGGTCGACCCGGTGGAGATGCCCTTAGAGCGTGTTTGGTAGATTGAGCAAACCTAGAAATTCCCTTCTCAGAGCATCTCCACCCGCGTTCACAGGAGGCTGTTCCCGGGGCGAAATTTTCATCCAGATGGCGAAAAATGGCCCAGTCGCATTCCTAGGACGCCGAATTGGTCCAGATTTTGCCAACTTTCATCCGGTGTTCGCAGGCCGAACCCAGGGCACTGGGAACCATCTGGGAACGTCGGACACAGCGGAATCAGTGAAAAAAATAGTTCTGCTTGTGGCCCCGTCCTATCAGCGAGTGAAAGCCGAGTCGTCCTCATCCCATCGCCTCGGCTCCCGCGACGGACCGCCAGGAAATGGCTGCCCGTCTCGTCGACCACGCGTCGCCTTAATCGTGTGCCACCGCCGTCCCGCCTTCCCACCGTGTCGCATTTTCCCGCTCACGCCGCTACACCCCTCTCAGCTTTGTTGTCCCTTTCGGCTAAAAAAGTCGGCGCCCTCGTCGATTCACAGGCCACACTCTCAAGTCTCCCCATTCCCCTAACCACGAACTCAACCTCTGGCGAAAAGAAGAAGCTCTCGACGACAGCAATGGCGGAGAGGTACCCCGGTGACCCCGTGGCGCCGAACGGCTTCGGCCGGCATTCTCTCCAGTCGTGGGAAGCGCGGATGCTGCACGACGCCAGCTACATGGTGCCGCCGGACTTTGGTGCCCACCACCTGGAAGCTTAGTGTCGACGATGTGCCGGTGCCGCCGGTGCCTTAGGATGATGAGATTGTCGAGGAGATCCAGGACACCATCGCGGCGATGGAGGATTCGAAGCTCGCCAAAAACCCCGGTAACCTAGTTTACTAGGAGAATTTCTTTGATGAGCGCCGAAACCAGGAGCTCGCCGCCCATGATGGCCCGCCCGGCATGCCGCCGAAGCGTCACAACACGGCAGCACGCTGTCGGTGGTGGAGCGCACCAAGACGGACGCTTGCGGCGGTCCTAGACCATATCGCCGCTGGCAACCGCCCGCCGCCGTCGGTGGCAAGGCGCTGTGTGGCGACGAACTGGCTGCCCAGGAGGATTGGCAGCCTCAACTCGTCGTCCTCCGCTGCCTCGGCCTGACGCTCGTCCCGCTCTGCGCTAGCACTATCGTCGTGCGCCACTAGTGAAGGTCACTCGCACGCCCGCACTCTGGCCTGTGAAGTGGGAGGTCGAGCCGCCGGTGCGCTTGTTGCCGAGGACGCGCTCGCGTGGCATCATGATCAACGAAGCATGTGCCCTCGCGCACGCTGAAGCTAGAGCAGGCGGACTGGGCCGTCCTAGTCAACGAGGACGCCTTTGTCATGAAAATGGCGATGGAGCATTCTCTGAACGACGTCCTGCCCATGCAGGCGCCCGACGCCTACGCCTGGTCCAGGGTGGATTGGGAGCAGAAGGAGGCGGCACGAGTCCAACATCTACAGCAGAAGGCCGAGCGCAGGCCGAGCGAAGTGCCGCTCGCTAGCATCGCACGTACCAGGGGGTCCCGCTTATCGACCTCGATGACGAGGACGATGACGACGAGGGCGCCCCTTCGTCTCAGCCGGCGCTACGGTGACCCCGGCCAGGATATCTCGCGCCCACCGCAGCCGCCAAGCGACGATGACGGCGACGACGACACCTGGGATACCGACTACACATGCTTCTACCACAACTTCGGCATGTGAACGGCACCACCGGCGGCATCGGTATCGACGGCGGCATCGATGTTGCCTAGTAGTTATTTTTATGCTTTTTTATTTTTCTTATAGGCTAATGCAGTCAAAATTCGGGTATATGTCTGAATTTTGCTTAATATGTACGAACTCACCTATGCTTAAATGAAACCGCCTATATTCGTCCAAATTTCACTGAGTTTGATTAAAATTTTGACAAACGTGGGAATCCGGTCTAGGAATGCGAGTGGGAAAACGGCCATTACCAGACCGAAAGTTACATTTAGCGCCGGATTTCGGCCTGGGAACGCCCAACGAGTGGAGGTTCTCTTACCCCATGTTTTGCTATTTGGTAGGTCCGGTGGCGGATGCAAGGGAAGCCACGGGTGCACAGGACACCCCCTAGAAAAAACATTATTTGTAAATCTAGCATTTTTTCACCTCATGTGCACCCCCTAAAAATATGTTTTGTCTGTTATGCCATCATCCATCATCGGTGCATACTGATCTCAAACGCTCTAGCTATGCTACTAGGTTTAGCTATGTTGGGTAGTTCCCACCACATGCGAAAAGAGTCCCTCAGCCTTGCTCACATGCTAAGCTCAAATCGAGCTTCTCGACTCATCTTGGCCGAGTCCATCCCGCACCTGGGGCTCAGCCCGCTAGTGGTCACAGCCCCACTCCTATCGTGCATGTCATTTCTTCCGCACGGAAACGCAACCACTCCGACCTCACCTCTCGCGACCAACCTCTCCAGGCATCCCCGACAAGAGAGCATGTCACACCGACGAGGGAGAAGGCCACCGACAACCGAACAGGCCACACCACCTCCTTGGGTCATGGCGGCGGCTCGCGTCGGAGGAAATCTCGCGGATATTCGTGTCCTGGCCCCAACCCGAGCTTCACACGAGCTCCAGCGACACCATGAACTCGCGAGCTCCAGCTTCGTGGATTTCTGCTTACGGATAATGGTTATTCCTTCCACTACTACAATTTGATACGCCGTCGCCATACATCTCGCTTCCCCAAATGGCATTTCTCTAATTATCCCCAACCTTTTGGGTAACATAAGCACTACACGGTACTTGGCTAATACCTGCCCATCATAGTAACTGCAAATCTTGATGAGACATTAAGATTTGTAATCCAGATTCCATGGAATTTGTCTCAGAAGATTTGTCCAATCACCTCCATACTCATCTAAAGTCCTATTCAGCACTTGAACATTCCTACTTGGGTACTGAGATGCCATTCCTTACTTTAGATAAGAGATTATAATTAGTCACACTAAGTTATAACTTATTATTATTACCCAAAGTGCATCATAATAAAGAATTATCGCACTAGAAACATGACAATGTAATTCTCAATTGAATGCTCATCATATTCCTAGAGAACTCTTTACTGTTGCAGACCTATTTTCTACATGTTCTACCCATTTAATAGGTTTCCAACCTAAGGTCAAAGCATTTGCTCTGATACCAGCTGTGGTGACTAATACATTGCAAATGTATCTATAATTTTTGATGTTCCATGCTTGGTTTTATCTACTTTCTTGTGTTTTGTCCACACTTTGGAGTACTTTTCATATGATTTCTTGGACTGACCTATTAACAAGATCCACAGTGCCAGTTGCCTCTTTTCTGCTATTTTTGATTCCAGGAAAGTCAGAAAATCAATATTCTCGGAATTGGACCGGACATAAGCCAAAGTCGATATTTTACCGGAAGACTCACGGAGCCAGAAGACGAGACGGAGAGGGGCCACAGGGCGGCCACACCATGTGGTGGCACGGGCTAGCCCTAGCCGCGCCACCAGGTGGTGTGGCCCCCCTGGCCGCCCACCGACCTTGCCTCTTTGCCTATAAGATGCCTCCCGATGCATAAACCCTAAATTGTCAAGCCTCCAGCCACAAAAAGTTCTGTAGCGCCGCCGCCACCGAAGGGGAGATTCGGGGGACAGAAAGTCTCTGTTCCGGCACCCTGACGGGACGGGGAAGTGCCCCCGGAGCCATCTCCATCGATCTCCACCACCATCTCCATCACCATTGTTGATTCCCATGATGAGGAGGGAGTAGTTCTCTCTCGAGGCTAAGGGTTCTACCGGTAGCTATGTGTTCATCTCTCTCTCTATGCATGATCTTATTAAGGACATGAGCTTGTAATCTATAGATCTATTCTGCTACTCAAGTGCTTTAATGAATCTCTGCTCTTCCCATGTGTGTGAAAGTGACAGCGTGCTCACCATGGTGGCACTTAGGTTAGAGATTACAAATACTTGTTATGAGTTATATTTGGAGTTGGATGTCTTTATAAAATTGTGGTGTTTGTTGGAACCATCTAGTGCTCAAGGTGATAGCGTGGGGTTTTCTAGATGGGAAAGGTTACTTTGAGGTGTGCTGTTATAGCCCTACCATCGATTAGAGTGTCCAACCGGTGAGTAGTTAAGAGTAGTATCATAAAGAGAAGATATTTATATGAGAGTATTCACTAGTGAAAGTATGATCCCTAGGCCTTGTTTCTAAGCATTGAGACACCGTTTGCAATTAGATCTGTTACATGTTTGCTTGCTTCTATCTTTATTTCAGTTTTACTTTAGTCTTTTCCACGCCATCAAGCTATTTTCTATCACCGTTACCACTTATAATTATGCATACCACTTGTATTTCACTATCTCTTCGCTGAACTAGTGCACCTATACACCTGACAAGTGTATTGGGTGTGTTGGGGACACAAGAGACTTCTTGTATCTTGATTGCATGATTGGTTGACAGGGGATACCTCTGACCACTTCCTCCCTAAGTTCAATAAACCTTGGGTGATCCACTTAAGGGAAAACTTGTTGCTGTTCTACAAACCTCTGCACTTGGAGGCCCAACAACTGTCTACAAGAATAGAAGTGCATAGACATCAGTGACCCAGCATACCACTACATGATGTAGTACACTATAGTCGTTGACATAACACTCAGGAACAATGTTCTACAAATATTATATCCCTTAGAGTGATACAATATAAAAAAGCGGGTCCATAAACATACATTATTATTATAACTAGAAATTACATGACGACTTTGAGATCCTCTTAGGTTCATAGAGGAATCCCGATGACTCAAGGCTAAACTACAATAACTTGAGAAGAAGATAAAGAAGCAAACTATACCCTAAGATTTATACGAGATTAGTAGATAGAGGATAGAGATCTATACTACTAGACTTGATTAACTATATCTGACACATCTACGCTTCAGACTCTTCGGCCTCCATTCCATAGATGCTTCCGTAGTTGTTTCCTTCGATGCCTCCAGATAACTCTGACTCCTCATAGCAGAATTCTATTTGATCTTCAGCTGAATAGAGTGTTTCATCTTCTTGGTCTTCAATCTTCAGAATCTACTAGGGGTTAAGAAGGTACATTGAGTATGAGCGTACTCAGCAAGTTCACTACAACCACAGACCATAGGTCATAGGCTATGCAAGTTTTCGTAAATATTTCTGCAAATGATGCTTTTATTCTAAAAAACTATGTCCATTAGTATTCACAGGTTGATTAGAACTTCGTGGAGTTCCTTTCCTACAGCATTCATAGTTTCTTCCCAGAACAGGTAGTAACATGTCACACTTTTGTACACTCTGCAGAGGTCCTTTGCTTTGCCCATGAAAGACCAATTCCTTGTTGCACATCCGGACAGCTTACTCGTCCACACTTCCTATGGTGTGGGGCCTAGTAAATGATCCAAGCCGATCACTTCCCTTCTCCACAACATCGTATGCCCACCTTTTGCTAGCTCATGACAATGGTTGTGCCGGTTTACATTCCTGAAGAGAGCAATCCATCATATACATGTAGTATTGGGGAATTGACGGTTTCCACCCTTGCACGTGCCTAGATGTAGGATCACGACTCTAATAAAAGTTGTCCATTGACATACGAAAGGAAAAAAGATCTAGCCGATTTTCCCAGAGCCCATATAGATCTCATGGTTAAGGCGTAATCTACGGTGCAAGAATCACTAGCGACATTTGTTATTAATTCCTAGATGATACTTTCCCGTGCAAATGGAACCTCCACCAATCCACACACCATACCCTGGTTCTATTTGCTTGCCATACTAGGTTAACACCACTCGGGTCGATAATAATTAAGTCATATTATTAAGAAAATAGTATTTTCTTCCATCCTTTTCGAAATGCAGGTGATGACAATCATAGTTTGCAAAAATTTGATAGAAAATAACCAAAGGACACGAGCAAGTATGAACTTGCCTTGATATAGCGAAATATTATAGTCGAGTGCTTCGACTTAACCCTAGACCTCGGGTTCTACAAAATACCATCATTGTCTCGTAAAGACAATGTTTAAAGAAGCAATATGATGTTATGTATCAGTAATGAGATGCATGTTGTAAAAATCCCGAAGTAATTCCCAACCTTGTAATTTAGTTGATCTTAGGTGATTTATTCAAGATTTGATTTATCTCCAAGTTTACTTCACAAAAGAGTACATTTACAAAGACTTTAACATTAACATACAAGGCATAAAAGTAAAGTACAAATGATATTGCGTTATTATACTTCTAGTTTATTGTATATTAAATCCAATTATGGCACTTATTTTCTTATAAATCCTAAAACAAGTTGGAATCTTATATTTAGCATTTTTCTAGAATAATAGATTTATTTTCATACACAAAAGTGATTTTCGACTTTTCCTTGTTTTACTAAATTTCATTAAGAGATTTAATGGTGTTGATATTTATTTGTATTTTATCTAAATCAAACAATTAATTTTATATTTTCCTAGTTAGTTATTATTTTTGTGAGCATTTTGATATATTATAAGTATTTTTATGAATTTACTTAGATTTAAGTATATTTTTCTTAAGTTTAAACATTCACAAGGGCCTATATGTGATTTTTAGAACTTTATTTTTATTTCCACATATGTATAAACGGGGTGGTCCTGTGGGCTGGCCCGGCTCATACCTGGCCCATTTGGCCCACACGGTCCAATAGGGTTGGACCAACCCTAACCCTTAGAGTTAGGTCGACCCACCCGGCCTCACCCTCTCCCCGCACTCACCCCTTCGCCTCTCTCTCGACCCTCAGGTGACGCCATGGCGACATCGTGGTTCGCCAGATCCCGGTGAGCTCCGGTTCTTCCAGCCACTACCGCCATGCCTGTTGGCTCTCCTCGCTCCGATGCATCCTTTGATCCGATTGGATTTGAAGGGCATGTCCTCCATCGACCACATGCAAATCTACCTGGTGCCTAGGGTTTTTGTTATGTGGCTATGAGGATGCTTTGCCACCATACTTGAGGTTATTGGGAGCTTAGGAGCTCCTTCCTCGATGTCGGTGAGCTGCTGGTTGCGGCTTGACGTAGGTGCAACACAGATGTGCCACTTGTGCCACTGTGTCGTGGCCTCTGCTGCCATCTTACTCACCTCCATTGTCTGCTTTCATCTCTGGCAAGCTCTAAGCTTGCCAAAGGTAGGTGCTCTACTCCTTCTATCTTTATCTCTCTCTCGTTCTGATGCCAACCCTGTCTAGGGTTTCCTATGTGCTAATCTTAGCTTAGTGCTCTCAATTATCTGCTTGATTTTGTGGTTCCATCTGCCATGTTTTGTCTATACAAATCTGAGATTGCTTATATGTTTTTGGAGTAGTGGACATACTGTCTATTAATTCATAAACCCGCTATTGATTTCATTTGGATGATCTGCCTAGTAGTTATTATTATTATTCTCAATTAATTATATATATTATCCGCGTGCTACTTGTACTAGTGCAGAACTAGTGTGGATTGACAACATACCATTCTAGGAAACAATATACTATTACCCTGTGGCTAGCTGGAGTAGTGGACTTGCTCTCTTACTTTGTTACAAGATTTTAAACTCAGATAATATATGATTTAAACTGTATAATGCTTAGCTGGGCTGATACTGTGGCATACCTAAATTCAAGCAATTAATTTGAATTCAAATTTAGTATATTATGGGTTTGGACTCTGTGATCATGGTGCTGGTATGTGTCTCACTGAATCTTGGTATTCAGTGGGTGTTTATCTATTGACCTTATATGAATGGTAGTACAAAATGCTTTAGATCGATTCCTAGTTAATGGAGTTAGGAAAATGATTTAGAGAAATGCTTCCTGGAGAACCTACCTGTTAATTGATGACCCACAAGTATAGGGGGTGTATCGCAGTATTTTCGATAAGTAAGAGTGTCAAACTCAACGAGGAGCAGAAGGTGCTGGCTAGTGCTATGGATCAGGAATTCTCTGCAAATACTTAGCAAACGGATTTTTAGGGGTTTTTGATAAAGCAAGTAAATAAAGTACGAGTAAAGAAAAGATAGTAAGAGTAAATGCAGCAACTGGCTCAATCCTTTATGCAGCAAAGGACAAGCCGGTTGTATTACTTAAGATGACCAAACGTTCTCGAGGACACATGGGAAGACTGTCAAATGCTTTCGCTTCATATAGTTGATTAATCTTTTTTAGCTTGCTAAGTGTTGTGTGGGTGAACCTGTGCTAATGTACCGACCTTCCTAGGACTAATACATACTTGTGTTTATACCCCTTACAAACATCCATAAGTACAAGAAACTAATTAAGGTAGAAACCTAACCACAGCTTTAAACTCTAAGACCCTTATGTCCCTTGTGCAATGGTTTCCTAACGGGGGTTCAGGTTTCTGTCACTTCGGCAACCCCTACGATTAGTAGACAAATACACAATGCATTCCCCTAGGCCCTTATAGGTGAAGTGTCATGTAGTCGACGTTCACATGACACCACTGTAAGAAGTACACCACAACTTAAATATCAAACTATTGAATCTTTCTCAACACAACTCCACTACTAACAACATGACTTCTCCTATGTCCTCAAGAACAAAACAAACTACTCACAAGACATCATATGGATCATGATCAGAGATGCAATAATGATGTATAACAATCTAAACATAAACAATAATTCAATTGTTCACTCAATAGCATCAACTACAAAGAGTAATCAACACCGGAAAAGTTTCCCCTAAGAACTATGCAAGATTCAACCCAATTGTTACAGCAATATGGAGATGGTGATGAGGGTGCTGATGGTGATGATGGTGGTGATGATGATGATCCCGATGAAGTCCATCTTGATGGTGTTGTTGATGGCGACGATTTCCCCTTTTCGGGAAGGAATTCCCCCGGCAGAAATCTGTCTGCCGGAGAGATCTTTCTCTCTCGGTGTTTTCTGCCCCGCAGAGGCGGCGGAATCTTTCTATGGTCGGTCCCCAAGTCTTAGGGTTTCAGGAGGAATATATACACCAGAGGGGAGAGCTAGAGGTGGGCCAGGGCGGCCACACCACCTGGTGGCGTAGCCTAGGGTGGCCTGCGCCAGGGGGTGGTGTGGGCCCCCTGTGGCCCATCTCCATTCCCTCTTCTGGCAGCCTTCGTCTTCTGGAAAAATAGGATTTTCTGTATATTTTCCTGGATTTTCTGATCTTCACGAATTTTGCCTCCAAACAGCACCTTTTCCATCAGAATCCTGACTGCAGCGGTCCATGCTCCAAAAGTTATCAACCATGCAAAAAAAGATGAAATAACATAAGTATCATTTCTTAATATGAAATATATCAATGAATAACATCGAATTACGATATAGAATAGTGATGAAAAATGGACGTATCAACTCCCCCCAAGCTTAGACTTTGCTTGTCCCCAAGCGAAACTGAGCTCAATAAACATGACCTCAGGTTTATGGAGTGAAGAGTCGATAAAGGAATACGGACAAGAAGCATCACATTCATCAATACATAGATCATAGTAGAAGACAACTCACTATTATATAACTCAACTTGCAATGAGTAAAGAAACACAATAAAGATACATACAGTAAATCGTAATTGGTAATGGCAAACTTAGCTCTTGGTCGAAGAATAGTTGATAAATCGCTAGAGTTCACAAATAACTCATTTTCAATGATAGATTTCAAAGTAGTAGTCACCAAGATAAGAGCAATGTTCAAAACAAGTAACATAAGAAACATGATTGAATAAATCATCATATGAATGAATGAAACACAACAACTCACAATACTTGTTGAGATAGAAGGGAATAGGTTTACTGACTCAACTAAAAACTAAAAGAAAGGCCCTTCGCAGAGGGAAGCAGGGATTTCAAGTTTCATAAATAGCTTCCAAAAATTATGATACTTATTAGCTTTCAGCTCTCATTGCCCCTATTAGGTGATTAAGCTTAAAGTGATCAAATATGAGGATATGCTTGACAAGTTGTAATTTGAAAATCTCATGTCCCTTGAATACGAGGGTCGCTCCTCATGCTAGTCAAGTTTAGTGACCGGTAAGTTCTTGTCATCGTAAGCACATGTGTATCATGGAGAACCTCCAACGGGGTACCCCTTGCCCGATGATACAGAAGAATCCCCATGTCAAAATGACAAGGCAAGCATACAACAAGCATCTCAGCAATCTTCTTATTTACCATGGGAATATGGTGCTTTTTTCCTCTCTTTCCTCTTTTCATAATCTTTTTTTTGTTTTTCTCTTTTTTCTCAATATCGGACTCTTTTTATAAGAAGAATGCTTCATAGATGCTCGTTATGGTTACGCTGCAGGTTTCCACCATGACAACATGGATTAGACCGGTGGCCCAGGCGTTTCTCTAACACACATGCATAACTCCATGGACTTACAATCTCCCCTTTCATTTCACACCGACGACATCCATAGACAAAAGAACATGATATCAACTAGGTATAAAGTACCAGTGCAATGTTCAAAACGTTCCCCATGACAACATGGTTCTGGTAATTGACAACTTATAAAGCACAAGCATATACGCAACAAAGAAGGACCCAATGGTTCAAGTTTATTAAGTACAAGAAAATAAAGTGTGCCATCAAGTTCGTGAGAGCATTAACCACTAATTTTCACAAAACAAGTTTAATTTGGAAGGTATATAAAAACATGAATTTACTTGGAATAGCAATAGTGCTAATAGGTAGGTATGGTGGACACAAATGGCATAGGTTTTGGTTTAAGGATTGGATGCACGAGAAGAATTCCCTCTCAGTACAGGTTTTTGGCTAGCAACGCTGGGTAGCAAGTACAAGAGTTGAAGGAAACAAACAAACATACAAGTGATAAAGACAAACATGCAATTTTCTTTGGAAGCACAAAAGATCTTAACTAGAGAATACTAAACTTATGAGAAAATCAAGAAAGAAAGATAATGAAATTATATTTCTTTAGAGTACTTTTATCTTTTTCATTCAACTCTCAAAAATAGTGTTGCTACTGACCAAGCTAGGTTTGCCAAAACCAACTAAATTAACTCAATGATCCCAAAGTGATACCAATACTAACAACAACATCAATCATATAACCACGAATTGAAAACTAATATAAGATATGCAAAAGAGTAAATGATAGAACTTCTCATTAATATTCCATAACGACAACTCACACCAAGGGATACGTATCTAACGAGAGAGGGGACACTTCCATAATGCAAACCACCTACATGATAACTTCTCTATTCATGATATGACTCTACTAAAAAGGTAAAAAGATAGAAGATAGTGATGTGATACCGCGGCACTCCCCAAAGCTTGGAACAACCCAAGGGGATGCCAAACCTGATGATGAATTACTCCTTCGGTTGTGGTGGTATCCTCTCATCATCGTCCGACTTCCAGGGTAAGGGCTTCCCATCAACAAAGGACATCATGGTCTCCAGCATCCTGAAACTTGCAGCAGCACTTATGCGTTTAAACCTAACCTCACACTCGCAGTTTTGATTTTGAACGTCGTAGAGCTGTGCTTGCAGTTCGTTGGTTGTTTGGCGGAGTGAGAGGACTTCATCCTTGAGCTCAGCAGTCTCTTTTTGGTGCTCGGTGATGAGTTCGGAGTAAATCTTATGGATAATATCCACTTCGCGCTCCGCCATCTTCTTGTACCTAAAGACTTCTTGCTCTAGTGCTTCCATCCTGTCCTCCAGACCTCCTTCACCCTTAGGGACTTGAACCTCTTTAATCCGGAGCTCCCCATCTTCAAGCAACAACTCCTTGGGATGAATATTCAACTCTCTCATGTATGGGTTGATGATATCCTCTAAAGATTCTTCCTTGGCTGATCCAGAGGAAGTCATTGTGGCTCCAAATCTGGGACTCTACTTGTCAGAAACAGATCGAAACAAAAACACGACGAAAACACGATATACGAACCTCGCGGGATCCAGTGGTTATATATTACGAAGTTTCACAACAAAAGGAAGGTACTGGAAGAAAACGAGTCGGAGGCGGAGTCTGAAGTGGCCACACCACCTGGTGGCGCGGCCAGGGGAGGGCCAGCGCCATAGGATGGTGTGAGCTACCCAGGCTCCGCTTCCGTCCCTCTTTCGCTTTGTAGCTTTCCTTATTGTCTAAAAATTGCAAAAATATAGTTCGATAGTATTTTCGCAGAACTTTTCTGACCAGAACTGTTACCTATTTAAAAGCGGAGTCTGTAGGTCTCTAAATGTGGTATCTAGTAGATTCTTCCGGAGTGATACGTCCAAAACGTATCTACTTTTCTGAACACTTTTGCTATTGTTTCTCCTCTAAATTTGTGTGATTTGGATGCAACTAATGCGGACTGACGTTGTTTTCAGCAGAATTGCCTTGGTGTCTACTTTTTGTGCAGAAAACCAACTATCAGGAAAAATCCGGGAAAATATGCCAAAAATCCTATTTCACCCGAAGACTCGAGGAGCCAGAATACGAGACGGAGAAGAGCCAGGGGTGGCCACACCACCTGGTGGAGCGGGCCAGGCCAGGCCACGCCAGGGGGTGGTGTGGGCCCCCAGGCACCCCCTCGGCCTCTCTCTTCGCCTATAAGGAGCCGTTTGACCTAAAAACTTCGGGGGGTTCGACATTTTTCTAGAAGGAGTTCCGCTCCGCCGCCACCACCAGATTCCACGAAACAGCACCAGAAACTCCTCTAGCACCCTGCCGGGACGGGGAATTGGAGGAGATCATCGCCATCATCATCACCATCACTTCTCCATCGACCATCCATGTTTCCCCCATCTATGAGTGAGTAATCCCCCGCTGTAGGCTATGGGGATGGTAGGGATTGGATGAGATTGTTCATGTAATGGCATCAGATTGTTAGGGCATGGTGCCTAGTATCTTTTATTAGTGCTTTATGACTTTGTTGCGACTTGTTGTGCTTAATGCTTGTCACTAGGGCCCGAGTGCCGTGATTTCAGATCTAAACATGTTATTGATTCATTCTGATAATATTGTTTATGGTCTTATCTGCAAGTTGTATACACACATTGTTGTCTGGAACCAATGGCCCTGAAGTGACAGAAATCGGAATAACCGGAGGGAATGGCTTTGACGTGAGGATCACATGTGTTCACGGAGTGTTAATGCTTTGCTCCGGTGCTCTATTAAAAGGAGCACCTTAATTGCCAGTAGTTCCCTTGAGGCCCCACTGCAAATGGGCTAGCAGGACAGAAGATGTTGTGCAAGTTCTCATTGCGAGCACGTATGACTATATATGGAACACATGCCTAGGATTATCTAATACTAGGATGCTTTATCTTATTTATCTGCAATTGCCCTATGTTCTGATTGCTATGTGAATTATCTTGTCCATGCAACGCCCTTCCATCCATCCCTATGTCTACCACACTCGAATCCCACTGTTTACTGCTATTGTTACTGCTGTCTTTGCTTTTCTAATGTTGTTGCTTTACTACTCCTATTACAAAATTGTTGATACTGATAAACTGTTGTGAGCAAGATTTTTTCTAGGTGCAGCTGAATTGACAACTCAGTTGTTAAGGCTTATAAATATTCTTTGGCTCCCCTTGTGTCGAATCAATAAATTGGGTTTCACTTCCCTCGAAAATACTGCGATACACCCCCTATACTTGTGGGTCATCAAGACTATTTTCTGGCGCTGTTGTCAGGGAGCATAGCTTTATTTATCAAGTTCACTTGGATTCTCTATTGTTCGATGCTATCCATCCATCATGGGTAAGTCTCGTGATGGCAAGGTTCCTATTTTACCATCCAATACAAGAAGAGGTACGGTTCTAAACACCTCTGCTGCTCTTGATTCACCGTCTGTTATAAGTAAGCTCGTTACACCACCACAAACACATGCTACACACACTGCTACTACTGCTGAATCTGAAACTTCTGATGCTTATGATGTTGCTTCTACTGTGCTTGATAAGAGTGGTCCATTAGGTCCTTTCCTAGATGCTACGATTGCTAGAACTATAGTTGAAAATACTGAAACTCCTAATGAAGACACTACCACACCTGTTAGTTCACCTGAGTCTAGTGAAAGTTATGATATTGAAGATGGTTATGTTGAGATGACCGATGAATTTATTAAAGAATGTAAAAACACCCATGATAGGAGCGTTGCTAAGAGTTTCCTTGAGAGGCGTACTATTAGACCCAAATTATCTCCTATTGCTAAGTTTGTTGCTTCTCCCATAAACATTACATATGAAGATTATGATTTCTCTCTCAGTCTATCTTACATAGCTATTGTCGAGAAAGACCCTTTTGTGGGACTAAGAATGAAAGTGCGGTAGCACATATGAATGAACTTTCTACCATGAGTGGCTTGTTTTCTGATGATATTAAGATGCACACTTACTTTGTTGCTAAGATTTTCCCCTTTTCACTAAAAGGAGAAGCTAAAACTTGTTTTAGTAATTTACCTCCTAGATCTATTGATAGCCTTGATTGCTTGATTAGTACTTTCCTGCAGAAATATTTTCCTCCTAGTGCTAGACATGCTATTTTGCAGGAACCTTTTGATTTTAAACAGGGAGAAAAAGAGGTATTGTCTGAATCTTGGGCAAGGTTTTGTGCTTTGATTCATGCACATGCTGGAAATCCATTACCTAAGAATGAGCTTCTTGATATATTTTATAATGGACTAACTGAAGAATCTAGGACATACCAAGATAGTTGTGCTGATTGTGTTTTCAAGAATAGGACTCCTAAGGAAGCTGAGGAATTAATGGCTAAAATAAGCAAGAATTACGAAGATTGGACTCCTCCTAAACAAGCTATACCTGAAGTAATTGTACCTGAACCATCTATTCCGGTGCCTATTCCAACATCAAAGAAGAGGGGAGTTATTGAATTAAATGATGAACTGATGAAGGAAGCTAAGAAATGTCTTAAGGAGAAGGGAATTAAAGCTGCATATGTCAAGAATTTACCTCCTATAGAAGAATTATGTAAGCCTATTCCCTACTCATCCACTATTGAGGTACACTCTCTCCAACACTTTGATGAAGGTGATATCCCTTACTCTAAAACTCCTGATCAATGCTTAGAAGAATTCGATATCTTTATTGTTAAGCAAGATAACTTTAATAAAAGGGTGCAAAATCATCTAATGGAAAACACTAGAGCTATTGTTGAGTTGAAAGATATTGTGGAAAGAACCTCTAATGATGTTAAAATGATTGTTAAACACTTTCAAATGGTTCAAACTCAAATAGATCAACTCGTTAAAGTGCAAAACGACTTGCTAGTTAGTGCCGCTAAAGAAAAACATGCTTATGAAATTAGAACTAGAAGTGGTGCTTCTACCTAGGATCCTCTATATCCTGAGGGGCATCCCAAAAGAATTGAGCAGGATTCTCAACAAGCTGAAAATAGAGGCTCTACTCATAAGAAAAGGAAAAAGAAACATAAAACTATTGTAGAACCCTCTGAACCTGCTATAGATCCTAATAGTATATCCATCTCTGATGCTGAAACTGAAAGTGGTAATGAAGAAAATGAAGTTCCCAATGAAGAAAAAGTTGAAGAAGAACCTGAAAACCACACTAAGAATACTAAATACACCAAAGAAGATTTTATTGCTAAGAAACATGGTAGTGAAAGAGAAACTTGGGTCCAAAAACCTATGCCTTTCCCTAATAAGAAACATAAGTCAAAGGAGGATGAACATTATAATAAGTTTTGTGAGTGGATGAAACCTTTATTCTTGCAAATTCCTTTGACTGATGCTATTAAATTGCCTCCTTACTCAAAGTATATGAAGGATATTGTCTCGAATAAAAGGAAGA
The DNA here is from genome assembly GCA_910589775.1 of Avena eriantha. NCBI lineage: Eukaryota > Viridiplantae > Streptophyta > Magnoliopsida > Poales > Poaceae > Avena > Avena eriantha. Next base: position 160,584,031 of record OU342741.1, on the reverse strand, counting down.
TCCCTAATGAAGAAATTTCTACTTTGCTTGCTAATTATTCCTTCAATGGTAAGGTTCCTAAGAAACTTGGAGACCCAGGGATTCCAACTATCCCTTGATCCATTAAGAATAGTTATGTTAGAACTGCTTTGTGTGATTTGGGAGCTGGGGTTAGTGTTATGCCTTTCTCTCTCTATAAGAGGCTTCAACTTGAAAAATTAATACCAACTGATATATCTTTGCAAATGGTTGATAAATCTACAACTATTCCTGTGGGTATATGTGAGGATGTACCTATTCAGGTGGCTCACAATTGTTTGATATTAACTGATTTTGTTGTGCTTGAAATGCCTGAAGATGATAATATGTCTATTATTCTTGGGAGACCTTTTCTTAATACTGCAGGAGGTGTTATTAATTGTAATCAAGGAAAGGTGACCTTCAATGTTAATGACAAGGAACATACTGTCTATTTCCCCAAGAAGATTGAAAGGACTTATGGTTTGAATTCAATTGAACATGTTGAAGGCATTCAAGTTGGAGAAATATATTGTCCCATACCAAGAGAAAAAATTGAAACTATTATGATTGGGACCATTGCTATCAAGGTTGAGGTAACATAATCATTAGTGGAATACAAAGTTTTGTCTCATATGCAATTGTTTTGGTAGCAAGACTTGATCAACCTTGTTAACAAAAGGATTCCATTGAACAAAACAATGTTTTCATTATGATTATCTCCATTTATTTCTACCCTTTGCATTTTAGTTTATGCTTTTGTTTAGTTTTCTTTTTGTTGTTAGTTGCTTGCATGTTTGAGTTTCTTAGAACTTCTGTAGTTCTAGCCTTGTTTTGTCCTTGCATCATGTTTCCAAAAGAAAAAAAATTGTCTGTCAGAAAAATCATTCTTCTATTTCAGAAAAATGCCCAAAAATAAAGTTTCTCGAAAAATTCCAGAAAATTCATATTAAATTTTTACATGAAAAAGGGGTAGAGGAGTACCTGGGAGGTACCAGGGGGCCCACCAGGCAGGCACAACACATGGTGGCGCGGCCAGCCCTGGGTGGCGCCATGCCCTGGTGTGGGCCACCCCTGGCCCCCCACTAACTCTCTCACCTGCCACTTTCTTCTCTCCCCCAAGTAAGCTTCAGTTCATTGCTCAAAATTGCGTTCTTGCTGTGCTTGCTCTCGTTTTTTTCGATCTCCTTGCTTAGCCCTTCTTTCTTGCTGAAATTTGGAGCATTTGTTCCCTGGTATGTGACTCCTCCCCTTGTCCAAGTAGATTTGTGTTTAGTGGATTATATCTTGAGTATTTTGCTTCTGTAGGTGACTGGTTATGAGAGCTTGTAAGCTTGTTTGATGTTTAGAGATATAGTTTTGATGCATGTTTAGGCCTCTTGCAAGTCCCTATGAGTATAATCCTTCATTATATTCACTTTGCAACCACTTGTTTAATAGGTGCTTAAATTTCAGAATACTAAGCATGAACAACCATACTTTTGGAGAGATATTTGAGAGTGATGCACCTAGGAGGTCGAGGCCCTCAAGAACAGCCTCTCAAGCTAGGCCATCATACAACGAAGATCTCATTGCAACTCATATTGGTAGTGAAAGGGATGATGGGGATGCTCACCCATCCTCTTTTCCTTGTTTTACTTTCTTACAAGCTGTAGGTATTCTTGATGATTTCTTGCTACTGATTGAGAGGGTTGGTTTGACCTCATATATGCAAGATGAGAGTGCACAATACGCTATGCTCACCAAAACTTTTGTTGAGAGCTTCACGTTTACTAACACATCCTATCAGTCGACTGCCCTTCACCATGCCTTTGGAGAGATTTTGCAGTATTGTAGGTGTACGCATGACAGGGACCGTGAATAAAATTCAAGGGCGACCCGCTGATTTGTTGGAGCTTTACCGAGGGGTGACCAATGATGATGACCGCGTGGCACAGCGCGGAAAGATAAGAACTATCCAACTCCCTGCTCTTAGATACTTTGCATATTATCTTGCTACTAGTGTACTTGGTAGGGAGAACACAAGTAATATCTCCAACTATCATTTAGCATTCCTTGCTGCTGCGCTTAACAATGATACTCGGTACAATCTTGGCTCGCTTATTGCTCTCCGCCTAGCTGCTAGGGGGCCTATCTACGGGGGCATCATTGCCTCGCGTATAGTCAATGCATTAGGTCTTTCAGTGGATCCCTATGATGCTATGTTGGCACCATAGAGGCTTGACCTTATTGCTATGAAAACTCATCACTTTGTCACTGCTACTTCTGATTTGAACAGTCTAGTATATAGGATGCTTTTCACTGACGGGGATGAAAGGGAGATCCTTTTACCATAGCCTGCTTTGTTTAGTGTTCACAGGAGACCGTGGTCACGCTCCAAGGAGGAGGTGGACGAGCAGCTTCGCTTGCTAGGTTTCCATGAGCAGCACCAGGAGGATGTGCCCTCCTATGATTACTCCGCGCATTACGGAGGGACGTACTCGAGCTCGCACCAGGATGAGGGGACCTCTTCGTCGTACCAGGGTGACACTTCATCCTGGCCAGCTTGGGATTGATACCCACTTAGGCCAAAAGCCTAAGCTTACTACGCCGACACCGCACTCATCTCCATATCATGTTGCGTCGGTACTTTGTGTATTCATGTTTTCGTTCTCTTTTTAGTTTTCATTTTTCTTTGCTTTTGCTTCCTAAGAAACAAAAAGACCAAAAATATTTATGTTGTTTCTCTTTGGTTTGCTTCTTCTTTTTGCCTTGGTTTGTTTTTCCCTTTTTGCTTTGTTTGAACTATTCGAAAAACCCAAAAAGATTTTGCTTTGCTTGTTTTTCCCTTTTGGTTCTTGTTTAAAAATCGAAAACACCAAAAATATTTGTCGTTCTTATTTGGTTTTGTGAGTTTGCTACAGGGTGCAGCAGTCCTCAGTGGAATATTGGTCTCATATTATTATTCAAGCCACACAAGTGAAGAGCAATAATGAGGATTAATGACAACTTGAGGCGTGGTAAGAGCCTGGTAATGAACTCTATTTGTTTTCATTTTTGTACATATACTCATCACTATCAGCATGCTTAGTTTGTTCATGTAGGGTGTATGTTATCTTTGGATGCTCAGTAGTTCTTGCTTTCTTATGATTAGCTCCAGCTCGCTAATAGTTTGTAGCATGTCTTATAAATGTTTGCTTGCATTGCTCAATTCATAAATTGGTATGACACCGTAGTATCCTCCTCTGAATGTTTCATTTGAATTGACTTGGCACATGCTCACGCATGCACATGATTATAATAATCAGTTGAGCCTCGATGAATTATTTTGCCTTGAGGATCTTGAATCACTTTCATGCCATGAGTAGTCCTATTTTGTTGCAAGCATGATAATGACAGCTATTGCTCTCTCGTTTGTCGATCCCTTACTATTGCTAGCCTTCACTTCCACTGAGTATTTTACTCATGTTTCCAACCCCCTTAAACCAAATATTTCCAAAGTGTCCACCATACCTACTTATTAGCATCATTTGCTACTTCCGTGCATATTCAATATGCTTTGTTTTCTTCTAAATAAAATGTTTGCTTGTTATGAGAAAATTAGTTAGTAAAGCTCTCACGAACTTGATGGCACACTTTATTTCCTGCACTTAATAAACCTAAACCATTGTGAACTCTCCATGAAAGTTATATGCTTGCAAATTATAGGCTGGGGATTAGCAGAACCGTGCTGTCACGAGGAACGCTTTCAACACTTGTAAATATATACCCAGTTGATACCTTGCTCTTTTGTTTGCGGATGTCGTCGGTGTGAAATAAAAGGGGAGCTTGTAAGTCCATGGAGTTATGTATGTGTGTTAGAGAAATGCCTGGGCCGCTGGTCTAATCCATGCTGACATGGTGGAAAGCGTAACCATAATGATATCTATGAAGCATTCTTCTTATAAAAAAAGAGAGAGATAGCTATTGAGAAAAAAAGGAGTTTTATGAAAAGAGGAAAGAGAGAAAAAGGCACCATTTTCCCATGGTAAATAAGAAGATTGATGAGATACTCATTGTCTGCTTGCCTTGTCATTTTGATATGGGGATTCTTCCGTATCATCGGGCAAGGGGTACCCCGTTGGCGGTTCTCAATGATACGCACATACTTACGATGACAAGAACTTACCGGTAACTAAAGTTGAGTAGCATGAGGAGCGGCCCTCGTACTCAAGGGACTTGGGATTTTCAGTTTATAGTTTGTCAAGCATATAACTCAGATTGGACCTCACTTTCACCTTAACCTCATTAAAGATGCTTATGATAGGGGCAATGAGAGATCAAAGCTAATGAGTACCATACTTTCAGCATTTGGAAGCCTTTCAAATTATTCAAAACCTTTTCTTGTACTTGTTGAGTCTCCACATATTCTTTGAGCACCTTCTTGAGAGCATAGTTGTCATTCTTTGTGTTTGTTCCATTACTTGATTATTTGTGTTATGACTTTGATGCTTGTATCCTTGATATCTTTACTTCTAGTCATCACTTGAACTTCAGAGGTGCCTTGACATTCATAATCAGAGGCAAGCGAGATACCACTCTTTCATACCTTTCTATGAGCATTGTAATGTTGCTTATGTTTGTGCCTCATGCTACTTATTATTTTTGAGTTGGAATCTCTTCATAGCTTGCAATGACTATTAAGTAGACTTGGTTGCATACTCTTTATTATGAATTGTCTAAGTAGTTGATCACATTGCTGATAATATTTACATCATATGAAGCAAATGTGTTCGTGAAAGTTCTTTTATCGCACTCAGTTTTCAACTGAATTGCTTGAGGACAAGTAATAAGCTAAGCTTGAGGGGGAGTTGATACGTCCAAAACGTATCTACTTTCCCAAACACTTTCGCTATTGTTTCTCCTCTAAATTTGTGTGATTTGGATGCAACTAATGCGGACTGACGCTGTTTTCAGCAAAATTGCCTTGGTGTCTACTTTTTGTGCAGAAAACCAACTATCAGGAAAAATCCGGGAAAATATGCCAAAAATCCTATTTCACCCGAAGACTCCAAGAGCCAGAATACGAGACGGAGAAGAGCCAGGGGGTGGCCACACCACCTAGTGGCACGGGCCAGGCCAGGCCACACCAGGGGTGGTGTGGGCCCCCCAGGCACCCCCTCGGCCTCTCTCTTCGCCTATAAGGAGCCTTCTGACCTAAAAACTTCGAGGGGTTCGACGTTTTTCAGAAGGAGTTCCGCTCCGCCACCACCAGATTCCACGAAACAGCACCAGAAACTCCGTTCTGGCACCCTGCCGGGACGGGGAATTGGAGGAGATCATCGCCATCATCATCACCATCGCTTCTCCATCGACCATCCATGTTTCGCCCATCTATGAGTGAGGAATCCCCTGCTGTAGGCTATGGGGATGGTAGGGATTGGATGAGACCGTTCATGTAATGGCATCAGATTGTTAGGGCATGGTGCCTAGTATCTTTTATTAGTGCTTTATGACTTTGTTGCGACTTGTTGTGCTTGATGCTTGTCACTAGGGCCTGAGTGCCATGATTTCAGATTTGAACATGTTATTGATTCATTATGATAGTATTGTTTATGGTCTTATTTGCAAGTTGTATACACACGTTGTTGTCCGGAACCAATGGCCCCGAAGTGACAGAAATCGGGATAACCGGAGGGAATGTCTTTGACATGAGGATCACATGTGTTCACGGAGTGTTAATGCTTTTCTCCGGTGCTCTATTAAAAGGAGCACCTTAATTGCCAGTAGTTCCCTTGAGGCCCGACTGCAAACGGGCTAGCTGGACAGAAGATGTTGTGCAAGTTCTCATTGCGAGCACGTATGACTATATATGGAACACATGCCTAGGATTATCTAATACTAGGATGGTTTATCTTATTTATCTGCAATTGCCCTATGTTCTGATTGCTATGTGAATTATCTTGTCCATGCAACGCCCGTCCATCCATCCCTATGTCTACCACACTCGAATCCCACTTTTTACTGCTATTGTTACTGCTGTCTTTGCTTTACTAATGTTGTTGCTTTACTACTCCTATTACAAAATTGTTGATACTGATAAACTGCCGTGAGCAAGATTTTTTCCTGGTGCAGCTGAATTGACAACTCAGTTGTTAAGGCTTATAAATATTCTTTGGCTCCCCTTGTGTCGAATCAATAAATTGGGTTTCACTTCCCTCGAAAATACTGCGATACACCCCCTATACTTGTGGGTCATCAAGACTATTTTCTGGCGCCGTTGCCGGGGAGCATAGCTTTATTTATCAAGTTCACTTGGATTCTCTATTGTTCGCTGCTATCCATCCATCATGGGTAAGTCTTGTGATGGCAAGGTTCCTATTTTACCATCCACTACAAGAAGAGGTACGGTTCTAAACACCTCTGCTGCTCTTGATTCACCGTCTGTTATAAGTAAGCTCGTTACACCACCACAAACACATGCTACACACATTGCTACTACTGCTGAATCTGAAACTTCTGATGCTTATGATGCTGCTTCTACTGTGCTTGGAGTGGTCCATTAGGTCCTTTCCTAGATACTACGATTGCTAGAACTATAGCTGGAAATACCGAAACTCCTAATGAAGACACTACCACACCTGTTAGTTCACCTGAGTCTAGTGAAAGTTATGATATTGAAGATGGTTATGTTGAGATGACCGATGAATTTATTAAAGAATGTAAAAACACCCATGATAGGAGCGTTGCTAAGAGTTTCCTTGAGAGGCGTACTATTAGACCCAAATTATCTCCTATTGCTAAGTTTGCTGCTTCTCCCATAAACATTACATATGAAGATTATGATTTCTCTCTTGGTCTATCTTACATAGCTATTGTCGAGAAAGACCCTTTTGTGGGACTAAGATGAAATTTCTTCCACACAAAACTTCACACAGTTCTCATTAGCAACATTAGTGCAAGTGAAGTGATAAAACCTTTTGAGTTCAACTTCAACTGAAAACCATCAAAACATAAACTACTGTAGCAACTCCTTCCGAAAACCCAAAAAGAATTCAATTGAATAAAGAAGCAAATGCAAGAGTGGCAATATCTGTCAAAACAGACCAGCAGGTAAAGATCAATTTTTTCGAAAATCTTTTGTTGCTCAAATCAAAAAGTGCAAAACTAAGGAAAGTTAAATAACAACCTGGGGCAGAAGCAAAAAACATTACAGCTCAATCCGATAGACAGGGATCTCTCACAAATTTTTACGCTGAAGCACAAAAATCTGTTTCGAGATAGCAACTTCCCCAAATCTTACTTCTCTCTCATTAGAGGTTGATCTTGACACAAAAACCAAACAAAAAGGATAAGGAGAGGTTATTACCGAAGTAATAACTTCCAAGACTAAAAGAAGCAAAAACAAACTGAAAGCAAAAATAAATTGGGTTGTCTCCCAAAAAGCTCTTTCTTTATAGCCATTAAGATGGGCATGATAATTTTGATGATGCTCACATAGGAATATGAATCGAAGTGAAAGAGAGCATTAAGAAGCTAAAATTCACACATTTAAGTCTAACCCACTTCCTATGCAAGGGAATTTTGTAAACAAACAGGTTGTTGAAACCAGAGGCTACTAGCATAGGAAGGCAAAAAATGCAACATAAAAACTTTCAGCATAAAACGAGGAAACTTGATATTATTGAGATACATAAGAACACTTTTCCCTCTCTCATAGTAACTTCCAGTATCATGCATAAACTTAACAATATAACTATCACAAGGACCGTCGTAGCAATGATCACTTATTCTAACAGAAAACACAGGAATACTAGCTCTCATAACATTACTATGTGAAACAATATTAGAGGTATCCTTACAAAGGATAGTGTGTCCCTCTTCTTCGTAATTAGTAACAAAGTCTTTCACATTTTCTATTATAGGTTCATCAACCATTTGTTTATCAGGTTCAACAGCTTTGATTATACTTTCATTAACCATACTAGCTATCATAGAATGTTCCTTTATCTTAACTGGGAAATGCATTTTCTCAATGTAAGGTTCGGGTAACACATGATTAGCAGTATAAACTTCAGTTTTTCTTGCAGGAACACTCTTAGCAACATCTTTATAAGGTTCATGATACTTATTCCGCTTCTTTTTAGGCACTTCAACATAGGAAGCAAAAGCCTTAAAATAAGAAGCAATAGCTTGAGAGTCTAGACCATAAGCAACTAACATAAGTAAACAATACTCACAGTAGAAGTTTCCTTTACCAGTTCCACTCTCCAATAGTGCTTCACTCCCCGGCCACGGCACCCGAAAATAGTCTTGATGACCCACAAGTATAGGGGGTGTATCGCAGTATTTTCGATAAGTAAGAGTGTCGAACCCAACGAGGAGCAGAAGGTGCTGGCTAGTGGTATGGATCAGGAATTCTCTGCAAATACTTAGCAAACAGATTTTTAGGGTTTTTTGATAAAGCAAGTAAATAAAGTACGAGTAAATAAAAGACAGTAAAAATAAATGCAGCAAGTGGCCCAATCCTTTATGTAGCAAAGGACAAGCCAGTTGTATTACTTAAGATGACCAAACGTTCTCGAGGACACATGGGAAGACTGCGAAGTGCTTTCGCTTCATATAGTTGATTAATCTTCTTTAGCTTGATAAGTGTTGTGTGGGTGAACCTATGCTAATGTACCGACCTTCCTAGGACTAATACATACTTGTGATTATACCCCTTGCAAACATCCGTAAGTACAAGAAAGTAATTAAGGTAGAAACCTAACCGCAGCTTTAAACTCTAAGACCCTTACGTCCCTTGTGCAATGGTTTCCTAACGGGGGTTCAAGTTTCTGTCACTCCGGCAACCCCTACGATTGGTAGCCAAATACACAATGTATTCCCCTAGGCCCTTATAAGTGAAGTGTCTTGTAGTCGACGTTCACATAACACCACTAGAAGAAGTACACCACAACTTAAATATCAAACTATTGAATCTTTCTCAACACAACTCCACTACTAACAACATGACTTCTCCCATGTCCTCAAGAACAAAACGAACTACTCACAAGACATCATATGGATCATGATCAGAGATGGAATAATGATGTATAACAATTTGAACATAAACAATAATTCAATGGTTCACTCAATAGCATCAACTACAAAGTTACGAAAGGATGAGGAAGCGGGAGTAATAAAACCAAGAATCTCTTTCTTTTCTTTCCAAATACTTTATTAAGTTAAGGGGCAAAGAGAAGCGCTTTCGCTACTGAGAAAGGCCCTACTCTTTGTAGTTGATGCTATTGAGTGAACCATTGAATTATTTTTTATGTTTCGATTGTTATACATCATTATTTCATCTCTGATCATGATCCATATGATGTCTTGTGAGTAGTTCATTTTGTTCTTGAGGACATGGGAGAAGTCATGTTGTTAGTAGTGGAATTGTGTTGAGAAAGATTCAATAGTTTGATATTTAAGTTGTGGTGTACTTCTTCTAGTGGTGTCATGTGAACGTCGACTACATGACACTTCACCTATATGGCCTAGGGGAATGCATTGTGTATTTGGCTACTAATCATAGGGGTTGCCGGAGTGACATAAACCTGAACCCTCGTTAGGAAACCATTGCACAAGGGACATAAGGGTCTTAGAGTTTAAAGCTGTGGTTAGGTTCTACCTTAATTACTTTCTTGTACTTACGGATGTTTGCAAGGGGTATAATCACAAGTATGTATTAGTCCTAGGAAGGTCGGTACATTAGCACAGGTTCACCCACACAACACTTAGCAAGCTAAAGAAGATTAGCACAGGTTCACCCACACAGATTTAATGAAGATTAGCACAGGTTCACCCACACAGATTTAATGAAGAAAGAGAGATTGAGTAACTAGCTATGTTACTGTAACATCACACATATCAAGGCAAAGTACAACCTAATTAATATGATATTACTCCCTCCGTCCCGATTTAATGCTCATAAGGATATGCATCGCGACCAAGGTGAAAATCTATTGGACATTAAACTCTACAATCAGCTGTCAATACATAAATGCCCGTTTAATTAGGATCCAAATAGACTCTGTGTGCAAACGAGATTTTTGCATGCGGCCTAGAACACTTTAGGTTGAGCCAATCTCGGGCTAGCAAACAGCCATGCATTGGTCAATTATGTGCATGCAAATTGATTCCCGGTTCCCTCCTACCCGCATGCGCTAGTGAGCTTAAAAATAAAGGAGAAAGAAAAGATGGAGAGTAATTAGAGGGTGTTACGACGCCTAGTAATTAAATAGTACATGCAAGTCTTAAAAGAAACCTAATTATGGGACAAATGTTCAGATTAGGCCCTGTAAACCGAGACAGAGGGAGTACATGTTACCACAACTAAGTTATTTCCCACTATAAGGATAGTAATTTAGACTAATAACATCTGCATGTTACTACTCTAAGTTAGTCTTCATTATGACCAGCCTGATGCCCCTCTACTCACCCCTTCTCTTCCATGGGTATTCCCTAGAGCTCAAGCTTTTTTGACGCAAAATATAGTGGGAAAGGCCACCATTGAGTCATAATTTATTTATAAAGGGACAACCACAAGTGGTAATTACCAATAAGGATGGTTCAGAGCATAGAAGAAAGATTACAAAAGATCCAACCAACTCTAAATGCCTTTCTTTAGACTAGGTTTAACTCTATGTCTAATATCATGGATGGCAATTTTGAATAGAGTATAACATTGGTCCAAATCTCTCTGTTCATTATGAAAACTGATCTTGTTCTTGTGGTTCCATATACTCTAGCAGCTAACAATCAAAGCTTCCTCGAAGAAAGGCAAATTTATCTTGGACACGATTAGCATATCAATGAACTCTTTCTCAGTGTTCCATTCCTCACCTATTTTCCACCAGATATTGTGACTGAAATCACAGGAAAAGAAAAGGTGCAACAGTGTTTCATTTGTATTTTCATCACATAAAACAAATACAGGTGATTCAACATATAAATTCTTCCTTTGCATAAGATCCTTAGATTCAGCCTATCTCAAAACTCAAGCTCAACAATGGACGGGGCCATGGTGGATTCAAATCGTAAGTCCATTACCATGCCAAGCTCTAGAGGATGAGCAATCAATCAACGGGAATGGGTCTAGGGTCACCGGATATACAGAGCTGATGAGCCTTCGGCAAACCGGATTTGTGGCCAGCGGTGCTGAATCGGTGAGTCTGAGGCTAACATGGACGAGAATTTTTAAGATAGTGATATTTTTTTAGAAAAGAGTATATATTAATATCATGAGATACCAATTAAGATAGTGATTGATACGTCCATTTTGCATCACTATTCTATGTCATAATTAACTGTTATTCATTGATATATTTCGTATTGAGAGGTGATAATTATGTTATTTCATCTGTGTTTGCATGGTTGATGACTTTTGGAGCATGGACCGCCGCAGTCAGGATTCTGATATAAAAGGTGCTGTTTGGAGGCAAAATTCGCAAAGATCAGAAAATTCGGGAAAATATACGGAAATCCTATTTTTTCGGAAAACGAAGGAAGCTAGAAGGGGGGCTGGAGATGGGGCACAGGGGGGCCACACCACCCCCTGGCGCGGGCCAGCCTAGGCCACGCCACCAGGTGGGGTGGCCGCCCTGGTCCACCCCTAGCACTCCCCTCTGGCGTATATTATCCTCCCGAAACCCTAAGAACCGGGGAGCGACCACAGAAAGATTCCGCCGCCTCTGTGGGGCAGAAAACATCGAAAGAGAAAGATCTCTCCGGCAGACAGATTTCTGCCGGGGGAATTCCTTCCCGGAGAGGGGAGATTGTCGCCATCAACACCACCATCAAGATGGACTTCATCGGGATCATCATCATCACCACCACCATCATAACCCTCATCACCATCTCCATATTGCTGTAAAAATTGCGTTGAATCTTGCATAGTTCATAGGAGAAACTTTCCCGATGTTGATTACTCTTTGTAGTTGATGCTATTGAGTGAACCATTGAATTATTGTTTATGTTCAGATTGTTATACATCATTATTTCATCTCTGATCATGATCCATATGATGTCTTGTGAGTAGTTCGTTTTTTTTCTTGAGGACATGGGAGAAGTCATGTTGTTAGTTGTGGAATTGTGTTGAGAAAGATTCAATAGTTTGATATTTAAGTTGTGGTGTACTTCTTCTAGTGGTGTCATGTGAACATCGACTACATGACACTTCACCTATATGGCCTAGGGGAATGCATTGTGTATTTGGCTACTAATCGTAGGGGTTGCCGGAGTGACAGAAACCTGAACCCTCATTAGGAAACCATTGCACAAGGGACGTAAGGGTCTTAGAGTTTAAAACTGCGGTTAGGTTTCTACCTTAATTACTTTCTTGTACTTACGGATGTTTGCAAGGGGTATAATCACAAGTATGTATTAGTCCTAGGAAGGTCGGTACATTAGCATAGGTTCACCCACACAACACTTAGCAAGCTAACGAAGATTAATCAACTATATGAAGCGAAAGCACTTGACAGTCTTCCCATGTGTCCTCGAGAACGTTTGGTCATCTTAAGTAATACAACCGGCTTGTCCTTTGCTGCATAAAGGATTGGGCGACTTGCTGCATTTATTCCTACTATCTTTTATTTACTCGTACTTTGTTTACTTGCTTTATCAAAAACCCCTAAAAATCTGTTTGCTAAGTATTTGTAGAGAATTCCTGATCCATACCACTAGCCAGCACCTTCTGCTCCTCGTTGGGTTCAACACTCTTACTTATCGAAAATACTGCGATACACCCCCTATACTTGTGGGTCATCAAGACTATTTTCTGGCGCCGTTGCCGGGGAGTGAAGCGCTATTGGAGAGTGGAACTAGTAAAGGAAAATCCACCCCTTTTCGGAATTTTCGGGGGAAAATCTGCCCCCAGTCAGAGCGACGTGCCCTGCCTACCTTTGCCAAGTGAGTCAGGACGGATTATCCGGCCCCCAAACACAATAACTTTTCCCTACACACTTAGCACACATGAGAAAACTTCACGGTATTGTTATCTAACATGCAAAACACAGGGAGCCATGAAATGTTCTTTCACCGCCCTCTCCTATAAAAGGCTCCCCTCTCCTCCCTCACAAAGCACACCTCCTCGTGAAGGATCTCTCTCCCCCTCTAGATATATTCCCCCATGGTCTTGGATTAGCGAGATACATGTTCCCGGTGGCATTTCATCTGGAAGGAGTTACTGCTTCTCCTGATTCGCTAGAGCGAGGAGGTGGAGATTGTTCGGTGGCCTGAACGTGTGTGCAAGGACGGATGCGCTGCTGATTTGTGGTGCTATGACTTCCACACGATCTTGAGATCGGCAAGCGTTCGACTACATCATCCATGAGTCCCATCTCGTTAACAAAGCTTTGTTGTCTTCAAGGGTAAGTTCTCTATGGATGTATATCCACCCGTTTCTTGCATCTAGTAGATAGATCTTGGCGTATATTAGTTCCCATCATAGGAATTTTTTTGTTTTCTATGCTGCAAACCGAACAGTGGTATCAGAGCCTGATCTATGCATAGGTGCTTTGCACGGGTAGTACACATATGTTTATGTGGGCGATCATGATCATGTTATTGCTTATTTCATGTATTTTGGATATTGGTGGCATAGTGGGATGAAGCGGCCCGGACTAACTTTACATGTCCTCGCACATGAGACCAGTTCCACGATTAACATGCAACTAGTTTTGCATAAGTGGCTAGCGGGTGTCTGTCTCTCCTACTATAGTCAATATCTGATTTACAACGAGTTGCTAATAACTTAGTTATCATCGTTGTGGTTCCATGTTTTTAGGTAAGACCAATTCTATCTTCGAAAGCCCTAAGCCATGTAAAACTTTCAATGGATAAATTAGAAGCGTCTAGTTTAGACTGTTGCTAGGCTAGTGTCATGATATGGTAATGTTGTAAGTTGATGTATAGTTGATACTCTTATAACAAACCTAACGTGTAAGTTCCATAGAGCATGGCCTTACACACAAAGGAATGATAGAGATCATACCACGATGCACATGATAGCGATCAAATGCACGGACCATATCATTCCACTTTACACATATGATGTTTGCATCTTATATTGCTAGTTTGGCGTTTTAGTAGCATTATAAGATGATCCCCCATTTAGATATCAAGATAAAAATGTGGTCTCCCTTAAGTATGCACCGTTTATGTTTTGCTACTTCAAGACATCACGTGATGATCGGGTATACTTGAATCCACGATCATATTTCGAGTGTAAGACAGTTTTACACACACGAGTACTAAGGTTCTTACTTGGCGAGCCTAGCATGTATAGACATGGCCTCGGAACACGGACTGAAATATTAAGCATGAGTCATATAGTTGATATGATGCCCATATTGATGCTCGCCTTTGAAGCTACACCGACTCACGTGATGATCGGACTTGGTGTAGTGGATTTGGTTCATGTAATCACCAAAAAGACACGAGGGATGTTGTTTTTGAGTGGGTGTTTATTTCTAATTTGGAATAGTTGAACTTGATCTATCATAAACTTAGTCTAAACTTTACAAATTCTATTGTAGATGGTACCACCTGCTTTTAATTTCAATGTGTTCATGGAGAAAGAGAAACTTGCAACGAATGGTAGCAACTTTACCGACTAGGCCATGAATTTGAGGATTCTCCTCAATGCTGCACACAAGCTATATGTGCTAGAAGCGCCACTAGGCCCCCCACCAACTCATGATGCCCCTGACGAGGAAAAGAACGTCTATCTGACTCGTCCGGAGGACCAAAAATTAGTTCATTGCAGCATACTATATGGGCTAGAGCCGGAACTTCAAAAGCGTTTCGAAAATGGCAATGCCTTTGATACCATGGGTCAATTTAAAATTATTTTAGATACCCATGATGTTGTAGAGATTTATAATGCTTCTAAAAAGTTCTTTAGCTGTATGATGCAAGAGAACAACTCCGTTAGCGAGCACGTACACAAAATGTCTGGGTACGCCGATAGGCTTGTGTCCTTGGGAATAACGATTCCCATTGACTTTGGCATACATCGTGTTCTCCAATCTCTCCCACCTAGATACAAGAGATTGTTGATGAACTATAATATGCAGGGCATAAAGAAGTCCCTCCCCGAGCTTCTGTCAATCCTTCAGACTGCAGAGGTGGAGATCAAGAAAGAACATCAAGTGTTGATGATTAATAAGACCACCGGTTTCAAGAAAGACAAGAAGGCTAAATAGAAGGGAAAGAAGGGCGGCAAATCTATTGCCACGCCTAAAAAGAAATCCCAAGCTGGCCCTAAGTCTGATACCGAGTGCTACTATTGCAAGGGGACTGGCCATTGGAAGCGCAACTGCCCCAAGTATTTGGCAAACAAGAAGGCCGACAAGGCAAACAAAGGTATATATGATATACATGTTATTGATGTGTACTTGACTAGTACTCGCAGTAGCACCTAGGTATTTGATACTGGATCGGTTTCTAATATATGTAACTTGAATCAGGGGTTGTGGAACAAGCGACCTCTAGCAAGGGGTGAGGTCAAGATGTGTGTAGGCAATGGATCAAGAGTTGATGTGATCACCATCAGAACGCTGCCTCTCCACCTGCCATCGGGATTAGTTATAACCTAAATAATTGTTATTTGGTGCCTGCACTGAGCATGAACATTATATCTGGATCATGTTTGATGCGAAGTGGTTATTCATTTAAGTCCGAAAACAATGGTTGTTCGATTTATATGAATGATATCTTTTATGGTCATACACCTGTGATGAATGGTTTATTTCTGTTGGATCTTGATAATAGTGTTACACATATTCATTATGTTGATGCTAAAAGGATTAAACTTGATGATGATATATCTGCATATATGTGGCACTGCCGTCTAGGTCATCTTGGCATTAAACGCATGAAGAAACTCCATTCTGATGGACTTTTAGAATCACTTGATTTTGAATCATTTGATACATGTGAGCCATGCCTTATGGGCAAGATGACTAGAACGCCGTTTTCCGGTTCAATGGAATAGGTGACAAATTTATCGGAAATCATACATACTGATGTATGTGGTCCAATGAGTGTGTCAGCGCGAGGCGGATATCGTTATTTTGTTACTTTCACGGATGATTTTAGTAGATACGGGTATATATATTTGATGAAACACAAGTCTGAAACCTTTGAAAAGTTCAAGGAATTTCAGAGTGAAGTGGAAAACCATCGTAATAGAAAGATCAAAATTTCTACGGTCTGACCGTGGAGGTGAGTATCTAAGTTACGAGTTTAGCACACATATGAAAGAGTGTGGAATAGTTTCACAACTCACACCTGCCGGAACACCATGATACGTCCATTTTGCATCACTATTCTATATCATAATTCACTGTTATTCATTGATACATTTCATATTAAGAGATGATACTTATGTTATTTCATCTATTTTTGCATGGTTGATGAATTTTGGAGCATGGACCGCTGCAGTCATGATTCTGATGGAAAAGGTGTTGTTTGGAGGCAAAATTCACGAAGATCAGAAAATCCGAGAAAATATACGGAAAATCCTATTTTTCCAGAAGACGAAGAAATCCAAAAGGAGGAGTGGAGATGGGCCACATGGGGCCCACACCACCCCTTGGCGCGGGCCAGCCTAGGCCACGCCACCAGGTGGTGTGGCCGCCCTGGTCCACCCCTGGCTCTCCCCTCTAGTGTATATTATCCTCCCGAAACCCTAAGACTCGGGGGGCGACCACAGAAAGATTTTGCTGCCTCTACAGGGTGGAAAACACCGAGAGAGAAAGATCTCTCCGGCAGACAGAATTCTTTCGGGGGAATTCCTTTCCGGAGAGGGGAGATCATCGCCATCAACACCACCATCAATCTGGACTTCATCGGGATCATCATCATCATCACCATCATCATCAACATCAGCACCCTCATCACCATCTCCATATCGCTGTAACAATTGGGTTGAATCTTGCATAGTTCTTAGGGGAAACTTTCCCGGTGTTGATTACTCTTTGTACTTGATGCTATTGAGTGGAACCATTGAATTATTGTTTATGTTCAGATTGTTATACATCATTATTACATCTCTGATCATGATCCATATAATGTCTTGTGAGTAGTTCGTTTTGTTCTTAAGGACATGGGAGAAGTCATGTTGTTAGTAGTGGAGTTGTGTTGAGAGAGATTCAATAGTTTGTTAATTAAGTTGTGGTGTACTTCTTCTAGTGGTGTCATGTGAACGTCGACTACATGACACTTCACCTATATGGGCCTAGGGGAATGCATTGTGTATTTGGCTACTAATCGTAGGGGTTGCCGGAGTGACAGAAACCTGAACCCCCGTTAGGAAACCATTGCACAATGGACGTAAGGGTATTAGAGTTTAAAGTTGTGGTTAGGTTTCTACCTTAATTACTTTCTTCTACTTACGGATGTTTGCAAGGGGTTTAATCACAAGTATGTATTTGTCCTAGGAAGGTCGGTACATTAGCACAGGTTCACCCACACAACACTTATCAAGCTAAAGAAGATTAATCAACTATATGAAGCGAAAGCACTTGACAGTCTTCCCATGTGTCCTCGAGAACGTTTGGTCATCTTAAGTAATACAACCAGCTTGTCCTTTGCTGAATAAAGGATTGGGCCACTTGCTGCATTTATTCTTATTGTATTTTATTTACTCGCACTTTATTTACTTGCTTTATCAAAAAACCCTAAAAATCCGGTTGCTAAGTATTTTCAGAGAATTCCTGATCCATACCACTAGCCAGCACCTTCTGCTCCTCGTTGGGTTCGACACTCTTACTTATTGAAAATACTACGATACACCCCATATACTTGTGGGTCATCAAGACTATTTTCTGGCGCCGTTGCCGGGGAGTGAAGCGCTATTGGAGAGTGGAACTGGTAAAGGAAACTTCTACTTTGAGTATCGTTTACTTCTGTTAGTTGCTTTATTTTCGTTATGGATAATTCGCTCAGTTTCTTATTTGGTAATGCTACTACTACTGCTAAGGTAGTAGATGAACCACCACCTGCTGAGAATGATACTTTTAAAATACCTACAAGAATTATTGATCGTGTTATGGATAACTACTATGTTGGGGATGGAACTGTCCATCCTGGTGATCATTTACTCTTTATACACGAATTATGCGGGTTGTTCAAGTGTGCAGGTATTACTACATATCAAGTTAAGAAGAAGTTATTCTCATTATCGCTAAAAGGAAGAGCTGAGGAATCGTATAAGCTGCTGAAGAATGGTCAAGCCCTGGAATGGGAGGAAATAGTGCCTCTCTTTTATTCAAAGTTTTATCCTCGTAGTGAGATTCATAAAGATCGGAATCAAATATACAACTTTTGGCCTCTTGATGGAGAGAGTACAGCTCAAGCTTGGGGGAGATTGAAGTTACTAATGCTCAAATGTCCCATTCATGAGCTCCCCAATAATATTATTATCAACAACTTTTATGCAAGGCTCCCTCTACATGACAAGGATTTATTGGATGCTTCTTGTGCTGGATCATTCGCTCGCATGGAAGAAGAAGCTAAATGGGATCTTCTGGACCATATTCAAGACAATGCTGAAGCTTGGGAGAATGACAAAGGTAGAAAGTTAGTTATAAATTATGATTATGAATGCATTGAATCTTTTATGGGAACTGATGACTTTCAAAGTATTAAAAATGCTTATGGTCTTGATTTACAAGTTATTACGAATTGCTTTAGGGATTTTGCTTCTTATATTGAAATTCCAAAAAGGGGATGGAACAAGTACCATGAACCTTATAAAGATAGTGTTGACTGTGTTCCTGTTGGGAGTGCTGAGTATTGCACTATTGATCCCATCTTACCTGAACCTTATATTGAGAAGATTCCCTTCCCAGATAAGGTAAAGGATCATCCTATGATAACTAATGTAATCACCAAAAGTGAAAAGAGAACTGTAAAACCTAATGAACAAATAAACGTTGAACCTGTGGTAGCAATTGTGAAAGACCTTGTCACTAAAAGCATAGAAGATGGACATATAGTCTTTTGTGAGGATGCTTCTAACATTGTTTCACATCCTAATAGAACTAAAAAAGCTAGTGTCCCTGTGATTTCTGTTAGAATTGGTGATCATTGCTATTATGGTTTATGTGATATTGGTGCAAGTTCCAATGCTATTCCTTATGAGCTTTACAGAGAAATTATGCATGGAATCAGTCCCTGCGAATTGGAAGAGATTGATGTGGTTATTCACCTTGTTAATAGAGAGACCATCTCTCCAATTGGTATTGTACGAGACGTGGAAGTTCTTTGTGGTAAGATTAAGTACCCTGCTGATTTTCTAGTACTCGGTTCAGCTGCTAGTAAAACTTATCCTATTATTTTTGGTAGACCTTTCTTGAGTACTTGTGGAGCTATTATAGATTGCAAAAGGGAGAAAATCTTGACTAAGTTTGATGGGGAATCTTATGAGTTTAATTTCTCAAAATTCGCTAAAGAACCTTGTGAAGAGGAAACCCATAATGAGGATTTTAGAGTTGAACAACTTGCTTCTATTTCTCTTGCTCCTAACAATGCTTTGCAGCAATTTATGGAAGATCATGAAAGTGAAATCTTCATGGAAGGAAGGAATGATATTAACGAGATTCTCCGTGATCAGCCTAAGATGCTTAAGCATAACTTGCCTGTAGAAGACTTGGGTACCACATTGCCACCTAAAAAGGATCCGGTTTTCGATCTAAAACCTCTCCTGATGATCTTAAATATGCTTATATTGATGATAAAAAGATATATCTAGTTATTATTAGCGCTAAACTTTCAGGAAAGGAAGACGAAAGGTTATTGTAGGTTTTGAATAAACACCGAGGAGCTATGGGCTATACTCTGGATGATTTAAAAGGGATTTCACCTACTATATGTCAGCATTCTATCAACATAGAACCAGATGCAAAGCCAGTAGTATAGCACCAACAACGTTTAAATCCTAAGATGAAGGAAGTGGTAAGGAATGAGGTATTGAAACTCCTTGATGCTGGTATTATTTACCCTATTGCTGATAGTGAATGGGTTAGTCCTGTTCATTGTGTTCCTAAAAAAGGAGGTATTACCGTTGTTCCTAATGATAATGATGAGCTTATTCCTCAAACAATAGTAGTAGTCTATAGGATGTGCATTGATTTTATAAAAGTCAATAAAGTTACTAAGAAAGGTCACTACCCGCTTAATGTTGGAAAGGTTGTCTAAAAAGACCCATTTTTTGTTTTCTTGATGGTTATTCTGGTTTCTCTCAAATTGCTATTAAACAACAAGATCAAGAAAAAACTACTTTTACTTGCCCTTACGGAACTTATGCTTACAGATGTATGCCTTTTGGTTTATGTAATGCTCCTACTACTTTTCAAAGGTGCATGTCTGCTATCTTTCATGGTTTTTGTGAGGAAATTGTAGAAGTGTTCATGGATGACTTTTCTGTCTATGGAACTTCTTTTGATAATTGTCTGCACAACCTTGATAAAGTTTTGCAGAGATGTGAAGAAACTAATCTTGTTCTTAATTGGGAGAAATGCCACTTCATGGTTAATGAAGGGATTGTCCTTGGGCATAAAGTTTCTGAAAGAGGCATAGAAGTTGATAGAGCTAAGGTTGAGGCCATTGAGAAGATGCCATGCCCAAGAGACATCAAAGGTATTCGTAGTATCCGTGGTCATGTTGGTTTCTATAGAAGGTTTATTAAAGACTTTTCTAGGATTTCAAAACCCCTCACTAATCTTCTTCAAAAAGATGTACCCTTCGTTTTTGATGATGATTGTAAGGAAGCTTTTGAAACTCTTAAGAAGGCTTTAACTACAGCCCCTATTGTTCAACCACCTGATTGGAGTTTTCCCTTTGAAATAATGTGTGATGCTAGTGATTTTGCTGTAGGTGTTGTCCTTGGGCAACGATTGATAAAAAATTAAACATTATTCATTATGCTAGTAAGACTTTAGATGTTGCTCAAAGGAATTATGCTACTACTCAAAAGGAATTTCTAGCTGTCGTTTTTGCTTGTGATAAGTTTAGACCCTATATTGTAGACTCAAAAGTCACCATTCATATTGATCATGCTGCTATTAAATACCTTATGACAAAAAAGGACGCTAAGCCTAGGCTTATTAGATGGGTGTTGCTTTTACAAGAGTTTGATCTACATATAGTAGATAGGAAAGGTGCAGAAAACCCTATAGCTAATAATTTATCTCGATTGGAAAACATCTCTTTTGACCCTATGCCTGTTAATGATAGTTTCCCAAATGAGCAATTAGCCGCAGTAGGGGTAAGCTCGCGAGGGAGCCCTTGGTACGCTGATTCTGCTAACTTTATTGTCTCCAGGTATTTGCCTCTAACTTTTATAGCTCAGCAAAGAAGGAAGTTCTTCTATGATTTGAGGCATTATTTTTGGGATGACCCACACTTATACAAAGGAGTGGATGGTATTATGCGAAGATGTGTTCCAGAATATGAACAAAAGGAGATATTGCATAAATGTCATGGTAGTGCTTACGGAGGACATCATGTAGGAGATAGAACTGCACAAAAGGTGCTACAATCAGGTTTCTATTGGCCTACCCTTTTAAAAGATGCAAGAAAATTTGTTTTATCTTGTGCTGAATGTCAGCGTGTTTGTAATATTTCTAGACGCAATGAAATGCCTATGAATTACTCTCTAGTTATTGAACCCTTTGATTGCTGGGGATTTGACTTTATGGGTCCTTTCCCTCCCTCAAAAGGTTATACTCTATAACACCCTCAAATCGGCCCTATGCAAGTTTCAGCGCTTCCCGCCAAACCCGCATAGAAACGATTCAAGGACGCCCACCAGGCACTTTCGTGCGGGTGGAAAACGAAGTAATACCATTACACATTAGTCCACGATGGAACCCACAGAACATATATATACAACAACGACTCCATGAGTCAAGAACACAGATATACTATACAAAAATTCAAATCACCTTGAAAACGATAGAGCGTCCGACTACGGACAAGAGGCAAATGGGGTTAAGAGCCCTGAAGAATAACCAATGGCGTCCACAACCCTGCCCAGGCCAAGCCGGAAGGGTAACCCTGCTAACGACGTCAATCTCAAACCTGCTAAAACAAAAGGGGTGCCGACAAAGGGCAAAGGGAAAAGAGGAGCGTCAGTACTGAGGCCAGTACACGACGAGGCTAGAATTCGGCGGCTCTCGCCTACATAGGTATGGTGAGCTGAAGCGGCAGCGCAGCGGCACTAAACAACCTATAGAGACTCGGTACAACTAGGGGTTATCAGAGAGGGATAAGAAAGACCTATTCGGATCCAACCTGAAGCTAACACCAAACAAACCCATCTTGGTATTCCCCCTCGAGACCAAACGAGGAAGTCAAACCGAGGAACTCACACAGTTGGCAGTTTTATTCATTCCGTTACAGTTGTAGCACTTACTAATCAGATATAGATAGCATGAGTCATCCTGAAGCATAAGTAGTGGGCAGTTTTAATTAACCATTCTGTGGTGGTTGGAACATTTACTAGTCAGATATAATTGTCCTGAGGAATCCCAAAACCTAGCAGTTGTTGGCACTTTTATCACATTCCATTGGAGTTGCAATACTTACTAGGCAGGTATAGCATGTCACAAAATAACCCAGATCCGCCAGTGGTTAGCAGTTTTAATATCCATTCCGTTATAGTCGCTTCTGATTACTAGTCACATATTAAGTCAAATTTATAGCACTACTTTAGTTATGCTTGTCTATGATCGAGATACTGTGCTCCAAGTCGTCCATAACCACGGACACGTCTTTCAGAAAGTTTTACCCTGCAGGGGTGCACAAATAGCAACACACACTCGATCAACCTCAGAAAAACCAACTCAAAACCCAACGAGGCATTCACGACAAAGCGATCACATGATTCATAAATATTTCAGGGGGCCACCCCATTAAGCTACCTGCAACAAAGTTGGTCGACTCCGAGATGGACCCAAGGTTTGCGCCAATGGCTGTAAACGACTGGGAACCCAAAAGTGCGACTGGGCTTGTCGATACCGCGAAAACACTCCGCAATCCTAAACAGTACAGGTGCTCCACGCACAATCTTAAATAAAGCAGTAAAGCATGGCATAGGTACAGGATAGTAATAAAGCCCCAAACTAGTTTGTGGCCCCAAGAAATAGAAATGAATCAAGCTCTGGCTTAGGGGGGTCCACGGCCTCCCGGATGTGGATAGTGGGAAAAATCAAGGAACAGGTATCAAGTACTCGGGGTCCTACGGGACACAAGTGAGCGTGGAAGAACCAAATAACATCTATTGCCCACCGATGCCTCTGCATTAGTTATATCTAGCATTTTTAATAGTTGTATTTAAAGTCATGATCATCTCCACCATTAAGCATCTCCACCATTAACATCTGTCAGCATTCCAATAACTGTGGTACTTGACAACACGAGATCGCACCTGGGCAAGCAACTACGACTCGCAAGGCCAGCTATCTACCAAACACGGGTAATAGGAGGTGTCCAAGGCAATATAGAGGCTGCACGGGATATAACTGGTGTCCGGAAAACTAAAGCATCACGACACGGATAGCAGTAGATCAACAAGAGGAAATAAAGACTATAAATGCAAAATAGGTAGAAGGGGAAGAGATGCTCTCCTGGGAACACACTGCCGACGGATCATATCCGGAGAACTTGTCGATTCTCGCATCCACTCATCGGCCTAATCCACGAAGAAGCAAACACTAGAAGAAACACCGGATGCAATATTTAATACTACGGCAGAAGATCCGGCATGATTATGATATGATGCATGGCATGGCACAGATACGGTGCAATTAGGCAATATTAAGCGGAACCGGGGTCCCGAAAATTAATTAAATGGTTCAAGTTATTTAGAACCCCCGCAATTTAAATGTTGTGTTAACAAGGCAACATGGCATCGGTTCGCTACACAAATTTAAATGGAGTCTGGAATAAGACTAGAATAGCCCGCATATAGACTCCATATTTAATTATGAGGCGAATCGGCATAATGCCCCAAACCACAGACATATATGCATTCATGAACAATTTATTATGCGACAGTTATATATATAGAATTTATAAAATAGGGGCTCGGAAAAAAAAGGTTCACACATCTGGGTTCGGAAGATCTTGGGGTCCGGGGGTTCGGGGTTCGGACTCAGGGTTCGACGGGGAGAGCGGTTCGACGGGATCGGTCTTCGGAGGTTGTCGAAGGACTTGGTCTGGCGTCGGAGGATCATCGGATTCGCCCTGGTCGGTGTCGATCTTGTCGTCGCGAAGATCTTGTCGGGTCCACGTATCGGCCGGTCTTGGCATCCGGGGTGAAGTACTTGGTGTCCCGTGTCGGCGACCTTGGCGTCCGGGTCCTCGGCGAACTTGGCGTCCGGTCCTCGGGCATCGGTGCGGGAAGAAGGTCTTGTCGCATCCGATGGATTGGTCCTCGGGGTCGAAGAACTTGGCGCGCCAGGGTTCGGTCTTCGGATCTTGGTCGAGTCGCCGGTAGATCTTGTCTCGGCAACCGTGGTCGAGGTGAGTTGTTTGGTGTCGGTGCCGATCTTGTTGACATAAACGTACCCAGGCCGCAACAATACCGTCGCAAAGCCCATCCTTAACACTTACACCAACACCACGCGACAACATCAGGAACACAAGGGGCACACGCAGGGAAACATGGGTGGTCTTGACCCGGGTCACAACAACCACACCGAAAACACCTTGTGCCCGAGAACTCACAGACGAGGAGGCGGCAAGGGCTCGGCATGGAGGAGTAAACACGCAGAGGGCGACAGTGGCGCAGCAAAGGAGAGGTCCCTGGCGAGGACGGCGCGACCGGAGGTGCGGGAACCGGAGAGGAGAGGGGCTTGGTGGCGGGGCTCCGTGCTGCGGGCGGCGCTGGGGAAGGCGCCGGAATGGCCGAAGGCAGCGCTGCCTCGGGGCAGAGAGGAGGGGGCCCACAGGGAGGTGGAGGAGGCGGCGGTTGCCAGAGAGGAGCGGGGGAGGCGAACGGCGGCCGACAACGGCAGAGGCGAGGCTCCGGCCTAGGCAAGCCCGTCCGGGTGCTGGCGGCGAGGTGCTCCCTGGGCGGCGCTGGGCTGCAGATGGGGAAGGAGTGCCGCGCGGGCGGCCGGAGGTGAGGTCGCGGGGAAAACGGGACCCGGCGGCGACGCGCGGGTGCGGTGCCGGCGAGGTAAGGGAGGCGTCCGCGGCACGGTGCTTGCTGGTGGCGGGGACGCCGCAGGACGGGGGATGAGGGCGGCCACGGCGGGGCCGATGCGGACAAGGAGGAGGCGGGCCGGGGTCGGCAGAGGCGGTGTAGGGAGGAAAACAACGGGGGGAGGAAAGGAGGGAGAGAGGAGCGGGGAGGAGGGAGGCGCGGTAGGTGGGGCGATGGAGAGACAAGAGGGGATCGCGGGGAAGAGGGCGACGCGGGGATCGGGGCAGGTGGGTGTGGGGGGCTGTGTAGGTGGTGGGCCAGGGGCGAGGTGGGCAGGCGGGGTGGGGAGAGAGAGAGAGACGGCGACGGGGTGGGAAGTTGGGGTAGCTAGGGTTTTGTCTGCTGGGGGTGGTAGGTGGAACTAGGTTAGGTGTAAGCTGGGTTGGGTCTGGGTTTGGAGGTGGCCGACTAGGCTTTTGGGCCTAGTTGGCTGCCTCCCAAAAAAAATAATGTAAACTTTTATTTTAATTTAAAATAGACTTTTGTAAATAGTTTTTAGACAAATGAAAGACCCGGGAAAAGACCA
The DNA here is from genome assembly GCA_910589775.1 of Avena eriantha. NCBI lineage: Eukaryota > Viridiplantae > Streptophyta > Magnoliopsida > Poales > Poaceae > Avena > Avena eriantha. Next base: position 160,558,292 of record OU342741.1, on the reverse strand, counting down.
GAGTTTTGATTTGAATAAAGACAGGGGATATTTAGAAAACCAAAACTAGACTTTTCGAAAATAGTTTTATGCAAACAAATGCAAGATGACATGACGATGCTCAAATGCAAGGTGGCATGATGACATGAGCATGCGGTCATGATGATGCAATGCACAAAAACAACGCGATTTTCTAGTAGTGGTTTTGCAGGATGCCACATACTCATATTCTTGTTGCCGTTGATTATGTTACTAAGTGGGTAGAAGCCATTCCTACAAAGAGTGCTGACGGGGAAACCTCTCTAAAAATGCTTAAAGATGTTATCTTTCCTAGGTTTGGAGTGCCTAGGTATCTCATGACTGATGGGGGCTCTCATTTCATTCATGGTGGTTTTAGAAAGACCCTTGCTAAATATGATGTTAATCATAGAATTTCTTCAGCCTATCACCCCCAAACTAGCAGGCAAGTAGAGTTATCAAATAGAGAAATTAAATCCATCTTGCAAAAGACTGTTAATAGATCTAGAAAAAACTGGGCTAAAAAGTTGAATGATGCTTTATGGGCTTATAGAACTGCCTATAAAAATCCTATGGGGATGTCCCCTTATAAAATGGTTTATGGGAAAGCTTGTCACCTACCTTTAGAATTAGAACATAAAGCTTACTGGGCAGTTAAAGAACTAAATAGAGATTGTAAGCTCGCTGGTGAGAAAAGATTATTTGACTTAAGTTCTTTAGATGAATGGAGGAGTGAAGCCTATGAAAATGCTAGGCTCTTTAAGGAAAAGTTAAAAGATGGCATGACAAGCGAATACTTAAGAGGGAATTTCATGTTGGTGAGAAAGTTCTATTGTATAGGTCTCGTCTCAGATTTTTTGCAGGAAATCTACTGTCAAAATGGGAAGGACCTTTCATTATTGAAGAAGTATACCGTTCAGGAGCAATAAAAATTTCATCTTTAAAAGATAATACTACACAAGTAGTGAATGGGCAGCGACTTAAACACTATATTGCTAGGGATTCTTATAATGAAGATGTTGATGCCTTTCAAGTTATAACTCCGGAAACATTTATCAAGGACCAAATTCAGAGACCTGCAGAGTCCGCTTTCAAATAGGTAACCGTTCTGGTAAGAAAAGTTCCGCGAAAATACTATCCGAATATATTTTTACAGTTTTAGCCAATAAGGAAAGCTACGAAGCGAAAAAGGGACGGAAACAGAGCCAGGGTGGCTCACACCACCCTGTGGCGCGAGCCCACCCCTGGCCGCGCCACCAGGTGGTGTGGCCACCCTAGACTCCGCCTCCGACCCGTTTTCTCCCAGTACATTCCTTTCATCATGAAACTTCGTAATATATAATCCCCCGGATCTCCTGAGGTTCGTATATCGTGTTTTCGTTTTGATCTGTTTCTGACAGGTAGAGTCCTAGATTTGGAGCTACAATGTCTTCCTCTAGACCAGCCAAGGAAGATTCCTTAGAGGATATCATCAACCCATACATGAGAGAGTTGAAGATTCATCACAAGGAGTTGTTGCTTGAAGATGGGGAACTCCGGATAAAAGAGGTTCAAGGCCCTAAAGGTGAAGGAAGTCCGGAGGACAGGATGGAAGCACTGGAGCAAGAAGTCTTTAGGTACAAGAAGATGGCGGAGCGTGAAGTGGATATCATCCATAAGATTTATTCCGAACTCATCGCCGAGCACCAAAAGGAGACTGCTGAACTCAAGGATGAAGTCCTCTCACTCCGCCAAACAACCAATGAACTACAAGCACAGTTCTATGACGTTCAAAATCAAAACTGTGAGTATGAGGTTAGGTTTAAATACATAAGTGTTGCTGCAAGTTTCAGGATGCTGGAAACCACGATGTCCTTTGTTGATGGGAAGCCCTTACCCTGGAAGTCGGACAAAGATGAGATGATACCACCACCATCGAAGGAGTAATTCGTCATCGGGTTTGGCATCCCCCTGGTTTGTTCCAAGCTTGGGGGAGTGTCACGGTATCACATCACTATCTTCTATCTTTTTACCTTATTAGTAGAGTCATATCATGAATAGAGAAGTTATCATGTAGGATGGTTTGCATTATGGAAGTGTCCCCTCTCTCGTTAGACATGTATCCCTTGGTGTGAGTTGCCGTTACGGAATATTAATGAGAAGTTCTATCATTTACTCTTTTGCATAACTTATATTAGTTTTCAATTCGTGGTTATATGATTGATCTTGTTGTTAGTATTGGTATCATTTTGGGATCATTGAGTTAATTTAGTTGGTTTTGGCAAACCTGGCTTGGCAAATAGCACACTATTTTTGAGAGTTGAAAGAAAAGATAAAAGTACTCTAAAGAAATATAATTTCATCATCTTTCTTTCTTGATTTGCTCATAAGTTTAGTATTCTCTGGTTAAGATCTTTTGTGCTTCCAAGGAAGATTGCATGTTTGTCTTTATCATTGTATGTTTGTTTGTTTCCTTTAACTCTTGTACTTGCTACCCAGCCTTGCTAGCCAAAAACGTGTACTGAGAGGGAATTCTTCTCGTGCATCCACTTCCTTTAAACCCAAAACCTTTGCCATTTGTGTCCACCATACCTACCTATTAGCATTATTGCTATTCCAAGTAAATTCTTGTTTTATCTAACTTCCAAATTAAACTTATTATGTGAAAATTAGTGATTAAAGCTCTCACGAACTTGATGGCACACTTTAATTTTCTTGCATTTAATAACCTGAACCATTGGGTCCTTCTTTGTTGCGTATATGCTTGCGCTTTATGAGTTGAAGTTAGCAAAACCATGTATCACGGGGAACGCTTTCAACACTGCCATGGTACTTTGTACTTAGTTGATATCATGATTCTTTTGCCTATGGATCCCGGTGGTGTGAAATAAAAGTGGAACTTATAAGATCATAGAGTTTATATGTGTGTTAGAGAAACGTCTGGGTCGCTAGCCTAAGCCATGCCTAATCATGGTGGAAACTTGCAGCATAACTATAGTGAGCATTCTATGAAGCATCCTCAATAAAAACCTATGCAAATAGCAAATAAAAAGATCGCTGAGATGCACACTGTCTGCTTGCCTTGTCACTTTGATTATGGGATAGCTCCTGTGTCATGTGCAAGGGGTACCCCGTTGGCGGTTCTCAATGATACACGTGTATTTACAATGACAAGAGCTTACTCGCGAATGAAGTTGAGTAGCATGAGGTTCGATACTCATAAGTAAGGGGCATGAGATTTCAACTTATAACTTGTCAAGCATATCCTCTTAGTTGTGTCACTTTAACCTTAATCACCAAAAGATGCCTATGATAGGGGCAATGAGAACTGAAAGCTAGTAAGTATCATAATTTTTGGGAGCTCTTTATGAGACTTGCAATCCCTGCTTCCCTCTGCGAAGGGCCTTTCTTTTTTACTTTGTAGTTGAGTCAGTAAACCTATTCCTTTCTATCTCAGCAAGTATTTTGAGTTGTTGTGTTTCATTCATTCATATGATGATTTATTCAATCATGTTTCTTATGTTCCTTGTTTTGCACATTGCTCTTATCTGGGTGTTTACTACTTTGAAAGGTATCTTTGAAAACCAGTTATTTGTGAACTCCAGCAAATTATCAACTATTCTTTGACCAAGAGCTAAGTTTGCCATTACCAATTATGATTTACTTTATGTATCTCTATTGTGTTTCCTTTACTCATTGCAAGTTGAGTTATATAATGGTGATTTGTCTTCTATTATGATCTGTGTATTTGATGAATGTGATGCTTCTTGTCCGTATTCTTTTATCGACTCTTCACTCCATAAACCTGAGGCCATGTTTATTGAGCTCAGTTTCGCTTGGGGACAAACGAAGTCTAAGCTTGGGGGGAGTTGATACGTCCATTTTGCATCACTATTCTATGTCATAATTAACTATTATTCATTGATATATTTCGTATTGAGAGGTGATACTTATGTTATTCCATCTGTTTTTGCATGGTTGATGACTTTTGGAGCATGGACCGCTGCAGTCAGGATTCTGATGTAAAAGGTGCTGTTTGGAGGCAAAATTCACGAAGATTAGAAAATCCGGCAAAATATACGGAAATCCTATTTTTCCAGAAGATGAAGGAAGCCAGAAGGGGGCTGGAGATGGGCCACAGGGGGCCCACACCACCCCCTGGCGCGGGCCAGCCTAGGCCGCGCCACCAGGTGGTGTGGCCGCCCTGGTCCACCCCTGGCACTCCCCTCTGGCGTATATTATCCTCCCGAAACCCTAAGACTCGGGGAGCGACCACAGAAAGATTCTGTCGCCTATGCGGGGCGGAAAACACCAAGAGAGAAAGATCTCTCCAGTAGACAGATTTCTGCCAAGGGAATTCCTTCCCGGAGAGGGGAGATCATCGCCATCAACACCATCATCAAGCTGGACATCATCGGGATCATCATCATCATCACCACCATCATCACCATCAGCACCCTCATCACCATCTCCATATTGCTGTAACAATTGCGTTGAATCTTGCATAATTCATAGGGGAAACTTTCCCGGTGTTGATTACTCTTTGTAATTGATGCTATTGAGTGAACCATTGAATTATTGTTTATGTTCAGATTGTTATACATCATTATTTCATCTCTGATCATGATCCATATGATGTCTTGTGAGTAGTTCGTTTTGTTCTTAAGGACATGGGAGAAGTCATATTGTTAGTAGTGGAATTGTGTTGAGAAAGATTTAATAGTTTGATATTTAAGTTGTGGTGTACTTCTTCTAGTGGTGTCATGTGAACAACGACTACATGACACTTCACCTATATGGGCCTAGGAGAATGCATTGTGTATTTGGCTACTAATCATAGGGGTTGCCGGAGTGACAGAAACCTGAACCCCCGTTAGGAAACCATTGCACAAGGGACGTAAGGGTCTTAGAGTTTAAAGTTGTGATTAGGTTTCTACCTTAATTACTTTCTTGTACTTATGGATGTTTGCAAGGTGTATAATCACAAGTATGTATTAGTCCTAGGAAGGTCGGTATATTAAGACAGATTCACCCACACAACACTTAGCAAGCTAAAGAAGATTAATCAACTATATGAAGCGAAAACACTTGACAGTCTTCTCATGTGTCATTGAGAATGTTTGGTCATCTTAAGTAATACAACCGGCTTGTCCTTTGCTGCATAAATGATTGGACCACTTGCTGCATTTATTCCTACTGTCTTTTATTTACTCGTATTTTGTTTACTTAGTTTATTAAAAATCCCTAAAAGTCCGTTTGTTAAGTATTTGCAGAGAATTCCTGATCCATACCACTAGGCAGCACCTATTGCTCCTTGTTGGGTTCAACACTCTTACTTATCGAAAATACTATGATACACCCCTATACTTATGAGTCGATATGTGATGATGATACATACATTCACCTGATATGACGTGATCGCACAAGACTAGATGTTGCATGGTTTTCTCACTGTTTTTACAAGTTTGTGATTTCTCATATTCTTCGCTACTGGGTACATTATATCAAAATGTTGCCAAAACATGTGTGTTTTGCAACATTCTTTTGTATTGAAAGTTTTTTTTGATCTTTTTATTGAAATGTTGTGAATCTTTTTTGCATGGTTTTGTAACATCTTCTTGGAAAAAATGTTGTGTAACCACCCTTATCTTCTTGGTACAAATCTTTTTGCACGGTTGAACATCTTTCTAAAAAATGTGCGACAATTTGTTGCATTACTTTTTCGAAGTACTATGTTTCTTTTTAAAATTGTTCTTAACATCTTCTGAAAAAAATGTTTGGACGATTTATTGTGATATTATTATTATTTTCCAGGGGTTAATTATCACAAAACCTGGACACACAAGATCCATCCTAGATGGTCAATCGGACGATGGAGAAAACGATTTTCCCACCAACCTGCGGCTAGAACGGCCCTAAACTGAATTATTGTTTTTTTACTTCTGTTTGAAATTTTCAGTTGTCTTTTCTAAAAACCGAAACTGGGAAAATAAAGTCGACTTCGGCTTTATTTTACCGTAGCGGATTTTACCTCGAACCCACTGGAAGCTGAAGAACTGGCCAGAGGCTGCTTCCGTTGTTTCGGCACAGTAAAAAGTCAATGAATGCTTTGCTCCAGCCAACCCTTTTGACCCCACCAGCTGGTAATGATACACGGGACACCCGAACCGCCCCTTCACCTCGCAAGCCATGGCCAAGCCCCACCGCCCCCTTTTCCCGTATCTTGCCGCCGTCGGCGCAACCTTCCTCTTCGCCGTCCTTTATGTCCCACTCACCGCCGCGGAAGACGAACCACCTCCATGGCCAATCTGCGGGCCCTATCCCCCCAGCGGCAACTACACGCCGAATAGCACCTACCAAGCCAACATCAACCTCCTCGCCGCGTCCCTCCCCAAAAACGTCTCCTCGTCCCCGGCCCTCTACGCCACAGGAAGCGTCGGCGACGTACCGTACATCTTCTACGGCCAGGCGCTCTGCCGCGGCGACGTCGCCAGCGCCTCCGCGTGCGAGAGCTGCGTCGCGACCGCCTTCCGCGGCGCGCAGCAGGCGTGCCCGTTGTACAAGGACGTGATGATCTTCTACGACCTCTGCCAGCTCCGCTTCTCCAACCGGAACTTCCTCCTCGACGACGACTACATCGTCACCACGTACGTGCTCCAGCGCTCCCGGCTGGTGGACGCGTCGGCGGCCGCGGCCTTCGACGCCGCCGTCGGGCTGCTCGTCAACGCGACCGCGGACCACTCGGTCGGGGACTCTTCCAGGCGGTTCGGCACGGGGGAAGAGGGCTTCGATGACAGGAGAAACCCCAAGATTTACGCGCTGTCGCAGTGCGCGCCGGACAGGACGGACGACGTCTGCCGGACCTGCCTTCGCATCATAATTGGGAAACTGCCGGAGTGGTTCAGAGGGAGGACAGGTGGGGGGATTTTCGGAGTGTGGTGCAATTTCCGGTACGAGGTGTACCCTTTCTTTTCCGGCCGCCCGCTGCTGCAGCTGCCGCAGTTCGTGGAGAGGCCGCCTGCTTCCGCGCCACCGGTGACCAGAGGAGGAGGTTAGTTGGCCGTACAAATCGAAATCATTTACTCCCTCTAGTTTCTTCTGCAATTATGCACTTTGGTAGCCTGTTTTGGTAGCTGTTTGATGTGAACTACTAATAATTTCTTGAATGTTGAACAAATGATTGTGTTCAAAAGGGGAAATCCCGTTTCGTTTTTTTTTTTGGAAACGGAATTAACCACTGAATTTTTTTCCTTTCATGCTCATGAGTCATGACTTCTCCAGAGTACTTGAGATGTCAGTTATAGAGTTGCTTGACTGGAAAGAACATGACTGACATAGATTTTTTTTTCTTTTCGAAATGGGGTTGACCCCGGCCTCTGAAGAAGATGCACACAACCATTTATTAAAAAGTATCAGAGTAACAAAAGATCACAAAAAACATCTCATGAATCAGATAAGGTTGATACAAACACCAACCATCTGAAAAAAGAAGAAAACCTCACACGAGGATGCATGCTAAAACTAGACACCTGTCAATCTACTAGCATGCCGCCAGGAAGCCTGGCTGAAGATATCCGATGCAACCGCCACCAGGCGATGGCACCAGAAACCATAGGCTGCCGATGATGCTCGGGCAGTAGGAAAGCCCAAAGCTGAATCCATTGTGATGCCATGTGAATAACCTACAAAAAAGATGGAACTTTGACCTTGTTAAAAATAATATTATTCCTGCACTTCCATATGGACCAACATAAAGCTGAAATGCCTATACGAATTCTTGCTTTATTTGTCCTATCCACTCCATTAAGCCAATTCCCAAAAATATTAGTGATATTGGTTGGAGGAGGAAGATCATATATGAAGAAAACAATACGCCAAATTATTCTAGCGAAGGGGCATGAAAGGAATAAATGTTCAATTGATTCGTCCTCGTCACAAAAACAACATTTTTTACAACCATCCCACTTCCTCTTGGCAAGGTTATCTTTAGTTAGCAAAACCCTATTATAAAGAAACCACATATTTATTTTTTATTTTTTGAGGTATCTTTAATTTCCATAGATATCTAGATGGGAACTTAGGATGTCCATTCATAAGGTCTTCATACATAGATTTAACAGAGAAGATCCCATTTTCTGTTAATTTCCATAGAAAAGAATCCTTATTTCCTGACAAAGTTATAGACATCAATCTCTGGACGAGGTGCAACCATGCAACCCATTTGTCATCAACAAGATTTCTTCAAAAACTGATCGTAAGTGGATTGTGTGATAACACATCATGGACAGCCACATTTTTTCTGTTCACAATATTGTACAAAGATGGGTATTGTTTAGCAAACGATCTCTCCCCTAACCAAACATCCTCCCAAAAACGCGTGTTTTTACCATTTCCAAATTTGAAACAGCCTCTGGCAAAGAACTCATCTTTTACGCGCATTAGGCCTTTCCAAAAAGAGGAATCGGTTGGCTTTGCCTCAACTTGTGATAAGGTTTTATTCTTTAGATACTTGTTATGTAGCAGCTCTTGCCACCCCCCCCCCCCCCCTCTTCCACTAATAATTTATAGAGCCATTTGCTGAAGAGACATCTATTCTTAAGTTCCAGAACTTCAATTCCCAGCCCTCCTTGATCCTTTGGGCGACAAAGGATATTCCATTTGGATAATCTATATTTCTTCTTATGCTCATCATTTTACCAAAAAAATCTTGAGCGATAAAAATCTAATCTCTTCCGAACCCCTTTCGGTATTTCGAGGAAAGAAAACATAAGCATAGGCATACTTGACAGAACCGAGTTTATGAGGACTAACCTATCTCCATAAGACAATAGTTTACCTTGCCAACAACCTAGTTTACATTCGAAACGATTCTCAATTGGACTCCATTCAGAATTTCGGAGTTTCCTATGATGTATAGGTATCCCCCGATACCTAAAAGGTAAAGAACCTGACTCGCATCCGAAAATCTCCTTATACTTATTTTCGTGTTCGGAAGCTTTTCCGAAACAAAAAATCTCACTCTTGTGAAAATTAATTTTGAGTCCAGAAAGCTGCTAAAAAATGCATAAGATAAGTTTCATGTTCACCGCCTTTTGGAGATCGTGTTCCATGAACAAGATTGTATCATCGGCGTATTGTAGGATAGATACCCCCCCTTCGACAAGATGAGGTATGAGTCCACCTACCTGACCATTCTCTTTAGCTCTAGCAATTAGAATGGCCAGCATATCCGCAATAATATTAAATAACATAGGGGAGAGAGGGTCTCCTTGACGTAGCCCTTTTCTGGTTTGGAAATAGTGACCAATGTCATCATTGACACACACGGCAACACTCCCATCTCGAACAACACTATCAATCCATTTGCACCACCTAGGATCAAAACCTTTCATTCGAAGCACCTGTCTCAAGTTTTTTAAAATTTGGATGAATATAGACACTGTTTAGTATATAGATTCATCCAATTTTTGACAAATCTAAGACATCTATTTTGAGACGGAGGGGATATTTTCACTGCAATGCACATATAAAAAGAACATGAGCCTTGACTACAGACAATCTTTCAAATGGTTTTGTCTGCTCTGAAATGCACAAGGTTTTCTTAGTATGAAAAATCCTGGAATGTTTTCTAGCAAAATAAATACTACATGCGCTACAAGATTCTGATTCAGTTACAACTAAGAACTATACCTTCTGAATTTGATAGTACTATACTTTACTTGCAGAGAAAACAAGAAATCGTACAGGTGTTCTAGCTATTGTGATGCCTACAGTTGCTGCAATATTGGCGATTGCCGTGGTATATTTTTTCTGTTGGAAGAGGAGAAGGCCAGAACCAGATGCGTTTCTACCTTGTAAGACCTCTTAATAAGCATTATAAATTCTGGATACATGCTGAATCAACAGTGGATAGACATTTTTCAGTGGATTTTTATTTTGTTAAGTCGCAATGATATTCAATACTCCTACCAAATATTCCCCTAGTTTGTAGCAAAACCATATTTCCTGAATAGCTCAAAGTCTTGTTTTCATCATTGTGTATTTATCTTCCAACATAATCAGCTACCTCAGATGATATTCAACACATCGATTCACTTCTTCTCGACCTAGCAACACTAAGAGTTGCCACCAATGACTTTGACGAAAGGAAGATGCTTGGTAAAGGAGGGTTCGGTATGGTTTATAAGGTACATAATCATGCCATATGTAGCTTATGTTTCGAAACAAAAAAAATAGCCATCAAAAGGCTTGGCCAGTCATGTTCTTTGGCCGAGTAGTAAGTATCTTTTTACTTGGACAGGGAGTCCTACCTGACAGTCAAGAAATAGCCGTCAAAAGGCTCGGTCAAACTTCCAGACAAGGAATAGGAGAACTGAAGAGTGAACTGGTTCTAGTTGCCAAGCTTCACCACAAGAATCTTGTGAGACTTGTTGGTGTTTGCTTGGAAGAACATGAGAAAATACTTGTGTATGAATATATGCCCAACAGAAGCCTTGATACCATTCTTTTCAGTAAGATTTTCTCATTGGTATTTTTTTTGTTCTTAAAATTCTGTTCACGAGAATAATAAATGTGCGACAAAATTTATATATGTCTGATTCACAGATTTTGAGAAAAAGAAAGAGCTGGATTGGGGAAAGAGGTTGAAGATTATCAATGGAATCGCTCGAGGCTTAGAATACCTCCATGAAGATTCTCAACTGAAGATAGTTCACCGTGACCTGAAAGCGAGCAACATACTACTAGATTTGGATTACAATCCGAAGATTTCTGATTTTGGCCTAGCAAAGATATTCGGAGGGGATCAGTCAGAAGATGTGACTCATCGTATCGCCGGCACATAGTAAGCATGTCAGGTATATTTCTCTGAGAGAACACTAAAGCAAAAATCAGGTTCTGAAGCTCTGTTTCTATCACAGCGGATACATGGCGCCGGAATATGCCATGCGCGGCCAGTATTCCATCAAGTCGGACGTATTCAGCTTTGGCGTCTTGGTCTTAGAGATCGTCACGGGGAGAAGAAACAGTGGCTCATATAACACCGAGCAGGACGTCGATCTCTTGAATCTTGTGAGCACCTGAAGCATGTTCATATATACACTCTGCGCGCAGCCAGATTCTTCAGGAAACAATGTCTGAATTCCCTCTGCAGGTATGGGAGCACTGGACCAGGGGAAACGTCATCGAGCTGATCGATCCGTCCCTAACCAACCATCCTCCCGTCGACCAGATTCTGAAGTGCATCCACGTCGGGCTTCTGTGCGTGCAGAGAAAACCGGCGAGCAGGCCGACGACGTCATATATCATGTTCAGCAGCCACACCGTCCGTCTCCCTTCTCTGTCCAGGCCAGCATTCTGCATCCAGGAGGTTAGTGTCAATGAAAGTTCGACTGCATATTCAGAAGCATATCCGCTCACGGAAAATTCAACCGTGATGTCTTCGAACCAAGTGTCTATCACGGAGCTTTCGCCGAGATGAGTGATCAATATCTGGGACTACTATTTTAATTTCTGGAAGATCCTGACGGAGAGCTGTATGGTATTACTGAATCTTGAACCGGGGATATAAGTAGAATTGCTAAGCTGCTATGCTTAGGGGCTGAAACTAGTGGGGCTGCATTGTCGAAGTCAGTGATGTTGATGTACAGCATGATAGATTGTCAATTTGTCACAATTTCATTTTCTATACAGATAATAAGACGTACTCCCTCAGTTCACTAATGCAAGGCCTTCTAACTATTTTTGAAAATGCATGTATCTAGATATGATTTACTACTGTATTTAAGTTCATCCATTTTAGTCCAAATCTAGCTTACTTTGAAATATCTAGATAGTCTTACGTTAGTAAACGAAGGGAGTAGTATATGGACCTGAGCTGTTTATCAAAATTTTGGTCTACGGCTCACGGATTAACTTGTAGCTCCTGGTGTTTCGGCCTTTCTCCTTCCTCTTGTTTCTGGTTTCTTTTTCCGTTTTCTTATTTACTGTTACATTTTACGATTTTATTTTCTCCTTTCTAAATTTTATTTTTGAAAAATATTTATTTGAAAAATGTACAGATTTGAAATTTTTTAGATTTGAAAAGCGTTCAAATTTGAAAATTGTTTTAATTTGAAAGCGTTCGAGTTTGAAAATGTAAAAATTGTTTAAAATTTGGAAAATGTTCGTATTTTTGAAAAATGTTCAGATTGAAAAAAACATGCAAAACAAAAGACGTTGCTACGTAGTGACCGGTCTGTAAAAGTAAAAATCTAGCGGACGTTTGGATAGAAGCAATTACATGCACCGTACCTTTCTAAACACTATACGACAAGATTTTTGATTAGCCAGCTTAATTAAAAACGAAAATTAAAAATATAGGTCAAACCATTTGTCCGATTGAAAATCCGCTTTCACTGTTAGGCTAGTCATGACGAGATCTTCGAAACTAGATCCCATATCGATATGTTCTGACAATTTTTTTCTTAAACCAAAAGTTATCCACCTGTAATACGCGCGTTATCCGGGCTTCAGCATGTAAGTTACCCACCCAATAACATGTAAGTTATCCACCACTAAAAAATTATCTGCATATCACGTGTTAGAGATGGATAACTTTTTTATTTACTCACAACTTATCCATAAGTAATACGAGAGTTATTCAGTTTTCAGCATGTAAGTTATCCACCCAACCTAATAACATGTAAGTTATCTACCACTATAAAAATTTACCAACGGATAATATATAAAATATCATTCTAACGGCTCGGTCTCGTCGTACGTCGCCGCTCTCGCCGCGTACAGACTACTCAACCTGTAAAGGTTGCCGCATCAAGCGTCAAATATAATTTTTTTAAAGGAACTAAATCTAAACTTCTTTTGCAGACGATATAAATAAATGGGGTCTTATGCCCCAACCACCCATCACACTAAGTTGTAGTGAACAACGTGATGCATAACCAATAGTCTAGCGGCTCAACTTCGCCGTCCGTCGCCGCTACCGCTGCATACCGATGACAACGCTTCGAAATTTTTTAGGGTACCGAGCCTTTTTCGCTCGCTGACGCTAATGCATTGATGACAATGAAGTCTTAGTACCTAACAATTAGGCTACCACGTTCCAAACTTACTCAACATGTATACGAGAACGCCTCTACCTAATACGTTTATATGATATGTAACTTATGTGTTACTGGGTGGATAACTTTTTTTTCCGAAAAAAATTATCGAAACATATCAATATATGATCTAGTTTTGAAGATCTCGTCGCAACCAGTCCAATGGTGGAAATAGATCTTAAATCAGACAAACGGTTTGGTCTATAAGATATTTTGAATTTTCGATATGATTCTAAGCCGACTCAGAGGACGCGCTCATACTTCTTGCCAAGTTTTGCAAACCAACGACTGGTACGAGAATAGGATTCCAGAACAAAAAATAAACAAATAAACAAGAGAAAAAAAGAGAAACCAAAAATTAAAAAAAAAAGGAAAAAAGCATTAGGCCAGCCTAGTGCACCCGCCTAGGGGGTGTGCGGCACCTAGTACGTGTCAACTAGGTCATGTTGGGAATATGCCCTAGAGGCAATCATGGTTGATGATATTTCCCAAAGTATTCATAAAGTAAAGTTATCCTTGTATGAACATCAGATATGTATCACTGAATACGTGATTTAGTTGTGGAACTATATATTTATGATTGTTCATACTAGATTGTCCTTGGTCGTTGAGGTTGTGCTGGACACACAACTTAGACCAATGTGCGGGTCGGTTGATGACACGGTTCCATTTGTCATGGGCATGGTGATGCTATTCTGACTTAAACTGATTCGGGTAAAGAGTTTAGCGAGTCGGACTGACTAACAGTTGAGATGCAACGAGCATGTTGTCATTTGCAGTCTCAAGCAATGGAATCCTTTGACCTGAGGTGATTGCATGATTCGAGTTGTAGATTGCCAACTTAGGTTCTATCAAACGTTGTTCCGTAAATAGGCAATTATAAAGGTAGAGTTCGGGTTGGTTGTGAAGCAAGCTGCGTGACGTGGATTACCAAGATGGGATTTTCCCCTCCATAATGGAGAGATATTCTCTGGGCCCTGTCGTGTGATATGATTCGGAAGTATGGCCATGCGCTACTCAGTTAAGTGTTAACTGAGGAATCGGACTAAGAGTTAGTCCAGTAAACCACATATCATGGTATGAGAAGAGAGTTAAGCTATTAAAGGGATGACAACTGCTCGCCTATAGCTTAACAGATATATCGTGTGGCAAAGAGACGAAAGTCACATTGAAGGTTCGTCTTCTGACTTTACGACACTTGGGAGTTGGCACGTCTTGCTAGAGGCCACTATCATCTATCGACTTGAGACCGAGTGTTTATGGGAGTGAGACTTAAAGCCATGACGGGATACTTGGAGGAGTAGCTCATGTGGTGTCCAGGTGTACGTGAACCTACAGGGTCACACACTTAAGGGTAAGGAGCCCATGTGGATTAGATCCATATGGAGATTGGAATACAGCCTAGATGGGCCTCAAGCGTTAAACCCAATTAGGAGTGTATATAAGGGGAGTGACAAGGGATAGTCCCTGACGTAGTCGTCACTTTCTCCACTTCCATTTCGGGCTAGACAGGATCTAGCAATCCTCTGTCCGAATCTCCTTCCTGTATGTGTAGATACCGGTAGAGGCATTGCACGTGCGGCGCTGGAGACGGGGAAGCTCGTGAAGATCTGACGAAGGAGTTCATGGGATTCGAAAGGGCCGTCCGGGGATCGTTCGGCACTGCTTTGACGCGCTACATCAACTTCCGCATCTGCGCGTCTAGCGGTAATCTCGTGGCCTATAACCTGAGCTGGATCTTGGGAGTTCCGCGTTAGGGAAAAAGTTTTGTTTATCTCTGCGTGGCCCAGCAGGTCAGCCTATAGCAAAGTTGCCCCCTTCTCCCATGCCACCCCTTCTCCCATGCCAAAACAGGAACCCTTAGAGCATCCCTCAAAACCGGTTAGAGGAGTAAAATCTCTAAACCACACCTAGTCAATCCAACAAAAGCTTTACAGGACTAAAAAATTATTCATCGCTATCTCGGACTCTCAAATATACTCGACATCAACTTGGCTAGACAAAAACTCGGCCCCTCCACCCCGTCGGACACTTTCTTTCACAGCTTAGCATCATCGTCGGCATTCACTTCGACGACCACCAGCTGCCTCCGCCGAGACCCCGCAGCCTATTGAAAGCGACATGCCCTAGAGACAAATAATAAATAGGTTTATTATTATATCTCGAATTAGTTCATAATAGTTTCATACTATGTTATAACTATATTAAGAGGAAATATTGATACATGTGTGGTATGTAAACAAACCTAGTTCCTAGTACCCTCTATTCGACTAGTTCGTTGGGCAACCGATGACCAAGGTTTCCTGATCATGGAGCCTTTATGTCAGTTGACAACAGAGTCATATCGTTGGAGAATGATATGATGGGCATTACGCACATAAGTGTTGCAATGTGATCAAGTCACATGTTTTATTGTTGCAATAGTTAGAAACTAAGTGACCTTCTCGTTAGACCGTGAGATCATACTAATCATTGTCTCTCGAGGCTGCTTTGATCACACCAAACGTCATGACCGTAACTGGGTGACAATAAAAGTGTGCATTGGGAATGAGGAATAGTTGAGGCCTATACATCAAGATCAAGATTTGTTCATCCGCGTAATGGGAAGATACACTAGGCCCACTCGATGAGACTGTATCCAACAGGTCGCAACCATTGACTAGGTTAGGGGATACAATATCATGGTAACAAGTTAAGTGGATTTGTCAGTAACAAGATTGGTATAGTGATACCGAAGTTCAAGTCTCAGATAAGTCATGTATCAAAGAAACAAAAAGGATAGGGACACAAAGTTTATGGTTCAAAACGACAAAGTTTCCTAGAACGCAGGGGGCATTATGGACATCCTGATACCGCTATTGATCATTGATTGGATCATGTATGTGCCATTCCCAAACCTTAGGGTAACACACTTAAGGGTCTGACGACGTTATGAGATCGTTATGAAAATAAAGGGATCACTGATGAGAAAGAGAGAGAGTATCGGAATTGTTCCGATAAGAGATTGCCAAAAAAGTTCTGAAGAGGACACGAAGTCGTTCGGAGAAGGAAAGATGCCGAAAGGTTTATCGGATTAATAGAGATTTATAATATGCATTTATATATGTTAATTATGAATTAATATATATTAAATAAATATAATAGCGGCAACTTCCTCTACTAGGCCAAATCCCCGGAGGGAATCAGCCTAGAGGGAAGCCACCCTGGAATGGGCAACAACAACAGTCGTTGCTGCTGCTAGGCTGCCTCGACCCGACCCACGTGGGAGGACGAGCACTAGCAAGCGCGTGCGTGAATTGTGTGCAGTCGCAAGCCATCGCGGCGCTGGCGGGCTGGCCCATGGCGTGCAACAGCTGGCGTGGGTAGGCGCAGCGCTAGCGGGATCCCGTGGCTAGGCCCACCCGACCGAGCCACCGCCTCGCTAGCCACCAACTGGGCCACAGGAAGGCCCACCCAACCGCCGAATGCCTCCCCCTCCTCCTTTTTCCTGTAGTCCCACCTCGGGACTTTAGGGGTGGGAGTCCTCCCTTTTCACCTATGTAAAGGGGTCTATATGGGTGGGAAAAATACACAACTAAAATAAAAGGGATTTTCTAAGGCTATTTTCCTTAGTAGGAAATTTCCCTCTCTCTTCCCCTATTGAAACTCATGAGTGCGGTTCCACGAAGAACTGCGCACGAGAGAGTCGACTCCATTGGCATGCCATCGTGCTGCTGGATCGCAGTTCCAAAGGGTCTACTTCCGCATCTCGGCTGGATTAAGGAGAATGGGAGTCATCGTCGGATGCCGTACATGTGCGATACCCCATGGTTATTGGGTTCGCAGCATAGAAAACAAAAAACTCTACGATGAGAACTATTATACGCCAAGATCTATCTACTAGATGCAAGCAACGGGTGTATATACATCCATAGAAAACTTACCCTCAAAGACAACAAAGCTTTGTTAAGGAGATGGGACTCATGGATGATGAAGTCGAACGCTTGCCGATCGCAAGATCGTGTGGAAATCCTAGCGTCGCAAATCAGCAGCGCATCCGTCCTCGCACACACGTTTAGGCCACCAAACAACCTCCACCTCCCTGCTCCAGCGAATCAGCGGAAGCAGCAACTCCTTCCAGACGAAATGCCGCCGGGAACATGTATCTCGCTAATCCGAGACCATGGGGGAATATATCTAGAGGGGGAGAGAGATCCTTCACAAGGAGGTGTGCTTTGTGAGGGAGGAGAGGTGGGCTTTTATAGTAGAGGGGGATCCTCCCCTCCCATGGCCGGCGCCCATGGGGGGTGCCCCCACCTCTTACTCATTCATGTGGTGGAAGCTCCACTCACCTCAATTTTGCCTCCACTCAAAGTTCCACTCACATGCATTAAATTTCCACCAAATTTAATGCAACTCTTATTTAACAAAACTCTTTTATTTATTTTATTCAGAATTTTTTTAATTACTTTAATTAACAAACATTCAAATAAAACCCCCTGCAATATGTCAATATGACATGCAGAACCAATTTCAGCAATTTCACCTGAAACAATTCCGGTGTCCATTGAAATAATTTCAGCGCTTTGCAATTCTTTCGTCTGAAACATATTTGCTCCAAATAGTATTTGGCAACCCTTAAGTGTGTCACCCTATGGTTCGCGAATAATGCAGACATGATTGAGACCCCTCTCAGATCAATAATCAGAAGCGAGACCTGGAGATCCATTCTGACTCCTACACATTCAACGATGACTTATGTGATCGTGAGAACCTTTAACGCTAGTAACTAAATCCCTTTGTATCACGATATATTACATGTCCAAGATTCGATCATCGGTATCCAAATACCTAGTTTGATCTCGTTATCGACATGCACTCTTTTCTCGTTCTCGTGATATAACATTCTAGTGATCACATCACTTGCTTGCAAGCTATTCTTAATGTGATTTCACCAAGAGGGCCCAGAGTATATCTATTCGTCATCGGGATGGACAAATCTCACTCTTGATCCATGAGCCTCTACATAACACCTTCGTAGCACTAAACTCACCTTTATAATCACCCTTTTACGGTGTGACGTTTGATGTTATCAAGATACTCTTCCGGTGTTAGTGATTAACATGATCTCATGGTCTAAGGACTGGGATTACTTCATATGATGTTATAGCAATATAAACACAATGACTTTGATCGTAATGCTATACTTCAGATGAATGTTCATCACTTCATTTCACAAATGTTGTGACCTTGTTATTAACGACATCCAATGTCCATGATCAGGAAACTTTGATCATCTCGTTAATCAACGAGCTAGTTCAAAGAGAGGCATAACTAGGAACTTTCTATTTGTTTATTAAACACACATGTATTAACGTTTCTGTATTACTACAGTTATAGCATGCAAAATAAACATCTATCATATACTTGGAGTACACATAATAACAACTTTATTATTGCCTCTCAGGGCATATTCCCTTCAGTCTCCCATCACTAGAGACAATAATCTAGTTACATAGTGATAAATCTAACACCCATGGAGTTTTCTGGTGCTGATCATGTTTTTCCCTAGGGAGAACTATAGTCAACGGATTTGCAACATTGAGATCCGTGTGTACTTTACAAATCTTTATATCTCCATCCTTGACATGTTCGCGGATGGAGTGAAAGTGGCACTTAATATGCTTGGAATTCTTGTGAGACATTGGTTCCTTGGCATTGGCTATGGCTCCATTGTTGTCACAATAGATAACCATTGGGTCCAACGCACTAGGAACCACACCTAGTTCGGTTATGAAATCCTTCATCTAGACCGCTTCCTACGCCGCTTCTGAAGCAACAACATATTCCGCCTCCGTCGTTGATCCAGCCACCACAGGTTGTTTGGAACTCGTCCAACTAACTGCTGCTCTGTTCAAGAGAAATACGTATCCGGATTGAGACTTAGAGTCATCCGGATCGGTATTAAATCTAGCATCGACATAACACTTAGCGACTAGCTCTTCTTCACCTCCGTATACAAGAAACATATCCTTAGTTCTTCTTAAGTACTTAAGAATATTCTTGACCGCTATCCAATGTTCCGAACCTGGATCAGATTGGTACCTACTAGTCAAACTAATAGCATGTGCCACATCCGGTCTTGTACATAGCATGGCGTACATTATAAAGCCTATGGCTGAAGCATATGGGATCTTATCCATCATCTCTCTTTCTTCCACCGTAGCCGGACTTTGAGTCTTACTCAATGTCTTGCCTTGCAACATTGGTAAGAACCCCTTCTTACTTCCGTCCATTTTAAACTTCTTTAAAATATTATCAAGGTATGTACTTTGTGATATCCCTATTAGGCGCCTTGATCTATCTCTATAGATCTTTATGCCTAATATGTATGATGCTTCACCTAGGTCCTTCATCGAAAATTTGCTGTTTAGATAACTTTTAACACTGTTTAAAACATCTATATCATTTCCAATCAGTAATATGTCATCCACATATAATATTAGAAATGCCACATTGCTCCCACTCACTTTATTGTAAATAGAAGCCTCTCCATAAGTTTGGAGAAATCCAGACTCTTTGATCACCTCATCAAAGTGGAGATTCCTACTCCGGGATACTTGCTTCAGTCCATAGATGGATCGCTGAAGCTTGCATACCTTGTCAGAATCCTTAGGACCGATAAAAACCTTTGGTTGTATCATATACAACTCTTCTTCAATGTTACCATTGAGGAATGCAGTTTTGACATCCATCTGCCATATCTCATAATCAAAATATGCAGCAATTGCTAACATAATCCTATCCGATTTTAGCATCGCTACGGGAGAGAATGTCTCATCGTAGTCAACTCCTTGAATTTGTCAAAACCCCTTTGCGACAAGTCGAGATTTATAGATGGTTACATTATAATCAGCATCATTTTTTCGGTTGAAAATCCATTTATTCTCAACGGCCTTTTGGTCGTGAGGTAAGTCCACCAAGGTCCAAACCTGGTTTTCGTACATGGATTCCATCTCGGATTTCTTGGCTTCTAGCCATTTGTTGGAATTTGGGCTCATCATCACTTCTTCATACATCACCGGGTCATCAATTTCATCAACCATGAAATTCATAATAGGATTTCCATACAGTTCAGGAGCTTCATGTGTCCTGCTTGACCTGCGAGGTTTGGTAGTGTCCTCTTTCGGAGTTTCATGATCATTATCATTAGTTCCCTCTTCATTCGGTGAAGTCAACTCCAGAACAATTTTTGGTGCTGCGCTACTCACCGTTGCATGAAGAGAAGGTTCAATAACCTCTTCGAGTTCTACCTTTCGACTACACACGCCTTTCGCGAGAAACTCTTTCTCTAGAAAGGATCCATTCTTGGCAACGAAAACCTTGCCCTCAGATCTATGATAGAAGGAATACCCAATAGTTTCCTTCGGGTATCCTATGAAGACACATTTTCCGCTTTGGGTTCGAGTTTATCCGGTTGAAGTTTCTTCACATAAACATCGTAACCCCAAACTTTAAGAAATGATAACTTAGGTTTGTTTCCAAACCACAATTCATACGGTGTCTTTTAAATGGATTTAGATGGTGCCCGATTAAAAGTGAATGTAGCAGTTTCCATTGCATAACCCCAAAATGACAGTGGCAAGTCAGTTAGAGACATCATAGATCAAATCATATCTAATAAAGTACGATTATGATGTTCCGACACACCATTACGTTGTGGTGTGATGACCCACAAGTATAGGGGGTGTATCGCAGTATTTTTGATAAGTAAGAGTGTCGAACCCAACGAGGAGCAGAAGGTGCTGGCTAGTGGTATGGATCAGGAATTCTCTGCAAATACTTAGCAAACGGATTTTTAGGGGTTTTTGATAAAGCAAGTAAATAAAGTGCGAGTAAATAAAAGACAATAAGAATAAATGCAGCAAGTGGCCCAATCCTTTATTCAGCAAAGGACAAGCTGGTTGTACTACTTAAGATGACCAAACGTTCTCGAGGACACATGGGAAGACTGTCAAGTGCTTTCGCTTCATATAGTTGATTAATCTTCTTTAGCTTGCTAAGTTTTGTGTGGGTGAACCTATGCTAATGTACTGACCTTCCTAGGACTAATACATACTTGTGATTAAACGCCTTGCAAACATCCGTAAGTATCAGAAAGTAATTAATGTAGAAACCTGACCGCAACTTTAAACTCTAAGACCATTACGTCCCTTGTGCAATGGTTTCCTAACGGGGGTTCAGGTTTCTGTCACTCCGACAACCCCTACGATTAGTAGCCAAATACACAATACATTCCCCTAGACCCATATAAGTGAAGTGTCATGTAGTCGACGTTCATATGACACCACTAGAAGAAGTACACCACAACTTAATTAACAAACTATTGAATCTCTCTCAACACAACTCCACTACTAACAACATGACTTCTCCCATGTCCTCAAGAACAAAACGAACTACTCACAAGACATCATATGGATCATGATCAAATATGGAATAATGATGTATAACAATCTGAACATAAAAAATAATTTAATGGTTCCACTCAATAGCATCAACTACAAAGAGTAATCAACACCGGGAAAGTTCCCCCTAAGAACTATGCAAGATTCAACCCAATCGTTACAGCGATATGGAGATGGTGATGAGGGTGCTGATGTTGATGATGATGATGATGATCCCGATGAAGTCCAGCTTGATGGAGGTGTTGATGGCGACGATCTCCCCTCTCCGAGAAGGAATTCCCCCGGCAGAATTCTGTCTGCCGGAGAGATCTTTCTCCCTCGGTGTTTTTCGCGCCGCAGAGGCGGCAGAATCTTTCTGTGGTCGCCCCCCGAGTCTTAGGGTTTCGGGAGGATAATATACGCTAGAGGGGAGAGCCAGGGGTGGACCAAGGCGGCCACACCATCTGGTGGCGCGGCCTAGGCTGGCCTGCGCCAGGGAGTGGTGTGGGCCCCTGTGGCCCATCTCCACTCCTCCTTCTGGCTTTCTCCGTCTTCTAGAAAAATAGGATTTTCCGTATATTTTCTTGGATTTTCTGATCTTCGTGAATTTTGCCTCCAAACAGCACCTTTTCCATCAGAATCCTGACTGCAGCTGTCCATGCCCCAAAAGTCATCAACCATGCAAAAACAGATGAAATAACATAAGTATCATCTCTTAATATGAAATATATCAATGAATAATAGTGAATTATGATATAGAATAGTGATACAAAATGGACGTATCAACTCCCCCAAGCTTAGACTTCGCTTGTCCTCAAGCGCAACTGAGCTCAATAAACATGGCCCCAGGTTTATGGAGTGAAGAGTTGATAAAAGAATACAGACAAGAATCATCACATTCATCAATACATAGATCACAATAGCAGACAACTCACCATTATATAACTTAACTTGCAATAGGTAAAGGAAACACAATAAATATACATAAAGTATATCATAATTGGTAATGGCAAACTTAGCTCTTGGTCGAAGAATAGTTGATAAATTGCTGGAGTTCACAAATAACTGATTTTCAATGATAGCTTTCAAAGTAGTAAACACCAAGATAAGAGCAATGTGCAAAATAAGGAACATAAGAAACATGATTGAATAAATCATCATATGAATGAATGAAACACAACAACTCAAAATACTTGCTGAGATAGAAAGGAATATGTTGACTGACTCAACTAGAAAGTAAAAGAAAGGCCCTTCGAAGAGGGAAGCAGGGAATGCAAGTTTCATAAAGAGCTCCCAAAAATTATGGTATTTATTAGCTTTCATCTCTCATTGCCCCTAGCATAGGCATCTTTTGGTGATTAAGGTTAAAGTGACACAACTAAGAGGATATGATTGACAAGTTATAAATTGAAGTCCCATGCCCCTTACTTATGAATACTGAACCTCATGCTACTCAACTTCAGTCACGAGCAAGCTCTTGTCATTGTAAGTACATATGTATCATAGAGAACCACCAACGGGGTACCCCTTGCACACGACACATGAGCTATCCCATAATCAAAATGACAAGGCAAGTAGACAATGATCATCTCAGCGATATTTTTATTTGCTATTTGCATAGGTTTTTATTGAGGATGCTTCATAGAAATCTCATTATAGTTCTGCTGCAAGTTTCCACCATGACTAAGCATGGCTTAGGCTAGCGGCCCAGGCATTTCTCTAACACATATAGGAACTCCATGATTTTACAAGTTCCCCTTTTATTTCACACCACCGGGATCCACAAGCAAAAGAACATGATATCAACTCGGTACAAAGTACTAGTGCAGTGTTGAAAGCTTTCCCCATGATACATGGTTCTGCTAACTTCAACTCATAAAGCGCAAGCATATACGCAACAAAGAAGGACCCAATGGTTCAAGTTTATTAAATGCAAGAAAATAAGGTGTGCCATCAAGTTCGTGAGAGCTTTAATCACTAATTTTCACATAACAAGTTTAATTTGGAAGGTAGATAAAAACAAGAATTTGCTTGGAATAGCAATACTGCTAATAGGTAGGTATGGTGGACACAATTGGCATAGGTTTTGTGTTTATGGAATGGATGCACGAGAAGAATTCCCTCTCAGTATAGGTTTTTGGCTAGTAAGGCTGGGAGCAAGTATAAGAGTTGAAGGAAACATGCAAACATACAAGCGATAAATACAAACATGCAATCTTCCTTGGAAGCACAAAAGATCTTAACTAGAGAATACTAAACTTATGAGCAAATCAAGAAAGAAAGATGATGAAATTATATTTCTTTAGAGTACTTTTTATCTTTTTCATTCAACTCTCAAAAATAGTGTTGCTACTGACCGAGCCAGGTTTGCCAAAACCAACTAAATTAACTTAATGATCCCAAAGTGAAACCAATACTAACAAAAGATCAATCATATAACCACGAATTGAAAACTAATATAGGATATGCAAAAGAGTAAATGATAGAACTTCTCATTAATATTCCATAATGGCAACTCACACCAAGGGATACATATCTAACGAGAGAAGGGACATTTCCAAAATGCAAACCATCCTACACAATAACTTCTCTATTCATGATATGACTCTACTAAAGAGGTAAACAAATAAAAGATAGTGATGTGATACCGCAGCACTCCCCCAAGCTTGGAACAAACCAAGGGGATGCCAAAACCTGATGACGAATTACTCCTTCGGTGGTGGTGGTATCCTCTCAATGAGCTTTTTGATCAGTTTCCCCAAGTCCTCAACCTCGAAGGTGAGATTACGAATAAGCTGTGAGTTTTGCTCAATGCGGCTCATAATCATGTCGGGTTGCGAATTCTATCTCTTGCGATTCTTTCCCCACTCTTCCTCCTTGAAGTCTTCTTTTCCTGCATGGCTAGAACGAGGCAAATCCCAATTGGAGGGTAATTTCTCCTTGGGCATATTCTGGTATTAATGCTCATGGATAAGGGTATGGAAAGGATTCTTGGCGCGTGGAGGAAGTGACCATGGATCTGAACAGTAACGAGGAGGCTTCCCTCCAATTGACATAGTCTTGGTAGGGTTTTCCACCACTCTAATGCTTGCAATGGTAGTGCCGGTGTGAGGATGTTGGCCTTGCTTTGTCTCCTCTTCACCTTCTCTCTTGATCTCCTTCTCCTGCCCGGGGTCTTGGAGGTCTTTATCCATAGGCTCCTTTCCCTATCCTTGGCGGACACCATTGTGCTTCTAAGCTTTCAAAAGTAGTTCCTGGCAGAAACGGATCGAAACGAAAACATGATGAGAACACGATATACGAACCTTGGGGGATCTGGGGAATTATATATTACAAAGTTTCATAACAAAAGGAAGGTACTGGGAGAAAACGGGTTGGAGACGGAGTCCGAGGTGGCCACACCACCTGGTGGCGCGACCAGGGGTGGGCCCGCGCCACAGGGTGGTGGGAGCCACCCTGGCTCCATTTCCGTCCCTCTTTCGCTTCGTAACTTTCTTTATTGACTAAACACTGCAAAAATATAACTGGACAGATCTTTCGTGGAACTTTCCTTACTAGAACTGTTACCTATTCGAAAACAGACTCTGTAGGTCTCTGAATTTGGTCTTTGATAAATTTTTCCGGAGTTATAACTTGAAAGGCATCAACATCTTCATCGTAAGAATCTCCAGCAAGATTGTGCTTAAGTCGCTCCCCATTCACTACTTACGTAGTGTTATCTTTTAAAGAAGAAATCTTTATTGCTCCTGAGCATTTCTTCAATAATGAAAGGTCCTTCCCATTTTGACAGTAGTTTTCCTGCAAAAAATCTGAGACGAGACCTATACAATAGAACTTTCTCACCAACATGAAATTCTCTCTTAAGTATTCGCTTGTCATGCCATCTTTTAACTTTTTCCTTAAAGAGCCTAGCATTCTCATAGGATTCACTCCTCCATTCATCTAAAGAACTTAAGTCAAATAATCTTTTTTCACCAGCAAGCTTACAATCTCTATTGAGTTCTTTAACTACCCAGTAGGCTTTGTGTTCTAATTCTAAAGGTAGGTGACAAGCTTTCCCATAAACCATTTTATAAGGAGACATCCCCATAGGGTTTTTGTAGGCAGTCCTATAAGCCCATAAAGCATCATTCAACTTTTTAGCCCAGTTTTTTCTAGATCTATTAACAGTTTTTTGCAAGATGGATTTAATTTCCCTATTTGATAACTCTACTTGCCCACTAGTTTGGGGGTGATAAGCTGAAGCAATTCTATGATTAACATCATATTTAGCAAGGGTCTTTCTAAAACCACCATGAATAAAATGAGAACCTCCATCAGTCATGAGATACCTAGGCACTCCAAACCTAGGAAAGATACCATCCTTAAGCATTTTTAGAGAGGTCTCCCCGTCAGCACTCTTCGTAGGTATGGCTTCTACCCATTTAGTAGCATAATCAACGGAAACAAGAATATGAGTATAACCTTTCGAGGGAGGAAAAGGACCCATAAAGTCAAATCCCCAACAATCAAAGGGTTCAATAACTAGAGACTAATTCATAGGCATTTCATTGTGTCTAGAAATATTACCAACATGCTAACACTCATCACAAGATAAAACAAATTTTCTTGCATCTTTAAAAAGGGTAGGCCAATAGAAACATGATTGTAGCACCTTTTGCGCAGTTCTATCTCCCGCATGATGTCCTCCATAGGCACTACCATGACATTTCAGCAATATCTCCTTTTGTTCGTATTCTGGAACACATCTTCGCATAATACCATCCACTCCTTCTTTATATAAATGTGGGTCATCCCAAAAATAATGCCTCAAATCGTAAAATAACTTCCTTCTTTGCTGAGCTATAAAAGTTGGAGGCAAATACTTAGAGACAATAAAGTTAGCATAATCAGCATACCAAGGGCTCCCTCGTGAGCTTACCCCTACTGCAACCAACTGTTCATTTGGGAAACTATCATTAACAGACATAGGATCAAAAGAGATGTTTTCCAATCAAGATAAATTATCAGCTACAGGATTTTCAGCACCTTTCTCATCTACAATATGTAGATCAAACTCTTGAAAGAGCAGCACCCATCTAATAAGCCTAGGCTTAGCATCCTTCTTCATCATAAGGTACTTAACAACAGCATGATCAGTATGAATGGTGACTTTTGAATCCACAATATAGGGTCTAAACTTATCACAAGCAAAAACGATAGCTAGGAATTCTTTTTCAGTGGTTGCATAATTCCTTTGAGCAGCATCAAGAGTCTTACTAGCATAATGAATAACGTTCAACTTTTTATCAATACGTTGCCCAAGGACAACACCTACAACAAAATCACTAGCATCACACATTATTTCAAAGGGTAAGCTCCAGTCAGGTGGTTAAACGATAGGAGCTGTAGTTAGAGCCTTCTTAAGAGTTTCAAAAGCTTCCTTACAATCATCATCAAAAACAAAGGGTACATCTTTTTGAAGAAGATTAGTGAGGGGTTTTGATATCTTAGAGAAATCTTTAATAAACCTTCTATAGAAACCAGCATGACCAAGGATACTACGAATACCTTTTATGTCTCTTGGGCAGGGCACTTTCTCAATTTCCTCGACTTTAGTTCTATCCACTTCTATTCCTATTTTGGAAATCTTATGCCCAAGGACAATCCCTTCATTAACCATGAAGTGGCATTTCTCCCAATTAAGAACAAGATTAGTTTCTTCACACCTCTGCAAAATTTTATCAAGGTTGTGCAGACAATTATCAAAAGAAGTTCCATAGACGGAGAAGTCATCCATGAACACTTCCACAATTTCTTCACAAAAACCATGAAAGATAGCAAACATGCATCTTTGAAAAGTAGCAGGAGCATTACATAAACCAAAAGGCATACGTCTATAAGCATAGGTTCCGTAAGGGCATGTAAAGGTAGGTTTTTCTTGATCTTGTTGTTTAACAACAATTTGAGAAAACCCAGAGTACCCATCAAGAAAATAAAAATGAGTCTTTTTAGACAACCTTTCTAACATTTTATCAATAAAAGGAAGTGGGTAATGATCTTTCTTAGTAACTTTATTAACCTTTCTGAAATCGATACACATCCTATAGCCTACTACTATTCTTTGGGGAATATGCTCATCATTATCATTAGGCACAACAGTAATACCTCCCTTTTTAGGGACACAATGAACAGGACTAACCCATTCACTATCACTAATAGGGTAAATAATACCAGCATCAAGAAGTTTCAATACCTCATTCTTACCACTTCCTTCATCTTAGGATTTAAACGTCTTTGGTGCTCTACCACTAGCTTTGCATTTGGTTCTATATTGATAGCATGCCGACATATAGTAGGAGAAATCCCTTTTAAATCATCCAGGGTATAGCCCATAGCCCCTCGGTGTTTCTTTAGCACCTCCAATAACCTTTCTTCCTCCTTCCCTGAAAGTTTAGAGCTAATAATAACATGATATATCTTATTATCATCAATGTAAGCATATTTAAGATCATCGGGTAAGGGTTTTAGATGAAAGACTGGATCCTTTTTAGGTGGCAATGTGGTACCCAAGTCTTCTACAGGAAAGTTATGCTTAAGCATCTTAGGCTGATTATGGAGAATCTCGTCAATCTCATTCCTTTCTTCCATGAAGATTTCACTTTCATGATCTTCCATAAATTACTGCAAAGCGTTGTTAGGAGCAAGAGAAATAGAAGCAAGTTGTTCAACTCCGAAATCCTCATTATGAGTTTCCTCTTCACAAGGTTCTTTAGTACATTTTGAAAAATTAAACTCATAAGATTCCCCATCAAACTTGGTCAAGATTTTCTCCCTTTTGTAATCTATAATATCTCCACAAGTACTCAAGAAAGGTCTACCAAAAATGATAGGATAAGTTTTATTGGCAGCTAAACCAAGTACTAGAAAATCAGAAGGATACTTAATCTTACCACAAAGAACTTCCACATCCCGTACAATACCAATTGGAGAGATGGTGTCTCTATTAGCAAGGTGAATAACCACAACAATCTCTTCCAATTCGCAGGGACTGATTTCATGCATAATTTCTATGTAAAGCTCATAAGGAATAACACTGGAACTTGCACCAATATCACATAAACCATAATAGCAATGATCACCAATTCTAACAGAAAGCACAGGGACACTAGATTTTTTAGTTCTATTAGGATGCGAAACAATATTAGAAGCATCCTCACAAAAAAACTATGTGTCCATCTTCTACGCTTTTAGTGACAAGGTCTTTCACAATTGCTACAACAGGTTCAATGTTTATTTGTTCATCAGGTTTTATAGTTCTCTTTGCACTTTTAGTGATTACACTAGTTATCATAGGATGGTCCTTCACCTTATCCGGGAAGGGTTTCTCGATATAAAGTTCAGGTAAGATGTGATCAACAGTGTAAAACTCAGTACTTCCAACAGGAACACAGTCATCAATATCTTTATAAGGCGCATGGTACTTGCTCCATCCCCTTTTTGGGATTTCAATATAAGAAGCAAAAGTCTTAAAGCAGTTTGTAATAACTTGTAAATCAAGACCATAAGTATTATTAATATTTCAAAAGTCATCAGTTCCCATAAAAGATTCAATGCATTCATAATCATAATTTATACCTTACTTTCTTCCTTTGTCATTCTCCCATGCTTCAGCATTGTCTTGAATACGGTCTAGGAGATCCCATTTAGCTTCTTCTTCCATGCAAGTGAATTATCCAGCACAAGAAGCATCCAATAAATCCTTATCATGAAGAGAAAGCCTTGCATAAATGTTATTGATAATAATATTGTTGGGGAGCTCATGAATGGAACATTTGAGCATTAGTAACTTCAATCTCCCCCAAGATTGAGCCGTACTCTCTCCATCAAGAGGCCAAAAGTTGTATATTTGATTCCGATCTTTATGAATCTCACTAGGAGGATAAAACTTTGAATAAAAGAGAGGCATTATTTCCTCCCATTCAAGAGCTTGACCATTCTTCAGCAGCTTATACCATTCCTTAGCTCTTCCTTTCAGCGATAATGAGAATAACTTCTTCTTAACTTGATCTGTAGTAATACCTGCACACTTGAACAACCCGCATAATTCGTGTATAAAGAGCAAATGATCACCGGGATGGACAGTTCCATCCCCAACATAGTAGTTATCCATAACATGATCAATAATTCTTGTAGGTATTTTAAAAGTATCATTCTCAGCAGGTGGTGGTTCATCTACTACCTTAGCAGTAGTAGTAGCATTACCAAATAAGAAACTGAGCGAATTATCCATAACGAAAATAAAGCAACTAACAGAAGTAAACGATACTCAAAGTAGAAGTTTCCTTTACCAGTTCCACTCTCCAATAGCGCTTCACTCCCCGGCAACGGCGCCAGAAAATAGTCTTGATGACCCACAAGTATATGGGGTGTATCGTAGTATTTTCAATAAGTAAGAGTGTCGAACCCAACGAGGAGCAGAAGGTGCTGGCTAGTGGTATGGATCAGGAATTCTCTGAAAATACTTAGCAACCGGATTTTTAGGGTTTTTTGATAAAGCAAGTAAATAAAGTGCGAGTAAATAAAATACAATAAGAATAAATGCAGCAAGTGGCCCAATCCTTTATTCAGCAAAGGACAAGCTGGTTGTATTACTTAAGATGACCAAACGTTCTCGAGGACACATGGGAAGACTGTCAAGTGCTTTCGCTTCATATAGTTGATTAATCTTCTTTAGCTTGATAAGTGTTGTGTGGGTGAACCTGTGCTAATGTACCGACCTTCCTAGGACAAATACATACTTGTGATTAAACCCCTTGCAAACATCCGTAAGTAGAAGAAAGTAATTAAGGTAGAAACCTAACCACAACTTTAAACTCTAATACCCTTACGTCCATTGTGCAATGGTTTCCTAACGGGGGTTCAGGTTTCTGTCACTCCGGCAACCCCTACGATTAGTAGCCAAATACACAATGCATTCCCCTAGGCCCATATAGGTGAAGTGTCATGTAGTCGACGTTCACATGACACCACTAGAAGAAGTACACCACAACTTAATTAACAAACTATTGAATCTCTCTCAACACAACTCCACTACTAACAACATGACTTCTCCCATGTCCTTAAGAACAAAACGAACTACTCACAAGACATTATATGGATCATGATCAGAGATGTAATAATGATGTATAACAATCTGAACATAAACAATAATTCAATGGTTCCACTCAATAGCATCAAGTACAAAGAGTAATCAACACCGGGAAAGTTTCCCCTAAGAACTATGCAAGATTCAACCCAATTGTTACAGCGATATGGAGATGGTGATGAGGGTGCTGATGTTGATGATGATGGTGATGATGATGATGATCCCGATGAAGTCCAGCTTGATGGTGGTGTTGATGGCGATGATCTCCCCTCTCCGGAAAGGAATTCCCCCGAAAGAATTCTGTCTGCCGGAGAGATCTTTCTCTCTCGGTGTTTTCCACCCTGTAGAGGCAGCAAAATCTTTCTGTGGTCGCCCCCCGAGTCTTAGGGTTTCGGGAGGATAATATACACTAGAGGGGAGAGCCAGGGGTGGACCAGGGCGGCCACACCACCTGGTGGCGTGGCCTAGGCTGGCCCGCGCCAAGGGGTGGTGTGGGCCCCATGTGGCCCATCTCCACTCCTCCTTTTGGATTTCTTCGTCTTCTGGAAAAATAGGATTTTCCGTATATTTTCTCGGATTTTCTGATCTT
This sequence comes from Avena eriantha, assembly GCA_910589775.1. Classification (NCBI taxonomy): domain Eukaryota; kingdom Viridiplantae; phylum Streptophyta; class Magnoliopsida; order Poales; family Poaceae; genus Avena; species Avena eriantha. The sequence continues at coordinate 160,527,080 of OU342741.1, read as the reverse complement.
CGTGAATTTTGCCTCCAAACAACACCTTTTCCATCAGAATCATGACTGCAGCGGTCCATGCTCCAAAATTCATCAACCATGCAAAAATAGATGAAATAACATAAGTATCATCTCTTAATATGAAATGTATCAATGAATAACAGTGAATTATGATATAGAATAGTGATGCAAAATGGACGTATCATGGTGTTCCGGCAGGTGTGAGTTGTGAAACTATTCCACACTCTTTCATATGTGTGCTAAACTCGTAACTTAGATACTCACCTCCACGGTCAGACCGTAGAAATTTTGATCTTTCTATTACGATGGTTTTCCACTTCACTCTGAAATTCCTTGAACTTTTCAAAGGTTTCAGACTTGTGTTTCATCAAATATATATACCCGTATCTACTAAAATCATCCGTGAAAGTAACAAAATAACGATATCCGCCTCGCGCTGACACACTCATTGGACCACATACATCAGTATGTATGATTTCCGATAAATCTGTCACCTATTCCATTGAACCGGAAAACGGCGTTCTAGTCATCTTGCCCATAAGGCATGGCTCACATGTATCAAATGATTCAAAATCAAGTGATTCTAAAAGTCCATCAGAATGGAGTTTCTTCATGCGTTTAATGCCAAGATGACCTAGACGGCAGTGCCACATATATGCAGATATATCATCATCAAGTTTAATCCTTTTAGCATCAACATAATGAATATGTGTAACACTATTATCAAGATCCAACAGAAATAAACCATTCATCACAGGTGTATGACCATAAAAGATATCATTCATATAAATCGAACAACCATTGTTTTCGGACTTAAATGAATAACCACTTCGCATCAAACATGATCCAGATATAATGTTCATGCTCAGTGCAGGCACCAAATAACAATTATTTAGGTTATAACTAATCCCGATGGCAGGTGGAGAGGCAGCGTTCTGATGGTGATCACATCAACTCTTGATCCATTGCCTACACACATCTTGACCTCACCCCTTGCTAGAGGTCGCTTGTTCCACAACCCCTGATTCAAGTTACATATATTAGAAACCGATCCAGTATCAAATACCTAGGTGCTACTGCGAGTACTAGTCAAGTACACATCAATAACATGTATATCATATATACCTTTTTTTGCCTTGTCGGCCTTCTTGTTTGCCAAATACTTGGGGCAGTTGCGCTTCCAATGGCCAGTCCCCTTGCAATAGTAGCACTCGGTATCAGACTTAGGGCCAGCTCGGGATTTCTTTTTAGGCGTGGCAATAGATTTGCCTCCCTTCTTTCCCTTCTATTTAGCCTTCTTGTCTTTCTTGAAACCGGTGGTCTTATTAATCATCAACACTTGATGTTCTTTCTTGATCTCCACCTCTGCAGTCTGAAGGATTGACAGAAGCTCGGGGAGGGACTTCTTTATGCCCTGCATATTATAGTTCATCAACAATCTCTTGTATCTAGGTGGGAGAGATTGGAGAACACGATGTATGCCAAAGTCAATGGGAATCGTTATTCCCAAGGACACAAGCCTATCGGCGTACCCAGACATTTTGTGTACGTGCTCGCTAACGGAGTTGTTCTCTTGCATCATACAGCTAAAGAACTTTTTAGAAGCATTATAAATCTCTACAACATCATGGGTATCTAAAATAATTTTAAATTGACCCATGGTATCAAAGGCATTGCCATTTTCGAAACGCTTTTGAAGTTCCGGCTCTAGCCCATATAGTATGCTGCAATGAACTAATTTTTGGTCCTCCTGACGAGTCAGATAGACGTTCTTTTCCTCGTCAGGGGCATCATGAGTTGGTGGGGGGCCTAGTGGCGCTTCTAGCACATATAGCTTGTGTGCAGCATTGAGGAGAATCCTCAAATTCATGGCCTAGTCGGTAAAGTTGCTACCATTCGTTGCAAGTTTCTCTTTCTCCATGAACACATTGAAATTAAAAGCAGGTGGTACCATCTACAATAGAATTTGTAAAGTTTAGACTAAGTTTATGATAGATCAAGTTCAACTATTCCAAATTAGAAATAAACACCCACTCAAAAACAACATCCCTCGTGTCTTTTTGGTGATTACATGAACCAAATCCACTACACCAAGTCCGATCATCACGTGAGTCGGTGTAGCTTCAAAGGCGAGCATCAATATGGGCATCATATCAACTATATGACTCATGCTTAATATTTCAGTCCGTGTTCCGAGGCCATGTCTATACATGCTAGGCTCGCCAAGTAAGAACCTTAGTACTCGTGTGTGTAAAACTGTCTTACACTCGAAATATGATCGTGGATTCAAGTATACCCGATCATCACGTGATGTCTTGAAGTAGCAAAACATAAACGGTGCATACTTAAGGGAGACCACATTTTTATCTTGATATCTAAATGGGGGATCATCTTATAATGCTACTAAAACGCCAAACTAGCAATATAAGATGCAAACATCATATGTGTAAAGTGGAATGATATGGTCCGTGCATTTGATCGCTATCATGTGCATCGTGGTATGATCTCTATCATTCCTTTGTGTGTAAGGCCATGCTCTATGGAACTTACACGTTAGGTTTGTTATAAGAGTATCAACTATACATCAACTTACAACATTACCATATCATGACACTAGCCTAGCAACAGTCTAAACTAGACGCTTCTAATTTATCCATTGAAAGTTTTACATGGCTTAGGGCTTTCGAAGATAGAATTGGTCTTACCTAAAAACATGGAACCACAACGATGATAACTAAGTTATTAGCAACTCGTTGTAAATCAGATATTGACTATAGTAGGAGAGACAGACACCCGCTAGCCACTTATGCAAAACTAGTTGCATGTTAATCGTGGAACTGGTCTCATGTGCGAGGACATGTAAAGTTAGTCCGGGCCGCTTCATCCCACTATGCCACCAATATCCAAAATACATGAAATAAGCAATAACATGATCATGATCGCCCACATAAACATATGTGTACTACCCGTGCAAAGCACCTATGCATAGATCAGGCTCTGATACCACTGTTCGGTTTGCAGCATAGAAAACAAAAAAATTCCTATGATGGGAACTAATATACGCCAAGATCTATCTACTAGATGCAAGAAACGGGTGGATATACATCCATAGAGAACTTACCCTTGAAGACAACAAAGCTTTGTTAACGAGATGGGACTCATGGATGATGTAGTCGAACGCTTGCCGATCTCAAGATCGTGTGGAAGTCATAGCACCACAAATCAGCAGCGCATCCGTCCTTGCACACACGTTCAGGCCACCGAACAATCTCCACCTCCTCGCTCTAGCGAATCAGGAGAAGCAGTAACTCCTTCCAGATGAAATGCCACCGGGAACATGTATCTCGCTAATCCAAGACCATGGGGGAATATATCTAGAGGGGGAGAGAGATCCTTCACGAGGAGGTGTGCTTTGTGAGGGAGGAGAGGGGAGCCTTTTATAGGAGAGGGCGGTGAAAGAACATTTCATGGCTCCCTGTGTTTTGCATGTTAGATAACAATACCGTGAAGTTTTCTCATGTGTGCTAAGTGTGTAGGGAAAAGTTATTGTGTTTGGGGGCCGGATAATCCGTCCTGACTCACTTGGCAAAGGTAGGCAGGGCACGTCGCTCTGACTGGGGGCAGATTTTCCCCCGAAAATTCCGAAAAGGGGTGGATTTTCCTCCCCTAACCGGATAGTTCGGACCCCAGGAGACGATCAAGGACAGGCAAGGCGCGACGCTCTGACTAGGGGCCAATTCCCCCCGGAAAATCTGAAATGGGACAGACTTTCTTCCCTCGACCGGATAATTCGGCCCTCACCTTGGGCCAGATAATCCGGCCCCCAGAAGAAGAGCAAGGGCTGGCTCGACGCGTCGCTCTGACTTGGGGCAGATTATGTGCCAGATAATCCGAGTCTAGGGGCAGTGTTTTCCCAAGGCCGGATAATCCGACCCTCACTTGGGCTGGATAATCAAGCCCCCAAAGGCTCCAACGGCTCGGTTGGGACAGGGGGTATAAAATCCCCTTCACCCCCTTCAGTCAGAACTCTTGATTCATTCAAAAAATGCCAGACATGTTGCAAGAGCTCTCTCTCTAGATCTCCCACTTCAACCACCCGAAGGCTTCGATCTTTGGGGGAATTGAAGGGGGAGGCAACCTACATCTTCATCTCGAATCAAGCGCATCAACTCCTCTCCATTCACTTGGAGAAATCCCCGATCTAGTATTCTCGTTAATATCTAGATCTTGTGTTTTGTTATTGATAACTTGTTCTTGTCGCAGCTTGTTGTCATTACGGGAGCCTCCAATTTGGTTGTGGAGTTGTGCCCCGCTAGTTGTGTAAAGGCACCGGCTCCCGCCTCGAAGGGTACCTATAGTGGAAAGGTGGATTAGGCCTTTGGTGGTGGGATCCATCGGAGAACAGGGTGAGGCCTATTGTGGCGTGGTGGTCTTAGTACCGCCCACCCCTCCAACGCAGATGTACTTCCCTTAATAAAGAAGGAACTGCGGTAAAACAAATCATGTGTCTCCGCGTGCTTCATCACGGTTTCCTCGTTCCTCACTTTACTCGCCTTTACTCGCTAGTAGTTAGGTTTGCATATAGGGAAATTCTACATAATATTTTATCTAGAGAATTTACCTTTTGTGTCAAGCCTATAATTGAAAGAGCATTAAAATTTGAAGTAGCACCTATTCACCCCCTCTAGGTGCCCATACGATCCATTTCAATTGGTATCAGAGGCCCGGATCTTTATTCGGGCTTAACCGCCTAAGAGAAGTATGGGTACTAAGGAAAATGGGAATGAGGTTGTGGATAAGGTCACAATGGATGACCTCAAGATGTTGGAAACAAACTTGTTGAAATCCTTTGAGACTAAGATGGAGGAGATGCAGCAAATGATTGCTCACCTCACATCATCTACAGCCCCATCTCCATCTTCCTCTGAGGCTACCACTCCTTCATCCAAGGATAAGGCTCACGCCGGATCTAAGGAAGATGAAGTGGTAGGTGAAAATCATAATGGTTCCGCCTCCAAGAAGGAAAGTGGTAAGGAGGACTATAGTGAGGTTCCTCATCTATATTCTCTCGATCCACCTATCCCTCATCCTCATATAAACAATAGGGGTGATACACCCAAGCTTACTGCTTCTTCAGTTAATCAATGGCAATTCTTAATGAAATCTCATGTATGCAGTTCGTCTATTGAGCTTTGGAGGATTATCAAAGATGGTCTTCATATTGGAGATCCCACCAACTTGACTAGGAGAGAAGTTGTGGATAGTCAACTAAATGCAATGGCTCTCCACATGATTCAGCTCGGAGTGGGTCCTAAGGACATGCCCCACATTGAGCACTTCAACACAGCCAAAAAAATCTTGGGATGCACTCACTGACCTATTTATTGGAAATGAAAGCATGAGAAGAAATAGGTATATGATGCCCTTAGCAATGAAGCTAAAGGATTCTACATGTTGGATGGTGAAGACCATGAAGATATGTATAGAAGTCTCAAGGGAATTACAACGACATTTAGAAAGCATGGAGCCACTCACATTGATGATGCTTGGATAAAAAGGAAATATGTGAGTGCTCTAATGCCATTTGAGCCAACGGACTTGAAGAGCTTGCAAGGTAGACACAACTACCATCAAATGACTTCAAATGAAGTCATGCAAGAAATGGCATCATTCAAGGTTGCAGCTAAGAATGTTGAAGATGCTCGTGCCCGTGCTATTGGAATGCAAAAAGGAGTCAATGTTGCTCCAAAGGAAAATTTTGTTGAACAAGATGAGGATGAAAGAGGATACGAGGGTGTCTCTATGGGCTGTCCCGGGGAAGTCAAGCATGCTCATGGTGAGTACATGGCTTTCTATGCTAGGAATTTTTGGAAGGATCCAGCCAAGGCCAAGTCGGAACTCGAGCACAAGAATGGGTCAAATGGAAGAAGAGAGAATGGACCAAAACTGAGAACTTGCTACAATTGTGGAGATAGGTTACACTTTCTGGCTGAATGCCCATATCAAAATAGAGAAGACAATGGTGGCAGGCTCATCCTTAAAGAAAAGTCCAAGGCACCTCGAAAGAAGCCATTTATCAAAAAGAATGGTCCTTACAAGAAGCAACCCAAGATTGTCTTGGTGGCACAAGAAGAATATTCCTCTGCAAGTGAAGACGAAGAGGATGAAGATAGTTCTCATGAGGTGGCTGCTATAGCCACCACATCTACCCCGTCATCACTCTTCGACTCTCCAAATGAAAACATCATCAACAACAACGTCACTTGCCTTATGGCAAGAGGTTCCGAGGTATCAACTTCTATTTCTTCATTTCCTAAGACTAACATAAATATGGATATGGATGATCACACTAGTCTTAAGATAAAAGAAGAAGTTATTGCTTTGGATATTTTTTTCACTAACTTGCAAGGTGAGCATAAACTTCACTTTGATGCTCTTATGAGTCAACTTACCCATTTCGAAGCTCTTCTCGAAGAAAAGGGTAGAATTGAGAGAGAAGACGCTTTGGAGATAACCTTCTTGAAGAATGCCTTAGAACAAGAAGAGGAAGCTCGAGTATCCTTGAAGGAGAAACTCGAGTCAATTGAGGAATCCCATGAAGAGGTTGTTGCCTAGCTCATGAAGGAACGTGACAATGCTCTCGCTAAGGTAAAGAAACTAAAGAAAGAAATGGTTGAATTTGGGGCTGCTCATGCTAGACTCTCGGAGAAGTTTGAGAAACTTGACATTGCTCATAAGGCATTGGAGAGTGAACATTCTACTCTAAATGAGTCTCGTGATCAGCTCCAAACTCAATTGGACAAGTATGATATTCCCAGCACCTCCACTCTATCTTGTGGACATGAAGACATTGTTGAGGAAAATGCAAGGCTAAAAGAAGAACCTGTAAAGGGATCTCAACATAAATGTAAAGAAGTCCTAGATGAGGTGCTTAGAAAGAAAAGGACAAACAATGGAAAAGAAGGTCTTGGTTATGTCCCCAAGATAAAGAAGAAGAAGAACAACAATAAGAAGAAGAAGAGCAAAACTGCTCAACCAAAGACAAGCACCACCTCTAATGACAAGACTAACTATGATGGTTTTGCAGGGGATAATAATCCTAAGTATGAGTTATATTGTGATTATTATGGTGATGTTTATGCTAGTTATGTAGGTCCTTATGATAGTTACATTTCTTGGTCTATTTGGGTTCCCAAGACCCTTGTCACTAACATGAGAGGACCCATTAAAAATGGGTACCTAAAACCAAGAAGTAACTCTCTTGCAGGGCTATGCTTCCGGTGGGTCTAAATGGGTACTCGATAGCGGGTGCACTAGTCATATGACCGGAAGCAAGGAGATCATCTCGGAGATGCAGCCAAACCATGATCACATAACTGTCTCCTATGGTGACAAGTCAAAATCTGAGGTATTGGGTCTTGGCAAAGTTGTGGTTGCTCACAATATCTCTATTATGGACGTCATGCTTGTTGAGACCCTCGGTTAAAATTTACTTTCAGTTCGTGCCCTTGGTAAGATGGGCTTTGCGGTTTTTATTGATGCTGATTTAGTGGTACTCCTGTGGAGCAAGTCTCTAAAGGTCGCTTTCATGGGATATGTCGAAAATGACCTGTACATGGTGGACTTTTCAGGGAAAACAACTACAGGCCTGATGTGTCTTTTTGGAAAGGCCGATGCGGGCTGGCTATGGCATCGCCGACTAGCCCACGTCAATATGAGAACTTTTCAAAGTCTCCACAAGGGTGGCCACATCCTTGGACTAAAAGAAAATGTTCCCTTTGCCAAAGATCGTGTTTGCAGGGCTTGTGTTGAAGGAAAAGTGCATGATTCTCCCCATCGAAGGAAGACCATTATTTCATCAAAGAGGATTTTAGAGCTCCTCCATGTGGATCTGTTTGGTCCTCCATCTCATGCAAGTCTTGGTGGCAAGAAATATTGCCTCGTGATTGTTGACAATTACTCAAGATACACATGGGTCTATTTCTTCAAGTTGAAGAGCGAGACTCAACAAACAGTCATCGATTTCACCAACGAAGTTCAACGTCAACACAATGTCTCTATATTGGCAATAAGAAGTGACAACGGCTCCGAATACAAGAACTACACCTGAAATGAATTTCTAAGTGAAGAGGGGATACAACATCAATATTCCGTTGCGTACACCCCTCAACAAAATGGTGTTGCCGAGAGGAAGAACCAGACCTTAATGGATATGGCCAGATCTATGCTAGCTGAATTTAAGTCTGTTTAGAACTTCTGGGCTAAAGTAATCTCTACCGCGTGCCATTCATCCAACCGGCTCTATCTCCGCAAGATCTTGGACAAGACTCCATATGAAATACTTACTGGTAACAAGCCAAACATCTCCTACTTCCGGCTATTTGGTTGTAAGTGTTTCTTTCTCATTAAGGGAGTTCGTTTATCTAGATTTGAGTCTAAGGATTTAGAAGGTATTTTTGTTGGTTATGGTGCTGAATCCCACACTTACAGAGTCTACAATAAGCTCTCCAGAACTGTTGTAGAATCTTGTAGTGTGGTGTTCGAGGAAAATGATGGCTCCCGTGCGGGGCAAGTTGATGTTTGTGATGCAGATGTTGAAATACCCCAAGATGCCATAAGAAGAATGGGCATGGGATTTTTCCGCCCCATTGAGGAACCCCTTGTGGCGGATCAGGAAGGACAATGCTCTACTCAAGTGGAGCCCTCATCGACACAATCTCAACATGCTCCAACCATAGGAGAATCTTCTACACCAACCACACAAAATGCTCCTGAAAGCTCCAGGCCGGATTATCTGGTGGATACCGGATTATCCGACCATACCTCCTCAACTAGAAAAAAAATGATCAACATGTCGAAGAAATTGTTGCAAGTCCAAGGTCGGATTTTCTGGCTGACCCCGGATTATCTGGCCACTCTCCAGTTCGAGCAAGATCTAGTCCAACATGTGAAGATGTTCCAGGTTCTCCCAGGCGGGATTATCCGGCCTCACCCATAGCTGGATTATCCGGCCCTGAAACTCCTGAAGAGAAGCACCTCCTGTTACGGCTGTTGATCAATATCAAGGGCAAGGTTCATCATCTCCTACTACTGCTAATCAAGCTAAAGATCAAGGCCAAGCCAATGATTCTAACAAAGACTCAATTGATGAAGTTATTCCCCCAAGAGACAACAAGCTAATTGAACTTCGTCGCAAAGCTCGTGCAGATAGGAACCGTGAGTTAAGGGGTCACACCCTTGACAAAGTGGTAGGTGATCTTCGACGAAGGGTATCCACAAGAAGGGAGTTGGCAAGTTTCTGTGAGCATCAAGCTCACATCTCAATGGTGGAACCCAAGAAAGTGTTTGAATCTCTTGAAGATCCGGAGTGGGTTGTTGCTATGCATGAAGATTTGAATAACTTTGAACGCAACAAGGTTTGGAAATTATTCAAGAAACCCAAGGATTGCTGCAATGTTATCGGCGCAAAATGGATTTTTTAAAACAAGCAAGATGAGAATGGCATTGTTGTGAGGAACAAGGCAAGACTCGTGGCACAAGGCTATTCCCAAGTGAAGGGCATTGACTTCGGTGAGACTTATGCTCTTGTGGCTCGTCTTGAGTCCATCTGTATCCTTCTTACTTATGCTGCTCATAATAATTTTAAATTACAACAAATGGATGTTAAGAGTGCTTTTCTTAATGGTCCTCTACATGAGTTGGTATATGTAAAGCAACCCCCCGGATTTGAGGATCCTAACTTCCTGAACCATGTCTACAAACTCGATAAGGCACTCTATGGCCTTAAACAAGCCCCACATGGGTTGTATGAGCATCTTAAAGAGCTTTTGTTAGACCGTGGCTTCGAAGTTGGGAAAATCGATCCCACTCTTTTTACTAAGAAGGTTAAGGGGGGGCTCTTTGTATGCCAACTATATGTAGAAGACATTATCTTTGGCTCTACTAATAAAGCTTTTAATGATGAATTTTCAAAGCTTATGACTGACGGGTTTGAGATGTCTATGATGGGGGAGTTATGCTTTTTTTCTTGGATTTGAGATCAAACAACTTAGAGAAGGAACCTTCATCAATCAAGAAAAATACATCCAATACATGCTCAAGATATTCAAGATGACGGATCTTAAAGGCGTCGCCACTCCGATGCAAACAAAATGTCACCCTGAACTTAATCCCCATGGTAAAGATGTGGACCAAAAGGTATACCGGTCCATGATCGACTCTCTTCTTTACCTCTGTGCATCTAGACCTGATATTGTGTTGAGCGTAGGGGTGTGTGCAAGGTATCAAGAAGCTCCTAAAGAAAGCCACTTAGTGGCGGTCAAGAGGATCTTCCGATATTTGGTTCATTCCCCTAATTTCGGTCTTTGGTATCCCAAGGTCTCCAATTTCTCTCTATGTGGATATACTGATTCAGATTGGGCTGGTGATAAGGATGATCGGAAATCAACTTTTGGAGCTTGTCAATTCTTAGGAAGATCTCTAGTATGTTGGTCTTCTAAAAAGCAGAATTGTATTTCTCTCTCCACCGCTGGAGCTGAATATGTGGCTGCTACTAGTGCATGTACTCAATTATTATGGACGAGGCAAACTTTAAAGGAATATGGTGTCAATTGTGACAAAGTGCCTCTTTTATGCAATAATGAAAGTGTAATCAAAATTGCGTACAATCCAGTACATCACACAAGGACGAAGCATACTGAGATTCGGAATCATTTTATTCGGGACCATGTAGCTCGAGGCGATATTGATCTATCTTTTGTGAGCACGAAGAGCCAACTTGATGATATATTCACGAAGCCACTTGATGAAGCAAGATTTTGTTTCTTGAGGAATGAGCTAAATATCGTTGATTCAAGGAGCTTGTCTTGATTACCCATGCACCCACTCTTACATCTCAGTCTTATTTGGTCTAGGTGTGGGCATGGATATAGGGGGAGTGTGGTCCTAATTGATTGGGCTAATGCTCCCCCATAATGCCGAAAGCAAGTCAAATCATTTCTCTTATATCACTATGTGATATGTGAGCTTATTGATGAGTATTGGTCATGAACCCAAGATATATCTTCGCGGTATCATACCATGCACTCCTACAAGGTGGCCTCGGCCACCGCCCTCTTCCATGAGAAGAGTTGGATTTATGTGGATCTTTTTGGTTTTTTTCTCCTCTCATGTTCTTATGGGAATCACACTCAATTTTGGCCTTTAGTTGATTCGATTCTTGCAATTTTGAGTGTGTCTGTTTGGTTCTCTTAATCCCAAGCCTTTTCCTCCCCCTAAGCCGCGCTAGCATCACTCTTCTTCCTTTTTGGCGTGTTGATGCCAAAGGGGGAGAAGTAGTTCTATTAGGTCTTCGTGGATTTGCATGGGTCGGGCACAAGCATTTGCACTTTAGCTTCGGTCTTTCTCTCGCTTGTGCCCATTTAGCATTGAACTTCTATTTGTGATTTGTGCTGTATGAGACTATGTTGGTGTGGCTCTGGATTTATCTTGTGGATTATTCTTATGGATTCATCTATAATATTGGCTATATTATATATCTATCGAGGGAGGCGCTCATTATGGCTATCATTGGATATTCTTATAATATTTTGAGGACGCATCTATCTCCCCTCCGATGGTATGAATTTTTCACGTATGTTTTAATGAAATAGACTTGTACCTTATTGTGTGTATTTGTAATCAAATGCAAATTTTAGTATGCACACATTTAGGGGGAGTATTTTTCATTCACTAAAATATTGTTGTCTTGATAACTATCGGGCAAACCTAGTATTGTCATCTAACACCAAAAAGGGGGAGATTGAAAGAACATTTCATGGTTCCCTGTGTTTTGCTTGTTATTCTCATGTGTGCTAAGTGTGCAGGGAAAAGTTATTGTGTTTGGGGGCCGGATTATCCGCCCCTAAGGGCCGGATTTGCCGGCCTGACTCACTTGGCAAAGGCAGGCAGGGCGCGTCACTCTGCTTGGGGTGGATTTTCCCTTGGAAATTCTGAAAAGGGTTGGATTTTCCTCCCCTGACCGGATAATCCGTCCCATGCCTTGGGTCGGATAATCCGACCCCCAGGAGACGATCAAGGACAGGCAAGGCGCGAAGCTCTGACTGGGGGCGGATTTTCCCCTAGAAAATCCAAAGTAGGGCCGATTTTCTTCCCCCAACCGGATAATCCGGCCCTCACCTTGGGCTAGATAATCCGCCCCCCAGAAGACGAGCAAGGGCTGGCTCGGTGTGCCGCTCTGACTGGGGCGGATTATGTGCCGGATAATCCGAGTCTAGGGGCCGTGTTTTCCCGAGGCCGGATAATCTAGCCCTCACTTGTGCCGAATAATCCGGCCCCCAAAGGCTCCAACGGCTCAGTTGGGATAGGGGGTATAAAAGCCCCTTCACCCCCTTCAGTCAGAACTCTTGATTCATTCAAAAAGGCCAGACCTGTTGCAAGAGCTCTCTCTCTAGATCTCCCACTTCAACCACCCGAAGGCTTTGATCTTTGGGGGAATTGAAGGAGGAGGCAACCTACATCGTCATCTCTAATCAAGCGCATCAACTCCTCTCCATTCACTTGGAGAAATCCCCGATCTAGTATTCTTGTTAATATCAAGATCTTGTGTTTTCTTATTGATAACTTGTTCTTGTGGCATCTTGTTGTCATTACGGGAGCCTCCAATTTGGTTGTGGAGTTGATCCCCGCTAGTTGTGTAAACGCACTGGTTCCCGCCTCGAAGGGTACCTATAGTGGAAAGGTGGATCAGGCCTTTGGTGGCGGGATCCATCGGAGAACAGGGTGAGGCCTATTGTGGCGTGGTGGTCTTAGTACCGCCCACCCCTCCAACACAGATGTACTTCCCTTAACAAGGAAGGAACTATGGTAAAACAAATCCTGTGTCTCCGCGTGCTTCATCACGGTTTCCTCATTCCTCACTTTACTCGCCTTTACTCGCTAGTAGTTAGGTTTTCATATAGGGAAATTCTACATAATAGTTTATCTAGAGAATTTACCTTTTGTGTCAAGCCTAAAATTGAAAAAGCATTAAAATTTGAGGTAGCACCTATTCACCCCCCCTCTAGGTGCCCACACGATCCATTTCAGGTGTCTCCTTCCCTCCCATGGTCGGCGCTCATGGGGGGGGGCACCTCTTCCTCATTCATGTGGTGGAAGCTCCACTCACATCAATTTTGCCTCCACTCAAAGTTCCACTCACATGCATTAAATTTCCACCAAATCTAATGCAACTCTCATTTAATAAAACTCTTTTATTTATTTTATTCATAATTTTGTTAATTACTTTAATTAACATACATTCACATAAAACCCCCTGCAATATTTCAATATCACATGTAGAACCAATTTCAGCAATTTCACCCGAAACAATTCTAGTGTCTATTTAAATAATTCCACCACTTTGAAATTCTTTCGTCTAAAACATATTTGCTCCGAAATGGTGTTTGGAAACCCTTAAGTGTGTATCCCTACGGTTCGCGAATAACACATACATGATCGAGACCCCTCTCAGATCAATAATCAAAAGCAGGACTTGGAGATCCATTCTGACTTGGAGATCAATAATCAGAAGCAGAACATTTAACGCTAGTAAAAAACTTAATCCCTTTGTCTCGCGATATATTATATGTCCAAGATTCGATCATTGGTATCCAAATACCTAGTTTGATCTCGTTACCGACATGCACTCTTTTCTTGTTCCCGTGATATAACATTCTTGTGATCACATCACTTGCTTGTAAGCTATTCTTAATGTGATATCACCGAGAGAGCCCAGAGTATATCTATCCGTCATCGGGATGGAGAAATCCCACTCTTGATCCATGAGCCACTACATAACACCTTTGTAGCACTGAACCCACCTTTATAGTCACCCTTTTATGGTGTGACGTTTGATGTTATCAAGATACTCTTCCAGTGTCAGTGATTAACATGATCTCATGGTCTAAGGACTAGGATTACTTCGTATGATGTTATAGAAATATAAACACAATGAATTTGATCATAATGCTATACTTTGGATGAATGTTCATCACATCATTTCATAAATGTTGTGACCTTGTTATTAACGACATCCAATGTCCATGATCAGGAAACTTTGATCATCTTGTTAATCAACGAGCTAGTTCAAAGAGAGGCATAACTAGGAACTTTCTACTTGTTTATTAAACACACATGTATTAACGTTTCCGTATTAATACAATTATAGCATGCAAAATAAACATCTATCATATACTTGGAATACACATAATAACAACTTTATTATTGCAACCCAAGGCATATTCCCTTCAATGGTGCTACCACTTGTGGCGCTGGGCTGTCGTGCAAGGACCATGAGGTGACATACGAGGATCTTCACGACCTTGAGGTCGGGCAAGTTCGGCTACATCATCCACGTTCCCCGCAGGACGTTAACCACGTTTGGCCTACAAGGGTATGTAAAAGAAACTCTATCCTTATTACTGCATTAACTCATAGATAGATCTTGGGCTTATGGGGTGTAATACTATAGAATTTTTGTTTTCTACTATCAAACCCCTTCAGGGGTATCAGAGGTGATCTATGCGTAGTTATGCTACTATGGGTAGACCACATGTTGAATGTGGGGCATTGATCACATGGTTGTTATCCTCCCATGTGTACTTGTTCATATCGCGGCACTGTGAGATGAAGCGGTCCGGACTGACCTTACACGAGACTGGTTCCACGCTCGACATACAGCTAATACCGTATAAGTGGCCAACGAGTATCTATCTATCTCACAGTAGTTGATATGGCAGATGCATGGCGCATGACCATGTTGCTACCCCCCACCTCTTCCCCAATTATGTGGGTGGACACTATAACATCCCAACTTCAGCAACCCTGATTAGTTGTCTAGAATGCAAAAATCAGGGGGAACAAAAAAAAATCTTATTTAATTGTGTAGTGCTGGCTTATTGTTGTCTATGCTTATGCTTCTGATTGTACAACTTATGATATACTCCTTACCTCAACATCAGTTGACAAAAGCTATTTAACAAAACTATCCTGGCTCATTTTACATATTCTCAAATGTTCTAGCATTTCAAAACATGAGCCAAGATGCTTATGTAACCAAAACTATTTTAGTAGCTTCTATTGACAAAACTATGGAGATATACAATACCCTTATGTTTTCAAGACAGAACCTTCAACTACTCTTACCTCTAGGATTTCCAAAACCTTTTATAAAGCTTTTGAACTCTACTCTTGGTAGAGATACCAAGGACTCTCACCTTATTCAAACTCCAACCCTTCACCATACGCATATTTACCTCAAGCTAGGCTTGATGGTACCCATAGTAGTAGCTTGACTTTTTTGGAAGATGAATTGCCTTAATCTGCTGTCTAACTTGTTTGATTAGGAACTAAAGTGAGCTACTCTAGGGGCTCATCCTCTAGGATAAAGATACTTTAAGTTCACCAAACCCTAAGAAAGAATACAAGATGGATCTGATCTCTAGCCACTAGGTGATCATCTAAAACCCTTAACCAAATCAATTCTAAAGTGATCCATTCTAGAAGTTTCCAAATCAATGAAGACCAATATCAAGCATGGATATATTATACTCAATCTACACTTAAACATCATCCACTTGATGATGCTTTGGTACCTTGAAACCCATCAAAAACATCCCCACTCTTATTCTAGTCAAAAACCCCAAATCTGCTAAATTTGACTAAGTTTGGAAACTGTTTCAACATCACTTCTTTGAAAGTCTCTCTTTCTCAACCCTTGTGCAATTTTGGTGATGCACTTGAACCATATTGTATAACATCATAAGGACTACTAAGGACCACTCTTTACCTTGGTTAGATCATCCTCTAACCCCCGTGTTCTTGATAGTTTTGCATGCAAGAAAATAACAATTCCTGCAAATCTTATCAACATGCCTACTTTGGAAGAAGCTCACACCTACATGTTATCTTATTTTCACCAAATCCTTGAATTATTGTGTTCTACTCATAAAGGTCTAGGAATAACTACCTCACTTGTTCCAAATGGACCCTTGTGCTTCAAAAACCCACAAGGTTTTGAAGGCTATTTGGTAATCTGCTTTGGCAGACTTATTTTATTCAAAGTTTGGAATCAATTCTTGGAGAGCTCAAGCATGATCAATCACAAACTTCTGTACCATGGTGATCTACATAACTTGGTTTATCTATACATATAGCCCTTGAACCAAGGGGAGCCTTGAGCTCCAAGGTACAACCATGTTTTGATGGTATGAAAATAACATTACCCTAGATCCTTTAATTCTTGTTCCTCACCGAAATTAAGTCAGAATTCTCAACACCCAAGATTGCAAATTGTATATGAGTGTGGATTTGCTGCCAAGGGGGATAGCTGCCCCCAGTCAACACCATACGATCCATGCTTAGATATGTACATGCATCTGGCTGCCATTTGCTGTGTTCCTGGCGATGTGGCATTAATCAGTTATTAGAGTGTGCTTGGAGTGTCGGTCTTGTCAGTAGTCTGCTTGCACCCTCTCGGTTAGCGTTGTGTGTGTGCAGAGCATGGAAGCCCGTGTTCCGCATGTTGTTTTTTGTGTGTCTCCCCATGTCAGCTACATGTGTCCCGGTACTAGACAACGCTAGCTAGTAGAAGCCTGGGAACACATGCGAGCTAGCTGGCTAGTGCTTATTTGGGAGTACCTTTTGGCTGTATCTTAAGTTTCCTAGCCCTCGCCCGTCCTCTAGTGCTTACTTAGGAGCACCAATATTAAGTTGGGATCAAGGCGACTCGAAATAGGAACTGATGGTGTCCATTCAAGAGAATGGACTGGTGATCCAGCCCTCTTCCGTGACATGGCTTAGCCAGCACAAAGGAAAGATAGAAGCACGATTTAGAAGTTGCACGACTGTAACATGCTATGTGTTCTACCTAGGCGTTGGGTGTCTGGTTGCTGGGAATCGAGATAATATGTTTATGTGATTGTTGTTCAAGGACACGGCACACACCTTGTATATAGGGCTTTTGGATGGGAGAAGGTTACATAAGACCGGATACATGCATTATGTATAGATAAATGTAACCGCTATTGTTCCACAATTAAAGGAGTTCCTCTCGGGAATTTTTTTCAAGCATTAAAAGCAGGTGCTGACACAAGGTCCTTTCTTCTAAGCATTAAAAGCGGGTGGCCACCACAGGACGCATAGCTGACTATCGCTGCATGCATGGTATACAAGACAAATGTGTGTGTCATCAGGTGCATGTTGGAAACGATTGTGATGTCTAATAGAGCAGGATCCTGATTAGCTAGATTTGTTCACATGCCTAGTATGTTCACGTGAACAAGCAGAGTCGCTATGTCTGTGGTGGCAGTAAAATGATACGCGCACATCACACAGTGTTGGACGAGGCAGATAACCATGCATGGCGTTGATACTGTGCACACCCAGGGACCGAGAAGATGCAATTATATCGACGCAAGCTGTTCTGTATCCGATAGTAGTCAAGGTAACATGCCAGTACCATCATATACATGTAAAATATCAGTCTGCGTTGACCTCTACTGATGCAATGGCCTTATCATGGCAAACTACGAAACAAAAAACACGTATATGGAGTACATCATGTCTTCGCAGGGAGGGCTAGTCACATGTTATCGCCTCGATACTCGTTACCATCTGCGCACTGTCATGTGTCAGCTTTATTACATATGTGTTAATCAACTATCCTTCTTAAGCTGTTTTAGCACGTATCTCAAAGACGCATGTTGGGTGGCATCTACCGGGGGGCAGCTATCCCCTGGGCAGCAGACTATTTCCCAATTCTATATACACCTTTCGTACATCATATACCTTGATTATAAAGATTTATAAAATATTATCCATAATTATTATGGCTCAAAAACTATTCAATTCATTTAATGGGCAAAACCTCCAAAACTCCTTCCATAAAGGAAAGTTTGGTTTTTGCCAAATAACTTCTCCAACTTTAGGCCCAATTGAGGCCTATATATCATACCCTATCCTCCCACTTCAAAAATAAATATTTATAAAGTGTTTTAATAATTATTTTTGCCCTTTTTCCTAAATGGCAAAAATGAGAAATGAATGTTTTAAAACACTTTTACTCTTCAATAAATCTTGGGAAAATTCCCAAAAGTGTGAATTCATATCTGGGAGCTTTTCACATAAAAAAATCACCTTGTACAACTCAAAAATATCAAAACAACTTCTGAAAACCATTTCAGCACTATTTGAATAAATGATTTTTAAAGGACTATAACTCCTTGAAAAAATCTAAAATAATTCCTAGAAGGCTATATTGACCTCACATATCGACCAATACCCTTGCATCAGCTCACTCAAGTCAAACTAAAAACATCCCTTCATAATCATCTATATGATCAATTTGTAAACGAAGCAAGTAGTGAGCTAAACCAAGAATCAAATCATCACCAAAGCTTACCATCACTTTCCACAACAACCCCACTCTCCCCTGGTCATGCTACATTGTAGCATAGTGCTGTACAAATCCCCCAAACCTTGTCCCCATGTGTTTAAAAAGGAGAGAGACATGGCCTTTAAGTCAAAAGCCTAGATTTAAGGCAGCAGCAGCCCCACTGCCCGTCTGCCCTATGCACGACCTAGAGCACACCTCCACACCCTCTCCACCGCCCCTGAGGCCCAACCAACGAGCAGCACCCCCTCCCCTTGCCCTTTCTTGGAAAATGTCCACCATACACCCAACCCCCTTCGGATATAAGGCTAGGAGGCCACCCCTACGCATCTCTCTGCCTCATTTCACTTCCTCTCCTCTCCACTCACCTCCCTAGAACACCTCTTATCTCCCTGCTCTGCCTCGCACAGGGAAAAGGAGGAGAAGGCACTTCGGCCTCCCTCAACAATCGAGCATAACTCCCTCCCCACTGGTTCTCTCCCCCTGCATGTCACCCTCCTGAGGTCTCCTCTCGATTCTGCATCTAACCCTCCCCTCTTTTCTCCCCAGGACTGCCACTATCATCGCCACCATCAAGCTCCGCCACACCCCTCTCGGGTGTCCGTGCACGAACAAGAACCAGAAGCGGAAACCGGCCATGCCGCCCCTCTCCGGGATCGCCGTCGTCGACCGCGTCGCCTCCGACCATCTCCGACCGCCATGGAGCCCCCAGTTACCCTCCCGGATCCTTCTTCCATGGCCTAGGGTTCCCATCACCGCCGCGCATGTCCCAGCGAGGAAGACGGCCTCTGTGCCGTCGATCCCCTCTCTAATCCAATGCTCCAGAGCCTCTCGGACCCCTTCGCCGTCCTCCTGATGTCGATAGATGGCCCCTGCTCGGGGTGTTTGAACCCCGCCCCTGCCGCGCGGCCTGAGGCGCCGGCTGGGCCGGCCCATTATGGCCCAGCCAGATCTGCTATTCCCAGCCTGTTTGAGCCTTTTTCCCCTTTTTCTTTCCTTTTGTTATATTTCCAGATCTAAAATTAGGCACCCTAGTTTAAATCAAAATGAAAATGAAAAATGGCTAGAAATAACCCTATCTAAATTTGTACAGGAAACATAGGGTTTTATTAAGCATGCAGAACAAGTGCTGTATCAAAATAATCTCTAGTTATTTTATAGTAAAAATAATACCAAAATGTGTCCTTTTCACTATTTATTTCTTTCTGGTAGTTTGTTATATCCAAATGGGATCATTCCAACTCGATAGGGTAGATTTGTCGTAGTCCTACCTTGTAACCTTGAGGTCACCCCCAAAAGCCTCATATTTTGCCTATAGCGAAAATGACAAAAACAGGACAAATCTGCTTATGGAATTTCCCTAGGCCAAAAAAAGGGTTTTGACCAAATTCCAACTCTCTGTACTCCTATATCATCACACCTAACAAACCCTAGTAGCCCAGTTTTGTCTGAGCTTCTGTTGAATTATAGTGAATTAAGTATGTTTGTCTAGTGTTATTCTAGTAGATAAATCACTGCAGGAGTTCTACCACTCCAAAATTAGTAAACCCAAATTCTAAAGAAAGGTAGTCAAAGAACCTACCATGTTCCTTTGGAATTATATCAAAACCCCTGCATTTTACTGGTGAAAAAGGCAAAAACCCTCTAGAACTGACTTTGGGAATTTCCCAAGGGCATTCTGGTAAATATTTTGAGATGAATCCAACTCTCAAAAATCTTAAACACCAAAGTATACCAAAATATCTTAGGACAATTTTACTTGAAGTCTAGATCTTTTCTGGTGATTTATTCACCCAAACTAGATTTATTTCACTAGAAAAATCATAACTAAATACAGAAAATTGATAAAATCATGAAACCACTTTTGTTGGTCTTGTTATTCCAATACCTACCTGATGGTATCATTTTTGTACATTGATATCATACAGACCCAAGCCCTAGTCAAAAACCCGTTATTGGGTGGTATTTGGCTCTTCAAACACAAAAGAGGTTCCCCAAATGCTTTTCCATTACTTCCAAATGCAGCAAACTCAATCTATCAAAACCTACTGAAGTGAATAATGTGTTTAATGATTGCTTGCTTTATTGTAATGATGCTTGTATGCTTTGTGTTGATTATGGCTTTGTTTGCTTGCATGTGCTATCTTGACGACGATAAGTACGATTATATCAGAGACCAGAAGAAGTGGTTATTAGTGGATTATTATGGTTTTCTCAGAAGAAGTCCAGGGACATATATTGCCATATTGTTGATCTCAGGCAAGCCACCTTCTTGCTCATAAGCCTTGTCCTACTGTTTTACTTATGCATGTTTTATCTACTGTTTATGAAAACCGCACTATTTTACTATATGTTGATGTATATATGGTAGTGGTTTGGCTCCTCCAAAATATTACAATTTTGTACTATTAAGTACAAACCCCTTGGTGACACCTATTGGTCCCTGGTAGAATAAATGGTGCATAACACCATAACCCTTGGAGACCCTGTTTTAGCTGAAGTAAAGCTATAGGATGGGAAGACCCCAGATAAGTTTTACGAAGAGTTTTATGATAAAACCTTGATGAGGTTTGACCTACCAAGAGAAGTTCGAGAAAGAAAAAGGTTTTCGTTTTACAAAATATGCTGAAGGAAAGAGGAGGTAAAATGTTTACGAAAATGCACCCGGTTCTTTGTAGCTTTAGCTATAACAACTTAATCCGTGCAACCACATTACTCTGGAATGGGACAGGGCTAGGCTTGATGTTTGTTTACTCTGGTATAAGCTGCCTACAACTACTACTGGGGATTTAAAAATCCTGGAGGGTGGGCCTTCTCCTCTAAAGGTTCATGTGAGACATCGACCTAGAGAAGGAATGAAGGGTCTACGTGCCTCCACGTGTTACTATGAGCCCCTCATTGAAAGCGCACACTTTGTGCAGTGCAAAAAGCGCTCCGGTTGGCTTGGGAACTATATAGGGCGTCCCGGTGTTGAGGTGATACAACCCTCATAGGGTAGGCACTTATATTGGAGTGGGCATCCAAAGAGACTTGATCGGTTGCTCGACCCACGATCGGTGTAGATCAGGGTAGGGTACCCGGATGGTGTGGGTAAAGTGTACAACCCCTGCAGAGTGTAAATCTATTCGAATCGCTGTGTCCACGGTTATGGACAGGTTGAACAAACTACTGTAGAGCAGTGCTGGTGTTACTTTCAAAAAGGATTTCGGAAAAGCAATGGCTTTGGAAATGTTTGACCATGGGATGGTCGGAAAAGATACATGTTTTGACCATGGGATGGTCGGAAAGGAAGGAAAGGAGTTTGGTCATGGGATGACCGGAAGGAAGAAATAAATGGGTGACCCAATCCTAGTGATTTCCAAAACTCTTCAAATGGTTTCCAAAATGTTTTACAAAAGTTTTCAAAAAAGTTATGTAGATGCTATATCTACAAGAGAAACTATGTGAGAAAAGAACCTCTCTTGGAGCCCTCCTACTACCACAGCCATATTGTATATCCTCTTGTGATTATTATTCTTTTAAGATGGTTTGTGAGTACATTCAAAGTACTCACTGGCATTGTCCCTAGCTATTAACTTGGTCAGATATCAAGAAGAGGATGAAGTTGACGGTTATGCGAGGTAGGACGTTCTCCCAGTTAGTTGCCTGTAGGTTAAGGCATGGCTCGGGCTCTACGCTTGATGAAGTTCCGCTGATGATTGATGATGTAGCCATAATGACATGTAAGGTATGACATGTATCCGCTTAAGTAATGGATGTTTACTTTGATACTTGTCGATTATGTGCCACGACTAATTGATCATGGTATCGTGTTGTATGCATAACAGGGATTTTCAGAGGGTTAATCCGGGGGCCCCACAGACACTCTACTCACATCAATATAGCTCCACTCATCTTTCATTTAATTTCCACTAAAAAATCAAAGGTCTTTCCATTAAAGAACTTTAATTCACTTGGTTTAATGCAACTCAATTTAATGAACACTTCATTTAATGAGTGTAGTTCGTTTAATGAACACATTAACATTTGATCCCCTCACAATATTCTGATACCGAAACTATTCCAGCAGTTTTTGTCAAAACAATTCCTGCGTTGTCCAATATTTTCCCCGGTGTTCCCTATTCACTCAAATGCACCGACTACCTTTAAGTGTGTCTCCCTAAAGTCCGCGATCTGAGTGGACATGATCGAGACATTCTCTGATCAATAATCATTAGCGGTACCTAGAGATCCATAATGACTCCCACCAGCTCAAGCGATGAATTAGTGATCACGTGACCTTTTATTTGTAGTAACCAATTCCTTTTGTCTCTCGATATTTTACTTGTCCGGGATCCAAATCATTCGGTATCATTCATACCTAGTTCGATCCCGTTAATGACAAGTACACTTTACTCGTTCCCGTGATATAACATTCTTAGTGATTGTTATCACTTGCTTGCAAGCTATGTTAATGTGATATCACCGAGAGGGCCTGATAACCCACAAGTATAGGGGATCGCGTGTAGCCTTTTCGATAAGTAAGAGTGTTGAACACAACGAGGAGCTAAAGGTAGGATAAATGTTCTCTCAAGTTCTATCAACCACTGATACAACTCTACACACACTAAACGTTTGCATTATCTAGGAAATAAAACTAGAGCAACAATACTAGAGATAGTTTTGCATGATAATAAATAACAAAAAAGTAAAACTAGTTGCTGCAGCAATAAAATACACTAAACTAACAGAACCATGAGTGTGGAATAGTGGTGGTAATTGTGGTGGCTTTGTCCAAGTTTAAATAGCAAATAGATCGGGTTCATTGTCTTCGATGCAGTTTTCTATGTGGGAGAAGCTAAATATACATGCGCTTCACTACTTGGAATTACATGTACTATATGATTGGATTGTTAGCAAACATCCGTAACTACTAACAATGCATTAAGGTTTCCCCAACCATAGCCTTAAGTTTAATGGTACTCTTACTCCCATACGTGCAACGTTCCGGTTCACGTCCTCAAGTTTCTGTCACTCCGGCAGAACTCCCCTTCCTTTTACACATACTACAAACCCTATAAAATTTAATCCATGCGCGCACAAATATAATGGACACCAAAGGACTGTACCATATCAACATACAACTCTAATTAACCAAAGATGTTCAACCATTCAATCTAAGAACAAAGAAACTACACAAACATGACATAGATCATAGGATTATAACTTATAGCATCAAACACAATGTTTACATAGGATGGTACAGAGGTGTGTGGGAGGATGAACCACTGCATACTAGGAGGATTAGGTGATGGAGATGGTGGTGAAGATGGTGAAGAGGGCGTCGGCGGCGGCGGCGCGGGGGACTCCTTCCTCGCCGCCGGTATCATGGGGGAACACCGCCCCTTAGCCCTTCATGGCTTCTTGGGATCCCTCCCCCATGTAGATGGGATCCATGGGGGAGGAAAAAACGTGGCTTTGGTGGCTGCAAATTCGTGGGTGGAGGTGCCCTAAGAGAATTAGGTTTCCTCCCTTTATATAGCTTCTCGGATTCCCGTCACCCCATCTTGGGCTGCAGTAAATCAGGCCTAGCGGGCCCGTCCAGACTCGGAATCAGCTAAATTTTATGTCCAGAACGTTTGTTGCCGTATTCGACCCGAAATGTGACCATCTTCAAAAAGAGTTTTGATACAGATTTCTGGAAAAATTCCAATTTGACACCAACAAGGTTTTCACTTGTATTCTTGGTAATTCCTACACATCAAAGTGTAAAACAAGAGCATTGTGCACTTTTGCAACTATTAGTAGGTTAGTCCAAATAAATCATAAATTTTATACAAAAAGGAGTGTCAAAAGCATATTATTAGCATAAAACCATAAAAAATTATAGATATGTTATAGACGTATCAACATCCCCAAGCTTAGTTTCTGCTCGTCCCCGAATTGGTAAACGATAAAAACAATATAATTTTTAAGGTGACATGCAGACAAAAAAATCTTGATCATCATTATTGTAAAAGCGTTGATAGTTGGGATCAAGGTACTCTAAACATGAACATGAAAGATAGAGTTCCAACAATAAGACATAGCAACTATGTTGTAACATGAAAAGGTAGAAACAAAAGATCATGAATAACAATGCATTGAAAGACGTTTGTTTGATTCACATATAGAAAACATAATAAGAGTGGTATTCAGCTTGTCCCTCATGGTATAGCAAAACATAAATGCATAAGACACCTTCAAAGTTCATAAGGGTGACTAGATACAAATAATTTAAGAACAAGGAATATCAAAGTTATGAATCAATCAATAAGTTTTGGGACAATGCACATTAAACTAAGAATGACCATTATGCTCTCTCAATTGGTGCATAAAGATAGAAGATGGAGACTCAACATAAAAATAAAAATAAATGCCCTTCACAAAGGAAAGAAGGGATTTCAAGTTTCATAAAGAGCTTCCAAAAATTATGGTACTTATTAGCTTTCAGCTCTCATTGCTCCTATCATAAGCATCTTGAGGTGATTAAGGTTAAAGTGACACAAATATGAAGATATGCTTAACAAGTTATAAGTTGAAAATCTCATGCCCCTTACTTACGAGTACCAAACCTCATGTTACTCAACTTTAGTCACTAGTAAGTTCTTGTCATTGTAAGTACATGTGTATCATAGAGAACCGCTAATGGGGTACCCCTTGCCCCATGATACAGGAGCTATCCCATATCAAAATGACAAGGCAACAGACAATGAGCATCTCAGCAATCTTTTTATTTACTATTTGCATAGGTTTTTATTAAGGATGCTTCATAGAATGCTCACTATGGTTATGCTGCAAGTTTCCAGAATGATTAGGCATGGCTTAGGCTAGCCGCCCAGGCGTTTCTCTAACACACATACAAACTCCATGAGCTTAGAAGCTCCACTTTTATTTCACACCACCGGGATCCATAAGCAAAAGAACATGATATCAACTGAATAATAAGTGCAATGTTGAAAGCGTTCCCGATGATAGCATGGTTCTGCTAATTCACAACTTATAAAGCGCAAGCATATACACACCATAGATGGACACAATGGCTCAAGTTTAT
The DNA here is from genome assembly GCA_910589775.1 of Avena eriantha. NCBI lineage: Eukaryota > Viridiplantae > Streptophyta > Magnoliopsida > Poales > Poaceae > Avena > Avena eriantha. Next base: position 160,501,578 of record OU342741.1, on the reverse strand, counting down.
TAAGTGAAAGAAATTAAAGTGTGCCATCAAGTTTGTGAGAGCTTTAATCACTAATTTTCTCATAACAAGTTTAATTTGGAAGGCAGATAAAAACATGAATATACTTGAAATGGTGTAATACACCATGCATAGCAATTTATGATGGACTCTTCGGAATAACTTGGTTTTATTTGGGGTTGAATGTATGAGTGGAACTCATACTTGGTATAGGTGGAGGCTAGCAAAAGACTACGAGCGACCAACTAAGAGAGCAATAATGGCCATAATCATGCAAAGCGACAAAACATTATTAATTAAAGCATAAAGTGATATTACAAGTCATAAACTAAATGATAATAGAGGCTAAGGTGACTTGTTCATAGTCTTAACATGGTGTAAGCATGCGCCGAGTCAATCCAAATAAAGCATCAAAAGAGAATACCACAATATTATGCTTTTGATGCTAAAACAACGCATGATCCTTTCAAGGCACATTAAGCAATCTCAATTGTTTGGAACAAGTCATGCTACAACAATAATCACTAAGCATAAAGTCAAAACAATATAAAACATGACATGATAAAGTCTAGGCCACAGTCTAAACAAGCTCATCTTGTACCACTTATAAGCATGAAGCTTCCTACTCTTTTTCAATCACCAATCAACTTATTTAAAACCACATATGAATGCAGGGGTCCAAACAATTTTTTAAGCAAACCAAACAAAAGAAAACTAAAAAAAAAAACAAAGACGCTCCAAGAACAACGCAATTGTGCATGAAATAATAAAAATGAAGTGTTTGGAAGAAAACCTGAGATTTTTATTGATGAAGAAGGGGATGGCTTGGTCATCCCCAAGCTTTGACACTTGTACTTCTTGAATATTTCGTGGGGTGACCCAGGTGGCATCCCCAAGCTTGAGATTTGGTCTATACTTCATCTCATCACATTGTTCCTCCATACACTTGAAGATTTACTTCATACAAAACTTCACACAATCTTCATTAGCAACATTAGTGTATTCAAGATAATAAGTCTTTAGGTTTAGTTTCAAAACAAGTAAAACTTCCATTAAAACACAAGATACTATAACAATTCCTTCTAAAAGCTCAAGTGATTGGTGAGAACTCAAGGAGAAAGAGATTTTAAGAGGCAAATGCAAATAACGGCAGAAATCTGTCAAAATAGACCAGCTGGTAAAAACCGATTTTTTCGAAGACCTTATGTTGCGCAAATCAAAAAGTGTTAAACTAACGAAAGTTAGATAAAAACCTGGGTCATAATCACAGAAAATTACAGCTCAATCTGACGTATAGAGAGTTTTCACAATTTTTTACGGTGAAGCACAAAATTCTGTTTCGGGACAACAACTTTCCCAAGTCTTACTTCTCTCTCATTAGAGGTTATACTCGGCACAAAATTGAAATAAAAAGGATAAGGACGGTTGCTATAGAGGTAACAACTTCCAAAACTCAAATAAAAGAAATGTAACTTGTATTTGATGCTAAGACAAATAAATAAAAAGATACAAACGCTCCAAATTTATTCAAGTTTCTATGCTGCTCAAAAAACAAAGTTTAAAGGTTTGCAAACCGAGGGGTTGTTGAAGAAACTTTGGCCATTCTTCAATTTCTCTGTTTGGTGTTCCTTATTCTCTGTGAAAATATTCAACACAAAAACTTTCCCATTCTTTTCTGTGGTTTTTAACTGAAAAGCTTCCATGGGAAGATTTGTTTTGGTTTCATAGGCATGAACACAAGTGTTCAAGGTCGACCCCCACTTAACCATTACTCATCTTTCCAATCACTTTCCTTTTTGAAAACGTTTTTAGGTAACAAGTACAACTATTTTTTTTGTAATTTACATTCCCTATCCATACTAAGATAGAGAGCAACTTAAAACTGAAAGTAAAAACTACTTAGAGATAAAGCAAACAAGTGCACACAAGAATATTCACCCACACGCTATTGCTCCCCGGCAACGGCGCCAGAAAAGGTCTTGATAACCCACAAGTATAGGGGATCGTGTGTAGCCTTTTCTATAAGTAAGAGTTTCGAACCCAACGAGGAGCTAAAGGTAGGATAAATGTTCTCTCAAGTTCTATCAACCACTGATACAACTCTACGCACACTAAACGTTTGCATTATCTAGGAAATAAAACTAGAGCAACAATACTAGAGATAGCTTTGCATGATACTAAATAACAAGAAAGTAAAGCTAGTTGCTACAGCAATAAAATACACTAAACTAACAGAACCATGAGTGTGGAATAGTGGTGGTAATTTTGGTGGCTTTGTGCAAATTTAAATAGCAAATAGATCGGGTTCATTGCCTTCGATGCAGTTTTCTATGTGGGAGAGGCTAAATATACATGCGCTTCACTACTTGGAATTACATGTACTATATGATTGGATTGTTAGCAAACATCCGTAACTACTAACAATGCATTAAGGTTTTCCCAATTAGAGCCTTAAGTTTAATGGTCCTCTTACTCCCATACGTGCAACGTTCCGGTTCGCGTCCTCAAGTTTCTGTTACTCTGGCAGAACCCCCCTTCCTTTTACAGATACTACAAACTCTATGATGTTTAATCCATGCACACACAAATTTAATGGACACCAAAGGACTGTACCATATCAATATACAACTCTAATGAACCAAAGACGTTCAACTATTCAATCTAAGAACAAAGAAACTACACAAACATGACATAGATCATAGGATTATAACTTATAGCATCAAACACCATGTTTATATAGGACGTTACAGAGGTGTGTGGGAGGATGAACCACTGCATACTAGGAGGATTAGGTGATGGGGATGGCGGTGAAGATGGTGAAGAGGGCGGCGGCGTTGGCAGCGGCGCGGGGGACTCCTTCCCCGCTGCCGGTATCATGGGGGAACACCGCCCCTTATCCCCTTCCTTCATGGCTTCTTGGGAGCCCTCTCCCATGGAGATGGGATCCATGGGGGAGGCAAAAACGTTGCTTTGGTGGCTGCAAATTCATGGGTGGAGGTGGCCTGGGCGAATTATGTTTCCTCCCTTTATATAGCTTCTCAGATTCCTATCACCCCATCTTGGGCTGCAGTAAATCAGGCCTAGTGGGCCCGTCCGGACTCGGAATCAGCTAAATTTTATGTTCAGAATGTTTGTCGTGAAATTTCCAACAACTTTTTAGTTGAAGAGTTTTCTGTTTGACACCGTATTCAACCCGAAACATGGCCATATTCAAAAGAGTTCTGATACAGATTTCTGGAAAAATCCCAATTTCACTCCAACAAGGTTTTCACTTGTATTCTTGGTAGTTCCTACACATCAAAGTGTGAAACAAGAGCATTGTGCACTTTTGGAAGTTGGTTAGTCCAAATAAATTATAAAATTTATACAAAAAGGAGTATCAAAAGCATATTATTAGCATAAAACCATCAAAAATTATAGATACGTTATGGACGTATCAGGGCCCTAAGTATATCTCTCCGTCCTTAGATGGACAAATCCCACTCTTGATCCACGAGCCTCAACTAACACTTTCCAAGTACCCGACGACATCTTTATAATCACCCTATTACGGTGTGATGTTTGATGTAATCATAATACTCTTTCGGAGTTAGTGATTGACGTGATCTCATGGTCTAAGGATTAGGGTTACTTTGAATGATGTTATAGTAGTATAAACATAATGGCATGATCATGTTACTATACTCTGGGTGTATGTTCATCACATCATTCAATCAATGGTGTGACCTTGTTATTAACAACATCCAATGTCATGATCAGAAAACCTTAATCATCTGTTAATCAACAAGCTAGTGTAATGAAAGGCATCACTAGGAACATTTTCTTTGTTTACTAAATACACATGTATTAACATTTCCAGTTAATAAAATTATAGCATGAGAAGTAAACATTTATCATAAACATGGAATATAATACAATAACCACTTTATTATTGCCTCTCGGGCATATTCCTTTCAGTTTAAATATAAAAGAAATGGAAAATTAAAGTAATTGCCTAGATCAAATTTTAGCATGTCCTCTAATGATTTATCTAACATGCAGACAAGTCTCTTGCCCAGAATAATCTTTAATATTTTATGGCATTTAATCTACTAAATTGTGTCTTTTCCAAGCCATAAATCCCTCGAGGAATTTTACAGATCCAAATGGGATGAAACCACTCCCTACTAGTGGGTACTTGAAGTGCCTATCAACCTTGGTCTCATGCCAATTGGATCTATATAATAAAACTGGTGAAAACGATAAATTGCTTGCAGAACTGACTTTGGGAATTTCCCAAGGGCATTCTATAAAATATTTTTAAGTGAAAACCAACTCCTAGTGAACCAGTACTCAAGTACCATCCTAACCCTAAGAGGAAATATATTTTTAACTTACCAATATTTTCCAGTGATTTAACTATCAAAATAAGGGTTAATTACACTAGAAAAAGCATAACTAAATAAATAAAATGATAAAATGATGAAACCACTTCTAGTGGTTTTGTTACTTCAATACATACCTACTAGTACTAGCTTTGCATGTTGGTGTAATACATAACTTGGCCTTGGCATAAAACCCCTTATTTAAGGAGTATTCGGTAAATCAATCATAAGTAATAATTTAAGAAGGCAAATGAGATACTTCCAATTGCTATGAGCTGGTGTTATCAAAACCTACTAAAGTGTATTGATGCCTTGTTCAATTACTTGTTGTATTGTAGTGGTGCTTGGTCTTCTTGGTGGTGATTGTTCTGTTTGCTTGTTTGCATGTGTGCTCTACGACGACGATAGTTGCAATGTGCTAACATCGAGAAGAAGGGGACATTATATTAGTATTGGTTATATAAGAAGAAGTTGATGGGAATATTGCTTTCCTGAACCTAGTTTTATTCATTTTTATATATGTTTTATCATGCTATGCACTACTTTTACTATCGTCTATTTATCGTGTCCATAGCTTGGCTTGTCCAAGCCTTGGTATAGTATACTATAGGTGAAGCCTTGATGAGCACCCATTACTCCCTTTAGAAAGTGGACTTGACGATTAACATCTTCCTTCCTGGGCCTTGTTCCAGAAGATTAAAACCTTGGTTTGGGAAGTCTTAAAGCAAATGTTTTCCAAATGAATTTGAAAAACCTTTGGAAGATTGCCCTTTCTAAGAGAAGGTGTTTTCGAAAGAAAGATGTTTTCTCTAAGCTTGGCGAAACGGAGGATGAAGGCTTTAAAAGGGTGTTTTAAAAATGGCACATGATCACTAACATGTACCCAGAACAACTAACCCGTGCAACCATAATTACCCTGGTATGGTATAGGGCATAGTTGGAACCTTGTTTAGCTTGGTATGGTGGCCTCACAAATCTATGGGGTGCACCAAAGGGTCTCCTCTAAACACGGGATTTTTCTCCCCTAAGATCCTGAGAGGATTAGGGAAACTTTACACTATAGTTGCCTATAGCCAGACGATACTACGAGCCTTCCATTCAAATTGCACACTTAAGATGGAGTGCAAAATATGCTCTGGTTGGTCTTGGTACCCTATGCCCTTGTGTTGGAAGGATTAACTCGTAGGGTAGGCCCCATATTAGGTTGGACAAGGGAAAGGCTATGATCGGTTATCTGGCCCCTTCATACTTAGGTCTGGCTACTCGGGAGTGATCAGGGTTGGGTAATAGGATGTTGTGGGTAAAGTGTACAACCTCTGTAGAGTGTAAACCTATTTGAATAGCCGTGTATGTGGTCATGGATGGTTGGGATGGCAATTTCCTAGCTTGTGTCGAATTTTGTTCCAAAAATAGTTTTCGGACAACAAAGTGTCCGATCATGAGATGACCGCAAATGGAGATGTGTGCATCGTGAGACGACCCTAAAGGATTTGAGTGTCGACCTTGAGAAGGTCATTTAGCAAAAGGTTATAACCCGCCCAAGAAGTCTTACAAAGAGAAACTTATTTTCAAATGTTTTAACAAAGATATGGAGATGCTATATCTACAAGAGAAACTGGTTTTAGAAAGGAACCTCTTTTGGAGTCTTCCTACTATCATAGCCATACTACATATCCTTTCATTGATACTCCCTTAAGGTAGTTTGCGAGTACATTCAAATGTACTCACTAGGATTGTCCCTGGTTATTTACTTGGTCAGACTTGAGAAGGAAGGTAAAGAAGAATGAGACATTGATGACTATGCAAGATCAGACGTTCTCCCAGTCAGCTGCTTGTAGGGTTAAGGCATGACTTTTTCTCTACGCTTGATGATGTTCCGCTGGTGATAATTGGAGTAGCCCGGTGGGGCTCATATAAGGTATAGCCATAATGGCATTATTGTAAGTCTTACTCATTATGTTTTGGATGTTGAAATGATACTTGTCGGTTATGTGCCACGACAAACTGATCACATGATCGTGGTGATATACATAACATGAATTCTCGGATGGTTAATCCGGGGGCCATAATTGATCATGGATCCAAGACTGATCTCGATCATTGATACATTGCAAATGTACCTATAATTTTTTATGTTCCATGCTTGGTTTTATCCACTTTCTTGTGTTTTGTCCACACTTTGGAGTACTTTTCATATGATTTCTTGGACTAACCTATTAACAAGAGCCACAGTGCCAGCTGCCTGTTTTCTGCTATTTTTGGTTCCAAGAAAGTCAGAAAATGAAAATTCTCGGAATTGGACGGGACAAAAGCCAAAGTGCCTATTTTTCCGGAAGTCATCAAATGCCAGAATACGAGACAGAGAGGGGCCAGGGGCCACCACACCACCTGGCCGCACGACCTAGCCTGGCCCGCGCCAAGGGGTGGTCTAGCCGCCTCCGACACCCCCTCGCCCCCCTTCTGACTATAAGATGCCCTCGGGACGAAAACCCTAAGGGCCCGATCAAAAATCCACGAAAGAGTCTGTAGCCGCCGTCATCCCCATCCCTAGATCGGGAGGGATCTGAAGCTCTTCCCGGCACCCTGCCGGAGAGGGGAATTGACCCTAGAGGCCTTCTTCATCACCATGCAAGCATCCGGTGTGATGCGTGAGTAGTTCATCCTTGGACTATGGATCCATGTAGTAGCTAGATGGCTGGTTCTCCTCCTTTGTGCTTTCATGTCTAGATCTTGTGAGCTCCGTTCATGATCAAGATCATCTATTTGTAATTCTGCATGTTGTGTTTGCGGGGATCCGATGGATATTGAGATGCTATTTCAGATTGATTATTGATTCTATCATGTCTTTGCTATTTGTGATCTTGCATGCTTTCCGTTGTTAGTAGCTATCTTGGCCAAGTAGATGCTAGCAACTCCAAGAGTTAGTATTTATGCTCGATGGTGGGTTCATGCCTCTGGTAATCTGGGGAAGTGACAGAAATCTCTAAGGTACTATATGTGTTGTTGCTACTAGGGAGAAAACAACAATCCTTTGTTCATAGAACAATCGTATTGTTTACTTTACACGCAGTTCGTAAAGCAATAATCTGTTGCTTGCAACTTAATACTGGAGGGGGTTCGGATGATAACCTGAAGGTGGATTATTAGTCATAGATGCAGTGGATGGCGGTCTATGTATAATGTTGTAATGCCCAATCGAATCTCAAAGGAGTCAAGATGATTAGTATATGAATGTATTGCTTTCTCGATGTTTGTCAATTGCCCCGCTGTAATTTGTTCACCCAGCATGTTATCTATCTTAAGGAGAGCCACCTCTAGTGAACTATGGATCCCGGTCTTTTTATTTACATACAATCTATAAACTGTTTACTGTTTTGTGTTTACTTTCTGCAAACTTTTACTTCTTTCCATTCGATACGTTTAATCCTTTGTTTTCAGCAAAACACGGTGAGATTGACAACCTCATCGCAAGTTGGGGACACAGTTCTGTGGTTGTGTTGTGCAGGTCTCCACGTTTCTACTAGCACCGATAGTGCACCCTGCCAAGGCTCAGCTAGCAAAACCTTTGAGGTGTTTCCTTGCTCCTATTGGTTTGATTAGACCTTGGTTTCATAACTGAGGGAAACTTGCTGCTGTGCTCATCATACCTTCCTCTTGGGGTTCCCAACAAGCTCTACATCAACACCACACCAGCATTTTTCTGGCGCCGACACTGAGCCATAAATCATGTTTCAAACATTCCCGAATTGTTGGGTAACACACCTAAGGGTCTAATGACGTTCTAAGATCGCTATGGAAGCAAAGAGATCACCGACGAGGAAGAGAGATTGTCCGAATAGTTCTAAAGATGTTCGAAGGAAGGAAAAGACCGAAAGGTGTTTTAGATAAATAGGAATTTATAAATATGCATTTATATATGTTAATTGTGAATTAATATATATTTAATAAATATGTTAAATTAATATTTATGGGGCAACTTCCTACATTGGGCTGAATTCTCGGAGGGAAACTACCCAAGAGGAAGACACTCCGAAAGGAAGCACTAACATCCACAGCAGCAGGCCGACACGGGGGCCCAAATGGGCATCCAGGCTGTAGCTGATGCGCGGGTGGGCGCTGGTCGCCGCTACCGCCAATGAGCCTCAGCCATGGCCCATGTAGGCGTGGACTGGCGTGCTGGCGGGCTGCCAGCAGCCCACCCGACCGACGTCTCTGCCTCGCCTGGTGACGTGGGCATACCCTACAGGTACTCGAGTTGGGCATATACGGTCAAGATATGGAAGAAGCCCACGATGTTACCAAGGCCCAATACAGGATTCAGGTGACTCACGGAGACTTCGAATGCTTGCAGCACAAGACAAAACTCAAGATAGAAAGTTTGAAGGGACGAATTCTAACTTGTAACCGACTCGACCTGCTACCTGAGACCTAGCCTATCTATATAAAGGCTAGGAGGGGGCAGCGAGGAGGACAATTACAACCCTAGTTTCCACAACCTCGCCAGATTGCATCTGCGCACCCCTGTAACTTTCGACTCCCTCGATAATTCCAAGAGCATACAAGCAGGAGTAGGGATCTCTACGAGACCTGAACCTAGGTAAAACTTGTGTCCCTATGTGCTTGTTTGCTAGCCGATTGATGCCTCCAGCGCTCCCTCCTTCTCCAAAACCCTAGTCCATAACAATGGGCATTGACGAGTTCAACCCTCGTTAATTGGCGCCATCTATGGGAATTGGGAGTGATGATGTCGCGGCTTCTTCGGCCCCGTCAATCGCGATCTACAACTCTGCAATAGCAGAGATTCGCCAGCTCTTCGGCGCCTTCGACTTCACCGTCCACACGTCATCCACTCTCTCGGCTTTCGAGTCCGTGGGCGATGGGATCGGCTCGGCGATCGGGAGCTTACGCTTCTAGGTCGGTCACTGGGCATGCTTCGCCTTCCTAACCAGCCGACGACTTCCGCGATTGCTCCAGCATCGTGGTTCCCACCACCAATCGGCACCCTCAGTGATTTCAACGCCCCGGCAATAGCTGGGAGCACGGATGGCGACAACAGTCGCGGATCTGATCTAGGTGGCCTGGCCACAAAATATGGGGCGTATGGCTCTAGATCTGAAAGTTGTGGGAGCAACAGCTTCCTCAATCACTTCATTTGTGCCATCATCAACGTGGGTGACACCAGCGTCAATCGCGAAAACACCGGCACCAGCACTGGCCCCACCAACGGCGGTATCCCAGTCACAAATGGTGGCCCCACCAACGATGCGCCCACCAACAACGGGACGGGAGGAGAACCGCATCTCACGGCGAATGAGAACATCAGAGAGCATGTGCTGATCCATCTCAATGACAACGAGTGGGCTCAGTGTCCAGAAGCTCTGCGGGGCAACCCTCTGCCCCCGAACTCATCGCAAGACATGCTGATGGGTTTCCATTGGCTGCTCAAGGAGGAATACAGTTGCCAACAACAAGTAATCGCGCAACTTGAGGTGCGCAGAAAGGCGGCGGATGTGGCGAGCCTTCGGCGGGCTCAGCTCTCTTCCATGGGAGGATCCTCCTCTAAGGGCAATGACTACGCGGCAGCCAAGATACGCTCTCGACTAGCCCACCTCACCGACAAGGAGCAAGAAGAGGCTGCACGAGTCCTCGACTTTGGGTCCATGACGGTAGATACGCGGGGCAACATGCTCCCGAAGACGCTGTAAGCAGCGGTGACTGCGGCCACCATGTACCTCCTCAACAACCAGCCTCCGGCTGGGGATCCGTGAACCGCCATGCATCGATCTACGATCGCAGGCTTGGGGCTAATCGAAGCTACCCTCGTCAAAGAGCCCACACCGGAGCTAAAGAAAAGCAAGGCTCTGGCCAAACGCTATTCCTCGCCCTCGTCCATCGATGATAGCCACGACTTATCTTGACGTCGCCGCTCACGGTGACATGACCATGACTATGACACATGTGATGACATCACGCAGCACAATGTCGACAAGATGCACGCAAGGCGTGCCCGTTCGACTAACTCGGAGGACGATGACATAGAGCTCTGCAGCACCAGATGCTTCAGCTGGTCCATCAGGCAGAAGTGAATGCCTAAGGGGTTCAAGATTCCATCGGAAAACCCAAAATTTGACGGCCTGCAGGACCCAAAGATCTGGCTGGAGGATCACATCTCTTCCGTCAGGCTACATGGCGGAAGCTCGAGTACAGCGATGCAATGCCTACAGCTGCAGCTGCAGGGCGCCGCCCGTGCATGGCTCAACAATCTCCCACGCGGATCAATTCGCAGCTGGGAAGAGCTAGTCTACAGCTTCGTGTGCAACTTCAAGGGCACCTACAAGAGGCCCGCATCAATTGAAGAACTAAGAGGCTGCCATCAGAGATCTAGCGAGTCACTATGCTCATACATCTAGAAATGGTCCATAAGCAAGAACTATGCAGAAGACATCTCCGAGGATCACGCAATCGATGCGTTCAACGGCAGAGTGCACCACAGAGAACTCAGGGAGGAGTTGGGCTGCTCGAAGCCCAAGACGATTGACCACCTAATGGAGATCGCGAATAGGTGGGCCGATGGAGAGGACTTGGTTAAAAACCTTGCCTACTCCGATGATGACGATGAACTCGGGCGTACACGCGACCGCCGAGGGAAGCATCGTATGCACGGATATGAGGACCGTGAAGAGGTTGACATGATCGCAGCCGGCTACGCCGACAAACGCGATGACAACCGCAACAACAGATACCGCAACGGTGGATACCGTGATAGCGGAAAAACCACGGAAGTGTGGCAACGCCGCATTCGCGACGAGGCACTCGTGACTTCCATCCAGGACAAACTATTCGGACCTTGCAACGTGCACTTCTACATCAACAAACACGATGGCAAGAAAAAGTCCAGCCACCTTCTAAAGGACTGCCGCGAATTCCTCAAGCTCCACGAGGGTCTGGCCCAGATGAATCGCGACGCGATTAATCAAGGCTATGGAGCCGCCCAGGCGTTGTGGCACACGGAGCTCCTCCACCACCGCCAGGACCGATACCTCCTACGGCCGCACCAGTCCAGAATTACGGAGGCGAACCATACCCCCGACAACTAGGGAACATGGGGATGATCTAGAAGGGTCACCCCTCAAATCGAGTGTAGAAATCAATCACTCGCCAAGTCAATTTGGCGATGAACTCTCCACCCTCCACCACTGAGTACCTCAGTGGCATCGAGTCCTGCATCACCTTCGACAAGAGTGACCACCCGCATCAAGTACCTCGCCTGGGCCACTGTCCCCTGGTGCTCGAGGAACAGATCGGAGGGTTCAAGATGAGTCGCGTCTTCATGGACGGCGGAAGCGGCATCAACCTCATGTTCGCGAGTACCTTGCGAGCAATGCGGATCCCCTAACATGTCTGGAAGTGTCAGACACGATGTTCCACAGCATCATCCCAGGGAAGGGCGTGTACCCCCTGGGCAAAATCAACCTCAACGTCATCTTCGGCACGCCACAAAACTTTCGACGAGAATGCATCGACTTCGAAGTTGTCGACTGGCCCTTGCAGTACCACTACATCCTCGAGCACGTCGCATTCGCGAGGTTCATGGCAATGCCACACTACGCCTACCTGCAGATGAGAATGCCAGGCCCGAACGACGTCATCACAATCAACGGAAGCTTCGAAAGGTCTGACAACTGTGATCGGGAACTCAATAGAATCTCCCAGTCCTTCGGCATGCAAGAGGAACTCGCAAAATTCAAGTCGTCGGCAGACAATAGTCTTCCTCCCCTAAGCAGGCCAAGTTCACCCGACCTATCTTTCGACTCGTCGGTGCACACCAAGAAAGTCCAGGTCCACCCAACGGACCCGACCAAGACGGCCCTCATCGCCAATAATTTGAGTCCCACATAGGAACTCGCACTCGTCGAATTCCTCCGTGAGTGCTAGGAAATTTTCGCCTGGTGTCCAGCAGACATGCCAGGAGTTCCCAGGGAATTCCCCGAGCACTCACTCAACGAAAATCCAAACACAAGGCCAGTAAAGCAAAAAATACGACGACTGTCTGAACCAAGAGCAAAAGCCGTCGGCATGGAGATCAACAGACTCGTCGATGCAAATTTCATATGCGAGATCAAGGAAAGCACCTAGCTCGAAATCCAGTGCTTGTGCCTAAAAAGGACACGGACATCCTGCGGATGTGTGTGGACTTCACTTCCTTGAACAAGCACTGCCCAAAGGACCACTTCCCGTTACCACGGATCAATCAAATAATCGACTCCACTAAGGGATGTGAGCGCCTCTGCTTCCTCGACGCCTAGTCAGGCTACAATCAGATTTGAATGAAGGAGGAGGACCAGGAGAAGATAGCGTTCACGACACCCTTTGGCGTGTTTTGCTACAATACGATGCCCTTTGGGCTAAAAAACACAGGAGCCACCTATCAGCGGTGTATGAAGGCCTGCCTCAAGAGCCAACTCGGACGAAATATCCAATCTACATCGACGACATCATTGTCAAAACCAAAGAGGAAGCCGCGTTACTCAACGATCTCCGCAAGACCTTCGGTAACCTCGACCGCTACCGGATCAACCTCAATCCAAACAAATTCGCCTTCGGCGTACCATCTGGGCAGCTGCTTGGATATCTCATCTCTGCGAGAGGGATTGAAGCAAACCCGAAGAAAATGAAGGCCATACTGGCCATGGAGAAGCTGAAGAACATAAAAGGCGTCCAGCAGCTGGCTGGGTGAATCGCGGTGCTTAGTCGATTCATTAGTTGAATGGGTGAAAAGGCACTGCCCTTCTACCAACTTCTCGCAAGGCTGACAAGTTCAAGTGGAAAGACGAAGCACAAGAGGCATTCGAAGACCTCAAGTGTCTACTATCCACCTCGCCAGTACCGGCGATGCCCCACGAAAAGGAGTCGCTATTGCTATACATCTCAACCACCAACCAAGTGGTCAACGCTGTGCTCGTGGTGGAACCAGCCGAAGAAAATAAAGTCCACGGGGTACAACGCCCAATGTACTACCTCAGCGAGGTGCTCACGCCAACAAAGCAGCGGTACCCGCACTACCAGAAGCTGGCGTACGGCGTCTTCATGACAGCCAGGCGACTGTGCCACTACTTCCAGGAGCACCCAATCATGGTGGTAAACGACGCCCCACTCGGGCATATACTCAATAATCCTGACGCTACTGGACGAGTCACGCTCTGGGGCATAGAGCTGTGGCCACGCGACATCACATACGAGAAGCACAACGCGATCAAGTCGCAAGTTCTCCTGGACTTCCTCGTGCACTGGATGGAGAACCAGCTCCCCGACAAGCCAGACATGTCCTACCTATGGACAATGCACTTCGATGGATCCAAGCGCAAGGAAGGAGCTAGCGCAGGTGTCATACTGACATCGCCCCAAGGCGACAAGATGAGGTATGTTCTGCGAATGCAGTTCACAGCCTCCAACAATGAAGCTGAATACGGAGCCTTGATCCATGGGATGCGGATGGCGAAAGCCTACGGCGCCAAGCGGCTCGTCATCTATGGCGACTCCAAACTGGTGGTCAACCAAACAATGAACGAGTGCGATGCTCTGAGCGACAACATGATCGCTTATAGTGACCTCTATGACACACTCGAAGGGGATTTCAACGGCTGCGAGCTGTGACACGTCGGCCGTGAAAGCAATGAGGAGGCGGACATACTCGCCAACATTGGCTCCACCTACGCCAAAGTGCCACCTGGTATATTGCTAGAGCGTATCTACGAGCGCTCCATCAAGAAAAAGGCCACAGAGCCTAAAACTAGTGCGACAAAGGACTCGGGAGCTACGCCACCGAGCGAGCCTATGGCAATCGACAACATGGAATCCAATACAGGACTCGAAGGACCCATGGATGTCATGATGATCGAGCCATCCTGAACACAGCCGTACATCACATACCTTCTCAGCAAGAGGCTGCCAGATGACCTGACTGATGCTCGTCACGTAGCGCGACAATCCAAGGCATTTGCCCTCATCAACGACGAACTTTACAAATGCAGCATCACAGGAGTCCTTCAACGGTGCGTCTCCAGCGGGGACGGAAGGGCCATCCTCCTCGACATACACGAAGGCACTTGCGGGCACCACGCCGGCAGTCGTGCCCTCGTTGCCAAGGCTCTGCGAGCTGGATTCTACTGGCCAATGGCCATGCATGATACGAATGACATAGTCCAGCGCTGCAACGCTTGCCAGCGATTCACGGACAAACCGCACGCACCTGGCGTAGAGATCAGGACAATACCAGTGGCTTGGCCCTTTGCACAATGGGGACTCGACATGGTCGGCAGGCTCCAAAGGTCCTCGCGGGGAGGTTACGTTTACCTCCTAGTCGCGGTCGACAAATTCACTAATACGTTGCAAACGTATCGATAATTTTTGATGGTCCATGCTTGTTTTATATCTACTTTCTTATGTTTTGTCCACACTTTGGAGTACTTTTACACATTTTCTGGAACTACCCTATTAACAAGATGCCACAGTGCCAGTTGCCTGTTTTCTGCTGTTTTTGGTTTTAGAAAAGCTAGTAAGGAAATATTCTTGGAATTGGACCGGACAAAAGCCCAAGTCAATATTTCACCAGAAGGAACACGGAGTCCGAAGGGGAGACGAAGTGCCGCACCAGGGCAGCCACACCTAGTGGCGGCGCAGCCTAGGGGGCGCGCCACCAGGGGTGTGGGCCCCCTAGCGCTCCACCGACCTTGCCCCTTCGCCTATATATTGCCTCTAGGACGAAAACCCTAAGTACCCAATGAAAAATTCCATGAAAGAGTCTGTAGCCGCCGCCATCTCCATCCCTAGATCGGGAGGGACCTGAAGCTCTTCCTGGCACCCTGCCAGAGGGGAGAGATCACCCTAGAGGCCTTCTTCATCACCATGCCTGCCTTCGGTGTGATGCGTGAGTAGTTCATCCCTAGACTACGGGTCCATTAGTAGCTAGATGGTTGGTTCTTATCCTTTGTGCTACCATGTTTAGACCTTGTGAGCTCCGTTCATGATCAAGATCATCTATTTGTAATCTTACATGTTGTGTTTGCAGGGATCTGTTGGATATTGAGATGCTATTTCAGATTGATTATTGATTCTATCATGTCTATGTTATTTGTGATCTTGCATGCTTTCCGTTGTTAGTAGCTATCTTGGCCGAGTAGATGCTAGCAACTCCAAGAGGGAGTATTTATGCTCGATAGTGGGTTCATGCCTCTAGGAATCTGGGGAAGTGACAGAAATATCTAAGGTACTAGATGTACTGTTGCTACTAGGGTGAAAACAACAATCCTTTGTTCATAGAACAATCATATTATTTACTTTACACACTTTGCTTAATGCAATTATCTATTGCTTGCAACTTAATACTGGAGGGGGTTCGGATGATAACCTGAAGGTGGATTATTAGTCATAGATGAAGTTGGATTACGGTCTATGTATAATGTTGTAATTCCCAATCAAATCTCATAGGAGTCAAGATGATTAGTATATGCATGTATGCTTTCTTGGTGTCTATTAATTGCCCCGCTGCAATTTGTTCACCCAACATGTCATCTATCTTAAGGAGAATCGCCTCTAGTGAACTATGGACCCCAGTCCATTCTTTTACCATGAATCTACAAGCTATTTATTGTTTTCTGTTTACTTTCTGCAAGCAATTACTATCTTCCACACAATACGTTTAATCCTTTGTTTTCAGCAAAACCGGTGAGATTGACAACCTCACTGTAAGTTGGGGCCAAAGTTCCGTGGTTGTGTTGTGTAGGATTCCAAGTTGGAAACAACACCTTGGAGGTGTTTCCTTGCTCCAACTGGTTCGATAACCTTGGTTTCATAACTGAGGGAAAACTTGCTGCTTTGCTCATCATACCTTCCTCTTGGGGTTCCCCAACGAGCTCGACGTGTTGAGCCAATCATCAAGATTTTTTTGGCGCCGTTGTCAGGGAGTTTAGGACATCTTCACAAGGGGAGTCCCTCATAACAAATCTCTTTACTTTGTTTTATTTGTTTTGCTTAGTTTGTTTCTGCTTTGTTTGCTTGTTTCTTTTATGAGAAAAACACAAAAAATAGTTATACTAGTTTGCTTCTTTATATTAAAAATACAAAAAATGACTACTCTTGAAAATACTAAGTTGTGTGACTTCACTAGCACCAATAATAATTATTTCATCTGCACACCTATTGCTCCACCTTTTCCTGAAGCTACTTTCTTTGAAATTAAATTTTCCTTGCTTAATCTTGTTATGAAAGAACAATTCTCTGGTGTTGGTACTGAAGATGCTGCTACTCACCTTAATAACTTTGTTGAACTTTGTGAGATATTATTAAGCTTAAATTTTTTCATTTCTCTTTAAGAGGAAAAGCTAAAGAATGGTTGGTATCCCTAACTAGAAATAGTATTGATTCTTGGACTAAATGCAAAGATGCTTTTATTGGAAAATACTATCCTCCTGCTAAGATTATATCTATGAGAAGTGAAATAATGAAATTTAAACAATCTGATAATGAACATGTTTCTCAAGCTTGGGAAAGAATGAAATCTTTGGTAAAGAATTGTCCCACTCATGGACTACTGCTTGGATGATTATCCAAAACTTTTATTTAGGATTGAATTATTCTTCAAGAAATCTGCTAGATTCGCTGCTGGAGGTACCTTTATGACCATTACTTTGGGTGCTGCAACAAAGCTTCTGGATAATATGATGGTTAACTATTCTGAATGGCACACTAAGAGAGTTCCACAAGGTAAGAAGGTAAATTCTATTGAAGAAACCTTCTCCTTGAGTGATAAAATTGATGGTATTATGTCTATGCTTGTTAATGGGAAATCTCATATTGATCCAAATCATGTTCCCTTAGCTTCTTTGGTTGCTCAAGAAGAGCAAGTTGATGTGAACTTTATTGGAAATAATAATTTTAGCAACAATGCCTACAGAAATAATTTTGGTAATAACAATTATAGGCCTTACCCTAATAATAATACTTATGGTTATCATGGTAAATCTAGAATGCCTAGTGAGGAAAGAATTTTAGAAGTTGAAAGAGCCACTAAAAACTACATGCAAATGCAATATGAACAGAATAAAATATTTACTAAAACCATGGAGGAACAATCTACTATTTTGAAAAATATTAGTCATCAACTTGAGAGTTTGAATAGGGAAATTCCTAGTTTGCAATTAAAACTCTCTAATGCTGAAAGAAATATATCATATTTATCTGAAGCATAATCCTCTTTGATTAATAAAATGTCTACTAAACCTAAAACTATTGAAAACCCCTTTGCTGCTACTAATGCCATACAAGTTAGAATTGATGAAAATGTTAGACTGTTAGCTGAATTGCATGCTAAGTGGGAAAGAGAAGATAAAATTGCTACAAATATTAGTATTTATACTATCACCGCCACTAATGCTAATGCTAGCAATCCACATGAAGTTCCTTCTACAACAATACCTAAAACCAATGGAACCTTTTCTAATAAAATTACTAAAATTCTTCGAAATACGGGAAACAATAGCTCTACTACTTTAGATGGTAATTATGATTTTGATCTTGATGGTTACAATATCTCTGAAGTAACTATTTTCCTATAAAAGCTTGCTAAAATTCCTAATGCTAGTGCTATGAATATGGCCTTTACAAAACACATTACTGATGCTCTCATAAAAATTAAAGAAGAAAAGATGAAACATAAAGCTTCTATTCCTATGAAATTAGAAGATGGTTGGTGTGCCCCCCTCAGATTAATCCTCTGAGAATCCCTGTTATGTATACAACCACGCTCCCATGATCAGTTAGTCGTGGCACATAACTGACAAGTATCAAAGTAAACATCCAAAAATGTACCGAAATACAAGACTTACAGGAATGCCATTATGGCTACATCAATAATCAGCAGCGGAACTTCATCAAGCGTAGAGCCTGAGCCATGCCTTAACCTACAGGCAACTGACTGGGAGAACGTCCTAGCTCGCATAGGCGTCAATGTCCTCTTCTTCTTGATATCTGACCAAGTTAATAGCCAGGGACAATGCCGATGAGTACTTTGAATGTACTCGTAAACCACCTTAAAGTAATAATAACAAGAGGACATGTAGTATGGTTGTGGTAGTAGGCGGGCTCAAGGGAGGTTCTTTTCTTAAATAGTTTCTCTTGTAGATATAACATCTACATATCTTTGTTGAAAACTTTTATAAAACATTTTGGAAACCATTTTGAACAGTTTTAGAAACACTAGGACTGGGTCACCCATTTGTTCCCGTTTTCAGGTCGTCCCACGACCAAACTCCTTCCATACCTCTCTGACCATCCCATGGTCAAAGAAGGTATCCTTCCCGACCATCCCATGGTCGAAACATTTCAAAGTCATTTCTTTTCTGAAATCCTTTTTGAAAACAAAACCAGCACCACTCTACAGCAACCTTCCCAACCGTCCATGACCGCGGACGCGGCTATTCAAATAGATTTACACTCTGCAGAGGTTGTACACTTTACCCACACCATCCGGGTACACTACCCTGGTCTTCACCGATCGTGGGTGGAGTAACCGATCAAGACTCTCCGGATGCCCACTCCAATATAAGTGCCTACCCTATGAGTGTTAATCCCCTCAAGACCGAGAAGTTGAGCGAGGACCAACCGGAGCGCTTATTGCACGTCCCACGTGCGCACTTTCAATGAGGGGCTCATATGTTGGAAATATGCCCTAGAGACAAATAGTAGCAAGGACTATTATCATATTTCATATAGTTTATGATTAAGTTTTATATCATGCTATAACTGTATTGAGTGGAAACATCAATACACGTGTGATATACAAACAACCAGGGGTTCCCAGTGAAACTCTAGTCACTGGTTCATTGGTCAACAGATGATCATGTTTCCTGATCATGTGGCATTTATGCTAGTTGGAAATGAGGTCATCTCATTCAGAGAATGAGATGATGAACCAATACCCAACCTAAACATCGTGACCCGATCATATCACGAAGTTCAAGTTACGATTATTAGAAATGGATCCTTGTAGACTATTCCTTAGACCGTGAGGCTATATCGATCACTGTGTCCCGAGAGTGCTTAGATATCATCAAACGCCATCTGGTAAAATGGTGGTTATAAAGGTGTGTTCAGGTATTCGGAGGAAACCGTAGAGGCAATATATGTCAAGAGCGGGATTTGTCCGTCCATGTGACGGGAAGATACTCAAGGGCCCACTCGGAGAAGTTATATCCAATAGCTGCGCAACATGTGATTGGATCACAGGGATATCACTTGTCAGGACGAGTTAAGTAGCATTGTTCAGTAACGAGATTGAACACAACATGGTGATGTCAATGATCAGATCTCGGGCAATGAAAGTATCGAGCGACAAAGGGAATAAGACATGATTGTCCCGGTTCAAACGACGAATGATCTTCGTGGAACGCACAGGGGTCACACGGCCATCCAGGTCCCTCTGTCGATCATTGGTGCGGGAGTGTCCCGACCATGTCTTGAGTGTTCCCGAACTGTAGGGTATCACGCTTAAGGGCTTGATGATCCTTAGAGAGTGTTTATGGGATCGGTAGAATCGCCGAAGAAAAGAAGGGAGAAAACCGGAAGGGTTTCGGTAAGTCCGGAGGATGTCTGGAGTGGAGGTGGAAGGTGTTCCATGGCCACGGAGATTAGATAATGTGTGAATGAATGTTAAATATTGATTTAATCATTTATTCATAATTATTTAATAAAGAGAAAATCAATTAAAAGGTCAAAAGGCTTAATGGGCCAAATCTAGAGGGAGTGGGCCCATTAGGGAAAAGGAGAAAGGGGTAGGCCGGCTGGGCCTAGCCCCCCCCCCCCCCACGCAGGGCCCACTAGGTGGCCAGCGGCCACCTCCTCCCCCTCCTCTCCTTTAGTCCCACCCCGGGACTTGAGGGGAGGTAGTACCTCCCCTCCCCCTATATAAAGTGGGGTATTTGGCCTAGAAAATACAACGCATAATCAATAAAGGTCTCCCCACTTTTGGGAGGACCTCCAATTGATATTTTCTCTCTCCCCCTCTCTCTCGTGACCATGGTCCCAAGTCTAGACTGCGCGAACGAGAGACATCTTCACCGCGGAGTGCCGTCGCGCTGCGGGATTCGGATCCGGGAGCTCTACTTCCGCAACTGCTGCTGGATCGGGGAAGCGGGAGTCATCGTCAGACATCGGACGTGTGTAACTCCCACGAGGTGTCACACTTGAGGCACTCAAGTCGTTGGAGCCAGAAGGAGCCTAAGGACTTCATCACGACCTTGAGGTCGACTTCGGCTCGTCTACATCAACCACGCTCTCCCGAGCGTTGACAACGCTTTTCGGTCTTGGAGGGTAAGTTCGCGAAAAGCTCCTCCCGTTACTGTATTACTAATAGATAGGTCCTGGCAGCTTTAGGGGTTCAGGGGAGTAGGGTAAAATTTTATTGTTTTCATGCGTGGAACCCCTACAGTGGTATCAGAGCTAAATCTATGCGTAGTAATGATAGTACGGGTAGAACACACGAGATGTAGCGTGTGGACGTTGATCTTTTAGTTGTTACCCTCCCACGTGTACTTGTGTATACCACAGTAATGCTTGATGAAGCGGCCCCCAACCGACTTTACGCGTTCATTCGCGAGACTGGTCCACGCTTGACATACGGCTTGTACCGTATAAAGTGGCTTAGGGGGTGTCTGTCTCTCTCGCATTAGTTGGCATACCATTTGCAACGGAGGGCCCCAAAAAGGGCGTAGTAGAGACAACTACTTGATCAGCGTTGTGCTGAAAGTTCGTAGGTAAGAACGGTTCTTGTGCGAAAGCCCATTCAGCCACGTAAAACATGCAAAGATAAAGTATAGGCGTCTAACTTTGTTTTGTAGGGGGGCTTTGCTTTGTGATATGGTTGTGGCAAAGGTAAAGTGATTACCTTTTGTTGCACAGTAGTAGATAGTCATGGTAATGACAAACTACCATGCCGGAATGACACCGGTACCCTGGTGTCTACGGCGCCGGAACCCAGTGACGGTAGATGAAGATCACGACGTGAAGGACCATATCACATAGCATTTACATTCAATGTTATTGTTTGTATGTCTTATTGTGTGCTAGTATTAGATACTCCACGGTAGCCTAATAAGATGATCCCTGTTAAAATAACCAACGATTGTGTTCCCCCTTAGTGTGCACTACCAAGAAAGTTCTTCGGTATGAGGCAAACCATGATGATCGGGTGTCAGACATATCTACGTTCACATACAGTGGGTGCAAGCCATGTTGCACAGCAAAAACACTAAGGTTGAGTTGGCGAGCCTAGCATGTACAGACATGGCCTCGGAACGCGGATGGTCGAAAGATTGAGCATGAGTCGCATAAATGATGTGACCGATGTTTAGCGTCCACCCTTGAACCCACATTGATGGCCGTGATGATCGGGGGAGATGTGGCTGATAGGAGTCGTGTTATCACTAGGAACCCTCTTTGGGGATAGGTGTTTCTGAGTGGAGTTATTTTTAAGTCATTTAATTATAAACTTAGTCTAAATTCCTTTTGCAATTATAAATGTAGATGGCTCACCGTGAAGCTTACTTTGAGATTAAGGATTGGGTAAAGAGTGAGAAACTTAGACTTGATGGATCCAACTTCCCTAGTTGGCTTATGCGCCTAGATGATCTCCTTAATAGGAATCATGTGGTAGACTACATACACCACACGATGGATCTGACTGAGCCAGACTACTATGAGACCCCACAAGAGCTGGCAGATCGCTACTATCGCCAAGAGATGTCCACTTACATTCAGATAATAATGCGTTACGGGATGGTGGATGAACTACATCCGCTCATGGGTGATCTTGACCCATATTCGATGGTGGATCAGCTGAGAGCAGAGTTCATAGGCCATGTGCACATGTGGAAGCACAAGTTGCTTGGAGAGTTCGTTTCCATACAGATGGAGGAGCATACATGTCTGAAGAGTCACTTGGAGCGCATGTTTGATGCACACACGAGACTGGTTCACTTCGTGGATTACTGGATGGCTGATCCATTTGCGATAGACGTACTGCTTCGGTCATTGCCTCCCAGCTACGAAGGACATGTCCGGAGTAGCATCATGAGTGGTGATACGGAAGCATTGGACTTCCATGAGTTCCTATTATGTTTCCGGAACATAAAGGTTGAACCAATCCTCGGAGAGGTCATCGATGACCAAGGTATATATTTGATATACAGTTTTATAAATGTTATAATCTTGCAAACACATTGCAGTGTTAAGTATATCCGATACTTGTTCTGTTTTACTGAAAACAGGTCCTTCTGCCTAGAGGTGCTTGCTGGAGAGGAGGTGACGTTGCGTGTTGATGGCGAGCATGATGATGACAGCCGACGACACTCTCCCTCGACATTTATCATTTAGTTTGTGTTTTAAGATGATTAATGTAATCAAGAGATTGTGAACTTCTTTAGTGAGTCTCACACTTCGTGAGACGGTTATTCATATCAGTTTGTAACAAACATCTGTTCTGCTTTTATGAATGATTTCTATTCGTGTTCATATCTTGTTTGATTATGTGTGAATTATCCTTGTTGTTTGAAACTGATTGATAATGTATGAACATTTGTAAAACATTAAAATGCCTTGTTTAAAAAAACCAACTTAATGATATTTCATTAAATGAATGAAACCATTGTTTGAATTCAAAGTTATGTGATAATATGTGAAAGTCATTCGATTTCTTCTCACATATGAGTCATGCCTAAGTTCGGCAAAATAACTTGAACACCGTGTATTACTTGAATACAAAGTGTTTAAAGAATTGTTAAAAGTATTTACATATTCGATGTATTGTGTTTTAACGAAAATGGTAATTATCATTAATTGATAATGTGTAAAGTAGTTTACCAAAGAAACATGAATATGAAACTATTTGATTTGATCAAAGTGTTTCATCAACAAAAGGGGTATAAGTATAAAAGAGAATCTAATTGCTATGATTTGATCAATAGTAATGAAATTCAACTTTATAAGAATGGCATAAAAGAAAATTGTGGATTGCAAAGTGATGGGGATATGCCAAAGGGGGTATGCTCAGCAGTACGTTCCGAGTGGGCCGAAAGGCCTGTAAGTGCGCCTAAAGGACAGCGACTGGACTCTGAAGAAAGGAAAGGCCCGTTGACTGGAAGCCCAGAAGCGTAGCAGAAGCCCAGTCGGATTACGTCAAAGGCCCCCGGATCCTTATCTTGTTCGGAGGCAGCTTGTAAACCCTAGCGAGGTGCTTCATATATAAACCTCCCTAGGGTATCTTGGAGACTTACGTTCCATCATACACCCCCTCAAGCGACTCGCTGCCTAGCCACCGAGCTCGCCACCCATATAACTCGCTCTCCCATAATCTAATCTAGCCGGAGTAGGTCTTTACCCTCCGGGGGGCCGAACCTGGGTAAACCCATGTGCATCCGCCCCCATCTCGCACCGCAGATGGCCGCCAACTCTTCCTCACGAAACACTCAATCGCTGCCTATGGCAGCGACTACCGTGGCCATTTCCACGACAGTGGCGCCCACCGTGGGGCATAGCGGGACTGCCCTAAGTTCTGTGGCGAGACCCTATTCATCGATCGAGCGGCCGTTCGCCACCGGCCGCATGATCGCCATCGGTGGGATCTTGCAGATCCTGCCCAGCAGCTACATCCCGGCGTCGTGCCCGGTCACGCACGCTGCGGTGATGCCGATCGGCTCCATCAACCTCTTCGTCGGCTTTACCGGCGCGGTCAATCCAGCCACGACGATGATCGTCGGCGGGTCGCCTCCACACCGTGATCTACTGTCGGAGGAGCAGGTCCGCTCCATTAGGGGCCTCGTCACCGAGTATGACTCGGCCGCTAGCGACGCGGTCAAGACCAACGTCGCCACCAACGACGACGCCCTAAACGACGATGCCGACTCCGTGACCCCTGCATCGGTCAACGGATCCATCACCGCCGCGTCACGGGAGGAATCCATCACGTGAGTCTCCAACCCCGAGGACTTCGAGGATCCCTCCATCCTAGGGATCTTCGACTCTGACTCTGGCTCGGAATCCCCCGAGGATTTTCGCGCCAGATCCAATCACTTCAACGCGATCTACATGGCGGGTAGCACGGCCGCTCTGCCAGATCCGTTCTCCATGCCGATCCTGCCAACCGCGACGGCCACGGAGGTGGAACAAGCCCGCCTGCGGCTCTAGGAGGCGCAACACAACAAGCTCTCCGAGCGCGAGAAATACCGCCTCGAATGAGAGACGGCGAAGGAGCTGTCACTCTATCACCAGCGCCGCATCAAGACCCGCCTGAACCCCGATGTTCAGGGCCACGTCCTGAATTTCAATGATGAGGGCGACCCCACACGCACCGCTGACGCGAACATGGCGAGAATGCGCCGCCAGGGGAGGCAACCCCGCGAGACCACCACCTGGAGCACCGGCGAATGGGGCCCCTCCACCACCCATGGGTCATGCGCCCCCACCAGACCAACCTCGGATCATCATCTCACCTCAAACCCGGGATGCCAATGGGCTACCACTGTACTCCACCCCGATGGACAACGTCGCCGCGATCGCCAACCTCGATGTCCAAGGCGACGGTGCGCTGCAGATCCAGTACGCCAAGGCCCTACTCGTCAGGGCCGTCGAGCAACAGGCCGCGGGAGTCGACCCGCGGGGGCGGATGTATTCCCACTCGTCAGCAAGCAGGGCGACATCAACCGGCCACCCCACCGTGGCTAACGCAATAGTTTGCCCACCACCCCAACCAAGACTCCGACGACGAGTCGGGAGGAAGATGGCGCACTAGCATCCATGACAGCGGGCGCCTATGCGACATGCGCTACAGCAACACCCAAGGACGACGGGAGTCAGGAGGAAGACGACGCACTAGCATCCATGGCCAACGCGACTCCAAGAACTACCGCAGTGATGGAGGAAACTACCGCGATAGCGGGAACTACCGCGCCAACAACGCAACGAGGCCGAAATTCGACCCCGCCGCCCTGCTCAATCAGCCCTGCATCTACCACAGCAGGGAGGGAAAACCAGCCACCCACACCACCGCCGACTGCCACTCTCAAAGAGATCGAGAAGGCGAGACGTGCAAGGGAGGACCCCAACAACAACCAACAGTGGGACAACGGGAACGGCGGCGGCTTCGGAACCGCCGTCGGGTCGCTACATACCTTCACCAGGCTCGGCACCAAGCGTGAGAAGAAGGTACTCGCCCGCGCGATCGCCGTCAATGCGGTGACACAAGTCGACATCCCTCGCTTCCTAAACTGGTCCGAACAGAGCATCACCTGGAGTCGCCAGGACCACGCGCCAAGAATCGAGTATCTAGGGCAAGTCGCCCTGGTGGTCAGGACAAAGGTGGCCGACTACTAACTACCCAAGACGCCGATGGACGGTGGGAGCTCCATCAACATCCTGTACCTCGACACCTTCAAAAGGCTCTAGCTCCTAGAAACAGCCATCGAGCCAACACTTACGACCTTCCACGACATCGTCCCCGGTCGGAAGGCGTACCCGATTGGGAAGGTGACGCTGCAAGTCACCTTCGGCACCCCGGCAAACTACCGCACGGAGAGGATCGTCTTCGAGCTGGTAAACTTCCACAGTCCCTACCACTGCGTCCTGGGCCGCCAAGCATTCGCAAAGTTCATGGCGACCCCACACTACGCCTACAACATGATGAAGCTCCCCGAGCCGAGCGGCATCATCACCGTCCACAGCGACCCCGATATGGCCGTGGAATGCGAGGAAAAAGGCGCCAAGCTCGCCGACGCCGTCATCGCCACGGAGACTGACCACGCGGAGGAGCTCGCGAAATACACGGGCAACATCAACAACGACGATCCCACCATCCTGAAGAAACTGATCGCCCCGAACTCCACGTTCGAGGCGACCACGCACACCCACACCATCGAGCTCATCCCAGGCGACTCCAGCCAGACGATCACCATCGGGGCGCACATGAGCCCCGCATAGGAAAGCGTGCTCATCGGGTTCCTCCGTGAGAACCGCGACATCTTTGCATGGAAGCCATCTGACATGCCAGGTGTCCCGAGGGAACTTGCTGAGCACAAACTTAATGCCGACCCCAAAGTGCGGCCAATAAAGCAGTCGCTACGACCCTTCAATGAAGAGCGCCGCCGAGCAATCGCCGAGGAAGTCCAGCGCCTGCTAGCCGCAGGCTTCATCCGGCCAATCAAGTACTCCAAGTGGCTAGCAAACCCAGTCCTGGTTCTCAAAAAGAACAACACCTGGAGAATGTGTATCGACTACACGAATCTCAACAGCGCCTACCCGAAGGAGGAGTTCGTCCTACCGCGCATCGATCAGATCATCGACTCGACCGCGGGATCGGAGTCGCTGTGTTTTCTCGTTGCTTACTCTGGTTACAACCAGATCAAGATGGCGGTCGAAGACGAGGAGAAGACAGCGTTCATCACGCCATTCGACGCATTCTGCTACACGGCCATGACGTTTGGCCTCAAGAACACATGCGCCACATACCAGAGGTGCATGCAGGAGTGTCTAGAGAGCCAAATTGGCCGCAACATTCACGTCTACATCAACGACGTGGTGGTAAAATCCACCCGCCAGGACAATCTGCTCGCCGACCTAGCCGAAACCTTCGCAAACCTGCGGAGGTACAACATCAAGCTGAACCCCGGAAAATGCACCTTCGGCGTACCCACCGGGCAGCTTCTGGGATACGTAGTCTCCAAGCGAGGCATTGAGGCCAACCCCACCAAGATCGACACCATCGCGCGACTCGGTAAACCCGAGTGCCTGCGCGACGTCCAAAAGTTGGCAGGACGAGTCGCGGCTCTCAGTCGCTTCATCCCCCGACTAGGTGAGAAGGCAATGCCCCTCTACCGCCTGATGCGCAAGAACCCAACATTCCAATGGGACGCAGAGGCCGACAACGCACTGAAAGCACTCAAAGAAGTGCTACTCGCGGCACCACTACTCGCCGCGCCACTCGACAAAGAGCCAATGCTCGTTTACGTCGCGGCCTCCAATCAGGTCTTCAGCGCCGTGATGGTCGTCGAACGACCGAAAGAGGGCAAGGAGCGCCCCATACAGCGCCCAGTATACTACATCAGCGAAGTCCTAACGGAATCACGACAGCGCTACCCCGCAATACCAAAAACTGGTGTACGTGGTATTCCGAGCACAGCGGCGACTCCCGCACTACTTCCAGGAGCACCCAATCATGGTGGTATCCTCTGCGCCCCTGCAAGACATCATACGCAATCCCGAGGCGATTGGGCGAGTCGCCAAGTGGGCCGTCGAGATCGGCGTCCACAACATCAAGTACGAGCCCCGAAAAGCGATCAAGTCACAAGCCCTGGCTGATTTCCTCGCAGACTGGGAAGAAGCACAGCAGCCAGAGAAGCTCCCATACCTCCACTACTGGTCGCTCCACTTCAACGGCTCCAAGAACACCAACGGCGCGGGGGCTGGGGTCATACTGACCTCCCCCAAAGGAGACAAGCTCCGCTACGTCCTCCAGCTCAACTTCAAATCTTGCACCAACAACATGGCGGAATACGAGGCCCTCCTCCACGGCATGAGAGCCGCCAAGGAAATGAACATCAACCGCCTACAATGCTATGGCGACTCCGACCTAGTCGGCGGCCAAGTGGTCGGGACGTGCGACGCCACCTCCCCTACAATGACCGCATACCGCCAAGCCGTCGACCAATTGGGAGGACACTTCGACGGCTATTCCGTCGAGTGGATCGATAGGCGCAAAAACGAGGAGGCAGACGCCCTTTCCCGCATCGGATCGACCCGACAGGCGCCACCAATAGGCGTCTTCCTCGACATCATCCACAAACCCTCTGTCAGCCCATCGAAAGAGATCGACGTCGGGATCCCACTGCAACCAGAACCGGCCTTAGTCGCCATGGTCGTGGAACCTAGCGACTGGACAGCGCCATACGTCGCCTTCCTGGAACACAAACTCCTACCGAGCAACGAGACAGAGGCACGAATGATCGTGCGCCGCTGCAAATCCTTCGTCATCATCTACGGCGAGCTCCACAAGCGTAGCGTGACCGGCGTGTTCCAGCGCTGCGTACAGCCAGAGGAAGGCCGCAAGATCCTCCAGGACATTCACACTGGCGATTGCGATCATCATGTTGGCGCCAAGTCGCTAGTTGCCAAGGCCATGCGGCATGGTTTCTATTGGCTCACCGCACACGCCGATGCCACCAACGTCGTCCAAAGATGCGTCGGATGCCAGAAATACGCCAACCAGACGAACCTTCCTGGTTCGGCACTCAAGACCATCCCCATCACATGGCCATTCGTCGTATGGGGCATGGACATGGTTGGCCCGTTCAAGAAGGCCCCATCTGGCTTCACTCACCTCCTGGTTGTAGTCGACAAGTTCACCAAATGGGTGGAGGCCAAGCCGATCAAGAAGTGCGACGGCAAGACAGCCACCAAGTTCCTCTGCGAACTCATCTACCGGTACGGCTACCCGCACAACATCATAACAGACAATGGCACCAACTTCGCCAAAGGGGCCATGGCGGAATTCTGTGAGGAGCACGGCATACGACTCGACCTTGCTTCAGTCGCCCACCCGGAGTCAAACGGCCAAGAAGAGCGCGCCAACCAGAGCATCCTCCACGGGCTCAAGCCGCGACTGCAGGTGCCCCTCGAGCGCACCCCAGGATGCTGGGTCGACGAGCTCCCCTCCGTGATATGGGGGATCCGCACCTCCGTCAACCAATCAACCGGGTTCACGCCTTTCTTCATGGTGTATGGCGCCGAGGCCGTAATGCCAACAGACCTGGAGCATGACTCCCCTTGAGTCGCCAACTACATCGAGGCGGCCAACGAGACCGCCCGCCAAGACAGCGTCGATCAACTTGACGAAGCACGCGACCTGGCTTGCTCCCGCACCGCCATATACCAGCAAGGACTTCGCCGCTATCACAGCCGCCGAGTGCGAACTCGCACCTTCCAGGAAGGTGATCTGGTCCTACGACTGGCCCAAGACAAGAAGGGCATGCACAAGCTCTCCCCCCCATGGGAGGGGCCATTCGCCATAGGCCGAGTTCTTGGCAACAACGCCTACTACCTCATCGACATACGGGGTGATGGCCAGTTGGAGGTCGGGAGGCCATGGAATGTAAACCTCCTCAGAAAGTTCTATACTTAGAACCACACACTGTACTCTGTTGGAATATATAAATGAAATTCAGTCGGATCGCACAAATTGTGCCCACTCGCCATATTCTTGTGCCACTCGCACTCGTACATACAAGCAATACGCTATTCACGGAAGTCAACCTCTGGTCGAGCAAAGCGACTCGAACGGTTAAGTACCACGCACGGGGACTCCGCAAAACGGGAACCCCACGCGGCTCGGGAAGACACCAAGTAAGAGAGCTGCCTAGGGCTCGCCAAACGACTGGCTCTCCGGGCCAGGGGAGGAGACACGTTACAAACAACGCATTCACAACCTGCAACAGGATCACGACCAATACGGTCGAGCACAACGCTCGGGGATTCGCTCACAAGCGAACCCTACTAGCGCTCGGGGACTCGATGCTCAGGAGACGCGAGGGATAAAACCAAACGCGTAAACAAATCAAACACATATAAATACACAATCGAGTTATACCCCATTAAAGGGCGGACGCGCTCGGGGACTCGCTCAAATTGTTGAACAAAACATTTCCTTAATCATAACACGAGTCGACCAAGTCTCCGCGATATGCATTACAAAAATATCATACAAACGTTCGCCACTTGGCATCTATTACAACTTTTACATTTGCTTACTCTACAGGCACTGACGAAGAAGAAGCGCCACCACCCTTGACGTGCACAAAGGGCTGCCACGGGTTCGTCGGGTACGTGGTCAGCGACTTTGCCAATGACGACCGGAAGGGCTGCTCCGACTTCATGTCGTGGTGCTCTGGCTCGGGGTCGCCAGGCGCCAACACCGTCTCCTGGTACGGCAGCAGATCCCCCATCACCAAGACACGATCGGCATAAGCAGTGGCCTTCGCGGTCAGCTTCAGCACCTCCGGCATCTCCACCGTGCCGGTCGCCAAGGGATAGCCACTCGTGACATCGTCAAGATCGAAGTCGTCGGGGAAATGCGCGAGACCCAAGCTCAACGCCGTGGCGGCCCCGCGTCTGAACGCCGAGCGCGTCATCCACTCCACAACCGTGGGCACCTCCTCCAGATAGCACCACACCTCCGTGAGCCCCCCAGGGATGACTTCGGTGGGAGACATGCCCTGAAGAGCCGCCTGGACACACAACACCGAGGCCGTGGCTGCATTCACCACGGCAGTTACGCACTATGAGGCAGTATAAGTCTGCACCACCGGGTCGCTTTGGCCTACCACAGCTGCAAAGTCAGATGTCAGTGAAACAATGAAACCCCCAAAGCGGGGACCCAACAAAAGGCTAAGGCAATGACAGAAACTCACCAAGAAGCTTGCGGCAATTCTCCTTGACGTGCTTCTCCAAGGCGGCCTGGTCGTTATGCCGCCCCACGATGATGGAGTCCGTGGCCTTGCGTTCCTCTTTAGCTGCGGTGACGGCAGCCTTCACCCGTTCCTCCGAAGAAAGTGCGGCCGCCTTAGCCTCCTCCAACTCCTTGACCAGGGAGGCCACTCGCCCATTCTCCGCGTCCAGTTTGGCGAGTGGGACATACCCCTCACGGGCCTTGGAGACCTCAGCCAGGAAACCATCTGCAAGTGCAGATATCAGAGTATTGCACACAACCAGCTCATACCAAGCAAAGAAGAATAACGCCAAACACTCACCGATCCTCTCCTGAAGCCGCCGGTTCACCTCCTGCGCCTCGCGCAAGTCACGCTCCAGGCGCTCTCGTGCAGCCTGTCGATCAGTTGACTCCTGTTGTAACCCCTGAAAAACAACGAGCCCAGCTAAGCATTGAGAAGGAAAAGAAAACCCAGTTCCCAGTCGCTGAAATTCAGCGACCTGGAACTCGGGGACTGGAGAAGGAAGAAAAACAAAAACCAATTCCAAGCCGCTGAAATTTGGCGACTAGGAACTCGGGGACTGGAGAAGGAAGAAAAACAAAAACCAGTTCCCAGCCGCTGAAATTCAGCGACTAGGAACTCGGGGACTGGAGAAGGAAGAAAAACAAAAACCAGTTCCCAACCGCTGAAATTCAGCGACTAGGAACTCGGGGACCGGAGAAGATAGGAAAATAAAAACAATTCCTAGCCGCTGAAATTCAGCGACTAGGAATTCGGGGACTGGACATACCTGAATAGCAGCGCCGTGCATCTTGTGAAGTTCAGCAGCATCAGTCGACGGGACTGTGAAGGAGGTGCGCCCGCGGCGGGCCCCAATCTCCATGTCCACGATCTCCAGACTCTGCGGAGACTGCACATCCGTAACGCCCGGAAACCCCCTCGCCATAAAGCGAGGGAACGTCGCCGACGCCCTGGCAGGGGCGCTGGCCGCCAGGACCGGCGCCTCCGGCACGAACGCAGCTGGTGCTGGCTCTGATCGCGTCACCGCCCCCTCTTTGACGAGCGGCGCAGCAGCTGGCTCCGCGACGCTTCCCCCGGTCGCAGCGTCGTCAGCACTGCCCTTCTGCTTCTTCGCAACTTCAGCAGCTGCGACATCCTCAGAGGCCTTCCTCTTCTTGGGCAGATCGCCCTCTCCTGCGCCAGTGGCCGGTGGAATATTGGCGACCGAAGGGCGACCAATCTTCTTAGCCCCCGACCTACATGAGCCCTTCCAATCAACACAAACACGATACGAAAGAAGCAAGGAAAATTGGGACGAGGAAGCACAACTTACTTGGCGACTGGAAGAACACGAAGCACGGTACTGAAATGGGCGGGCTTATCCAACTCGGGGCCCAGCTTGTGGCTGAGCCCCCGCTCGAATACATCTGAAGCCCATGAAACCGAGGGCTTCCTTGACGACGAAGCTGCAGTCGCCGGGATCTCCGACTCCGACGCCGCTGCCTTCGACGGCTGTGGCGACTTGGGTGACACCGCCTCAGTCGCTTCTTGGCTTGGGACCCCCAAGGTCGATGGCGCGATCGTCGCCAGGGGAACCTCTACCGCCACCTCCGTGTCCTCACCCTCCAACCCCTTCGTCGGGACTGCAGCCCCTGGGGCCTTGTGCGAGACTTCGGGAGATCCTCTGTCGCCGGAGTCGTCGTCCGAGTCGAACACCACTGACGACCTGACCGGTGATGCAGGCCTTTTTGCCGGCGACTTAGGCCGGCGTGGGGGCTTCGACGGCGTAGCGATGCGCCGGGACGTCTGCTCCTGGGCGACCTCATTGCCTTCTTCGAACTCGTCTAGGCTGCGGCTCGCTTCGACCTCTCGCTGTTTCTGCATTCGGGTCTTGCACGCCACAGGTGCTGGGGGAGGGGCCTCTTCTTCTTCCCTGTCGCTGTCGGAAGGATCCCCCTCGGAATCTTCCTCCAGTTCCTGGGGAACTTCTTCGTCAAGCAGAGGGAGCCATCCGCTGATCTTCAGGGAGCTTCTTCGGCGCCAATCGACGGGGCTCGCTCCTCTCTGCGACGAACTCAGGAAGAGATACCTCGCCAGAGGGAGTGGCTTCCTTGACATAGAACCAGCTCTTCTTCCACTCGCTGGCGGCTTTCTTCGGCAGGAGGAGCTTGACGAAGTTTGCCTTCATCTTCAATTGGAAGGTAACCCCGCCTGCGGCCAGCATCAAGCCGCTGGACGCCTCGTGCCCGATGCGGCCGTGGAAGAGCTCCAGCCACAGCGGGAAATATGGCCTGCAGCCAAGGTAGCATTCGCAGAAGGCGACGAAGATCGCCAGCTGCTTGATGCTGTGTGGACCAAGGTCTGAGGGCTTAATCGCGTAGTACGGACAAAAGCGGCGGAAGAAGAGCGAGGTGGGGAACCCTAAACCCCTCTCAAGATGACTGGTGAAGCAGATGAACTCGCCGAGTCGCGGTTTTGGCTCGGTCTCGGAGGAGGGGGAACCCGCCAATTCCCCTTGCGGAGCACCCCGACATCCTCAAAGGATCTCAGCTGGGCCGTGGTGCACTTGGATTTCCCCCCATGAACCTTTGGGAGGCGCCATTGAGTGAGAAGTGGGATCGCGTAATGCGGAGAGAGTAAGTCGGGAGGAAGCAGAAAGGAAGAGCAAATGAGGAAGGATGAAGAATGTGAAGCAGGATCACGAAGCTGATCCATCGCTCCCCTTATATGGGAAACATCACCCGCCAAAATCCGGATAGCCGTTACTCACGATAATTGCGCCGCAGTTACCGTTGGAAATTCCAACGGATAGTTTGACTAAGGTTGACGGTCCAACTCCTGTGGTCTACTCGCCACCCGCCAGTCTCTCTTCTCGCCGAAATGACGACTGGGCAGCAATGATGTTCATTGAAGTGACGAATGGGGCTATGGAGAAATTCTCCTCGGTTTTAATAGAGTCCATCGCCGAATCGATTGGACACCCAAATTGGGCTCGCTTACTTCGAACGCCAAAAGGACGCCTGCACCCGCATCAATGATGGCCTCGGGGACTACTAATGGGGATATGCCAAAGGGGGTATGCTCAGCAGTACGTTCCAAGTGGGCCGAAAGGCCTGTAAGTGCGCCTGAAGGACAGCGGCTGGACTCTGAAGAAAGGAAAGGCCCGTCGACTGGCGACTCGAAGCCCAGAAGCGTAGCAGAAGCCTAGTCGGATTAGGTCAAAGCCCCCCGGATCCTTATCTTGTTCGGAGGCAGCTTGTAAACCCTAGCGAGGTGCTTCATATATAAACCTCCCTAGGGTATCTTGGAGACTTAAGTTCCATCATACACCCCCTCAAGCGACTCGCTGCCTAGCCACTGAGCTCACCACCCCTGTAACTCGCTCTCCCATAATCTAATCTAGCAGGAGTAGGTCTTTACCCTCCGGGGGGCCGAACCTGGGTAAACCCATGTGCATCCGCCCCCATCTCGCACCGCAGATGGCCGCCAACTCTTCCTCACGAAACACTCAATCGCTGCCTATGGCAGCGACTGCCGTTGCCATTTCCACGACACAAAGTGTTTTGAAATGTCAAAATACAAAGGACCACAATGTGATATTAGATATCAAAGGGGGTTGAATAGAAGGCACCAAACAAATCGTTGTAGAGTATATGTAGAGACCATTGGTTAGAAATAGTTAGCACTCAATTAGAATTAGTAAACCATTTGCATTCATGAAAGTTTTGGGGTTATTCGATATAACCAAAACAATAGCGAATAAGTCCTTGTAGCGTATTCATTGGAAACTCTGAATACGAAATCCATAGCTAAATCAAAAAGGAAGCAAAACTCGTATTACTTGGATTTTGGTCCATTCTTGAGAAAGCTCACCTCTAGTGATGTTTCTCAATTATGAGCAAATGGAAATTAGTGCAAAACATGATGAGGATTCAAAACCCTGCATCAGAGTGTTGAGAAGTGCAACGAACAATGTTCCTGATCGATTCTCTTCACAGAAGGAAAGAATCAATGATTTTGATCATTGTGTTTTTCTCCTCCACTGTTGTTTTTCACTACATGAAGTAGGATTCAAAATGTAAATCCATATCTTGTATGGAGACATTTGTGAATCACTTGTCATGATTTTGAATATGACATACCTACGAACTACAAAGGAAATAATGGTAAACTAAATTATGATAAATCCTAAAAGCAAAATTCCCTTGAGATTAGAAAGCAATTCGTTGTTGAATGTCACAAGTAAATGGGGTTACTTGAATTTTCCCAAATGACTGCAAAGCCATAGTAGGAAAAAGGGGGTGAATGACAAAAGCACAATTTGTCATGTATTGGACAAATTCAAATGAATTTGATTCAAGTGTGCTAAATGTCTAGTGGATTTAGAACTAGTAAAGTACTAGTATCTCATAATAAATCTCCAAGTTTGATATTTGATCAAAAGATTTTGAAGCTATTCAAAATAGTAAAGAGATATGCAATTTGCATAAAATTGAGTGGGAGCTATGAAAGTCTTCCTGAAATAATATGTGATTGACATATTTTTAAGTGGGAGCAATATAAGTCTCAAATTCAAATATGTAGGAACATATTTTGAGTGGGATCTTATAGGAGTAATTCTTAAGTATGTTAAGAATGAAAGGCACAAATACTTATAAATAATGATTTATAAGATGTAGAAGTTGATAATAGGTGTATTATAATATTATGTAGTATTTCTTAAGGGATTCTGAAAGGGGTTTCAGAATAGAAGTTAATTAAGGAACTGGTCCTTAATAACTCAAATTAGGAATAGCATTAAGTTGAACATCAATGGTGGAAAGAAAGAAAAGGATGATCATCATCTACTATGATGAGACATAGGTTCCATCTTAGAAAGCCATGATGATAACTTAGCATAATATGTAATCCAAATAAAGAACGTATGAAAGTGATTAAGTTCGAATCACAGAACGTTGAGCTAAGTTAGTCTGCAATGTCTAGTAGAGAACTGTAGACATATTTTCTGAATCCATAAAGGGTAACATATCTTAAAGCATAAAGAGTTATGTTATAAGGGAATATGTTGGAAACTCCTGTAGATACCAATTAAAGTCAAGTAGGAAGCAAGGTGAACAAAACATCAAAAGTTGCACAGAGTGCACGAAAGTTTCGATGAATACATTTATAATAATAGATAAGGGTACCATCTAAAGTGTTGTCTAATGTTATGGCGGGGCTAGTTCGCTTTTAACGTAGAATGATGTGTCCCAGGGCACAGTGCCCATGAGAAAGCCCTCGAGGTTGATCTAACGCCACTGTAGGCTCCTGGAATCAGGCCTCGTTCTGCTGCCATAGCGACGATGCATACACACAGATGCTATCATGTGATGATAAAGTATTAATGTCAATCAAGGTGACACTAGTAAGTTGCAAAGGATTTGGGATTGTAAAGTACAGACCCAAGACTCAACCTCTTCCATGAGCAAGCATGTTCAGGGTACAGGGTATATGGTGCCAATGATTGAGAACAAATGCAGCTAGTGTATTTGTACTCTAGTGCAAGTGGGAGACTGTTGGAAATATGCCCTAGAGACAAATAGTAGTAAGGACTATTATCATATTTCATATAATTTATGATTAAGTTTTATATCATGCTATAACTGTATTGAGTGGAAACATCAATACCCGTGTGATATACAAACAACCAGGGGTCCCTAGTGAAACTCTAGTCACTGGTTCATTGGTCAACAGATGATCATGTTTCCTGATCATGTGGCATTTATGCCAGTTGGAAATGAGGTCATCTCATTCGGAGAATGAGATGATGAACCAATACCTAACCTAAACATCGTGACTCGATCATATCACGAAGTTCAAGTTACGATGATTAGAAATGGATCCTCGTAGACTATTCCTTAGACCGTGAGGCTATATCAATCACTGTCTCCCGAGAGTGCTTAGATATCATCAAACACCATCTGGTAAAACGGTGGTTATAAAGGTGTGTTCAGGTATTCGGAGGAAACCGTAGAGGCAATATATGTCAAGAGCGGGATTTGTCCGTCCATGTGACGGGAAGATACTAAAGGGCCCACTCGGAGAAGTTATATCCAATAGTTGCGCAGCGTGTGATTGGATCACAGGGATATCACTTGTCAGGACGAGTTAAGTAGCATTGTTCAGTAACGAGATTGAACACGACATGGTGATGTCAATGATCAGATCTTGGGCAATGCAAGTATCGAATGACAAAGGGAATAAGACACGATTGTCCCGGTTCAAACGACGAAAGATCTTCGTGGAACGCACAGGGGTCACATGGCCATCTAGGTCCCTCTGTCGATCATTGGTGCGGGAGTGTCCCGACCATGTCTGGAGTGTTCCCGAACCGTAGGGTATCACGCTGAAGGGCTTGATGATTCTTAGAGAGTGTTTATGGGATCGGTAGAATCGCCGAAGAAAAGAAGGGAGAAAACCGGAAGGGTTTCGGTAAGTCCGGAGGATGTCCAGAGTGGAGGTGGAAGGTGTTCCATGGCCACGTAGATTAGATAATGTGTGAATGAATGTTAAATATTTATTTAATCATTTATTCATAATTATTTAATAAAGAGAAAATCAATTAAAAGGTCAAAAGGCTTAATGGGGCAATTCCGGAGGGAGAGGGCCCATTAGGGAAAAGGATAAAGGGGAGAAGGGGCAAGGGGGAGGCCGGCTGGGCCTAGCCCCCCCCCCCCCACGCGGGGCCCACTAGGTGGCTGGCGGCCTCCTCCTCCCTCCTCCTCTCCTTTAGTCCCACCCCGGGACTTGAGGGGAGGTAGTACCTCCCCTCCCCCTATATAAAGTGGGGTATTTGGCCTAGAAAATACAACGAATAATCAATAAAGGTCTCCCCACTTTTGGGAGGACCTCCAATTGATATTTTCTCTCTCCCCCTCTCTCTCGTGACCGTGGTCCCAAGTCTGGACAGCGCGAACGAGAGACATCTGCACCGCGGAGCGCCGTCGCGCCACGGGATTCGGATTCGGGAGCTCTACTTCCGCAACTGCTGCTAGATCGGGGAAGCAGGAGTCATCGTCAGGCACCGGACATGTGTAACTCCCACGAGGTGTCACACTTGAGGCACTCAAGTCGTTGGAGCCATAAGGAGCGCAAGGACTTCATCACGACCTTGAGGTCGACTTCGGCTTGTCTACATCAACCACACTCTCCTGAGCGTTGACAACGCTTTTCGGTCTTCTAGGGTAAGTTCGCGAAAAGCTCCTCCTGTTACTGTATTACTAATAGATAGGTCCTGGCAGCTTCAGGGGTTCAGGGGCGTAGGGTAAAATTTTATTGTTTTCATGCGCGGAACCCCTACATCATAGTAACGCATGGAGGCCTGCCAACCCTTTATTCCTTCTCTAGGTTGATGGACCTATATCGGAGGAGGCCCACCCTCCAGGGATCCCCGATCCCCTGTAGTTGTTGCGAGGCAACTCATACCAAAATGTACAAACTTCAAATCTAGCCCTGTCCCATACCAGAGTAATGTGGTTGCACGGGTTAATTGTTCTAGCAAAACTGCAGAGAACCAGGTGCATTTTTGTAAACCTTTTTCCTCCGGTTTTCCTTCAACACTTTGTAAAAACAAAAACCTCTTTCTTTCTCAACATCTCTTCGGAGGTCCCACCTCACCAAGGTTTTATCATAAAACATTTGGTAATACTTTTTCCGGGGTCTTCCCATCTTCTAGCTTTGCTTCGGCTAAATCGGGGGTCTCTAAGGGGGTATGGTGTAATACACCATCTACCCTACTAGGGGCAAGTAGGTAACACCAAGGGGGTTGTACTTACTAGTACAAAGGCATAGTAGTTTGGACGGGCCAAACCACTACTATATATTCAATCAACATATAGTAAAACAATGCAGTTTTAAATCAACGGAAGATAAAGCATGCATAAGTAAAATAGTAGGACAAGGATTATGTGCAAGAAGGTGGCTTGCCCGAGATCAGCAATATGGCAATGTGTCCCTGGACTTCTTCTTAGAATACCCAATAATACCAGTAATATTTACCACTTCTCCCGCTCTCCGATTTCATCGCAACTATCGTCGTCCAGACATCACATGCAAACAAACAAGGGCACAATCAACACAAGGCATACGAGCAACAATACATACAGCAAGCAATTTAATAATACCTAATTAAGATTCAGATGGTTTTGAGAGGATTGGAT
The DNA here is from genome assembly GCA_910589775.1 of Avena eriantha. Taxonomy (NCBI): domain Eukaryota; kingdom Viridiplantae; phylum Streptophyta; class Magnoliopsida; order Poales; family Poaceae; genus Avena; species Avena eriantha. Next base: position 160,462,497 of record OU342741.1, on the reverse strand, counting down.
TTAGGAGATTGAGATGGCCGTGGAGAGGGGGATGAAAATCCCTTAGGATTTATAGTCTAGAATTTACCTAAGAGGTGGATTTTTGAACCCGACCATATTATCTATGGTACCATTGTAAAAACACGATACCAACAGATAGGTATTGATAAGATGAAGCCAACAAAAGTGGTTTCACTGTTTTATCACTTTTCTTTATTTAGTTTTGATTTTTTCTAGTGAAATAACTTCTAGTTCTAGGGAATAATTCACCAGAAGGGTTCTGGAGCTCCAAAAATTATTTCCTTTGAGAGTTCAGTAGGGTTTTGAGTACGTGATCACTAAGAGTTGGAATCAGGTCAAGATAATTACCAGAATGCCCTCAGGAAATTCCCAAAGGCAGTTCTGTAGACAAATTGTCTTTTTCACCATATTAAATCTACAATAGCTTTTGATTTTATTCCAAGGACACATGGTAGGTATTTAGAATACCTTTCTGGAGAAATAGGAATCGCCTTGTTTGGATTTATATAACTCCTGTAGTGATTTTATTGATGGGTAAACCATGCACAGAAATGTTTAATTCACAGAAAAATATCCAAGTCTCAATAAATAATGAGCTCCTGGATTTGGATAGGCCTTAGTGTACCACCTCACAAAGAGTTGGAATTGGATCAATAACTATGTTGGTTTGACCCAGAGAAATTCCTAAAGTCAGATTAGAGCTATGTTTGTTATTTTTACTAAAGACAACCTACTATTCACCTTAGCCTGGGACCAAGTCCATGAGATAGGCATAGGTAATACCTACCAGGGGCAGTTGGTTTTACTCCAATTGGAGATGTGAATCTCCCTGAGGGATTTAAAGAGTCTTTTAAACACTTCTGGGCAATTGATTTAATATATTTAATCCATTCATACATTGAGCTAACCAAGGGTACTAGGTGTTAGGTAAAACATCCATGTGCTTAATAAAATTTAGATCAGGGAAAAATAAGGTAATTTCCATTTTTTAATTTGAATTAAAGCAATAGCTAATTTTCGATTTTGGAATATTAGAAAAGAAAAAAGGAAAAAGGCTGGCCGAAACTAGGCTGGTCCAAGTGGTGCCAGTGGGCCGGCCCAATCACCACCACGGCCACGGGCGGGAGACGAGTTCGAACTCCGTCGTGTGGGGCCCGCCCGTCAGCGGCCTACGGGGGCCGAAGCGGTATGGAGGGCCGGGGGTCGTCCGATTTAGGCGAGATCGACGGCCAGAGGCCGTCGTCTCTTCTGAGACAGGGGTGGCGCGGCGGGAACCCTAGGGCGGAGCAGGGCAGCGGCGGGGGCTTACCAGCGGGGCAGAGAGGAACCAGGGAGGGGCGGAGGTGGAGCGGTGCTCGATGGCGGTCCCAACGATGGGCGACAAGGTGGGCCTCGATGTCGGAATCCTGCTCGCGTCGTGGTGCCCGAGAGGGAGCTCGCCGTAGCTTGGCCGAGGCGATGGTAGGGGTGGTCTTGGGAAAAACCAAGGGTAGGGTTAGAGAGAGGAGGTCGAGGGGCCCTAGTATAGAGACATGCAGGGGATGGAGAGCGGAGGAGAGGGAGCTTAGCTCAACACCATGGGGGAGGCCGAAGTGCTTCTCTCTTCACTCGAGCAGGGCTCAGCAAGGGAGGAGGAGAGAGGGTTCTAGGGAGGTGAGTAGAGGGGAGGAGGCAAATGAGGAAGCAGGGGCAGGGGTGAGAGCCTCTGGCCTTTTTAACCAAAGAGGAAGTGGTCTAGAGTGGACTTGTTCCATGGAGAGGGCATGGATGGAGGTGGAAACCAGAGGGAGGATGCTGTGGGCGAGGGGAGGTGGTTTCTGGTGGTGTGCAGGTCAGAGAGAGGGTTGCTGCTGTGGCAAGCTTGAATGCAAGGGCATGTGGTGCTTTTCCTTCTCTCTCCTACTAGCAACAAGGGCTAGAAGACAAGGGAGAGGGTGTGCTACAGTGCAGCTACAGTGCACACGACCAGAAGGGTGTGAGTTGTGCTGGGAAAGCTTGCTTGACCAGGTTGGTAAGGTTTTGGGGGTTTTTGAGTTGTGGATTTGTCTCCTTGGCAATTTTGACCAAATGGAGGGCTATGAAGAAAGTCTAAAAACTTGCATTGGACAATATGGGCAAATACTGGTGGGTAGATGAGGTCAAGGCATAATTCTAGGAATTATTTGGGATTTTTAAGAGGACTTTAAGTCCACTTAAATCCATTTATTCCAAAACTACAGAAGTAGATTCTAGAAGGTCATTTGAAAATTTTACATTGGACAACGTGAAACTTTGGTGTGAAATGGTTCTAGATACCATATTACATCTTGGGGAATTTTATTGGGATTTATTGAGAAGGAAAAGTGTTTTTAGACAATTATTTCTTGTTTCTGCCATTTAAGAAAAAGGGAAAAAAGAAATAATAAAGCTCTTCAAAAATATTTATTTTTGAAGTGGGAAGATAGGGTATTATATATAGGACTCAACTGAGCCAAAAGTTGGGGAAGTGTTTTGGCAAAAAACCAAACTTTCCTTTAGGGAATGAGTTTTGGAGATTTTGACTATTAAAGGGATTTATTAGATTTGGAGCCATAATAATTATGGAGAATTTTTGATAAATCTTGGTGATCAAGGTAGATGATGTAGACAAGGTGTAGCAAACATTTGCAACCTTGTTATTGGAGAATCCAAGTTGATTTTGGTGGAATGCCCTAGATTAAGGATCTAGGGTGATGTTAATTTCATACCATCAAAACCATGTTAGATCTGGGATCTCAGAGCTTCCCTTGGGGCATGGAATATATGGATGGAGAGACCAAGTGATGTAGATTGCAATGGTGTAGAGGTTTGAGTTTGATCCTGCTTGATCTCACCAAGACAAGCTTTCAAACTTTGGATAAAATAAGCCTGCCAAAGCAGATTATCAACTAGCCTTCAAAACCTTGTGGGTTTGAGCAGCACGAATATCCACTTGGAACAAGTGAAATATATGTTTATAGACTTATATTAGTAGAACACAACCATGCAGAGAGTTGATCTATAGAAGGTTGGATGGGGGTGTGAGTTTCTATCAAAGTAGGCATGTTGACTAGATTTGCAGGAAAATTTATTTTCTTGCCTGCAAAACCATCAATAACTAGTGGGTTGGAGGATGATCTAACCAAGTGCAAGAGTGGTCCTTGGTAGTCCTTAGGATGGTTAACAAGATGGTTCAAGTGCATTACCAAAAATGCACAAGGGTTGAGAAAGGGAGACATTCAAATAGGTGATGTTGGAAACAGATTTAGGGTTTTTGACTAGAACATGAGAGGGGATGTTTTTGTTGGTTTGCAAGGTACCCAAGCATCATCAAGTGAATTACGTTGGAGTGTATATTGAGTAGGAGGGATCTGGCTTGGTACTGGTCTTCATTGACTTGGAAACTTCTTGAAGGGATCACTTCAGAAGGGGTCTGGTTAGAGGTGTTAGATGATCACCTAGTAGCTAGGGATCATATCTAGATTGTTCTTCTTGCTTAGGGTGTGTTGATTTGGAAACACCTTGATCCTAGTGATGATCTCCTAGAGTATATCATACTACTTCTAAGCAATCAAGTCAACAGCAGATCAATGCAACTCATAAACAAATCAACTACTACTAGGGTTACCACCAAGCTTAGCTTGAGGTAAGGACGGGTATTTTGAAATAGGTTGGAGTTTGAACAAGGTAAGGTCCTTGGTATCTTTACCAAGAGTAGAATTCATATCTTTAAAAAGAGAGTTTTTGGGAAACCTAGAGATAAGAATAGTTGAACGTTCTATCTTGAAAACATAAGGAGATTATGTTATATAGCTCTCCATAGTTTTTTCAATAGAGGTTACAAAAATATTTTTGGTTACATAAGCATCTTGGCTCATGCTTTGAAATTCCAGAACATTTGAGAATATGAAAAGTAAGCCAAGACTGTTTTGGGAAGTAGCTTTTGTCAACTGGTGTTAAGGTAAGGGGTATATCATCTAATACACATTCGTATGCATAAGCATATCCAAACAATAAGCAAACACTTCAGCATTAAACAAGAAAAAGTTTATGCTCCCCCTGATTTTTGCATTCTGGACAACTAATCAGAGTTTTTCTGAAATTGGGATGTTACAGTTGGGAACCCATCATTAATATGAAAGTGAATTATTTTTATCTCAAACTTTATGTGATCTTGATAGTAGTGTTTCTATTATGCCTAGAAAGATATATGAAATGCTTGATTTGCCACCATTGGAAGATTGTTATTTAAATGTCCAACTTGATGATAATGCTAAAAATAAAGTCATGGGGAGTATTAATCATGTTCTTATTATGGTTGACAGTGCCTATGTCCCCATTGATTTCTATGTTTTGGATGTTGAATGCAATGCTTCTTGTCCTATTATTTTGGGAAGACCTTTTGTTAGAACTGTTGGTGCCATTATTGATATGAAAGAAGGCACCATTAAATATCAATTTCCATTCAAGTAAGGTATAGAACACTTCCCTAAGAAGAGAGAGAAGATTCATTTTACCTCACCTATTAAAACAAAATTTTCTCTTAATGCTTCTTCATTTAAGAATACTTGATTCTTTTCTTGCTTCTTATGCCTAGCTCAAAGGCGTTAAAGAAAAGCACGTATTGGGAGATAACCCAAATTTCGTTAGGAGTCTTGTGTTGAGTCTTGGAAGTTACTGCTTCAGTAATAACCTCTCCTTATCATTTTTTTGTGGTTTTTGTGCCAAGAGTAACCTCTAATGAGAGAGAAGTAAGACTTGGGAAAGTTGCTGTCTCGAAACAGATTTTTGTGCTTCGCTGTAAACATTCGTGAAAAATCTTTGTATGTTAGATTGAGCTGTAGTTTTTTGTGCTTCTTCCCCAGGTTGTTATCTAACTTTCGATAGTTCAAAACTTTTCGATGTGAGCAACAAAAGGTCTTCGAAAAAATTGGTTTTTATCTGCTGGTCTGTTTTGACAGATTTCTGCCATTATTTGCATTTGCCTCTTAGTATCTTTCTCTTTGAGTTCTCTTTGATCACTTGAACTTTTTAAAGGAAGTGCTACAGTAGCTTGTGTTTTAATGGAAGTTTTACTTGTGTTGAAACTGAACCAAAAGACTTATTATCTTGAGTGCACTAATGTTGCTAATGAACATTGTGTGAAGTTTTGTATGAAGGATATTTTAAAGTGTAGGGAAGAGTAATGTGATAAGATGAAGAATGGACAAAAGCTCAAGGTTGGGGATGCCACCCATGTCACCCCAAGAAATATTCAAGAAGTACAAGCGTCAAAGCTTGGGGATCCCCAAGGCATCCCCTTGTTCATCAATAAAAATTTCAGGTTTCTTCCAAACACTTCATTTTTATTGTTTCATGCACGATTATGTTGTTCTTGGAGCATCTTCGTTTTTGTTTTTAGTTTTCGTTTTCTTAGTTTGCTTGAATAAATTGGTTGGACCCCCGCATTCATACATTAGTTTTCAAATAAGTTGATTTGGATTGGAAAAGAGTAGGAAAGTTCATGCTTAAGTGGTATAAAAGGAGCTTGTTTTTGACTATGACTAAGACTTTATCATGTCATGCTTGATATTGTTTAGGCTTTATGCTTAGTGATTATTGTTGTAGCATGAATTGTTATAAACAATTGAGATTTCTTAATGTGCCTTGAAAAAGAATCATGCGTTGTTTTAGCATATAAAAGCATAATATTGTGGTATTCTCCTTTGACGCTTTATTTGGGTTGACTTGGCGCAGCGCATGCTCACACCGTGTTAAGACCATACCAAGTCACTATAGCCTCCATGATCATTTATTTTTCAACTTGTAATATCACCTTATGCTTTAATTAATGATGTTTTGTCGCTTTGCATGATTATGGCCATTATTTCTCTCTTAGTTGGTCGCTCCCAGTCTTTTGCTAGCCTCCATACCAAGTATGAGTTCCACTCATGCATCCAACTCCAAATAAAACCAAGTTATTCCAAAGAGTGCACCATACCTACCTATTAGCATTTGCTATTCCAAGTATATTCATGTTTTTATCTACCTTCCGAATTAAACTTGTTATGTGAAAACTAGTGATTAAAGCTCTCACAAACTTGATGGCACACTTTACTTTTCTTGCACTTAATAAACTTGAACCATTGTGCCCATCTATGTTGCATATGTGCTTGCGCTTTATAAGTTTTGAATTAGCAGAACCATGTTACCATGGGGAACGCTTTCAACATTGCACTTTATTTGGTTGATATCATTTTCTTTTGCTTATGGATCCCGGCGGTGTGAAATAAAAGGGGAGATTGTAAGCTCATGGAGTTTGTATATGTGTTAGAGAAACGCTTGGGCCACTAGCCTAAGCAATGCCTAATCATGGTGGAAACTTGCAGCATAACCATAATGAGCAATCTGTGAAGCATCCTTAATAAAAACCTATGCAAATAGCAAATAAAAAGATCGTTGAGATGCTCATTGTTTGCTTGCCTTGTCATTTTGATATGGGAATGCTTCCGTATCATCGGGCAAGGGGTACCCTGTTGGCGGTTCTCTATGATACACATGTATTTACAATGACAAGAACTTACTCGTGACTAAAGTTGAGTAGCATGAGGTTCGGTCTTCATAAGTAAGGGGCATGAGATTTCAACTTATAACTTGTCAAGCATAACCTTAATCACCTAAATATGGTTATGATAGGGGAAATGAGAGCTGAAAGCTAATAAGTATCATAATTTTTGGAAGCTCTTTATGAGACTTGAATCCCTGCTTCCTTCTATGAAGGGCCTTTCTTTTACTTTTTATATTGAGTCTCCATCTTCTATCTTTATGCACCTATTGAGAGAGCATAGTGGTCATTCTTAGTTTAATGTGAATTGTCCCAAGACTTGTTGATTGATTCATAACTTTGATATTGCTTGTTCTTAAACTATTTGTATCTAGTCACCCTTATGAACTTTGAAGGTGTCATATGCATTTATGTTTTACTACACTATGAGGGACAAGCTGAATACCATTATCATTATGTTTTCTATATGTGAAACAAACAAACGTATTTCAAAGCATTATTATTCATGAATCTTTTGTTTGTACCTTTTCATGTTACAACATAGTTGATATGTCTTATTGTTAGAACTATATCTTTCATGCCATGTTAAAGTACTATGATCCCAGCTATCAATGTTTTACAAATACTTTGATCAAGATTATGATGGTGCATGTCACCTCAAAAATTATTCTTGTTTATCACTTACCTACTCGAGGACAAGCAGGAGTTAAGCTTGGGGATGTTGATATGTTGCAAACGTATCTATAATTTTTGATGTTCCATGCTTGTTTTATATCTACTTTCTTATGTTTTGTCCACACTTTGGAGTATTTTTACACATTTTCTAGAACTAACCTATTAACAAGATGCCACAGGGCCAGTTGCCTATTTTTTTGCTGTTTTTGGTTTTAGAAAAGCTAGTAAGGAAATATTCTCCATATTGGACCGGACAAAAGCCCAAGTCAATATTTCACCAGAAGGAACACGAAGTCTAGAGGGGAGACAAAGTGGTGCACCAGGGCGGCCACACCTGGTGGCGGCGCGGCCTGGGGGCGTGCCACCAGGGAGTGTGGGCCTGATGGCCCAAATTATATCGAGCTCGTTGGGGAACCCCGAGAGGAAGGTATGATGAGCACAGCAGCAAGTTTTCCCTCAGTACGAAACCAAGGTTATCAATCCAGTAGGAGCAAGGAAACACCCCAAAGGTGTAGCTAGCTGAACGTTGGCAGGGCGCACTACGGGTGCTAGCAGCAACGTGGAGACCTGCACAACACAGCCACATAACTCTGTCCCCAACTTGCGATGAGGTTGTCAATCTCACCGGTTTTGCTGAAAACAAAGGATTAAACGTATCAAATAGAAGGAAGTGAAAGTTTGCAGAAAGTAAACACAAAGCAGTAAACAGTTTGTAGATTTTATGTAAAATAAAGGACCAGGGTCCATAGTTCACTAGAGGTGGCTCTCCTTAAGATAGATAACATGCTGGGTGAACAAATTACAGCGGGGCAATTGACAAACATCGAGAAAGCAATACATGCATATACTAATCATCTTGACTCCTTTGGAACTTGATTGGGCATTACAACATTATACATAGACCGCCATCCAACTGCATCTATGACTAATAATCCACCTTCAGGTTATCATCCGAACCCCCTCCAGTATTAAGTTGCAAGCAACAGATAATTGCTTTAAGAATTGCGTGTGATGTAAACAATACGATTGTTCTATGAACAAAGGATTGTTGTTTTCTCCCTTGTAGCAACAGCACATCTAGTACCTTAGAGATTTCTGTCACTTCCCCAGATTACCAGAGGCATGAACCCACTATCGAGCATAAATACTAACTCTTTGAGTTGCTAGCATCTACTTGGCCAAGATAGCTACTAACAACGGAAAGCATGAAAGATCACAAATAACAAAGACATGATAGAATCAATAATCAATCTGAAATAGCATCTCAATATCCATCGGATCCCCGCAAACACAACTTGCAGAATTACAAATAGATGATCTTGATCATGAACGGAGCTCACAAGATCTAGACATGAAAGCACAAAGGAGGAGAACCAGCCATCTAGCTACTACATGGACCCATAGTCCAAAGATGAACTACTCACGCATCACACCGGAGGCTTGCATGATGATGAAGAAGGCCTCTAGGGTGAATTCCCCTCTCCGACAGGGTGCCGAGAAGAGCTTCAGGTCCCTCCCGATCTAGGGATGGAGATGACGGCGGCTACAGACTCTTTCGAGGATTTTTGATCGGGTACTTAGGGTTTTCGTCCCGAGGGCATCTTATAGGCAGAAGGAGAGGCTGAGGGGGTGCTGGGGTCGGCCAGACCACCCCCTGGCGTGGGCTAGGCCTGGCCGCGCGGCCAGGTGGTGTGGCCGGCCCCCAGCCCTTCTCCGTCTCGTATTCTAGCATCTAATGACTTACGGAAAAATAGGCACTTTGGCTTTTGTCCTGTCCAATTCCGAGAATATTCATTTTCTGACTTTCCTGGAACCAAAAACAGTAGAAAACAGGCAGCTGGCACTGTGGCTCTTGTTAATAGGTTAGTCCAAGAAATCATATGAAAAGTACTCCAAAGTGTGGAAAAAACACAAGAAAGTGGATAAAACCAAGCATGGAACATCAAAAATTATAGATACATTTGCAATGTATCAACATCCCCAAGCTTAACTCCTGCTCGTCCTCGAGTAGGTAAGTGATAAAAAGAAATAATAATTTTTAAGGTGACATGCACCATCATAAACTTGATTAAACTATTTGTAAAACATTCAAAGCTGGAATCATAGTACTTCAATCATAACATGAAAGACAAACTTCTAGTAATAAGACAAAGAAACTATGATGCAACATGAAAAGGCGCAAACAAAAGATTAATGAATAACAATGCTTTGCAAGACATTTTTTTGTTTCACATAAAGAAAACATAGCATAATAGTATTCATCTTGTCCCTCATAGAGTAGCAAATATAAATGCATAGGACACCTTCAAAGTTCATAAGAGTGACTAGATACAAATAGTTTAAAACAAGCAATATCAAGTTATGCATCAATCAACTAGTCTTGTGACAATGCACATAGAACTAAGAATGGCCACTATGCTCTCAAAGTAGGTGCATAAAGGTAGAAGGTGGAGACTCAATATAATGGTGGAAGAAAGGCCTTCATAGAAGGCAGCAGGGATTCAAGTCTCATAAAGAGCTTCCAAAAATTATGGTACTTATAGCTTTCAGCTCTCATTGCCCCTATCATAAGCATCTTGAAGGTTATTAAGGTTAAAGTGACACAACTAAGAGGATATGCTTGACAAGTTATAAACCGAAATCTCATGCCCCTTACGTACGAAGACCAAACCTCATGCTACTCAACTTTAGTCACGAGTAAGCTCTTGTCATTGTAAGTACATATGTATCATAAAGAACCACCAACGGGGTACCCCTTGCACATGATATAGGAGCTATCCCATAATCAAAATGACAAGGCAAGCAGGCAATGAGCATCTCGGCGATCTTTTTATTTGCTATTTGCATAGGTTTTTATTGAGGATGCTTCATATAGTGCTCATTATGGTGATGCTGCAAGTTTCCACCATGATTAGGCATGGCTTAGGCTAGTAGGCTAGGCGTTTCTCTAACACACATACAAACTCCATGATCTTACAAGTTCCACTTTTATTTCACACCGCCGGGATCCATAAGCAAAAGAACATGATATCAACGGTGTACAAAGTACATGTGCAATGCTGAAAGCGTTCCCCATGATACATGGTTCTGCTAATTTCAACTTATAAAGCGCAAGCATATACACAACAAAGAAGGACCCAATGGTTCAAGTTTATTAGATGCAAAAAGGTAAAGTGTGTCATCAAGTTCGTGAGAGCTTTAATCACTAGTTTTCTCATAACAAGTTTAATTTGGAAGGTAAACAAAAGCATGAAGATACTTGGAATAGCATAAGCTAGTAGGTAGGTATGGTGGACTCTTTGGAATAACTTGGTTTAGGGAGTTGGATGCATCAGTGGAACTCATACTTGGTTGTGGAGGCTAGCAAAAGACTGGGAGTGACAAACTAAGAGAGCAATAATGGCCATAATCATGCAGAGCGACAAAACATCATTGATCAAAGCATAAAGTGATACTACAAGTTGAAAACTAAAGGATCATAAAGGTTATGGTGACTTGAGATAGTCATAACATGGTGTGAGCATGTGCCAAGTCAACCCAAATAAATCATCAGAGGAGAATACCACTATACTATGCTTTAATATGCTAAAACAACGCATGATTCATCCAAGACACATTAATAAATCTCAATTGTTTATAACAAGTCATGCTACAGCAAAGAATACTAAGCATAAAGCCAAAACAATATCAAGCATGGCATGACAAAGCATAGGCCATAGTAAAAAACAAGCTCTTTTTACCACATAAGTCTGAACTTTCCTACTCTTTTCCAAACCAAACCAAACTATTTGCAAACCAATGTATGAAAGAGGGGGTCCAATCAATTTATTCAGAAAACTAAGAAAACCAAAGAAAACGAAAAACCAAAATGAAAACGAAAAAGAAGACGCTCCAAGAACAACACAATTGTGCATGAAACAATAAAAATGAAGCGTTTGGAAGAAACCTAGGATTTTTATTGATGAAGAAGGGGATGCCTTGGGAATCCCTAAGATTTGACGCTTGTACTTCTTGGATATTTCTTAGGGTGACACGTGTGGCATCCCCAAGCTTGAGCTTTAGTCAATCCTTTATCTCATTACTCATTCCTTCCATACACCTGAAATTTTTCCTTCATACAAAACTTCACACAATCTTTATTAGCAACATTAGTGCACTCAAGATAATAAGTATTAAGGTTCAGTTCTAACACCAAATAAACTTCAATTATCACACAAGATACTGTAGCCCTTCCCTCAAAAAGCTCAATTCCCCAAAAGAACTCAAAAAGGAACCAACAAGAAGCAAATGCAGAAAATGGCAGAAATCTATCAAAACAGACCAGCAGGTAAAGACGATTTTTTTTCTAAGACCTTCTGTTGCTCAAATAAAAAAGTGTTGAACTAACGAAAGTTAGATACCAACATGGGGAAGAAGCAAAAAAATTCACGCCTCAAAAAGACGTTTAGAGACTGTACATGAATTTTTACGGTCAAGCACAGAAATCTGTTTCGGGACAACAACTTTCCAATCATTAGAGGTTACTCTTGGCACAAAAGGCAAATAAAAAGGATAAGGAGCGTTATTACAGAGGTAATAACTTCCAAGACTCATCTAAAACTTTTGGGTTATCTCCCAATAAGTACTTTTCTTTAACGCCTTTAAGTTAGGCATAAGAAGCAAGAAAAAAAATCAAGTGTTCTCAAATGAAGAAGCATCGAAACCAAGTTTTGTTTTCATAGGAGAGGCAAACGAAATCTTCTCTCTCTTATTAGGGAAGTGTTCTATACCTTTCTTGAGTGGGAGTTGATATTTAATGGTGCCTTCTTTCATATCAATAATGGCACCAACAGTTCTAAGAAAAGGTCTTCCCAAAGTAATAGGACAAGAAGCATTGCATTCAACATCCAAAACATAGAAATCAACGGGGACATAGGCATTGTTAACCATAATAAGAACATCATTAAGACTCCCCATGAGTTTCTTTTTAGCATTATCATCAAGTGGGACATTCAAATAACAATCCTCAAGTGGAGGCAAATCAAGCATATCATAAATCCTTCTAGGCATAATAGAAACACTACTATCAAGATCACATAAAGCTTTGAAATCAAAGTCATTCACTTTCATATTAATGATGGGTTCCCAACCATCTTCTTGTTTTATAGGAATAGAAGCTTTATGTTTCATATTTTCTTCTTTAATCTTTATGAGAGCATCAGTAATGTGTTTTGTAAAGGCCATGTTCATAGCACTAGCATTAGGAATTTTAGCAAGCTTTTATAGGAACTTAATAACTTCAGAGATATTGCAACCATCAAGATCAAAATCAAATTTATCATATAAAGTATTAGAACTATTACTAGTCTCAATGTGGTTATAGTAGAAACACTAATGTTTCTAGCAATTTCATCTTCTCTTTCCCACTTAGCATGTAATTCAGCTAATAGTCTAACATTTTCATCAATTCTCACTTGTATGGCATTAGTAGCTGCAAAGGGATTATCATTAGTTTCAGGTTTAGCGGCCATTTTATTCAAAGAAGATTGAGCTTCAACCAAAGATGCTATATTTCTTTCAGCATTAGAGAGTTTTTCCTCAATAGTTTTATTGAAAGCAGTTTGTTTACTAATAAAGTTTTTAAGCATAACTTCAAGTTCAGAGGGAGCACTCCTATTATTGTTGTAAGAATTTCCATAAGAATTACCATTGTTGGGAGGATACGGCTTATAATTGTTGTTACCAAAATTGTCCATGTAGGCATTGTTGCTAAAATTATTATTTCTTATAAAGTTCACATCAACTTGCTCTTCTTGAACAACCAAAGAGGCTAAAGGAACATTATTTGGATCAATATGGGCTTTCCCATTCACAAGCATAGACATAATAATATAAATCTTATCACTCAAGGAGGAGGTTTCCTCAATAGAATTTACCTTCCTACCTTGTGGAGCTCTCTCAGTATGCCATTCAGAATAGTTAACCATCATATTGTCCAGAAGTTTTGTTGCAGCACCCAAAGTAATGGTCATAAAGGTACCTCTAGCAGCAGAATCCAATAGGTTCCTGGAAGAATAGTTCAATCCTGCATAAAAGTTTGGATAATCATCCAAGCAGTCAGTCCATGAGTGGGAAAATTCTTTACCAAAGATTTCATTATTTCCCAAGCTTGAGCAACATGCTCATTATCAGATTGTTTAAACTGCATTATTTCACTTCTCATAGATATAATCTTAGCAGGAGGATAGTATTTTCCAATGAAAGCATCTTTGCATTTAGTCCAAGAATCAATACTATTCCTAGTTAAGGAATTCAACCATTCTTTAGCTTTTCCTCTCAAAGAGAAAGGAAACAATTTCAGCTTAATAATATCACCATCTACATCCCTATGCTTTTGCATTTCACAAAGTTATTTAGATGGCCAGCAACATCTTCATTGCCAATACTAGAAAATTGTTCTCTCATAACAAGATTGAGTAAAGCATGTTTTATCTCAAAGAAAGTATCTTCAGGCACAGGTGGAGTAATAGGTGTGCTCATAAAATCATTGTTGTTGGTGCTAGTGAAGTCACACAACTTAGTGTTTTCAAGAGTAGTCATTCTTTGTGTTTTCAATAAAGAAAGCAAACTTGTAAAACTAATTTTTTTGTGTTTTGATAAAGAAACAAGCAAACAAAACAAAAGTAAACTAATCAAAACAAAGATAACAAAGTAAAGAGATTGGTTATGAGGGACTCCCCTTGTGAAGATGTCCTTGACTCCCCGGCAACGATGCTAGAAAATATGCTTGATGGCCCAAATTATATCGAGCTCATTGGGGAACCCCAAGAGGAAGGTATGATGAGCACAACAGCAAGTTTTCCCTTAGTACGAAACCAAGGTTATCAATCCAATAGGAGCAAGGAAACACCCCAAAGGTGTAGCTAGATGAACATTGGCAGGGCGCACTACCGGTGCCAGCAGCAACGTGGAGACATGCACAACACAACCACAGAACTCCGTCCCCAACTTGCGATGAGGTTGTCAATCTCACCGGTTTTGCTGAAAACAAAGGATTAAACGTATCGAATGTAAGGAAGTGAAAGTTTGCAGAAAGTAAACACAAAGCAGTAAACAGTTTGTAGATTGTATGTAAAAGAAAGGACCAGGGTCCATAGTTCACTAGAGGTGGCTCTCCTTAAGATAGATAACATGCTGGGTGAACAAATTACAGCGGGTTAATTAACAAACATCGAGAAAGCAATACATGCATATACTAATCATCTTGACTCCTTTGGAACTTGATTGGGCATTACAACATTATACATAGACCGCCATCCAACTGCATCTATGACTAATAATCCACCTTCAGGTTATCATCCGAACCCCCTCTAGTATTAAGTTGCAAGCAACAGATTATTTCTTTACGAATTGCGTGTAATGTAAACAATACGATTGTTCTATGAACAAAGGATTGTTGTTTTCTCCCTAGTAGCAACAACACATCTAGTACTTTAGAGATTTCTATCACTTCCCCAGATTACCAGAGGCATGAACCCACTATCGAGCATAAATACTAACTCTTGGAGTTGCTAGCATCTACTTGGCCAAGATAGCTACTAACAATGGAAAGCATGCAAGATCACAAATAACAAAGACATGATAGAATCAATAATCAATCTGAAATAGCATCTCAATATCCATCGGATCCCCGCAAACACAACATGCAGAATTACAAATAGATGATCTTGATCATGAACGAAGCTCACAAGATCTAGACATGAAAGCACAAAGGAGGAGAACCAGCCATCTAGCTACTACATGGACCCGTAGTCCAAAGATGAACTACTCACGCATCACACCGAAGGCTTGCATGATGTGGAAGAAGGCCTCCAGGGTGAATTCCCCTCTCCGGCAGGGTGCCAGGAAGAGCTTCAGATCCCTCCCGATCTAGGGATGGAGATGACAGCGGCTACAGACTCTTTCGTGGATTTTTTGATCGAGTACTTAGGGTTTTCGTCCCGAGGGCATCTTATAGGAGGAAGGAGAAGCCGAGGGGGTGCTGGGGTTGGCCAGACCACCCCCTGGCGCGGAATAGGCCTAGCCGCGCGGCTAGGTGGTGTGGCCGGCCCCCAACCCTTCTCTGTCTCGTATTCTGGCATCTGATGACTTCCGGAAAAATAGGCACTTTGGCTTTTGTCCCGTCCAATTCCGAGAATATTCATTTCCTAACTTTCCTGGAACCAAAAAGAGCAGAAAATAGGCAGCTGACACTGTGGCTCTTGTTAATAGGTTAGTCCAAGAAATCATATGAAAAGTACTCTAAAGTGTGGACAAAACACAAGAAAGTGGATAAAACCAAGCATGGAACATCAAAAATTATATATACATTTGCAATGTATCAGGGCCCCCTGGCACTCCACCGACCTTGCCCCTTCGCCTATATATTGCCTCCGGGATGAAAACCCTAAGTACCCGATCAAAAATTCCATGAAAGAGTATGTAGCCGCCACCATCTCCATCCCTAGATCGGGAGGGATCTGAAGCTCTTCCCGGCACCCTGAAGAAGGGGAGAGATCTCCCTGGAGGCCTTATTCATCACCATGCCTGCCTCCGGTGTGATGCGTGAGTAGTTCATCCCTGGACTACGGGTCCATGTAGTAGCTAGATGGTTGGTTCTTCTCCTTTGTGCTACCATGTTTAGATGTTGTGAGCTCCGTTCATGATCAAGATCATCTATTTGTAATCTTACATGTTGTGATTGCAGGGATCTGATGGATATTGAGATGCTATTTCAAATTGATTATTGATTCTATCATGTCTATGTTATTTGTGATCTTACATGCTTTCCGTTGTTAGTAGCTATCTTAGCCGAGTAGATGCTAAAAACTCCAAGAGGGAGTATTTATGCTCGATAGTGGGTTCATGCCTCTAGGAATCTGGGGAAGTGACAGAAATCTCTAAGGTAGTAGATGTGTTGTTGCTACTAGGGAGAAAACAACAATCCTTTGTTCATAGAACAATCGTATTGTTTACTTTACACAATTAGCTTAATGCAATTATCTGTTGCTTGCAACTTAATACTGGAGGGGGTTCGGATGATAACCTGAAGGTGGCTTATTAGTCATAGATGCAGTTGGATTACGGTCTATGTATAATGTTGTAATGCCCAATCAAATCTCATAGGAGTTGTTGGGGGGATACCCCCGGGTAGGGCACGCCGGGGTATAATGGCCGAGTTAGCCGAGGTACGGCAAGGTCAAAGCAAGTGCTGGCCGAGTCACCTCAAGGCAGGCCGAATCACGAAATAACCCGGACCAGAGGATGTCTGCCTAACTGAGTCTCGGCCAAGTCGTATGTCGGTAAGATGTATCTGACTTGTATGCAGGTACAGGTGTGGCCGGATTAACCAGGCATGATCTGGGTTATATCAGGCTTGCAAGAGAAGGAAGGTATCTCTCTGGTCAAAAGGTGGCCACGATACGCAGAGCGTGAGCGAAGCGGACAGAGGCCAGGACCACCAAGGCATGGTCGACAAGGGTGGCGATGCTTGTGTCGTATGACGCGGGCGCCGCAGGGCTCACATAGTCTCTGTATGGCTTACGATGGGGAAAAGTGACCCAGTCGGTTTACTATTTTGGGAAGAGGCATATTCCCTGGAATATGCCTCCACATATGCCCAAATTGGAGACCTAGACACCCCTATATAAGGAGGGCTAGGGCCTCTCTAGAGGGGGTTGAGTTCTATTGAGTTATTGACTAGTTGATGGGCATTTGAGTAGAGAGTTCCTGAGAGCAGAGCGGTGGTGAGAGTAAAAGGGTTTCTCCTTCCTCCTCTCCCCAATACAGCCCAAGGAGCACTTGTAACTCATCTAGCTTGAATAATACAAAGCTTCTGTGTGTAGAATCACTACACTATCTCTCCCTGGATTCCTCTAGTGCATCTTGTCCCCACCTTTAGCCTATCCATGGCATCTCCCGTGACACCACCACGACAGGAGTCAAGATGATTAGTATATGCATGTATGCTTTCTCGGTGTCTGTCAATTGCCCTCTTGTAATTTGTTCACCCAACATGTCATCTATCTTAAGGAGAATCACCTCTAGTGAACTATGGACCCCGGTCCATTCTTTTACCATCAATCTACAAGCTATTTACTGTTTTCTGTTTACTTTCTCCAAGCAATTACTATATTCCACACAATAAGTTTAATCCTTTATTTTCAGCAAAATCGGTGAGATTGATAACCTCACTTTAAGTTGGGGGCAAAGTTCCGTGGTTGTGTTGTGCAGGATTCCAAGTTGGAAACAACACCTTGGAGGTGTTTCCTTGCTCCTACTGGTTCGATAACCTTGGTTTCATAACTGAGGGAAAACTTGTTGCTGTGTTCATCATACCTTCCTCTTGGGGTTCCCCAACGAGCTCGACGTGTTGAGCCAATCATCATTCACCAAGTGGATTGAGGCCATGCTAGTGACGAATCAATCAAGAGCCAGCGCTGTCAAGTTTTTTGAGTCCATTGTATACCGTTTTAGGGTGCCACATAGCATTATAACGGACAATGGACGAACTTCGCCTCCAAGGAATTCTAGGAATTTTGCGAAAACCTGGGAATAAGCATCAGCTACGCCTCGGTGGCCCACCCTCAGACCAACGGTCAAGTCGAAAAGGCCAACGGCCTCGTCAGTGGTGGAATTAAGAAAAGGCTCCTCCGGCCACTCGAACAAGCCGCCGGTGGCTGGCTAGATGAGCTGCAATCAGTACTTTGGAGCTTGCGCACAACTCCAAACAGCACCATAGGCTACACTCCGTTCTTCATGGTGCACGGCGCTGAAGTGGTTCTACCCGTAGAAGTGCGCTACAAAGCCCCACGAGTAGTTTCATACAGCGAGCAGGAGTCAACTCTCGCACTCGAAGACTCCGTCGACCTCCTCGACGAGGCACGCGAGATCGCAGCTGAGAGATCAACGATCTATCAGCAGAACCACCGCAACTACCACATCAGAAGGCTATGCCCCAGATCCTTCATCGAAGGAGACCTGGTCCTGAAACTGAAGCAACAAGGGCACCTCAAACTCGAGTCCCCTTGGGAAGAACCTTATGTGATTACCGAAGTAATCCCAGGTGGCGCCTATCGCCTTAAAGACCTAGAAACCGGAGTCTTGTACTCCAATCCCTGGAACATCACGCAGCTGTGTCGTTTCTACCCCTAAACCTTTTTTACTTTACAAATAAGGCTATTCAGCCAGGCTACTTAGACACACATTGTACCTTGTACTATTCTGCGAATAAATAAAGCTAAGTGCCCCAAAACTCTGTGTTTTTTCTGTTTTCTAGCAATTACATCACTCGGGGGCTGCACCACCCTTTACACCTTCGTTCTACGAATAAATCGAAGTATCCTGAGTAGCTGACACACCGCCAATCAAACCCTTCATAAACACCAACCCAGCTGCAACGCACCTGATAGGTTGGCAAGGTGCTGAGATAAATACATGTCAGGCTAACGAAAGGGAACTACAGAGTACCACACACTCGAAAATCATACAATCTAGCAAGCTTTTTACATATTAATGGGTATCAAATACACCCACCACAATCATATGAATTTTACAACACTTATACATCTATGTGCAGGATACAAATTACGCTACTACTACAAAATAAGAACATTTGTATTCTCTTCAAAGAAGTCGACGATATCCTCTGCTAGACGGTCAACCTCCTGATAGTGCGGCACCATATTCCAAATCATCCCTTCTGGTGGCGGCAGCAGCCCAGCGGCAATAGACGTGACATCCACGTCCGGTCGATGCAGTCGAACCAGCGACAGGACAGCCTTCGCACCTACGACTAGCTGCTAGCGGACGCACTCACGGACCGCGCTTATATCCTGAAATTTCACCAGAAGAGCCAACAGGCTTGAGGGCACAACATCCAGCGGAAACATCGTCTAATAAATGCACTTCAGACATGACTGTGCTTTCTTCAAGCATTGAAGCACCCGCGACGCATGATCTTGCAACGTCGCCAATGCGACTGCATGGTCGTGATCCACCTAGAAGTAACCACTAGCTTGTAGTTGCTCCTGAGTCAGGTCATTAGTTCGAATGGCCACCCGGTCCTTCTCATCCTGCGGATGACGGGCGCTAACAACTACAAAAGCAAGACCAAAAGCATAAGCCAAGGCATCGCCACAAATGGGTAAGGAAAGGATAAGAAGATAGAGAGCTAACATTTAAAGTGCTCGTTCAACTGAACAACTTCGTCTAGAAGATACTTCTCACGAGCGATGGCCTTCTCGGCCTTCGACTTCCACACATCCACATTGCCGCGGACAATGGACAACTCCTGCTCCAACTACTTAATACCGTCACGGAGTCGCGAGAGAAGCGACAGCTCCTCCACCTTTGAACGCGGTTACACTAAAGTTTCATCGGTGGGAGGAGAGTCACGAGGACCACTCGAAGGACCCTATTACAATCAAGTAAGAAGCAAATAAGGGAGCAAGAATACATTGATAAAAAGGGCAAATGTGTTCAAACGCAGCAAAGTATTAACAGGGGCACTCTCACAAAAGCATAGTTCAGCCAAAAAGGAAGCTACAATTATTACAGATGACAACTAAGGAGCAATCTGCTTCTTCGACTTGGACTTCGACTTCGGGGGCTTCATCGAATCCGTGGCAGCCTCTGATGCCACGAACTTTCCGTTGGTAGCCTCAGATGCCGTAGTCTTCACCGCCTTCGCTCGCCGCAGCTCTGCAGAGTATTTTGCGACTGTGTCGATGAGCTGCGGTCCATACTTACTGTAGATACTAGCGAAGTGAGCAAACACTACCTGCTGGCCATCCGCGTCGACAGGCATCGCCTCCGAGATCGCGCCGAGGTCCAACTCCACACCGTGGGCTTGAGCCATCACGAGTGCCATGGTGGCACCGATAGACTGCTAGGAGTTCTTGAAGTCCATGGGAATACCTTCAGTGAAGGATTCCACCAGGTCATCCAGGTTTTCGATTAAGCTGGCCTTGGGGATCAGGTCCTCTCCAAGACGGCTCAGCACACCTTTCGCTTTCCTGAGCGTCTCCTGGAGAGAGACGCTGCGGTCCTCGACTGCGGCCACGGCGCTAGCCAAGGCATCTGCACGACGCAAGGACAGAGCATCGAAGCTTACGCCGACGGTATATGAAAAGCACTAAGTATCAGCATAACAACACAAAAACCAATCGAGGAAAGTGCAGTTGAGGCAGCGTAAATACCAGATACTGCTTTTGCGACCGAGAAAAGTTGTTCTTCGAACAACTTCTCCCTCTCAGCAGTAGAGGCGCGCAGGTCTTCTTCACGCCTCTGCGACTCCTCCAGAGCGGCGACTGTCTCATCGCATTTCTTCTTTGCCGCGGCAAGTCCCTTCTCGAGGGAGGTAACGTGACGGAGAAGTTTGTTATGATCACCTGCAAAAGGGAAGAGCATGGCAAACACATGAGTCTGCAAATTTCCATACAAAAATCAGAACAAAGAAATAAGTGTTAGCACAAACCTTCGACTGCACAATGGTGGTTATCCAGCATAGCATGCTGACGACCCATGGCAAGGATTTGCTCCGCAAGGCGAGCGGAGTCCTTTACGATAGGTTGTACCAAAAGAAACGGAGTTTCAACAATGACAAAAACGCAAAATCTCAAAATTCGACTGCTAGAAGAAAAGTGTCACTTCCGTGTTCCTCCAGGGACTCCGAAGATTCCTGTCGAGTGGGCGTCCACGCAACCATCTGGTGCCCCCAGTGGGGGCGGAACTCGAAGAATTGGCACCGGAGTGGGCCGCCACTGGAGGAGAAGGAGACCGTGCTGCTACCTCCTTGTTCTTGGAGTCTGCGACTCCAGATTCTTTCACAAATTGGCAGTCGTCAGAAGACGACGACGCCGCTTGACTACAAATGTGACCAATGTCACTTTAGAAGGGAAACTTCAAGGAAAACAAGATGAATTCGCCAAGTATAAAAACTCAACAGTTAAATTTGTCAAGGTCGAAGGAATCATCTGATGACTCCTTTGGCAACCGCAGCTTCTTCCAAGCGGGAGGAGCCATGGCGCATACAGGCATGGCGGGGATCGGATCCTCTGCAGTAGTAGGGGATCCCTCTAGCATCGACAACAAGGAAGCATTCGAATCCTTGCTGCGGGAGAGTTTGCGAGTCCTGTGGTCACCGAACTCGGGGGCTTCTTCTTCTTCCTCCACGGGGACGGTGGAGCCCGACTCATCCTCTTCATCTAACTCACGAGGAATAATTCCTTCAGGACGAGGAGGCAAATTGGCGGCCACGGCCCAGTCCTAACACAAGAAAAGGCATCAGTATACAAAGGCAGCTACAAGCAATCAAAAAGACAAGAAACTACGAAGAGAAATTCACCTCAGGTGGAGGATTTCTGGCGTAGAACCGAGGCATGACTAAGTCACCAGGGATATCCTCCTTGGTGGTGTACTTCGTTAGCAGTCGCAACCTCATATCTACTTCACCCGAGGAGATGCCCTCCGCAGAAATGCGAGTGGCATCACCAGCACCGGTCCAGCGGAACATCGGGTGCGCCCTGGCCTACAGAGGCTAAACGCGGCGGCGCATCCAAGTGCGGATAAGCTCTGCTCACCAACTTATTTGCCTAGGCGCTTCTCGAGGTCGCAGACACGCTGATAGAGAGCCTCTGTCTCTTTGACTTCGGCAGGCATCACAATGTTCTTCCACGACCTCCTCCGCTTGGAGGGTGCCACCGAATGGAAAGGTGCGAGTCTGTAGTGTTCTCCATCCAGTTTTCTGGTTGCGGATGTAGAACCACTTCTCTCGCCAACCTTGGACAGATGAAGTGAGCTTGATGTTGAAGTAGGTGACATTGGAATCAACGTGTATACCGCAGCCTCCTATGTCATAGACTACAGAACCGGGCGCGATTGATGTTTGAGATTGAAGAGCTTTTTGAAGAGACCAAAGTGCGCCTCGATTCCGAGCCAGCACTCGCAAAGGGCGATGAAACAAGCAATGTGGAGGATATAATTGGGGGTCAGCTGATGAAGCTGAAGCCCATAGAAACAAAGAAGACCCCTAACAAAAGGATGCAGGGGAAGAGAAAGACCGCGAATGATGAACGCAAGGAACATCACTCGAAAACCAACCGGAGGATTGGGGATTACCTCGTCGCCGGGCACGCGCGAGTCATCCTCAGCGACGGAGAGCGTCACGTCCTGGCATAGGGTGAACAATTCTGAAGACTTGATGATGGACAGGAACCACGACCCGTTAGTGACGCGAGTCCCCGCGCCCTTCTTCTTCCCAGCATCAGCGGCGCTGGTGCCCGTGCTGGCGGCGCCTCCCTTATTCTTGGCGGCAACAATGGCGGCCGCAGATCCAGCGGTGGAGCCTCCTTTCTTCTTGCCCATCTTGCGCTGGCGATGTGAGCGCAGGAAATAGCTGGGGAAGGCGCGCAGCTGGTTTAGTGCCACGGAGAAGATGTGCGCAAGGAAGCCTCAAGAACAGTAATGGCGGAGGAAGCGCGAGCAAGAAGAGAGATGTGGGGAATTACCGCACGGTGTGTCCCTACTTAACCTCCTAGCAGATGACATCCAACGGCTAGAAGAAGATCTACTAGACGCGTGACGCACATCGACATTGACGCGTGGCAAGGGTAAACCACGAACCGTCCCCCACTACTCCCATTACACGCGGAAATCGAGGAGACATGGTTAAAACAAAATATTACGCACGCCCGGTCAAATCCAAGTCAGAAAGTGGGACCCACTACTCGTTACATCCCGTCAAAGCCGCTCACATGGACAACTAAGGTCACCTCATCGTCAGCACTGACGTCATAAACTTCAGTAGAAGAACGTTTTGACTACTTTAGTCATTTCTCAAGTCTTCGACTCAACCAAGCACTCGGGGGCTACTCCTAACAGGAGCACTAGTAGCGCACCTGAAGAATTTTATGAAGATGTCCAAGCATCACGAAAACCCTTCACTCGAATCAACGATTCGATTGTGGACTCCGGGTTACTCCCATAGGGAGCGCTGAAAGCACATTCGACTGAAACAAGCAACAAAGATGATAGCAGTCACAAAATATTTTTAGTGCCTACTCAAGTCTACGACTCGAATAGGCACTCAGGGGGTACTCCCATAGGGAGCGCTGGCCGCGCACCCTATGATTATTTTTTCTTGTACATCGTATTGTGTGTTGATAACATCCACACTCAAATGCTATGGCGACTCCGCCTAATATCTTTCCCTACAAAGAGATTGCGTCTCCTGGGTCACCCGAATCATCTCCGCGATGGCAAAATTCGGATGTCGCGCTTATAGCGTGAAGATAAGACCTGAATAAGCCATGGCAACGCATCTGTTGCACACTACCAGAAATATATATGTGCCTGTATATACGATGAATATGCCTTGATGGACGCATCGAGTGCTCACATTTACACATTGGGATTCAATTCATGTAAGACCTCTGTGGCCTGAGTCGAATTACGCTAGCACTTTTACGAATTCGAGTCCAGGGACTCGAGTTTGAGTAGATTGTGTTGTTTTGTCCTAAGGCAGTTAAATGATACCAATACATCAGATAAATCAGACACGTATATGAACAATCCCTATGACATGAAAAAATTCTAAAAAATATTCAACTATGCACTCGAAAGACTTCATAAAGTCTCCACTCGAATCTGCAATTCCACTGGACACACGGGGGCTACTGACGTGGGCATACCCTATAGATACTCGAGTTGGGCATATACGGTCCAGATATGGCAGAAGCCCACGATGTTACCAAGGCCCAATACAGGATTCGGGTGACTCACGAAGACTTCGATTGCTTGCAGCACAAGACAAAACTCAAGATAGAAAGTCTGAAGGGACGAACCCTAACTTGTAACCGACTCGACCTGCTACCTGAGACCTAGCCTATCTATATAAAGGCTAGGAGGGGGCGGCGAGGAGGACAAGCACAACCCTAGTTTCCACAACCTCGCCAGATTGCATCTGTGCACCCCTATAACTTTTGACTCCCTCGATAATTCCAAGAGCAGACAAGTAGGAGTAGGGACCTCTATGAGGCCTGAACTTGGGTAAAACTTGCATCCCTGTGTGCTTGTTTACTAGCCGATTGATGCCTCCAGCGCTCCCTCCTTCTCCAAAATCCAAGTCCATAACAATGGGCATTGACGAGTTAAACCCTCGTCACCTGGCCACCGCTTCGGAGGCGTGCTGGGTCGGCAAGCACGCGGGAAAGGTAGCCCACCTGGGCACCGCCTCACTCGCCAAGCCGCTGGGCTAGGCGCGAGGTTGGCCCACCCGGCCATCGCCTAGCCTAGCCAGTTGTGCCTCCTCCTTTTGCCTTTTCTTTTAGTCCCACAAGAGGACTTGAAGGAAGGGAGTACCCCTTTTTACCCTAAATAATAAGGCCTATAGTGGTGGGAAAAAGACACACAAAAATAAAAGGGGAATTTACTAAGGCTATTTTCCTTAGGGAATTTCCCCCTCTTTCTCAATTGAGTCTCATGAGTGCGGTTCCATGAAGAATCGCGCATGAGAGAGTCAGCACCACTGGCACGCCGTCGTGCTGCTGGATCAAGGAGAATGGGAGTCATTGCTAGCCACCATACGTGCGTGATACCTTGGATAGCGCTGCCACTTGTGGCGATGGGCTGTCGTGCAAGGACCATGAGTAGACGAGCGAGGAGCTTTACAACCTTGAGGTCGGCTATAAGTGTCAACTTCATCCATGTTCCCCGCGGGATGTTAACTGCATTGCGATCTACAAGGGTATATAATCGTAACCTCATCACGTTACTTCATCAACTCATAGATAGATCTTGGGATTCAGGTGCGTTCTAGTTAGGAAAATTTTGTGTTTTCCGATACGAACCCCTTCACATAGATCAAAAGATACTAATCTGAAACAACACAAACATACACAAAAAACGTCTAGATCCTAGGAGACCTGTTAGACACACAACTCCACACGCACTCTATCGATGGTAGACGCACACACTGAAAAAATTTACGACGCTAGTGCAATCAAATACGTTCTCCGCTGAGGTGCTGGCATGTTGTCGTGTTGTTTCCTTGGCTGTCGAGGAGGGCTTTGACAAGATATTGGTGGTCTCAAACTGCTTGTCATTGATTCAGTGTCTCCATTCTTCGGAGCTGGATCGGAGTATCAATCTTTATTGCATGTATATTTTCCATTTCCTCTCCTCATGTAACTCCTTCTTTAGTTTCCTTCTATGAACCAAATAGGATGGTGTAGTACACCACCTCTTCGTTTCTCCTCCCGATGTAATTTCCACGAGTGGGGTTGTTCTACTCCTATAAACATGTAACCGAGCCCCCGATCAGGGGCACCGCTTCCACCAAAAATGACATGGCATCAGAGCCATCTTCTTCCTCTATCTAGCCCGATTCAATTCCCAAAACCAGTTTTTGAATAGATGTGTACAATCGCTGATCTCCACAATTTTTTGTTGCTATGGTTATGATCATCGACTCCCTTCCCTCCCTCCCGATGGGCTCCTATTCCAAAGCATCAGCCCTGGCATCGGCACTCGGGACTCCTCCCACTAAGAAATTGAGTAGCGAGAACTTCCTATACCGAAAGATGTAGGTCCTGCCAACGCTTTGTGGGGCATAGGTCATGGAGTTCCTAGAGGGCTCCGACCTGCTCCTACGAAAACAATGGAGGTGGAAGGATTCGATGTCCCCAATCCGGCCTATATCGCCTAGTTGGCTCGAGATCAGCAAGTAGTCAGTTTTCTGACGAAATTAATAAGCAAGGAAATACTCTCTCCGTTATTTGGTCTTTAGCATGCCTCTGAAATTTGGGAATCCCTTGAAACCTTCTTTGCCTCAGAATCTAAGGCCAAAGTATAAATGTTGCGTGCTACTTTGATTAATACCAAGAAACATGATATGACCGCTCCACAGTTTATCTCCAAAATGAAAAGATTTTCCTCTGAATTAGTTGCCACTGGTCATATTATTTCTGATGAAGAATTGAAAGAATATATATTGGGTGGTCTTGATGGCCATTACGATTCCTTGGTTGCCTCTATAAACATTGTTCCTAGCACTACACTTCAAGATCTATGTGCTCAACTTTCAGCCCATGACTATCGCCAAGAGATGTTAGGCGTAGACTTGGGGTCGTTCCAATCTTCGGCAAATATTTTCTCTAGGGGATGTCGTACCTTCTATAAAAATGGACAAAGTAATGGTGTATATGATTGTAATAGTGGTCGTCAGCCTTCTCATCATGATGGACACCAACAACGCTAACACCATCAAAATCATGGTGGAAACAAAGGATACCATGGCCATGGTCGTGGTCATATTCAAGATGTTACCTGCCAAATTTGCCAAAAATATGGGCATCTTGTTGAAGAGGTTACATGGTAGAAAACAAAAAATTCTATGTTGGAACACCCTGACTAGCCAAGAACCTATCTAGGAGTAATGTAGTAGGCCGAGGAGGTTTCGGATAGATACCCTTGTAGTCCGAAAGCGGTTAATGTTCTGAGGGGAACATAGATGATGTAGTCATACTCGTAGCTAGCCTCAAGGTCGCGAAGATCCTCACAGTTAACCCATTGCTCCATCATGTAGTGGATCTGGCTCATGACATCAAAGGTGCCATAAGTGGTAGAACCCTCATGGTTTCACACACATATGTTGTACAATGACGACCTCCGGTTCACTGATTCATGTCGGAAGTGCAGAAGTAGATCCCCTGGCTAGAACCCGACAGTGCAACATTGTGCTGAAGGTGCATCGTCTCTTTCAGGTGCAGTCCTTCCAGGGACGGCTCCATTGCGAGAGAACTGAAGTAGATCATCAAGTTGACTACGATAAGTTTCAATATGACCTTTGCTAAAACCTTATCTTTGGGTAATATAATTTGATCTAAGGGTAGATCAAATGTAATAAAACTAAGTCACAACACACGACTTAATAAGGAGTACTAGATCCTCTAGAGATCATTACATGGTATTCCATACCACAACTCAAGGATGAATACTTAATATTCTAAAGATGATATTAAGATATTAACTACCATAAACTCTGTTTACCAAGTTAAGCTTATAACTTAAGTAAAAGAAACTCATGCCTAAAACTTGAAACACTTGTTTGCCATAGTTGTTCCTACCATGGGTATCATGGTAGTTCTTAAACATTTACTCTTATTACAAATAGAGTAGAAAGGAAAGTCAAGCCAAGACCATCCATCACATACCCTTAGTGTCATGTTAATAGATGACAATCCTATTTAACCAAGTCCTAGTGTCTGTTGATCATCAGTGTGTGTGATCAATTCTTGACCTAGAACTGATTGACTCATAACCTTTAACCTGTTGTGTTGACCTTCCAAATACCTTAAGTAAATTAATCTGAAGGGGGAACTAGATATGGTAGAGTGTACCATCATCAATGGAATGTGACCCTTAGTGGAGATCAAACCATCTGATGTTGGAGGACTTAACTCACTCATGAGTTAACTAGAAGCAGTACCTAAACTCAAGGGTTGAGCTAGTAATTGAGGAGCTATGAGAAAGCTAGTAGTATTAGTACATTAGATAACAATCTTGTTAGGACAAGTGGATATAGATTTAAAATAAGTTTGCTTAACAAGATAAGTCTATAGAGAGACTAATACAAGTTTACTACTTAGTTGAGCATAGATCTTGATCAGACAATGAGAATCCTAAGCTTTGCATGATCAAAGGATGCTGGTCATTATTCTCAATTCACTTGAGAATAGATGATTAGGTGTTGAAGAAGAGTTATGAATATGCCAAGTTAGGCGGGTCCTAGTAAGCTGAATCATGTAGCTTGAACATGAGAAGTCAAATTAGAGTATGATGAAGTATATAAGATAAGTTTTATGAAGTAGTGGGAGGCATAGTAGATTGATCAAGCTAATACAAGAGCAACTTGTATTATGGGTGAAGAACCATACTTATTCTAGAAGGTTGATATTCCTCGTTATCTACAGTGAGGATTGTAATCGTGTAAGCCTTGGATATAGTACCAGATGGATTTCAGGAAGTTAGTAGATGCAGTTAGCAGTAGCTACATTGATAGGTGTATCAATGGTAGTTAATTAAGAGGAGTTATATACTAGGAGTAAGAATGGAGTAATGTTGAAGTGGCATGACCATGTCATCATATGATGATGTATATCGTGGTGTTAGATGATTGTCTTATTCAGGAAGATGTAATCTTTGTGATTAAGATAAGAGAGAGATATAGAGTATATTTAGGAAAGGGATTCCTTATCTAAAGATAACCTTGGTGAGGTATTAAGGTAAGGATTCTTTAGAACCCTTAACTAAGAATATATCAAACCATGACAAGACCCATGTCTACTGTATTATTCAAGACCCTAGAATCAAATGGATAGTGAAACCATTTCCTATTCCTAGGTAACTGTTGAACAATACCTCTTGGACAACTAAAGTTTCCAAGAGGTAATTAGAGAACCAAGTGAGTGTTTGAGAAGCCTTGTCCAGTTTATTGTCTTAAACCCTGATGAAGAACCTAATCTCATAGAACCATCAAGGTCACATTAGGTAAGTGTTTTGTGGTAATTCTAAACTCTACAAATCAAGTAGAATTGGATTTGGCAAATCACCAAATGTGGAGGACCATGAAAACCAAATCATCATATTATGAACCACCAAGATTAATACCTTCTTATGTATATATGTAAATCCTTGATGAAGATAAGTAGGAACAAGATTCTATATACATGAATACACATCTCAAACTAGTACCAACTAGATTATCAAGTGAAACTAGAATAATTTCTATAAGATCTTCTTATAGGAAGAAAATCCCTAAAACCTTAATCATTACTAAAATTTCCTAATGGGAAGGACTTTTAATATAACGAATTTATTTTGTTGCCCAATAAGAAATTAATAGAAGATGATTATGAATTCTACAAACAATAATATTCATGACTTACAAAGTTACTGCACATTTTGAACTATTGTGGCATTCATATTTGAAATAGTTTGTAAAAAACAGAAAATAGAAAAAGAAAATAGAAAGAAAAAGAGGACCTGGTTGAGCCAGCAGACCAGCTTGGGCTGCAGCCCATCTGCTATGTGTCGCACGTGAGCAGCAGCAGCAAATCTTCGCACGCTTTGCCACGGCCCAGTACCAGCCCATCTAGACTCTCACTCTCTGACTGATGGGTGGGACCACAGATGGACCGCGGGTTAAGTTGCAGAAACATTAGGGAGTTTTCTGGAAAACGCCATCGTCGTCACCAGGACGCACACAGATAGCTCGCTAGAGGAGTGCGTCGCCGCTGGATGCGCATAACCGGCGTCAGCAGGGATCAACCGCCTAGATCCTCGTTGCCGACCTGGCTGAGGATAAGAATGACACTGAGCCGTCTTCTGTCCGTCCTCATCCTCACTTCCCTCCCTCTCTAGAGCTCTTTCTCTCTCACTGCACACGGCCGAAACCCTAGTCTCGGCCACCCCAAATCGTTGTCGTTCCAAGCCACCCCAAGGCCAGCCGTGGATGTTATGAGCTCCGCCGTGATGTGCTTCGTCTCCTTGAGGAAGGAATTGAGTCGGGAAGACCGCAATCGAGCGCATCGGCCGTTTCTTCCCAAACTTCGACCGAGTGCCATCGAGACCGTGTCGTCGTCTCTGTCCTCCACTGCTTCATCCGAGGCTACCAACGCATCAAGGGTAAGCTTGCGAGTATTCTGGTGCCCTCCAATCGCTCTCTCTGGCCTTGTATCGATCTGCCGTCGTAGCTCGCCGTTGGCCGCCGCTTTTGGTTGTCGTCGGAGTAACTCCGGTGACCAATAGCGGGCGGCGACACCACTCCCAAGTCTGCATCGGTCTCCTCGTTCCAACGCCACCCTCTGTAGCCGCGCGCGCTCGCATCCGCCGCCACTAGTGACCATCTGGTGGTGGCCGGCAAGGTGACGTCAGGCTGACGTCATGCTCGTGTCATAGCCCAGCCAGCCAGCCAGATTGATCGGTCCACGCCCATGTGGCCGGTCGACGTGGCCTATGGCCCATCTGTCTGTGACTGTGGCTAGGGTTAGTGTTAGTATAAAAAGTATTGTCTATTGAGTAAATAGATAAAACCAAATAAGTTTAATATAAATATAATTCTAGAAATTTAATAAAAGGAATAAATCTTGTTAATTCTATATCTTTTGTTTTATAATTCAGAAAAATGTATATAATATATCAAAATATTTAGAAAAATAATCTATAATTTAACCTTATTATCAAATATGATTGTGTCAATTATTTAAATAATTATTGTTTAATAAAGATTTTATAAGTAATAAAACTTAAAAAATCATATTTTAATATTAGTAAATAAGAAATAATATAAATAATATAGAAAAATTCTTATAAAAACAAAATCTACATTTACAAACTTGTTTAAATTATTTTTCTATCACTTGACTAATATTTTTTATTTATTAAGTATTTATAAAGTCATAAAACTTATAAAAATCATATCTTATTATTTAAAAATCACAAAAATACTTATAACATACCAAAACGATCACAAAAATAAATTATATGCATCAAAAATGTCAAATATTACTTTTGAAGTAAAATAAAAGGTAAAGGTCTAATAACTCTTATTTTAACCCTTTTATTTTATTTTAATTCATTAAAAATAATAATATAAACCATTACTAATGTCTTTACCATTATTTGTTTAGAGTCTAAAAATATAATAACAAGTTCAAATAATGTTTAATTGAAGCTAACATAAGGCTAACCATTTTAAGTTGTCCTTACTAAAAATACCATTTATAGTTAAGTAAATCTTACTCCAAAAATATTTTATCACTTATAAAATCATCAAGATTTGAATATTGATTCTTTTACAAATTTGGGAATCCACTCTAAAGGCTAAGGAAAGTTTGTAAGTATTTAACATGATGCCATTCCCATGTTCATAGAAATGAGTATTAATTCTATAGTAAGTGATTCTATCCATTTATAAAATCAAGAAAACACCACTTCTATCAATACATAATACTTTTGTTTCACTTTCATGGAGTGTTAAAAGTCTCCATTTTCTAGTAGAATAGCTACTCAACAATACTAGTTGTTTTCTACTTTAGTACTCACAATATTAGTTTTAAGTTTAAATGCTTTCACTTTGTAAAGTAATATTTCCTCAAAAGTATTCTTTTAAAAAAACTTTCAAAGTAATTCATAAACACTTGTTTAAAATATCTAACTAATTCTTAAGCTTGTTTAAGTAATCTTTTAGATACCATAGTCATTTGAGGGCTTTAGTATTGCATGTTACTTGTTGTATTTACTTATTGTTTCATACACACTCTCAGAAGCCTTAATAAGAAGCACAAGTGTGAATTTGTTATAAAAGTGCAACACATTTTAAAGAATTCATTCCCAGTTTCCAAACCCTAGATTAGATACGACTATTCTGAGGATTCACGTTTATCAAATTGCATTACATTCCTTATGCATTGTTGCATCTTGCTTCTTTAAACATTAGTCCTTACTGGACCAATGATGCTATTTACAGAATTTTGATCTTCTATTGTCTTGAAGACCATGAGTGCATAATCTTGCAATCACAAAAGGCAAGTTCATAACTTGCTCATGTCCTTTGATTATTTTCTATGCTTGTAACTCAACTGTGTCAACACCTGCATTTCAAAAAGGCCAGAAAACAATATTTTCATAATAATATGATTATGGATTATTTACCAGATGGTAATAATCTACTGATACAGTTCTAGTGGTAAAGGAACATAATATCTAGGACTTAACAACCAATGTCGCTAGTGATTCTAGCGCCGTATATTACGTGTCAACCATAAGATTTGGAATAGGACGGGAAAGTCAGATGTATCTTCTCCCTTTCATATGGAGGCAAGATGACCTTATCGTGACGTTCGAATTCCCGGTGTGGATCCAACATATGGGTAGGCACCCTTAGGCCCCACGATTTTGGTGTCTAGATTATTTATGAGTGGTTGTCGGAGGTATAGACGAACCTCTAGGGGCATCACCAGCTCATAGAGTCTTTGGGAACTCCCCATGGTTATAGCTTGCCCTAGTTGGAGGCTTAACGGAGGTGTAGTTAGCCCCGAAGGATCGTCCAGACATATGGGGTCGCGGAGAGGGCAGCGATTGGCTTGGATCTTAGACTAGGCCCCACATCAAGGAATTGTGGACAGGAATGAGCTGCCCGGTTGTGCAACAAAGCTAAGGTCTCTTGTGGGAAAAGTGACGCACCTCTGCAGAGTGTAAGAATTGTGACATGTTACTCCCTGTTCCGGGAAGGAGCTATGAACGCGGCAGGAAAGGAACTCCATGAAGTTCTGGTCAACCTGTGAAGGCTGTTGGACATAGTTTTCAGAATAAAAGCAACCTTTGAAGAAATGTTTATGAAAACCTACATTGCCTACGACCTATGGTCTACGGCTGTAGAGATAGTGCATCATACACTCCTTTTTAGTGAACTTGCTGAGTATGCTCGTACTCAACCATACCTTCTTAACCCTTGCTAGGTTCTAAGCCATTGAAGACGACGTCAACATCAATTTCTGCTCAAAAAACCATCATCAACAACTCAAGTTCTTCAATAAAGTCAATGAAGTCAACATATACATCAGCTGAAGTGGAGATAAAGTATCGAATTAGATAGGAGTAGATTCTCTAGCCATAAAACCTATTTTTGTAGAGCATTGCAATAGCAGCAATGGCAAGACAAATAGTTTAGATACTAGTCTTTGTTACTAGATATTTCTGAGTTATTATTTCTGGTTCTTCTTTGTAAGAAGTTCTTTCTCTCTCTTTAACCTAGAGTGTTCTCTGGATCTTATGTAAAGAGTCGAGTTGTAATCTATAGTCATGTCTCGGACCTGCTGTGTCTCTGTTGTACCACTCTGAGGGATGTAATACTAGTGAACGGTGTTTCATTGGTGTTATGTCAATGACTATAGTGTACTACATCATGCAGTGGTATGCTGGGTCACCGCAGCTGGTATCAGAGCATATGCTTTGACCTTAGGATTAAAACCCTTTCAGGAAGATCTGTAGGTTGGATAGTGACTATAGGGGCCATCTTATCTAAACCAAGACTTGTGATGGATATCCACTTGAGGATAATCTTGTCACACCTAAATTGGATGTTCTTATCATCTTTCTTAAGGATTAGTTA
Source organism: Avena eriantha (assembly GCA_910589775.1). Classification (NCBI taxonomy): domain Eukaryota; kingdom Viridiplantae; phylum Streptophyta; class Magnoliopsida; order Poales; family Poaceae; genus Avena; species Avena eriantha. The sequence goes on along the minus strand of OU342741.1, from coordinate 160,429,090 downwards.
TATGTATTCTCTAGAGAAATGTTATTTGAGTGTAGCTTTAAATAGGTAAAATACCACTAAGATATCTTAAGTAAGATAAAATATCAAAGAACGTGAAGACTAAGATTAGGATATCCTATGGAGTAGTATTAGTGGTGGAGTCTATATTTAGAACCCTATGAAGTAGCAGAATCTTGTCACTAGTTGATACCACTATACCATACCGGGTAGAACATTAGAGTAGGTATAGATACAGTTGGAAGTAAATCATGTGGCATCCACTTGATAATTCCATGTGATGGAGTATAATTTTATAAAGAATCATTAATAGTAAGCCAAGAAGAAGAGTTGTCATGGTGAGATTAGCTCTTTAATCATGATGACTAGGTAAATTTGGACAAGTTCGTGGTGAGAATAGCTCCGAGACCATGATAAGTCTGTAATTAGGACAAGTATTTGGTAACTAATCTAGTAATTACAGTAAGTAAAGAACAGTCTAGGTCTATGATAGAAGTCATAGATATTATAACATTACAATAATTTTGGGATTAAGGTAGTAACTATAGTTTTTTTAGTAGTTTTGAGAGATCATGTGAGGATAGTTACGATAGAATGGAAGATTGGTACTCTTTAGTAGTTGATGTTTCATGCTTGGTTTTATCTACTTTCTTATGTTTTGTCCACACTTTGGAGTACTTTTCATATGATTTCTTGGACTAACCTATTAACAAGATGCCATAGTGCCAGTTGCCTGTTTTCTGCTGTTTTTGGTTCCAGGAAAGTCAGAAAATGAATATTCTCGGAATTGGACGGGACAAAAGCCAAAGTCGATATTTTACCTGAAGACTCACGGAGCCAAAAGACGATTTGGAGAGGGGCCAGGCGCTGGCCACACCACCTGGTGGCGCGGGCCAGGCTAGGCCGCACCAGGCGGTGGTGTAGGCCCCTCCGGCACCCCCTCGGTCTCCCCTCTTGCCTATAAGAAGCCTCCTGACGCATAAACCCTAAATCGTCAATCAGAAATCCACGAAAAGTTCCACAGCGCCGCCACCACCGAAGGGGAGATTCGGGGGACAGAAAGTCTCTGTTCCGGCACCCTGTTGGGATGGGGAAGTGCCCCTAGAGCCATCTCCATCGATCTCCACCACCATCTCCATCGGTGTTGCTGATTCCCATGATGAAGAGGGAGTAGTTCTCTCTCGAGGCTAAGGGTTCTACCGGTAGCTATGTGTTCATCTCTCTCTCTCTATGCATGATCATATTATGATCATGAGCTTTGTAATCAAGTAGATCTAGTTTGCTACTCAAGTGCTTTAATTGATCTCTCCTCTCCCCATGTGTGTGAAAGTGACAGTGTGCACACCATGGTGGCACTTATGTTAGAGATTACACATACTTGTTATGAGTTATATTGGGAGTTGGATGTCTCTATGAAATTGTCGTGTTTGTTGGAACCATCTAGTGCTCAAGGTGATAGTGTGGAGTTGTCTAGATGGGGAAAGCGGACTTTGAAGTGTGCTATTATAGCCCTACCATGGATTAGAGTGTCCAACCGGAGAGTAGTTCAGAGTAGTATCATGAAGAGAAGATATTTATATGAGAGTGTTCACTAGTGAAAATATGATCCCTAGGCCTTGTTTCTAAGCATTAATACACCGTTTGCAATTAGATATGTTACATGTTTGCTTGCTTCCATCCTTATTTCAGTTTGCCTTTAGTCTCTTCCACGCCATCAAGCTATTTTCTAGCACCGTTACCACTTATAATTATCCATACCACTGGCATTTCACTATCTCTTCGCCGAACTAGTGCACCTATACACCTGACAAGTGTATTGGGTGTGTTGGGGACACAAGAGACTTCTTGTATCTTGATTGCAGGGTTGCTTGAGGGGGGATACCTTTGACCACTTCCTCCCTGAGTTCGATAAACCTTGGGTGATCCACTTAAGGGAAAATTTGCTGCTGTTCTACAAACCTCTGCACTTGGAGGCCCAACAGCTGTCTACAAGAATAGAAGTGCGTAGACATCAATAGTCCCGAAAGAAAAGTAAGAGGTTAGTTAGAACCAAAGTAAGACCACCTTGCTCAAAATTATCTAACTACAATTAGGTAGTTTGGGTAAATATTGAGACAAAGAGTAGTTTACCCTTAAGTGTTAAGTATCACAGTGTAATCCTATAATAGGAGGTGTCATATACTACACAGCTAAGCCTGAATTCTAGAGGTACTATACTCAACTATTATATTCCTAGCTTAGAATGATGTGTGTTATATGTACCACATTTGGATTTCTAGTTTTTATTGCATCTTCTTGATTGACTAGATCTGTGCATGAAGTTTGACTTGATGTGCAAATGCATGTTGCATCATCAAGTTACTACTTGATGTTATAGACCTAGATAGAAAAGGGAATTTGTGTAAGGGAGTGACGAGTTCCGAAGATCAAGATGAAGACTTGCAAGAAGAAGGAAGCTAAATGTAAGGAGTATCAACACTATTTTGAAGGATGGATCAACCCCAATTCACTATGAGCTGGCAATAAGAAGGATTATTAGTGCAGAAAAAAGGGGAGAGCAACATGAAGGATGAATTTAAGTTCACTTAAGATAGGTGATGTTGCTAAGAAGCTAATGAAGTAGTTGTACCTGGTTCATGGAAGTATCATGAATCAGTGCAAAGAAGAACTCTTGGAATAAGGGTGGTATTCAAGCTCTGACAATTCAGAGAGAATGCCAATAAGAAGTTAAAACCATAGGGTAATTCGTATGCCTAGGAGGATCCGCAGCTAGTATCCGTAGTTGGTATCTGTAGCTGGTATCCTAGCGGTTTAGCTAATTAGGTCATCTTTATATAATTTAAAGAGTATAAAACTTGGCCTAAGTTAAGTTAGACCTGAGGAGTATAGAATTTAAGCGAAATGGCTTTCGAGGCACTTTGTAAGATCGGGCTTACTAAAGCGAAAATGTCCAAAAGGTTAGAAGTAATACAAATAGTGTCTGAAGATTCCTTTCGGAGATGGACATACCGCAAATTCTTTCGTGAGAACTTCCAGAGGTAATATATAAGCTAGACAGAGACCAATATCTTAACTAATGGGTATTATACATGTAGTTTATAGACCATTAGGAAACCCCAAGGGGGAGAGTAAATAATAAATACTGAAGTGTTGTTGTCTAACTTTCCGACTAAAGGTTGGAGAAGAAGTACAAAATTATGGTGAGATTAAGCCGTATTCTCATAAGGTTATAAGAAATCACCTGTATTAGAGTACTCTCTAGTGTAAGTAAACATAACTGCTTAATCCTAGTGGACTAGTATGAAGGGGAAACAGCTCGTAAGTGTCCCTAAGAGTGAAGAGAGTATTCCAAAATACATCACTAAAGTGTTATAGGAAAATCAGATTGGAATGGACAAAATGTGTCCACAACCAATTCTAAAGAGAACTGTCAGGATATAATCCAAGGGATTATCGTAACAGAAACCATAGGACAAATTAGGAACGATAGTTCGAAATTGCCAAGAATGAAGATGATTCAAGGAAACAGATCTGGATACGAGATATCACAATTATCCCCAAATTTGATCACTATGGATTTGCGAAATGGTGTGATCAATACAAGTCAACTCCTCATTCCAAAACGCAAGAGAGTACGAACTTCGGGGAAGAAGTTTATTTTAAGGGGGAGAGTCTGTAAAATTCTAGCATTAGAGCTTAGAAATAAGATGAACACAGGTGTGTGCATTGCATTCATGCATAGAAAATCCGGATAATTTTCGCGCTTTTAAATAAAACTAGTCAAAGTGATTGAAGTTTCTCTTAACTTGGTGGAACTGAAGTAGATCATCAAGTTGACTACGATAAGTTTCAATATGACCTTTGCTAAAACCTTATCTTTGGGTAATATAATTTGATCTAAGGGTAGATCAAATGTAATAAAACTAAGTCACAACACACGACTTAATAAGGAGTACTAGATCCTCTAGAGATCATTACATGGTATTCCATACCACAACTCAAGGATGAATACTTAATATTCTAAAGATGATATTAAGATATTAACTACCATAAACTCTGTTTACCAAGTTAAGCTTATAACTTAAGTAAAAGAAACTCATGCCTAAAACTTGAAACACTTGTTTGCCATAGTTGTTCCTACCATGGGTATCATGGTAGTTCTTAAACATTTACTCTTATTACAAATAGAGTAGAAAGGAAAGTCAAGCCAAGACCATCCATCACATACCCTTAGTGTCATGTTAATAGATGACAATCCTATTTAACCAAGTCCTAGTGTCTGTTGATCATCAGTGTGTGTGATCAATTCTTGACCTAGAACTTATTGACTCATAACCTTTAACCTATTGTGTTGACCTTCCAAATACCTTAAGTAAATTAATTTGAAGGAGGAACTAGATATGGTAGAGTGTACCATCATCAATGGAATGTGACCCTTAGTGGAGATCAAACCATCTGATGTTGGAGGAGTTAACTCAGTCATGAGTTAACTAGAAGCAGTACCTAAACTCAAGGGTTGAGCTAGTAATTGAGGAGCTATGAGAAATCTAGTAGTATTAGTACATTAGATAACAATCTTGTTAGGACAAGTGGATATAGACTTAGAATAAGTTTGCTTAACAAGATAAGTCTATAGAGAGACTAATACAAGTTTACTACTTAGTTGAGTATAGATCTTGATCAGACAATGAGAAGCCTAAGCTTTGCATGATCAAAGGATGGTGGTCATTATTCTCAACTCACTTGAGAATAGATGATTAGGTGTTGAAGAAGAGTTATGAATATGCCAAGTTAGGCAAGTACTAGTAAGCTGAATCATCTAGCTTGAACATGACAAGTCAAGCTAGAGTATGATGAAGTATATAAGATAAGTTTTATGAAGTAGTGGGAGGCATAGTAGATTGATCAAGCTAATACAAGAACAAACTTGTATTATGGGTGAAGAACCATACTTATTCTAGAAAATTGATATTCCTTGTTATCTACAGTGAAGATTATAATCTTGTAAGCCTTGGATATAGTACTAGATGGATTTCAGGAGGTTAGTAGATGGAGTTAGCAGTAGCTACATTAATAGGTGTATCAATGGTAGTTAATTAAGAGGAGTTATATACTAGGAGTAAGAATGGAGTAATGTTGAAGTGGCATGACCATGTCATCATATGATGATGGATACGGTGGTGTCAGATGATTGTCTTATTCAGAAAGATGTGATCTTTGTGAATAAGATAAGAGAGATATATAGAGTATATTTAGGAAAGGAATTCCTTATCTAAAGATAACCTTGGTGAGGTATTAAGGTAAGGATTCTTTAGAAGCCTTAACCAAGAATATATCAAACCATGACAAGACTCTTGTCTGATGTATATTCAAGACCCTAGAATCAAATGGATAGTGAAACCATTTCCTATTCCTAGGTAACTGTTGAACAATACCTATTGGGCAACTAAAGTTTCCAAGAGGTAATTAGAGAACCTAGTGAGTGTTTCAGAAGCCTTGTCTAGTTTATTGTCTTAAACCCTGATGAAGAACCTAATCTCATAGAACCATCAAGGTCACATTAGGTAAGTGTTTTGTGGTAATTCTAAACTCTACAAATCAAGTAGAATTGGATTTGGGAAATCACGAATATGGAGGACCATGAAAACCAAATCATCACATTATGAACCACCAAGATTAATACCTTCTTATGTATATATGTAAATCCTTGATGAAGATAAGTAGGAACACGATTCTATATACATGAATACACATCTCAAACTAGTACCATCCAGATTATCAGGTGAAACTAGAATAATTTCTATAAGATCTTCTTATAGGAAGAAAATCCCTAAAACCTTCATCATTATTAAAATTTCCTAATGGGAAGGACTTTTAATATAACGAATTCATTTTGTTGTCCAATAAGAAATTAATAGAAGATGATTATGAATTCTACAAACAATAATATTCATGACTTACAAAGTTACTGCACATTTTAAACTCTTGTGGAATTCATATTTGAAATAGTTTGTAAAAACACAAAACAGAAAATAGAAAAAGAAAACAGAAAAAAAGAGGACATGGCCGAGCCAGCAGACCAGCTCGGGCCGCATCCCATATGCTATGTGTCACGCGTGAGCAGCAGCAACAAATTTTCGCACGCTTTGCCATGGCCCAGTACCAGCCCATCTAGTCTCTCACTCTCTGGCTGACGGGTGGGACCACAGATGGACCGCGGGTTAATTTGCAAAAACATTAGGGGGTTTTCTGGAAAACACCATCATCGTCACCATCACGCACACATACAACTCGCTGGAGGAGTGCGCCGCCGCTGGATGTGCATCGCCGGCGTCAGCAGGGATCAACCGCCCAGATGCTCGCCGCCGACTTGGCTAAGGATAAGAACGACACTGAGCCGTCTTCCGTCCGTCTTCATCCTCACTTCCCTCCCTCTCTAGAGCTCTTTCTCTCTCACTGCACATGGCCGAAACCCTAGTCTCAGCCACCCCAAATCACCGTCGTTCTAAGCCACCCCAAGGCCAGCAGTGGATGGTATGAGCTCCATCGTGATGTGCTTCGTCTCCTCGAGGAAGGAATCGAGTCGGGAAGACCGCAATCGAGCGCATCGACCGTTTCTTCCCGAACTCCAACCGAGCGCCATCGAGACCGTGCCGTCGTCTCCGTCCTCCACTGCTTCATCTGAGGCTAGCAACGCATCAAGGGCAATCTTGCGAGTATTCCGATGCCCTCCAATCGCTCTCTCTTGCCCTGTATCGATCTGCCGCCGTAGCTCGCCATCGGCCGCGGCTTTTGGTTGTTGCCGGAGTAACTCCGGTGACCAATAGCGGGTGGCGACACCACTCCCAAGTCTGCATCAGTCTCCTCGTTCCAACACCACCCTATGTAGCCGCGAGTGCTCGCATCCGCTGCCACCGCTAGTGACCATCTGGTGGCGGCCGGCGAGGTGACGTCAGGCTAACGTCACGCTCGTATCCAAATCTGGGCATGGGAAGCCCGGCCCACACGGCCCGGCCCAGCCCGAAAAAAGCCCGTGGGAAGGGGCAAAGTAGGCCCATGAGCCGGGCCTGGGCCTGGAAAACCGGCCCGATGACCATCCCGAGCCGGGCCTAGGCTTTAGTTTTGGCCTATCGTTTGGCCCGGCCCGGCCCGATGCATGCCATCCCATCCACTTCCGCCCCGCGTATTCACCAGAGGCCAGAGCTTAGCCGAGGAATGGCCCAGCTGGGCATGACCAGGAGGAGGCAGTAGTTGCCCTAACCACGACGCACGCTCACAGGCACAGCCTCACACCACGAGTCCACCCACTCCCTCCCTGTGCGATATGGCGGCGCGGCGAAGGCACCCAACCTTCCAATTCCAAGCCTCGCTGTCTAGAATTTAGTTCGTGCGTATACAATGATCTGGATGATGAGTTGGGGAACTAGAATCACTGCAGTATACAACGATATGTACTTCTGTAACCTGTACTCCTAGGAATTTATTCTAGGCAAAGGCATCTGATATAAATCCATATAGATCTGAATTGGATTCATGCGTACTGAATCACTATCCATCTGCCCCTTAGGCCTTAGCTCGATGCCTGTAGGAATTACTAGATGAGGAGCATCTGATTTAGGGATTTTTTAGTCATCCATTAAATTTAGCAGATGTTTTACTCATCCATTATATGCATCTTATGCAGATTGAGAAGGATGGATATGGATGTAGAAGGACCCGAGGGTGATGAACCAGATTATCATCCTGAAGAATTACAAGGGCAGCAGGGTGAGATGGAGATGTTTATTGTACCTCCAAATCCTCCTCGTACTCGGGCCAAACGTGCCAGATCAAGGGCAATGCCAAAGGCAACAAAAAAGTCGCAACCTACTTCTGAATCTGAACAAGCACCTCGTAGTGCAGAAGTGGAACAACCACTGCCTATTGCCTCTTCTAGTTCTTCCAGATTTAAGTCAAAGGTGTGGAAATATTTCACCAGGATCTCCAAAGAAGATGATGATCTGATCATAGCTGAATGCAACCATTGCAAGAAACAGTTATCGGGTAAATCTTCAAATGGTACATCTCATCTCCTTAGGCATATTGAAGCTATGCATAAGACTGATACTGCAACGATGAATAACTATTTCTTGAAAGCTGAAACCAATGATGATGGAACAACTGCATTTAGAAATGGAAATTTTGATGTTCAAGCTGCTAGAATGGCAATCTCTATTTATCTTGTGTCCGGTTCGCATCAATTTACAACAGTAGAAGAAGATGGATTTAGACATATGATGACTTCTTGTTGTCCACAATTCAAGGCTGTTAGTCGTCGCACAATAAAAAGAGAGATAATGGCCATGTATCTTAGTCAGAGAAAGGAGACAATGGAAGCTATTCTTGCTGCCCCTGGTAGAGTTAGTTTCACATCTGATAATTGGAAATCTGAAGTATCAAAGGATAGCTACATTTGTATTACTTGTCATTACATAGATGCTGATTGCAAACTGAACAAGAGAATTGTATGGTTCAAAAAACTTGATCCACCATATGATGGAGCTTTTATTGCTGATGAGGTGCACTTAGCTTTCCGTGAATGGAGGTTTGAACAAAAATTTATGTGCATCACTCTTTCCATTATTTGTTTATAGTCTAAACATACAATAACAAGTTCAAATAATGTTTAATTGAAGCTAACATAAGTCTAACCATTTTAAGTTGTACTTACTAAAACTACCATTTATAGTTAAGTAAATCTTACTCGAAAAATAGTTTATCACTTATAAAATCATCAAGATTTGAATATTGATTCTTTTACAGATTTGGGAATCCACTCTAAAGGCTAAGGAAAGTTTGTAAGTATTTAACATAATGCCATTCCCATGTTCATAGAAATGAGTATTAATTCTATAGTAAGTAAGTGATTCTATCCATTTATAAAATCAAGAAAACACCACTTCTATCAATACATAATACTTTTGTTTCACTTTCATGGAGTGTTAAAAGTCTCCATTTTCTAGTAGAATATCTACTCAACAATACTAGTTGTTTTCTACTTTAGTACTTATAATTTATAAGAAAACTTAAAGTATTATTTTTAAGTTTAAATGCTTTCACTTTGTAAAGTAATATTTCCTCAAAACTATTCTTTAAAAAAAAATTCAAGTAATTCATAAACACTTCTTTAAAATCTCTAACTAATTATTTATCTTCTTTAAGCAATCTTTCAGATACCATAGTCATTTGAGTGCTTTAGTATTGCATGTTACTTGTTGTATTTACTTATTTTTTTATACACACTCTCACAAGCCTTAATAAGACGCACAAGTGTGAATTTGTTATAAAAGTGCAGCACATTCTAAAGAACTCATTCCCAGTTTCCAAACCCTAGATTAGATACGACTATTCCGAGGATTCGCGTTTATCAAATTTCATTACATTCCTTATGCATCATTGCATCTTGCTTCTTTAAACATTAGTCCTTACCGGACCAATGATGCTATTTATAGAATTTGGATATTCTATTGTCTTGAAGACCGTGAGTGCATAATCTTGCAATCACAGAAGGTAAGTTCACAACTTGCTCATGTCCTTTGATTATTTTCTACGCTTGTAACTCAACTATGTCATCACCTGCATTTCAAGAAGGTCAGAAAACAATATTTCATAATAATATGATTATCGATTATTTACCAGATGGTAATAATCTACTGATACAGTTCTAGTGGTAAAGGAACATAATATCTAGGACTTAACAACCAATGTCGCCAGTGATTCTAGCACTGTATATTACGCGTCAACCATAAGACTTGGAATGGGTCGGGAAAGTCAGTTGTATCTTCTCCCTTTGATATGGAGGCAAGATGACCTTATCGTGATGTTGGGATTCCTGGTGTGGATCCAACATATGGGTGGGCACCCTTAGGCCCCACGATTTTGGTGTCTACATTATTTATGAGTGGCTGCCGGAGGTATAGACGAACCTCCAGGGGCATCACCAGCTCATAGAGTTTTTGAGAACTCCCCATGGTTATAGCTTTCCCTAGTTGGAGGCTTAACGGAGGTGTACTCTACCCCGGAGGATCATGCAGACATATGGGGTTACGGAGAGGGTAGCGATTGGCTTGGATCTTAGACTAGGCCCCACATCAAGGAATTGTGGACGGGAATAAGCTACCTGGTTGTGCAACAAAGCTAAGGTCTCTTGTGGGAAAAGTGACGCACCTCTGTAGAGTGTAAGAATTGTGACATGTTACTCCCTGTTCCGGGAAGGAGCTATGAACGTGGCAGGAAAGGAACTCCATGAAGTTCTGGTCAACCTGTGAAGGCTGTCGGACATAGTTTTTAGAAAAAAAGCAACCTTTGAAGAAATGTTTACGAAAACCTGCATTGCCTACGACTTATGGTCTGCGGCTGTAGAGATAGTGCATCATACACTCCTTTTTAGTGAACTTGCTGAGTATGCTCGTACTCAACCGTACCTTCTTAACCCTTGCTAGGTTCTAAGCCATTGAAGACAACGTCAACATCAATTTCTGCTCAAGAAACCATCATCGACAACTCAAGTTCTTCAATAAATTCAATGAAGTCAACATATACATCAGCTGAAGTGGAGATAGAGTATCGAATTAGATAGGAGTAGATTCTCTAGCCATAAAACCTATTTCTGTAGAGCATTGCAATAGCAGCAATGGCAAGCCAAATAGTTTAGATACTAGTCTTTGTTACTAGATATTTATGAGTTATTATTTCTGGTTCTTCTTTGTAAGAAGTTCTTTCTCTCTCTTTAACCTAGAGTGTTCTCTAGATCTTATGTAAAGAGTCGAGTTGTAATCTATAGTCATGTCTTGGACCTGTTGTGTTTCTGTTGTACCACTCTAAGGGATGTAATACTAGTGAACGATGTTTCATTGGTGTTATGTCAATGACTATAGTGTACTACATCATGCAGTGGTATACTAGGTCACCGCAAGTACTCCCTTCATTGAGTGTCCCAAGTGGGACTAAAAGAATAAAGGAAACATGAAAAGGAGGGGAGCTGGCTGGCTGGGCCACTAGGTGCACTCGGGTGGGCCACCCGTGGTGCGGGCCAGCGCGGCACACAGTAGCTCGCAGTGAGGCGGCCCGGGTGGGCCAGCCTCGACCGTGGCCCAGCACCATCCGGTGGCAGCGGCAGCTGCAGCGCACAGCCAGGTGGGCCAGCGTGCCCCCCGCGGCCCACCAGCGTCCAACAGCAGCGCAGCGGCCAGGCCTAGGTGGGCCGACTCCCGGTTGCGGCCCACAAGCGCATGGCGCGGCGTGCATCGTCGCGCCCAATTTGGGCCAAGCGGCATCATCCCACCAGCAACCTATGCGACACTTAACGCCCGCGCGCCTGTTGCTTGCCTAGTTGGTCAGAAATGGCCCCGTTCGCCTATGGTGCTTTTTTCTGTCATTTTTTAGGGTGGCTTTCTCTTGGGCCGATTTCCTCCGGGATTTTGGCTCTTTGAGGAAGTTTTCCTATAAATTTTAATTTTAATATTAATTTAATACATATTAATTCACAATTAATATATAATAAATGCATATTATAAATTCCCATTTATCCGAAACACCTTCCGGCCGCTTCTTCCTTTCTCTTCCTCCGAACAACTTTGGATTCTCTTCAAAAGGATTCAGGTTTCTCTCTCAACTGTGATTCCTTCTTACAGAACGATCTCTAGCATCATCATACCCTTAAGTGTGTTACCCCAACGCCTCGGGAACATCACAGACATGATCGAGAATCTTCTCATATCAATGATCATTAGCGGAACCGGGATGCCCATAATGACCCCTGTGCATTGCATGATGATAATATCGTTTGAAATATAAATGTCGAGTACAATTCCCTTTGTTTATTTGATACAACTTGTCGGAGATCTGATCATCGTATCACATACCTTGTTCAATCTCATTACCTACAGGTTCTGTTTTACTTTTTCTCGTGATATTACATACCCGTGACCTAGTCACATGTTGCAGCATTATGGATGTAATGTCACCAAGTCGGCCATGTGTATCTTCCCGGCACACGGGTGAAAAATCTCGATCTTGATACATAGGCCTCAACTATTCCTCTGAAATACCTAACACACACCTTTATGGCCACCCAGTTACGGTCATGGCGGTTGATGCGATCAAAGCAACCTCGGGAGATAGTGATTAGTATGATCTCACGGTCTAAGGAGAAGGATAATGCACTTCTAGCTATTGCAACGATGAACCTTGTGACTTGATCATGTCGCAATAACTATCATTCGGTAATGTCCATCATATCATATATGACTCCGTTATCAACTAGCATAAATGCTCCATGATCTGGAAACCTTAATCATCGTTTGTCCAATGAACTAGTATAAATATAGGCTACTAGGGACTTGGTCTGTTTCATACCACACTTGTATAAATATTTCCGCTTGATATAGTTATAACACAGTATGAAACTATTACGAACTAATTTAGATATGATAATAAAACCCATTTATTATTTGCCTCTAGGGCATTTCTCTTTCACCTACTAATGAATGTTGGTGGCAATACTCAGATAATGGCGATGATGATGATTCCATGTCATGTGAAAAAATGCTCATATTGCCTCTTATGGAGTGGATACAAATTGGTACACTAATACAGGTGCCACGAATCATGTTGCAAGCGAGCTACAAAAATTAACCACTCAAGAGAGGTACAAGGGACGTGATCAAGTCCTCACATCTAATGGTAATGGTATGACAATTACACATGTTGGTGATTCAATTTTGCGTACCCCTCATAATTCTTTCTCTCTTAACAATATTTTGCATGTCCCTAATGCATCAAAAAGACTTCTATCCATTAAAAACTTGCTCTAGACAATAATGTTTTCCTTGAGTCTCACCATTTCTTATTTTTGATCAAGGATCAGGTCATGAAAAAAACTCTTTTTAAAGGACCTTGTCATGGTGTATTATATCCTATTATTCCTTCATCCATGGTACTTCCCAACAGTGCCTTCATCACCATCAAGCCCTCTTCGTCAACATGGCATAGTCGTCTAGGGCATTCCTCATCCTTTATAGTTCAACAAGTGCTTCAAAAAAATAAACTTGAGTATTCTCTAGAAATAAATTCATATATTTGTGACATATGTCAACAAGCTAAGAGTCACCAACTACCATATCCGGTGTCTACTAGTGTGTCTAATGTTCCATTGGAACACGTTTTTCTGATGTTTGGGGTCCGGCTCCTGCCGCTATTGGGCGTCGTCAATATTATGTAGGATTTACCGATGACTTCAGCAAATTTACTTGGATATATTTGCTGAAGAAATGATCTGAGGTCTATCAAGTCTTTCTTCATTTTTAGCAACTTGTTGACCAAAAATTTGGCCAAAAAATGATCACTATGCAAACCGATTGGGGTGGTGAATATGAAAAACTCCATGATTTCTTCAAAAATGTTGGCATAACTCACCATGTTTCTTGCCCCATGCCCATCAACAAAATGGATCCGCTGAGCAAAAACATTGACATATAGTAGAAGTTGGTCTTGCATTGCTTGAAAATGCATTGATGCCTCTCAAATTTTGGGATGAAGCTTTTCTCACAGCCACCTTCCTTATTAATCTACTCCCTACTAAAGTATTAAATCATATTACCCCTACAGAAAAGCTTCTTGATATCAAGCCAAGCTACGAGTCACTTCGTGTTTTTTGGTGCTCTTGTTGGCCCAACCTTCATCCCTATAATACACACAAACTATCATTTCTCTCAAAACAATGTGTCTTCTTAGGTTATAGCCCTCGCCACAAAGAGGTTAAATGCCTAGATGTTACTAGTGGACGTGTGTATATCTCTCATGACGTTGTTTTTGATGAAGGTGTTTTTCCGTTTGCTCGTCTCAATCCTAATGTGGGTAAATGGTTTAGTGAATAAATCCTTCTTTTACGTCCATCTACATCCAATAATGAGGGGAGCATATTGATAATCACATGTTTGTTGTACCTATTACCTCTAACCCTCTATAGGTACCTGCGGAAAATTCTGAGAACAGCAGCCAAAGAAATAGTGCAACACAAAGTAACAATTCTACAACAAATTCTAGTCAAAATGCAAATTTCAGAATAGCTCCGGGTACACCCAACATTTTTTCCTTTGCATATCCCCGTACTGATACACCTGTAGATTCTGGTGTAGCATCTTTCTCGGATTAAGCGCAGACATTCCCTGCGTGTCAAACTGAAGGGCCAGTCACGAGGCTAGATGAGTCCCCTGAGCCGGCCGCATCAATCGGAAGCAGCGACGCCTCTCCGCGTGAGTCCGCGGCAGCCACGTTGCCAACACCCGTGTCCCCACAGTCTCCCGCCCTGGATCTTCTATGCCAAGCTCCACTACAAACGGCCACACAGGAAGCTCCTCCAGATCCTCTATAATGCAATCGTCTAGCCCAGCAGATTCCCTGTCAGGTGCGTCTGATTTGTTCGGATCTGCTGCATCAGCCAGCCCTGTGGATCCTCCTGTGGCAGAACCACGTACGCGGCTTCAAAAAGGAATTATACAACTGAAAATATATACCGATAGAACTATTCGTTATGGTATGCTCACCACTACGAAAGAATCATGCAATATTCCCGAAGCTCTTAAAAATAAACATTGGCATCATGCTATGCAATAGAAATATGATGCACTCATGCACAATAAAACATGGCATCTTGTTCCACCCGACTCCACAAAGAACTTGATTGATTGTAAATGGGTTTTTCGCATCAAGAAAAATTCCAATGGTATGATTGAAAGGTACAAAGCATGTATTGTTGCTAAAGATTTAAGCAACGATATGGTATTGACTATGAGGACACATTTAGTCCTGTTGTGAAAGCAACCACTATTCGTCTCGTGTTAGCACTATCTGTTTCAAGAGGATGGAGTTTAAAACAGCTAGATGTTAAGAATGTGTTTCTTCATGGCATTCTGGAAGAAGAGTTTTATATGAAACAACCATCCGGGTTTGAAAATCCACAAGCTTTGAATCATGTATGTAAACTTGACAAAGCCCTCTATGGTCTCAAACAAGTTCTTCGAGCATGGTATTCCAAACTAAGATCAAAATTATATGATCTTGGTTTTCAATCATCAAAAGCTGACACGTCTCTATTTCTTTATCACAAGAAGAATGTCACAATTTTCTGTTGATCTATGGTGATGATATTATTGTGACCAGCTCCTCTGATAAAGCTATTTATGTTTTGATACATGATCTAAGTTCACATTTTGCTCTCAAATATCTTGGAGATTTAAATTTCTTTTGGGGCATTGAAGTCAAGAAAATACATGATCAGTTGATTCTAACAGAAGATAAATATGCCGCTGGTATTCTGGCCAAAATTGGCATGAAAAATTGTACCTCGGTTTCCACACCCATGTCTTCCACTGATAAATTATCTCTTATAGATGGAGATCCTCTTGGTCCGAGGACAACACACATTATAGAAGTATCATCGGAGATTTACAATATTTGATGCTCACATGCCTAGACTTGTCTTTTGCCATCAAAAAAGTGTGCCAATTCCTTCATGTTCCTACTACAACAAACTGGAAGTCTGCAAAAAGAATTCTTGGATATATCAAAGGCACTTTGGGTGTTGGACTCACAACTCCTCTACACTTCTTAGTGCTTTCTCAGATGTCGATTGGGCTGGTTCTCTAGATGATAGACGCTCTACTGGCGGCTTTGCGATATTTTTTTGGATCAAATTTGATATACAGGAGTGTTCGCAAACAAGCAACGATTTCTCGTTCTAGCACTGAAGCCAAATACAGAGCCTTGGCAAATGCTACCGCTGAACTTATTTGGGTTGAGGCCCTACTCAGAGAACTTGGTGTTCAAGTAAAAGAACGACCATCTCTATGGTGTGACAATCTTTGTGCCACTTGTCTGCTAATCCCTTATTTGATGCTCGCGCTAAACATATTGAAATTGACTTCATTTCGTTCGCGAGAGAGTTGCAAACAAGCTCCTTGATGTTTGGTTTATATCCAGCAAAGATCAAATTGCGGATGGTTTTACTAAACGACTTCCAGTCAAGAATCTTCAAGAGTCCAGGCATAATCTAAATATTTCCACAAGTTACAAGGTTTAGATTAAGAGGGGGTATCAATCTTTATTACATGTACATTTTCCATTTCCTCTCCCCATGTAACTCCTTCTTTAGTTTCCTTCTATGAACCGAATAGGATGGTGTAGTACACCACCTCTTCGTTTCATGTAATTTCCACAAGTGGGGTTGTTCCACTCCTATAAACACGTAATCGAGCCCCCGATCAGGGGCATCACTTCCACCAAAAACGACATGGAGCATGGTGGGCGTGGTGGTGCGGGACATTCTACGCATCTACGCCGGTTTCGCTGAGGTTTCTTTCAAGCATGATCATAGACAATGTAATGAAGCGGCACATGTTTTAGCTTGCTCCACGGAGCTCTTTGTTTCTTCTACATTTAGAAATTCTGCTCCGGATTGTATCTAAAAGAGTTTATGCAAAGATTTGATATAATCAATAACGTGTCTATTCTATTAAAGAAAGGCTCCTTAATTACCTCCATGGCAACCCGATGTCATCTCGGAGTGCTTGTGCTCCAGCCATTGTTTCTTAAACGAAGGCAGTAGTATTCGAGAAAGAAGAATGTAAACAAGAGCATCACCCATAAAAAGCCTCTACATTCAATCTACGGGTTTTTGAAGCACGCCATACAAGTTGCGTGAGGCGGCTGAGGTGTGGTTTCCTTTTTAAAACAGAAGGCATTAAGTCTGGCTTCAAATTAATAAAGCTCCAAATACCCAACTTGATACAAGGTGGTGAGGAGAACAGCTACAGAGAACACAAGCATTACAAGCAAACAACAAAAAATGAAAATGATGCATAGAATGCAAACGTCGAGGTCTTCAAACGCTGAAACACTCGCTGATGCGGGAAAACACGGAAGCACGGGAGAGGAGGACACCAGCATTGGAAGACAAAGCCATCATCTGATTTGAACAAAGTCAGGCCTCTTCAAGCTACAATTCATCCATCACCGCGGACGGCCCCTGCCCTCTCACCCTGGTTCGAAGGGTGTGGTTTTGTTGGACGCCATGCCTCAAGAGGCCTCATAGTCCTAAGCTAAAACAAAGATAAGGAAGGCATGTTAACAACTAAAACAAACTAAATTGTATAATTTAGTTTGTTTCAAAAAAAATAACAGGTTTTAGAAAAGCTACAGTCACAAATAAATATGAACAAAAACGGCATGAAAACAAAGAGGAGAGAGCGACAAATATTTTTTAGCGCAAGGAACTTTTTTTTGCGATTAAGATGCATTAGATTGATGGCTTCTGCTTAAACAGGAGAATGAAGATCTTCATGACACCGTGTTCCTCGGCAAAAAAAAAACGATAATGACAACTTGTAAGATCGATCATGGGAACCACTAAGCCACAAACAGGGAGTTATTATTCTCTGCTACGGACTAAAGAAGGGACTTGCGCTCACGTAGAGGAATCATCAAAATAATTTACTAGTCAATCTCGCACGTCAAAGGTGATATCTGGACACGGCTCCAAAATCAACCAGGTGCGATGTACTACACTTAATCATTTCGATTCCAAAATTGTCAACTGAACGCAGCATACCTAGCTGCCCAGATCAACGAGCAATGTGTCTTCTCCTTCCCACAGGTTCCACGGCAAGCCATAAAGAATTTTCCGATAGAAAAAACACTAGGAGAGGAGGAGAACGTATTTGATCGTTGTAGCGCCCGGTATATATACCCCCACCTAGCCTGGTCTGTAGCAATATCGTTCATCAGACGATCACAGCGGAACCAAACATTTGTCAATCCCCTTTGTAACCTTTCGATCTACACACAGATATGAATGCCAGTTCCGGAGCATTGCTCGCCGTCATGGCGGTCGCCGTATTGGCCACGACGGCGCTGGGGATGAACTACACGGTCGACGACTCCTCCGGCTGGGACACGTACGTCAACTACGACGAGTGGACCGCCGGCAAGACCTTCATGGTCGGCGACAACATAGGTAATCTTTCGGTCACCACCCGATAACATTCCTATGGTCAACATGTGTTGGTAGTGTAACACACTGCGTGTCGTGAACCCAAATTTGACAGAGTTCAAGTACGAGCCGTACCACAACGTGCTGGAGGTGAGCAAGGAGGACTACGCCAGCTGCGCCATCGGCAACCCCATCTCCACCCACTCCGGCGGCGACACCACCTTCGAGCTCACCGAGACCGGCACACGCTACTTCATCTGCGGCATCCCTCGCCACTGCACCAACGGCACCATGCACGTCAAGATCACCACCGTCGCCTACGACGCCGCCACCGCCGCCGCATTAGAAGCAGCAGCAGCGGCCGGCGCTGCTCCTTCTTCGGCCCCGCTTCCCTCCCCACCCGCCGACCTCTACGCTGACGCCAGGACCGCGCCGGCGGGCGCCCCAGCCGCCTCCTCTCCCAAGTCATCGGCTTCACGGTATCAGCACACGTCGGCGGCCGTGGCCGGGCTGGCTTTCGCTGCCCTCGTGGCCATTGCAGCGTAAACCAAGCAACAAACGGAAGATTTCTACGAACAATTGTTGCATGAGGAGTGATACCAAAGGCTCTCTTTTTTTGTCTATATGTATTTTGTTTATTGCCATGCATTTGTTGTATTTGAGGCATTTATACTCTGTAACTCCATTTTGAAACAGGTTTCGTAATTTGATATACACAATTTTTGCGAGAAATTTGATACTAGTACTATGGTTTGTCCTAATCTGCTCTGGTGCATCCATTATGCGAATATTTCTCGGATGAATTATGTGTTTAGTTTCGTCTTTTCGATGCAAACTGCTCCCGCTGTGTTGCACAGTTCGCAGATTTGTTCCTGGAAATACCAGGAAGGGACACAGTAGATAAACCATCAAGTTGTTCTTGACAAATTGATATACGTTGAAACGAGGTAACACATCACAGACCACAACCGGCAGAAAATTAAGAAGACAAAGGAAATTAAGTTGTCGATTCTAAACTAATACTTGGGAGAACGTAAATCATTATTATAATATCAGTGGAGGGCACGTCTTCATAGTTCATACGAGAGGTCACCACGTTGTAACCATTACCGTCTACAGAAGCATCATGGTTCCTGCATTTTGCAGCTCGTCTTCACATGGGAGAATCGTGAGACCAACTCGGTCAAAGACTAATACTCTTTACTACCAAATCACCGGTGACATGGCAAACAAGGTCACAAAAGAAAATAAATGTACAACATCTGATCGCCATTCATTCAACGGGTGGTACTTATTTACTAACAATGTACAACGATGTTGCAAGATCACATGTCACCAAATGATGCAACAAAGAGACTGGAGTTCTGTCTGGGTTTAACTACATAGTAACACTGACGACCAAAATAGACCTGAATGGAAGGCAGTTTTGCCCCCCTTCCCCACGAGATGGATGAGGCAAATGATCTTTGCTGGCTTATGCAACAGGAGGGCAAGACTTGGGGTCATCGGAGGTATCAACATCAGAAGGCGGCATGAATTGCCACATGGGAAATCCATGGTAGCCAATCACAGGCATCATCAGCTTCTGCCCTGCCATTTGCCCTTGGGGAGCAGCAAATGCACTGGCCGGGATAACCGAAGGGTGTGGTAGGTGTGGTACCAGGCCCTGACGGGCATTCATGAACTTAATCTGCTGCTCCAGGCTCTCTTTCTCTGCCTTCAGCTTTTGCTTCTCATCCCGCAGCTCATTCTTCTCCGCCTGCAAAACCCAAGGATCCGAAGAATCAATTTCTTTGTTGGATGAACGATTTACCACAAAACATATCTCTCAGTAACAATTAATGTTTAAACACAGAAATCAATAGTACGAAAATATATAGCAGGTTGAGAGGTTAATGGATTGCTTGAGAAGTACAAGCCTATGGAATTAACAAACAGTAGTTCATGGCACAGGACGTTACGAATCTTATGTGAATACAAGATCCATTTCTGCATGAAACAATAAACAGAAGTGCAAAATATATAAAGTGCACAGTAACAAACCCGGAACAGTACAAACCTTCAGCTCTTTAATCTTCTCTTGGAGAGACTCGTTTGAATCCTTCAGCTTCTCTGCTTCACTACGCAGTTCAGTTACTGCACGGATAGCATCATTTAATATAGCACACTTGTCGATTTTAGGCGTTTTCCCTGGATCCAAGACAGAGCCTAATTCCAAGAACCTAACAGAAACAAGACCATAAACTCCATGGACACTAACAGATAAAATGCTGCCACAAGAAAAACAAATACCTCTCGTTTAGCTTGTCCCTTCTCACTTTTTCCCTGCATGCTTTGGAGCTGGGTTGAGCACCAGCTTCTGACCTAGGACTGTTGCAATTTCATGCTAAGTTGGAAATATTTAACAGAAAACAGTGAATATGGGACTCCAAACATGAATAGACAAAAACAAACCGTTTATTTGTTGGCTGTCCTTTGGCATGGTCCCAGTCCCCAGAAACAGAGCTATTGATTTCAGCACTGGTGAATAAGTAAAATTGCAGTTAAGAATGTAAAAGTCTCAATAATAAGGGGAAAATAGTATATCATGGCAACAATGTAAGCCTCGGTACTTGTGCAAAAATAAACTTGCAGTTAAGAATGTCAAAATAACAATAAGTGCATAACAATAAGTTTACCAGATTAGCTAGCAAGGGCAATATAATAAGACTCGTGCAAATTTAAAACAGATAGCATACAGTAGGTGAAATATTGGAGTGAGGAAATTGATTTTACAGTAAACAACACAAGAGGTCGCCTCTTTCATGCAGCAATATGATAACTCAGGGAACTATCATAAATCAAAAGGTAAGTCCAGCCCCAAAGTGTAATCATGAATAATTTCCAACATGGAAACATATGCCAACAAATCTGCATTCCGTGCTCGTCGACTTCATGCTGGGATGCCAACAGATGGGTCAGTAAAACAAGGGCCAACCATTTTCTGACCCTTGATACATCAGTTAATGGGAGAACAATGGGATTGCTCGCTATCCGACTCAAAATAACATGTAATGTGATTAACTCTGCATACTCTTGATCTGGAATTTTGGATCACTATAAAATACAAATATCCACCATACAAGTCTGATGACATCAGCTTTATACTCAAAATAAATTGAACTCACAAACCAAAGAAATCTCAATGATCCGTAAACGTCACCAATGACCATGCAAACTTTTTTCATTTGAGGGGCAAAAAGATTTTCGCTCTCTGCTCTTCTTTCCTCTTTGTAGAAAGGGTGATAAGAGAGGCGGCGTGTTTCTGGCGTCAGCCACGGCGACTCCTTCCCCTGGGTCTCGTGCTTGTTGGTCTAGAAGGGTCACCGGATCGGCCACGTGGAACTGTATAGATGTAGGTTAGGCCCTAGTAGCTTTGGTTTCGGCTGTCCGGCGACAAGCAAAGGTGCTTTGGATCCGCCCCCAACACGGATGGATCTAGGAGCTAGTTTTCCAAATGAGGATGGTGTGGCAGCAGTGATATCCTCGATACAGAATTTTTGACCTCCGGATCCGCTGTCACGACGGCGCGCACTCCGACGCCGCTACGGAGCCCGGGAGGTTGTTGAGGAGAATGAGATGGCGGTGGTCGCGCATGGAGGCAGCATCAGCAGATGCTCGAAGTCAGCGGGATCTACGTTGGGTGTGCGGAAGATGGACAGGGAATCTGCTTCTCTCCTTCGATCTCGTGGAGTGATGGAAGCAGGTATGGAGTCCAGCAGCAGGTTCGGCACTCAGCCGATGTGACACAAAGGAGATGGCTTCGCCTTGGGCAAGCCACATCCGAGGCCCATAAAGCTGAAGAACAGTGAGGGCAATGCTCTTCCTTTGTAAGGGTACACATATGAATGGAACGTTCAGGCCTCTCAAATAAAAATTTCCATTTGAACACTCCCCATTGGTAATCCAGAATAAGCATGAAACTGTGTATACATTCATTCTATGCATACGTAGTACTACCTCTGTCCAAATGAATTGGCGCAGATTTGACTAGATATGCATGTACCTAGAAGTGTTTTAGTGTATAGATACATGCGAATCTAGACAAATCTGTGTCAATTAATTTGGGACCGAGGGAGTATTATAGTATCACCTTTCAACAAAGACTCATTTAAAATTCATGTACAAAAATAATTTCCTCTAACCTAATATCATCGAGACGACAACCAACACCACTTCAAGAACGCAAATAATGACAATCCCGCATGAGGTCTGACATGCGGGCGATTTCTACTCCATGATCCACATAGGCTTTACCAATCTCCTGTCACACGCCTAATAACAACAGTTATGCTATAACACATCTCAGTTTCGGCTATAGGTGATAAGAACGGACACCGCGGCAGCAAATCAGGGCATGGGATGTATAACCATCGAGCCCAGCCGCTGGTAACCGCGATCAAGCACGAGAAGACGATAAACCAAATTGCTTACCAGGGGATGGGAGCCGGAGTGGCGGACACGGCCTGCGCCTGAGTGTGCATCTGCGGCTGCATCGGCGGGGTCCAGTAGAAGCCTCCAGCGGGTGTGGCGGCAAAGTCGGCGGCGGCAAGGTCGGACATGAGGGGGCAGTCGAAGACCCAGTTGGAGCCCTCCGGGGATGCCATGAAGACGGAGCGGCTCTCCGTGGCCGGCGACGTTGGCTAGGGTTTTCGCGGTCGTCGGGATTTGGGGGAAATTTTGGGGGGTGGTGACTGGTGAGGGGAGGAGGAGGGGAAGCGGTCGTGGGCTCCGGCGCCGAGATAAGGATCAACAGAAGAGTTTGAGCACGAGGTTAACGAGTACGGACATTTGGGTTAGGCCCTAATGCGCCTGAAGATGGGCGTGCTTAGGCATAGGAATGGTACTGTACTGGGTGCCGCACACCCGTGCAGGTCTGTTGGGTCCGGCCCATCAGGCGTTTCTTTTTCTCCTTTTCTTTTTTTCTTTTCTACTACTGTTTTTCCTAATTCTTTTGTGTCTTTCAAAATCGAATAAAAGCGTCCGAATATTATTAAAATTTTGAACAGATTTAAAATCAAAAGGTTTTTTAGATATGTCTATTTTAGATCTGAAAACTTTTTAATAAGTAAAAAATCAAAAAATTAACATTTTTATTTTAAGCATTTTTAAAATTTGAATAGTTTTAAAATTGAATAATTCATAAAATCTAAGTAATTTTTAAATCTAAATAATTTTCAAATCCAAATAATTTTTACATTTGGATAATTTCTAAATTTAAAAAATATTCAAATCTAAACATTTTAAATTTAAAAATATAAATAAGTTTCAAAATCTAAACATTTTTAATCTGAACAAAATGCAAAATCATGAAAAATTTGTAAAATATGAAATATGAAAATATACAAGGAAAAAAGAAAACAAAAACAAAAACAAAAAAATAAAAGAACAACAAAGAAAACCGCGAAGTATGCGGCCAGGCCGACCCATACCGCACACATGGGTGTGCGGCGCATGGTAACAGCCGACCTGGCACATAGGTTTTCTAATGTACTGCATTATGAGGCTTTTGTTTGCAACCGCTATACGCGAGCAATAGCAAAGAGTCACATGTAGGCATCCTCGCTTGGACCGGTCTATTACCGCTAGTTTTTTCTTTTCTTCGTTTTCCTTTTCTTCTTTTCTTCTTTTCTTCTTTTCATATTTTCAATATGTCTCGTTTCATTTTTCTAAATACATGTAATTCTTTTAGACATGCTAACTGTTTGTTAGGGCACATTTACATTCTTTCTGTAAAACACAAACATCTTTTTTAAGCTAAATGAACATTTAGAATACACAAACATTTATTTGATATAGGTGAATACATCTTTTGGAATATGTGACCGTCTTTTCCAAAATATTCATATTGTTTAATACTATCTCTGATCCAAATTAGTTGTGGCAGTCCACTGAACTTAGTTAGATTTAGCCAACATTTTGTCTAAATTTGCTGTAATTAATTTGGAATGGAGTGATTATATTATATATGAATTGTCGCATCAGTTTTGATGACTCTGAGCTTTGTTTCATTTACCCTTTTCATGTTGTTTTACCCTTTATAAATTATGATAAGAACAAACAGTGTCCTGATCTTTAGCTCCTCACTTCTCACTAGATTCCTACATGATGGTCTCGTGAATCGTGTTCTTCTGGTGTTCCGAACAACTTGTCTTCCTATTCTATGAAGATTGTCGGTATGTTAGGGATGTGCTGGAGCGGGTGGTCTAGATGATTTATGTTGTTGTCCTATTCATATGGTGATGCCACATTGTGTACTGCCTCCAGTTTCTCCTAGAAGAATAAGGTGCTTGTTATCTATTCCTCCTAGGCCAAAGTTACCAAGTACATGATTGTTTCCCTTTTGATTTGGCTGTGTTGCCTTGATAATATCCGAAGTGTTGGCTTTCTTCTTGATAACGACGAGTGAAATTGTTACTATAGTGGGTTGATATGACCAGGAGGGCTTTAAGTAAATTCTTGTGGGCTTAAATCTTATGGGGTTTCAATGTTAATTAAGTTTTTTTACTTAATTAAGAATGTGAACTCTTCTAAATAATATCAAATGTAGAATTTGGTTCCAATTTGTCAATCAATACCAATATGTAACCCGTTTAACTTAAGGATGCAGGGTTCTCTATAGGAACTTGACTAGATTAATTAGAGGGAAATGACTAAATTTCATTATGGCCTAAAGATATAGATCAAACACTTGCTTCCTTGTTGCCCTTGTCCCTTGTTGCCATCATGTTGTCTTACATGACCAAGGTGATCTAATGATGCCTAGTTTTCCCTCAAATTAAATTAATCCCTCTAATCAACAATTTGGAAATCAACACTTATTCGTGTTAGTTAAGGTCCAAAATCGAAAAAGAATCATCAATGATGATGGAAATATTTTCACATTAACCAAATGTTTTGTCTTTTGCAAGTCAAGAAGAAGTAGATCAAGATTAGTTTAGGGTTTCTTTTTCTTCATTTTGTAATCTTATATATTCATTGGTGTATGTCATATTTCAATAAAATGTTTGTAACATACTCAAATATTCAATAAAATTTCGTGTTACCTATTTATTTGTATTATTTATGAACTATTGAATATTAATTCTTTAGAAACTAAAGTTCCAAATTAATCTTGTACGTGTGATGATGTAATTATGCTTTGTAAACCTTTTCATTTATATTGGTCTCCATATTTAAAGTGCACCCAAAAGTTCAAACTGCATCAAAGGTCACCTCAAAATTTATAACACTCAAACCAACGAGCTAACCTAATTTGTTAAATTAAGCAAAACTTCAATCCCTTCAATAACATTTTTAAAAAGTTTTGATTTTATGCTATTTTTCATATGCATGAATCCATTGCACATCTCAAGATTCTACCCACTGCGGGGGGAGGGGGCTCTTTTCTCCTTGTTCTCATTCCATTAAGTGTGTGACCTACCGATACATTTATATGTGATGATCATAATGGAAAGTCCCTTTCTCGGTCAATAATTGATAGACCCTAGAACGTCATCCAACTCCTGCATCTATACTATTAAAACAATTCACACTATTAAAACAATCCACGTACGTTTGTCGTTTGGGAATTTTCCGTCTATCGTTAAATGTCTATTTTACCCCTGGCTGTCCTGAAATATTTACCCACACTGCCATTCCAAAGTCGATCGAAAACATCTCCAACATCCCCACGACGCCCGCTCAACTCCCATCGATCCCCTTCCTCGCACGCCTCGACCACACGCAACCGCACGAGTATTTTTTGCCAAACCAGTGAAGAACTTCAACTAAATCTGACCCCTAGGCAAAACTATTTCGGAATCTGATGCCTGAGGTCGGCGCCATTTAAAAACGGCGTCGAAATTGTGCAGATCGGCGCCAACACATAGCAGCTGGGAGGCAGGCCAAAGGGTGGCGCCGACCTGCACAAATTCGGTACCGTTTTAAATAGCGTCATCCCAGGGGTCAGATTCAAAAATAGTTTTGTCCAGGGTCAGATTTGGTCGAAGTTTCACGGAAAGGTCATATTTGGCAAAAACAAAATACGCCGCGGGAGGTCGTCCTCGTCTGCCTCGCGCCCTGCAGCGAGCCGGCGCCGCCAACTCCCGCGCCAGCAGCATCCGGTTCCGCCGCCAGCAGCCACGAGCGTCGCGTCGAGCTCACCCGCCTGTCTCAGCCATGGCCTGGAGCGCCCAGCACGTCCGTGTCCCTTGCTCGATTTGCTCCAGGGAGGCTCGTTTCCTTCCTCCGGTGCGCCTGATGCTGCCAAGTTTTGCCTCTCTGCCGTCGCCTGTGCGTGTTGGTGTGGCTGCTTCCATATGTTGAGTGCTGCTGAGCATGTGTACACCGACCCGTATGTATGTCGACAGCTCGCTGTGGGCCTGTGGCGGTCGCACAAGATGGCGTTCCCTCGACGGTATCAAGGCGCGACGGCAGGGCACTCTTCCCGTCCAACGGACAGCAGAGGAACCACGGGTCCTCGGCAGGGACGCCCACACGCGGCGATATAAGCGGGCGATCCCGCAGCCTCTGGCCACCGCCGGCACGCCTGGAGGCGGAACAAGCTCGCGACCGGGAGGCGCGCGTGCTCCACCAAAGGGTATTTTGCTCGACTTATGCTCCGGTGCTCCACCCTTCCTTAAACTTAAACACAATAACGGCTAAGATTGCTTCATACCTCTTCGTAATTAAGGGTATGATGGTCTTTAGTTAATATTTAGTAAATTCTAATTCTATTAAACCTATATAGTCTATTAGATCTGTAGGTGCACATCTGTTTTACATGACCGTATCCGTATGTTCGGGGTTGGATCCGTAGACGCACATTCACGAGCGGTGGTGTGCCCTCGACGTCGGCGGACTGCACGAGCGGCCACACGCACTCGTTTGTTTTTACCAGTTACAACACTGGACCACCGATCGATTCAAAACGACGCTCCTAACATTTTTTTGGCAATAAAGGCCATTGTTGATTTGACGCATGGGAAGGCTCAAGAACCAAATTGTCAAGACTAAGATGATTAACCCTTGGCGCTAGAATATCTACTCCATTGGAGCAGTAGGAGACAACAGTTAATTACCCCGTTAATCCAAGAGGAAATTAATTACTGTATAGATATTTTTTTCTGGTCAATTAAATCTAGAAGGGAATTATTAAGTAAATTTTGCTGGATAATAAAACCGTGTGGTTTCCATTCTCTATTTTAATTAACCCCTTCAATGTAGGATCTGGTTAATTCCCTGAGTACTAGCGCATGGGCTGGATCGATGTATCTTGATCGCAGCAGTAGGTTTAATCTAAATGAGCAATTAATAGAAAAAAACTATCTTACCCTTATTAACTTTTGGGAGGGGGAGCATGGAAGCAGGCCTCATCTTGCTCACCGTGAATTGGCTGGCATGTTGCTGAAAACAACATCCGCCCGTGCTCCACCATCACACTTTGCTCTGGTTAAAACAATAAATAAGTTATTAATTCATGGGAAAAGATTCATGGAAAACACAAAGTAACCTCAATCTGCAATCGGGCAGACCAACCTGTTAGTCACTGAATTAAGCAAACAGACTGATTTTCTTCTGATACCGTGTATCTATGTATTCCCCTCTCTTTCGCTTTGATATTTTGTACTCCCTCCGTCTTGAAATAGATGTCAAAAATTTGGCTAAATTTGAATATACCTAGACATTATTTAGGATATAGATACACCAAATTTTAGAAATAATTTGCGACATCTATTTTAAGACAGAGGGAGTAGGTTGGAGTAGGAGACATCTAATTTAGTCAGACTTATGTTACTGCGTCAAAGCATTACATGGGTGCTGTCTATACTCTTAAAACTAACTGCCATTGTGGGAAAAAAAACATGTTTAGCAAATATAAAAATAATTCTACATTTATTCAGGGTAGGCATATTCGTAAAACATGAAAATTCAGAACTATAGGTGTCCTAGAACATACTACAATCATAGTTTACTTGACTGCACTTTCTCTATTATTTACATACGAGTTTATGAGAGAGTTGTCGGAGGCTAAGCACTCTTCCATATTAGAGGCTAAGCACACTTCCATATTACCCAAAAAAGAAGGCACACATCGTACCTGAACTCTGGTTCCTCTCTGAATGACAAAATTTTGTTCTTACCTCCCCTCAGATCAAAAGTTCAAACTGAGTGCTGCCACAACAATCACTTTTAGTGCTGCGGCTACCTTTTGCTCAATTAACCTGCTTAGCAAGTCGTTGTCCACGTCATCGCGCAGGTCGCCTCGCCGGTATCAGCGCTGACAAAAAACGCAAAGAGACCTCATGTATTTTCATTGTCTCCTTCAATACGACATCCTTTGACATCTTGTGATATACAATCACAATTACAGTGAGTTTTGAGAGCTAGACTAGCCGACCATAAAAAGGATTCAGTTCTCAAGGAAACTAAAATGACAAGTTAACAGAATTTATCTCAGAATGTTCCATTGAGCAACAGCAAGTGCTATAAATGCCATATTTTTGCCTCCAGAAGGTCTCCTAATTCCTTTATTAAGAAATGCACAATCACATAAGCATTTTTTTTCCGCGAAAACGCAAATGCCTTGTGTTTCGATTCATTGATAGAAAAAGAAAACATTGTACAAAGTATACACATGCGCCAAAGGGCACACACCCGACAAACTCAAGACAGAACAAGGCCGAGGCCTCTAGGCGAACATTACAACCGACGCCACCAAACACCCTAGCCTAGATGCGCAAAGCAACACTACCACTCACCACCACGTTCTTCGTCGTTGGAACATAAGCTAGCAGCCGTCAACCTCCCCCGTCAAATGAATCCATGCGACTGAAACACCGCAACAGAGGATCCTTCACAGCCCACAAACCTTGCCAGAAGGGTAGCCAAACTAGCGCGACGTTGGAGCTCCAAGGATCTACTCGCCAAAATCAAAGCATGCGCCAACACTCCTGTGTGCCACCTAGGACCGTGCCACCAGGAACAACGCCTCCAAGGATGGAGCGACGTCTAGAACGCCATCGTCATCCGATCTGGTAAGTCAGATCTAGGTTTTCACACAGGGAACTGAGCCACAAGGGACAAGGTGGATCAGTGCTCCTCGACAATGCCCCCAAGAGGGTATGCCAAGGGTGCCGCCGTCATCGGCACCAACAAAGGTTGAGCAGAGCTTTCGCCTGGAGCGCACGATCACCACTCACGCAACGACGGAACCTCCGAGACCCGACAGCAAGATCTTATCGCCGATAACTTCGCAACAGTATGTGAACCCGACTGGCCCACTAACTTGCCAGCGAAGGCCACCACATGTTGCAGGCTCCATGGCGACAAAGCACCAAGGTGGGAACCTCGTCGCATGAGCACCCGTGCATTGGCCAGCTCCGATCAACGACAAGGATGTCGAAGTCAGCAGCACGATGCCTATGCACACCGCAGCTCGCCGCCCTTGGTGGCGGAGCTGCCCACCGTAATGCGCATCGCCCCTCCAACGCCACCACCACCAGCTATGGCGGAAGACCAACACGATAGCGTTCCCCTCACGTCGCCAAGGCCCAGCCTTGCGCCGCCCCATGTCGGCCAGCTGTCCTTCCACATTGGCGACAAGGAGCTCGCCGCCGCACCGACAGACCCACCTGCGATGGTCGAGGTCAAGGTTGACCTGAATTTATGGCTACACAAACCGTTGAAGATAGTTCTAAACCTAGGCCAAAACGCCCACGGCAGGGAAAGGAGGGGTGTACAAGCCTTAGTCGCCACGGTGGTCTTCGCACGAACTCCGTGCCGGGACCCAAGTTGTGGTCGCGCGCAAGCGTTGCGTCCCGCAAGCTTAGGTCGGACCTAGAAGGGCCCGCGTGGCCACAGGTCTAAGCCCAGGTCGGGCACAGACCGGACCCGCACCGGCGCCGTTGTCATCTTTCGGCTTCCGCACCGCCGTCGTCCTCGCAACACCTCTAGAGACCCCGCCGTGAGCCGCATGTTCCTCACCACCACACGGTCTTCATCGCCGACGACGAGAAGCTCGCAGCGCGCCAAGAGACCCACCCTTCGCATGTATGGCCGCCGGCACCACCACGGCGCCCAGCAGCCAGCACCGTTAGGCGCACCCATGCCGGTATGCAGCCACGGGGCCTGGAGCAGCAGGCCCACCCAAGTCCATCTGGGCCGCGAGCGCGCCCAACGCTCGCTGTCGCCGCCGCTGCAGGGGCGCCTCCGTCGCGTGGAGAGCAGACCACTACCACCAAGAACGCCGCCGAGTCGCATGCCTTGCTGGAATCCCGCAGCACCTCGCCGCCGGACGCCACCAGGTCATGCACCACCGCCGAAGGGAGGGGCCGCCGCCGCCGTTGGCGCCCGGCCTTTTCCCGACGGGAGCTCTGGCGGCGGAGGGGAGGGGAAGAGGGGAGGGAGGGGGCTTGGCCGGCCGTGCGGTCGCCCCCCGTGTCGCCTAGGGCTGGGCGACGCGGGGGTGGGGTACCTCAAACGTGAAAATTATCTGAGATGAGTGATTTCACATAAGCATGTTGATATTGTACCAAATATATCTGTACATTCAGTAGTGTGAATACCAATTCATGTTGATATTGTACCAAATATATCTGTACATTCGGTAGTGTGAATACCAATTCTGAAAGGGATGTAAAATATATGAAGCTACAGTATATATACATAAAAAGAGTGAACAACTTAAGTACGTAATTATTATAGGAAGCTATGAAAAATTAATAGAAGCCAATGAGATGGTAAAACAACCTCTAAGTACTCCATACTTCCACATGATATCATTCGAGAGTTAAAAACAACTTTTTTTTATCTATGAGCGTCCCAGTATATGACGAAATTGCGACATCTATTTTGAGACGAATGGAGTATTTGGTTTATAGATCGTGGCAACACACGGGCATTCAGCTAGTATCCATAATGAACATGTCAAACGAACCTCTTAGCACATGTCGTATGGAATCCTCTTGCCTTACAATATTTTCGAGATCAAGTCGAGGTAGTCGTCGCTTGTTTCGTGCATTGGAATCCTTGAAATATAATTACTTCTTTAGTCACAATTTTCTTTTGAAACAAAGAGTTGTATTACTTAAAACGATAAACTGTTCTTACAATATTGCAAGACAAGTTCGGCCACACATGCCGGAACCTGACCTTGCATTACACCTGCACACAACTCTATATGCCCCAACTGGGCAAGATCATGAGCAACCCCATTAACCTTTCTACTACCATGCACTAAACTGATTAATCTATTCTCTAGTTTTAGCAAATGGAATTCCTTTGCTATGATACTCGCCGGCGTTCTGTCCATTGCACCAGGATCGAAAACCTTTAAGGCCTCGTTCGTTTCTTAGCGAACTAAACCAGGCGTGGAACCAACCCAAGTTTGGATTGGGTGAATCATGTACCATCACCAAATCCATGTGAGGCTAACCCTACCAACTCCAGAAAAAACACATGTTCGTTTGAGCCCACCTGGTACGTCCGTCCTCGTCGCTGTGCTGGAGCTCTCTCGTGTTCTCGATTCAATCCACGGATCAGGTAACGATTATTTTTTCCAAACCAAGACAGTGCAAATGGGCTGGATGGGTCAGAAAAAAATTCTGCACTGGATTAAACGAAGACCCTATGTTGGTTGGACTGGGAATTAAACCTTGTCGGGATGGACCACTTGGATTGAGCAATAATCCAGATCAATCCATGCCTTGTATGGATTAAAGGAACGAGGCCTAACAGAGAATTACAATCCGTTTCAAACAGTAAATTACCATGAGTGAAATTAACAGCAACTTTGAGGCTTTCCCGACATGCAATGGCTTCAGCCATTTGCTGTCTCACATTGAGAAATGATGTTCCAAGCGGACAACACAACAGAGCCATCATGTGCTCTTGCAACCGCACCACATGCCCTTGTTGAGTTTTCTTCCAAGAATGAGGCATCAAAATTAATTTTCATCCATCCTTGTTCTGCTCTATTCCAGGACTGAACAGCCAGCGGTTCATCACTATTTTCGTTGCTTGCTTTCATCACATATCCATGTTTTTTGCATTTTCTATCAGCATCTAGGGTCCCGCTTTTAATTGCTTGTATAGAGTCAAAATAGTTATTGAGTAATCTAACTGAATGAGTAACGCTTGGCTTTCCTGTGTCGAAAATAATTTATTTCGATGGTGCCAAGCCCTCCACCAGATAAATATGATTTTGGTTTTTGTCTCCTCATCTAGCTTGTCCAACAAGACCGTCACCCAATGTCAGGTCTACCTCCGGAGCTTCCAGATTTTCCACGCTTCCTGTCTAAGGGCTTTTGCAACAGTGCAAGTCACCACCGCATGGTATCTATCTTCATTCTCCATACCACAAATCGTGCATGTTGGCATTACCTTCAGGAGGCGTTTACTCCTGTTTTCATGAACTGCAAGAGCATTAATAGCCAATCTCCACACAAAGACCCTTACCATTGGCGGAACATTAGCTTTCCAAATGGCATTCCAGAGCTTTCTGTCGCCATTTGAGTTGTGGCTTCAATTTATATTGATTGAAATCTTCTCATCAAGAGCTAATCTATAAGCAGACCGAACCGAAAAGATACCATCGTGTTCACTTGGCCAAGAGATGAAATCATCTGTATCAAAGTTTGGTAACCAGATCTTTAGCACTTCTTCGGCGTCATGTGGCATGAAGATCTTTCTCACAATTTCTTCTTTCCAGGTGTGGTCATTCTGATTAATCAAATTAGCAACCTTTCGAACGAGACTCTGTAAAATTTCGAGTTATCTTCATGTCCCCCATCGGAATCCAATTGTCTCTCCAAATACGAATTTTTCTGCCATTACCAACTCGCCACACTATCCCTTTCTTCAGAAGAACTAGGCCATGCATAATCCCTTGCCAACCGGGAGAGGGGTTCGTTATAAAAGTTGTATATGTTAATTCACTGGATAATACTTTGATTTGAAGATTCTAGCGCATAGGCTATCTGGGAAAGCAATCAACCGCCACGCTTATCCTGCTAGTAAGGCTTGGTTGAATAATTTCAAATCTTTGAAGCCCATTCCCCCTTGGCTTTTCCTTTTCCTTAAATTGTCCCAACTAGTCTAGTGTATGTGTCTTCTTTCTGTATCCTCATCCCATCAGAAATTTCTAATCAATTGCATAAGATCCTCACATACGGCCCAACGAGAGCTTAAAAATACTCAGTGTATGTTGCTATTGCTTGCACGATAGACTTAATAAGCGCTTCTTTTGCAGCTCCTGATAGGTATTTCTCTGACCAGTTCGTCATTTTCTTTTTGTATCTCTCTTTTATTGGTTGGAAACGACCATCCTAGATATTTCTCTTTAAAACTTGCAGTTTGGACCTCGAGAATTGCATAAAACAGTTTTGACCCTTTTAGCATATTTTTAACTCATGGATCTGTTGCTTTCAATTCCCCGCTGCAATAATCGAGATAAGCCTTCTCCCACGAAAAGAAATAGATAGGGTGATAGAGGGTCACAATTATGGACATGTAATTTTGTAAATCCGTCACTAGGCGGGCCTAGAGATATCTCTTCGTCGTCGTAGGAGAAAAATCTCGTTTTGGTTAATCTACAACCCACAACATTGTCTTATGTTTAGGCTGAAAATCACATTTATAATTACCCGGTTATGATCTAACATTTGCCAATCCTTAAGTAGACCAGTTCATGTTTTGAGTTTGTGCCATTATCTCAAGTCTAAGGATCAACATACATAATGTACATGAGATGTATTGATGTTATAAAAAGAAGATGCTCTTGTAGTATCTCATAAGCGGGTTTATCCAATGCTAGTTCAATTAATCTATGTCCGCAATATCATCTTGATATGTCCATATCTATGACCCCATTCAGCCACTAAATATGCTAGTGCTTTATGTATGTGTCTACATACATTTTCTGACCAAGAATTCAGCTAGGATAATACTTGTATGCACGCAAATTGGGTTTCACGAGAGAGTCACATATCTGTCTACTAATTCTTACAATGTTATCCCCAACATAAATATCAAATGTAATAAATAAGTATATATTTACTCTGTAAGACATAATTCCAATAGGAAAGGGCTGGATGACGAAGGTGTAGGGTTCCGAAGTAGAAAAAATCTAACTACGCGAACACTAATATCAAGATCTAAAGTATGTAGACATAAGTAACGGAAAAGGAAGACAATATTCATACCCTTGAAGATCGAGGAACGCCTTACGCAGGAAGGCGTATGTTAATGAATACAAGCAGCTCCAAGCACCCCAAGTGTGGTGTCTCCGAAGTACTACACATGTTCAGTGTAGGCGGCGTCTCTCGGGCTCTGATCCAGCTGAGCAGCAGAAGAGGAAAATGGCAGACCGAAGATCACATGACGGTAGTATGAAAATGGAAGAACTCAAAACTCTCGAGGTTCTCTCCAATATTACGGAGAAATCCTCAAAGGAAATGAGAGAGAGATATGAGAGATATGAGAGAATTGGATGATTCCAATGGGAGGGGTGACCCCATATATATAGTGGGAGGGGAGGGGCACCACCCAAGGGGCAGGCGGTGTGGGACTATTCCCATAGCCGCCAGCCACCAAGGGGGAGCCACCAGCCTAGGTGGGCCCCACGTGGGGAGCCCACTAGGGCCTGGCCGGGTGGCCCTCCTCTCCTAGGTGCCTTGCCCTCTTGAGTCTCCCCTTCGGGTGAGGCCATTAGAAATGGGCTGCCTATAATAAATATATATTTTAATATTAATTCAACTAATTAATATAAAATACACATATTATTATATTCCTTCACTCTGGTACTCCTTCTGGGCCCCCCATCAACATCGGGTATTACCCGAAACTATTCTGGTTTCTCTCTCTATTTCTCCTACGGTGTCGTATCTATCCCAATGCGTCCCTACCCTTAAGCGTGACACCCTTTGGTTCAGAAACACTCCAGATATGATCGAGACCTCTCTCATATCAATGATCATTAGAGGGACCTGGATGCCCAAGATGACCCCCGTGCATTTCACGAATCTTTATCGCTTGAACCTTCAACGTCGTTTCCCATTCCCTTTGCCACTTGATACCTAGTTCATCCAAGATTTGATCTTCGGTATCTCCATACCTTCATTTGATCTTGTTATCGATGAACTTGTTTACTTGTTCCCATGTCGTTGCATTCCGTGACCTAGTCACACGCTTACAAGCTTCGTTAATGCAACGTCACCGAGATGGCCACGTGTATCTATCTGTTACATGGATTGGCAAAGCCTGGTCTTGATATCTACTCCTCTACGCGCCCCTTTGGAAAATCCGAGTGGCACATTTTTTATCACCCATTTGCAGTTTGATACTTGATACCATCTAAGCTTCCCTCCAGAACGGTGATTTGCATTATCTCACAGTCCAAGGATTAGGTTGCGAGGTTTTTCCTTTCGTTATCATTAATGGTGAACTTTGTAACTAGATCTCATTATGATACAATTGTTGGGTGTTTGTCTATCATATCATTCAACCAATGATATGACCTTATTATCAATTGGCATAAATGCCCACGATCTTGAAATCCTAGATCATCCTTATGACTAATGAGCTAGTTCGCTAGAGGTAACTAGAGACACGGTTGTTTGCATACCACATGTGTATTAATGTTTCGTATTAACACAGTTATAGTACGGCATGAAACGTATTATGAACATACAAGAGATACATCAAATAAAACACTTTAATATTTGCCTCTAGGGCATATCTCCTTCAGTCTTCCACTTGCACTAGAGTACAAATTAATCTAGTTTACATCAGAAAAGAACCTAACACCGATGGCATCCCGGTGTTTCTCATGCTTGGCTTGTAGAAGACCTTTAGTCAGAGGATCTACAACATTCAGATCCGTGAGCACTTTGCAAATCTTGATTTCACCTTCATCGATGTTTTGTCGAATGACGCGGAAACATAGTTTGATGTGTTTGGCCGTGGAATAAGTCCTTGGTTCCTTCATGTTTGCAATGGCACCCGCGTTATCACAATAGACCGCCAGGGGTTCTTGCGCACTTGGAACTACTCCTAGTTCAATGATGAAATTCCTTAGCCAAACAGCTTCATTCGTCGCTTCAGCCACAACGATGTATTCTGACTCCATTGTAGACTGTGCTACTACTGGTTGCTTCCTGCTCTTCCAGCTTACCACCCCACCATTCACTAGAAACACATATCCTGTCTAGGACTTCGAGTCGTCAGGATCCGTGTGTCAGCTTGCATCCACTTAACTAGTTATGTTTAGAGCTTCCTCACAATCTCCATAGACTAGGAACATATCCTTTGTTCTATTAAGATACCTTAGGATATTTTCACACCTAACCAGTG
Organism: Avena eriantha; assembly: GCA_910589775.1. Taxonomy (NCBI): domain Eukaryota; kingdom Viridiplantae; phylum Streptophyta; class Magnoliopsida; order Poales; family Poaceae; genus Avena; species Avena eriantha. The sequence goes on along the minus strand of OU342741.1, from coordinate 160,392,693 downwards.
ATCCATTCCTGGATTACTTTGGTATGGTCTCGTCAAACTAAGAGCCAATGCCACATCAGGTCGAGTACTTAGCATTGCATACATGATAGATCATGTGGCTGAGGCATAGGGGATGTGAGACATATTTTCTCTATCGGCATCTGTTGCCGGACATTGAGTTAAACCCAGTGTGCTACCTTTTAATACAGGCACAAAACCCCTTTTGGCATCCTCCATTTTGAACCTCTTCAAAATATTCTCAATGTAAGTACTTTGACTTAATGCAATCAGGCGTCTCGATCTATCTCTATAGATTTGTATGCCCAATATGTATGCAGCTTCACCTAAGTCCTTCATGGAAAATTGACTACTAAAATATGCTTTTACGCTTTCCATAAGTTCCACATTATTCCCCATAAGTAATATGTCGTCCACATATACTACTAGGAGAACCACTGAGCTCCCACTCACTTTCTTATAAACAAAGAACTCTTGTTGATTTTGGACAAATCCAAAACTCTTGATCACTTGATCAAAACGTTGGTTCTAACTCCGAGATGCTTGCTTCAGTCCATAAATGAATCGCTGAAGTTTGCACACTTTCCCAATATTCTTAGGACCAACAAAATCTTCTGGTTGCATCATATACAATTCTTCATCAATGTGTCCATTGAGAAACGCGGTTTTGACATCCATCTGCCATAATCGAAATGGGAAACAATTGCTAGCAAAATGCGGACAGATTTCAGCATCACTGTAGGATAGAAGGTTTCATCATAGTCAACTCCTTGAATTTGTCAAAACCCTTTGCGATAAGTCGAGCTTTGTGGATGGTTACATTACCATCTACATCTATCTTTTTCTTAAAGATCCATTTATTTTCCACGGCCTTGCGGCCTTCTAGAAGATCAACAAAGGTCCAACTTGGTTTTCGTACATGGATCCTATTTCGAATTTCATAGCTTCTAGCCATTTCTCGAAATCAGCACTTTCCATGGCTTCTTTATAGTAGCAGGTTCCTCTTGTTCATTCAAAATGGCAGCCATCATAAGACTACTATACCAATCAGGAGTGATACGTATTCTTGTAGACTTGCGAACTGGAGGTGTTTCGATGTGGTTGTTTTGATCATTATCTTTTGATGCTTCTTCCATGTTGGAGGGAGGTTTCGGAACAACTTCTGTTGCGCTACGTGGTATTTGGAGACAAGGATCAACAACCTCATCTAGCTCAATCTTCCTTCCACTAACTCCTTTAGCGAGAAACTCTTTATCAACAAAGGTATCATTCTTCACGACAAACGTTTTGCTTCGCCTAGTTGTAGAAGGTATTCCCAATGGTTTTCCTTGGGTATCCTACAAAGATACATTTTTCCGCCTTGGGTTCAAGTTTTTCAGCCTGTAGTTTCTTAACGTAGGCATCACATCCCCAAACTTTCAAGAATGACAACTTTGGCTTCTTGTCATTCCATATCTCATATGGGGTTGTCTCCACGGATTTTGATGGTGCTCGGTTTAAAATAAAAGCGGCGATTTCTAACGCATATCCCCAGAATGATATGGACAGATCAGTCAAAGACATCATGGACCGTACACTATCTAATAGAGTGCGGTTATGCCGTTCTGGCACACCATTACGCTGAGGTGTCCCGGCTAGCGTAAGCTGTGGTACAATACCATAGTCCCTCAAGTGCATGCCAAACTTATAACTCAAATACTCGCCTCCACGATCGGATCATAGATGCTTGATTTTCTTGTTAAGTTGATTCTCTACTTCCTTTTGCAATTCCTTGAACTTTCAAAGTTTTTAGATTTGTGCTTCATCAAGTAGATATAGCTATATCTACTTAAATTGTCAGTAAAGGCAACAAAATAACGATAACCATTGCGCGTTGAGACGCTCATTGGTCCGCACACATCTGTTTGTATGATTCCTAGTAGGTCTGCGACCCTCTCCATTATGCCGGAGAAGGGTGTCCTAGTCATATTGCCCATGAGGCAAGGCTCTCATGTGTCAAGGGATTTAAAATCCAATGATTCCAAGAGTCCATCAGAATGGAGTTTCTTCATGCACTTCACACCAATATGACCAAGGCGGCAATGCCACAAATACATGGTATTATCATCATTATGCTTACAATGTTTAGCATCAATATTATGGATGCGAGTATTGCAATCAAGATCCAGTAAGAATAAACCATTACACACAGGCACATGAACATAGAAAACATCATTTATATAAATAGAACAACCACTTGTTCTGGATTAAAACGAATAACGATCTTGCAATAAGCAAGATCCACTCACAATATTCATACTTAATGTAGGTACATAGTAGCATTTATTCAAAACCAAAATCAATCCTGACGGTAGATGTAGAGGTAGAGTGCCGACGGCCACCACATCGACCTTCGAGCCGTTGCCGACGTGCATCGTCACCTCGTCCTTCCTCAGGCGCCTCTTACTCCGCAGCTCCTATTGAGAGTTACAAATGTGAGCAATGGAACTGGTATCAAATACCCATGTCTCACTCCTGGCGCTAGTAAGGAATACATCTATAATTTGTATATCAAATATACATTTGTCTTTAGTGGCTATCTTGCAGTATTTCTTGTCCTCAAGGTACTTGGGGTAGTTGCGTTTCTAGTGCCCATCCCCCTTGTAGTAGAAGCACGTGACGTCGGGCTTAGGACCGGCCTTGACAGCCTTAGAAGTGTTGGAAACATTCTTGCCATCCTTCTTAGGCTTCTTTCCCTTGCCCTTTTGCCCCCGACTTCTTAAAGTTGGTGGTCTTATTGACCATTAGCACCGTGTGCTCCTTCTTGATTTCGACCTTGGCAGTTTTGAGCATGGTGAACACTGCATCAAGGGTCTTAGTCATCCCTTGCATGTTGTAGTTTATCACAAAACTCTTATAGCTAGGGGCAGCGAGTGCAGAACCCTATCTATCGCGAGCTCTTCTGGAATCTTGCAATCCAGGGCATTCAAGCGTTTGACATAGCCAGACATCTTGACTACATGCTCACTTATACTGTTGTGCTCTTCCATATTGGTAGAGAAGAAGAGCTCGGGAGCATCATACCTCTCCGCCCAAGCTTGTGGAGCAAAGACAACCTTGAGATCTTCAATGATCTCAAAAGCATTCATCTTCTCAAAACACTTTTGAAGCTTCGGCTCCATGGCATAGAGCATTCCACTCTGGACGAGGGATAAATCATCCACCTTGGACTGCCACACATTACTTTTGTCCTGGGAGGCAGAATCTGTAGGCTTAGAAGGCAGCTCAGCCTCGATGACATAAGTCAACTTGTAGGGGACTAGGAGGATCCTCAGATTGCGGAACCATGTGGTGAAGTTGGTTCCATCAGTTTTCAGCTTGTCCTTCTCTAGGAAGGTGCTAAGGTTGAAGGTGGGTGGGCGAGACATCTACAAGGGATTTGCAAAGTGTTTGGACCATGTTCATAATAATGAGTTCAAGTTTTAATCTATGCTGTTTAAACTGAAAAAAGGAACTCCCACTCAAATGAATATCCCATTCATTTGGTGTAGCATCCCAATTGTCTAACAATTGCAATGCTACTAGCCTAGTCTATATAATGCTACCTTCCTACATATAATTGTTGCATCATTATTATATCATGCTCATGTCATCATGCCACATTGCATTTGAGCATCATATAAAACCCTTTTCATTTGGTTCTTATCTCATATGCATTTATTAATTGTATTTTCTTCTTAATAAAATGTATTTGCTTCTTGATGAATTGTTTGATGCCCAAGTTGAGTTGGGGGCATATCTTTTATTCAAATCCATCGCCTTTCTTTCCACCACCTTATAATTCCACCATCTCATTATCCATGAGCTTGTATTTCTTTTTCTTTTGATTTTATTCTAGCTCGTGGATCTAATCCTCACTTCCTTTTTGCTTGGCCTTTATTTCCACTTCTTGGGAATGCATAAGAATAATGCCATATTATTATTATTATTGTTTTCACAAAATAAAACATGGCATTAAATATTTTGCATGGGCCATGCAACCACCATCACCACCTTTAACCCATTTGTTTTTCCTTTGTTTTAGTGGTTCTTTCTTTGGGGATCATCTACATCATCTCTCCACCATTCCCATGATCTCATCAACATCATTTTCTTTCCTTCATGCATGATTCCAATAAGGCCTTTATCCCATAAACCTTTGTCTTCCTCTTTTACTTGGAATATCCTTCACCTTAGCTTATGCTAAATCAAGCCCTCACTTTTTCTCCTAGTATGATCTCATAAACAAGTTTTTAAAACCTAAACCCCTAATCAAAACTAACCTAGCTTTATCTCTCTATTTTCCTCTAACCCTAGTTCTACCTTAAACCCTAACCTCTACCACACCTCTATCATCTCTCCTCTCTCTACCATGCTGGACCCACCTAGTCACCCTCTCTCCCTGGTCACACACCTCAGCTAACCCCTACCCCTCTCTCGAACCCTAACCAAACCCTAACCCGAGACCACCCTAGCTAACCTGAGCCCTCTCTGATCTCTCTCTCTCTCGCTACCAGCCGGCTCCACCAACCCCACCGGCACCCCTGGCCCACCTGGCAGCCCCACCTTGTGCCTGCCCTGGCTGCCCGTGGCCAGCACGTGAGCGAGGAGGAGCAAAGGTGGCCGAGACCACCTTTATCTCTGCCTCGTGCCCACATGCTACCCTGCCCTCTCCCTCGCCTTGTACTTTCCCTCACGCCTCCTGGCAACGCCCAGATCCGCCCCAGAGCCCCTGCCTTTCCCCTCTTTCTTCTTCTCCATCACCAACGCCTCTCGCCGGTCCGCCGCCAGCACCACCGTCGTCCCCTCGTTCCAGCCGGCAAGCTCTTCGTGGAGGTGATCGAGGAGACCAAGGGCAGTCCCCTGCTTCGCCCTGGACGCGCCATCGAGGAGGAGCCCCAGGACCGCCAGTACCCTCGCTGCTCCGCCGAAACCCTAGATCTCCGGCCGCCAGCTTCGTCGACGATCCGACGCACCTCTCTCCGTTCCACCACCACCGACCTCTCCTCGGTGAGCCCCTCATCCTCGCTGACATCCTCACGCTCGCTGTCGCTGTCTAGATCCGCCGTTCGTTTCGTCGAACACGCTGCGCGCGCCGTTGTCCACCACATTGGCTCGCTCCCGCGTCGCGCAGAACCTTACCTAGTCTCCGTCCACCCTGCTATCACCATTCGTACACCAGCCGCACTGGCACAGGCCCTCGGCGCGCACACCGCAGGTCCCGGGTTCGATCCCCTACGCCGCGCGCGCCGCGCTCTGTCGGTCGAGCACCGATCTGTCAGTTTCGACAGAGGAAACAAATGAACAGTGGGGCCGTGGCCATCTTACAGAAAACCCCCTCCTTTTTGTTACGCCTCAACCCGTGGTACACCGAGCCCCACCTGCCAGCCATCCTGGCAATCTTGCAGTTAAGCCCCCTAGCTCTTAGCCCCTCAACCCGCGCTCCAGCTCGCTTCCCACCTGTCAGTCTCTGCGAGTCCAACCACTGGCACATGGGCCCTAGCCCGCTGGCCCCGCCTGTCAACCGCAGCAGCTAGGTAAGCCCGCGGTGTAAAAGATTTTTCGCACGCTGCGTCGCCAGTCAGACCGGCCCCACCTGTCAGCGACTGTGGCTAGGTTCAGCTCAGTGCAAAAAGTATTTTCCAATTTTTGTTTTATTAAACATTTCCAGAAATTGTTTAAATTCAAATTCAAATTAGATTTTAAATAACTTTTGAATTACAAATCCAAATAATACAAATGATATATGTTTTGGAATCAGAAAAATATGAGGAATTCAAATATGCCATTTAAAATAATGTTGGACCACTTTAAATTTTCGAGATGATTAAAATTACAATAAATGCCCTTTTTCTTAATAAATTAATAACTTTAATTCTATAACTCCAAATTGGGCAAATAATATCTCTAAATCGATCAGCGTGACGAGCCCGTTCTATCTATGCATTCCTTGTTCTGAATTGAAGCATGCATCATGTCATTATTAAACATCTGAACTGTTTATGACAACAAAATTGGACCAAATACATAATAAAATGCTTTATTCTTGTACCGCACACCTCACCATGCCATGCTACTTTAATGCCATGTAAATTGTGCATCATTCATCATGGCATGTTTGTTTGCTTGTCGCATTTTAATTCATATGTTTGTGCACTTTATTTATGTTGGCCCTTGTTTGTTTGGTTCTTCTTCGAATAGACGCCCAGCAGGAGAATTACCAGGAATCACAGGAGTTCTACCCAGATCCATCTCTCGCTTCAACTGAGCTGCCAGACAAGCACTACCACATGCTTGCATACATATAGTACCTATTGCCTCTATCTTATTCTTGCATCATTGAGTCGCGATTGCATTAAATTGAATCCCAAGTACTGCATAGCCTTTACTTTTAAACCCCACCGAAGCTTGTTCCTCCATCCCATGAGCCATTGCTACAGGAGTTGTTTGAGCCATGCGAGTCGTAGAAAAGCATGTGTAGGGTATGTGAGTGTTTGATGAATAACGAGGTACCTAAACAACATAACCTGTGTAGTAATGGGATAACTAATGAAAGAGGCACCGGTGAGCAATATTTGCTATTTGGTTTTTCATGCTCACTTGTGTCCCGTAGGACCCCGAGTACTTGATTCCTGTTCCTTGTTTATTCGCACTATCCACATCCGGGAGGCCTTATGGACCCCCCTGAGCCAGAGCTTGATTCATTCTTATTTCTTGGGGCCACAATTAGTTTGGGGCTTTATTACTATCCTGTACTTATGCCATGTTACTGCTTTATTTAAGATTGTGCGTGGAGCACCTGTACTGTTTTGGATCGTGACACGTTTTCGCTGTATCGACAAGCCCAGTCACATTTTCGGGTTCCCAGTCGTGTACCGCCGTCCACACAAACCTTGAGTCCGTCTCAGAGTCAGCTAGCTTCGTCGCGGGTAGCTTAATGGGGTGGCCCCCTGAAATATTACTAAATCCTGTGATTGCTTTGTCGTGAATGCCTCATTGGGTTTTGAGTTGGTTTTTCCGAGGTTGATCGAGTGTGTGTGTTGCTATTTGTGCACCCCTGTAGGGTAAATCTTTCTGAAAGTCGTGTCTGCGGTTATGGACGACTTGGAGCACAGTTTCTCGATCATAGACAAGTATAACTAAAGTACCGCTTTTAATTTGACTAAGTACTTGACTAGTAAATAGTGCAATACTCATGGAATGGTTAATAAAACTGCCAACAGATGATGGGGGGTTGTTCGTCCGCTTCCTCTTTGGTAAGCGAGGAGGAGGATGGATCTGTTAACTATACTGTTATAACTGTTGTTCTTAATTAACGGACATCCGTCTATCATTGGTTAGGCGGATGGTTAGCGAGTATCTATAGACTTGTTAGTTATTATCTTTTGCTGCAATTGCGTCACCCCAGGTTGTGTCCCCGTTAGTGGCATAAAGACTTGTTGAGTACCCCTAGGGTCTCACACGATAAATTGTTTGATTCAGATGAACAGGTGTACCCGCAAGATGGATACTGGGTGGAGGAGACAGTTGATGTTGGCAATGATCACTCGGTGTAGAGATTCCGGGAACGGGGATCCGTGAGATCTGTGGGCAGGATGTGTTTAATTATGTGGCATCTTATGCCGATTTGCTTCTTATCCGTACTCGGATCTTGTTTTCCGCTTCCGCCTGATACTCTGATGTTTGTTGTATGAGGAGCTATCCTAAATTATTATCTCTATCTAGGATATTTGAATCTTGCCGTATGGCGTTGCAATATTTCTATTTCTTTTAGATGGAATGGCTCTGAGGACTGTTGTATGTGGCTTGCATACATACTCATTTGTGTATGTAGTTGATCCCTTCGCCTGACGATTACGCCGCTCGTTCTTGTCCCGATGATCTGAAAGTGGTTAGGACGGCCGAAAGGTCTACCGTGAGTGGCCCTGGGCCCCACCGTACTATTTTAACCACTTTCGTTCATCCAGGCATGTAACTAAGAGCGTAATTCACCGAGGTAGTTACATTTGGTGATCACATGATCCTAATTCACTACCTCACCCCCGATCGTCACGGTCGGCAATGCAGTTTCAAAGGTAGTTATTCTCAATATCAATCACATCACATGTGACTCATGATCGACCTTTCGGTCTCTTGTGTTCCGAGGCTATGTCTGTACATGCTAGGCTCGCCAATCCTAACTTTTGTGTGATGATGTGCAACATGGCTTACACCCATTGTATACAAACGCAGATATGTATGACACCCGGTCGTCACGGTCTGTCTCATAATGGAGAACTTTCTTGGTGGTGCACACACAGAGGGGAACACTATAATTGGAATTATGTGAGGGATTATCCTATTATGCTATTGTCGTATATCTTAATACACAAGCACAATAATATGCATAAATAATACTTAAAAAGTATGGTGTCACGACATGGTTGCAGCACCTTGTGAAGGGTTCCGTAGCAGAAAACAAAAAAATTCTATCTACTCGAACACTAATACCAGGATCTATACTATGTAGACACAAGTAACGGAGCAGGAATACAATATTCATACCTTTGCAAACAGAGGCACGCCTTACACAGGAAGGCGTATATTGATGAAGACGAGCAGCACCCCAAGTGTGGTGCCTCCGAAGTACTACATACGTCCGGTGTAGGCGGCGTCTCCCGGGCTCCGATCCAGCCGAGCAGCGGAAGAAGAAGATGCCGGACCGAGGATCACACGAAGGTAGAGTGAAGGTGGAGAACTCAAATCCCTCGAGGTCCTTCCCAATATTACGGAGAAGTCCTCAAAGGAATATGAGAGAGAGAATGAGAGAATTGGGTGCCTCCAAAGGGGTGGGGGAGACCCCTATATATAGTAGGAGGGGGGCTCACCACCTAGGGGCTAGGCGGTGTGGGACTAAACCCCACACCCGCCGGCCACCTAGGGGCTGCCGCCGGCCCTAGGTGGGCCCCACTTGGGCGGCCCATCAAGCCAAGGCTGGTCGGCCCCCTCCCCTTAGGCGCCTTGCCCTATTGGGCCTCCCTTCGGGTGAGGCCCATTAACATTAGGAAGCCTTTAATAATAAAATATATATTTAATATTAATTCTCCAATTAACATTCAAATACATATATTATCATATTCTTTTACTTCGGAACTCCTTCCGAACCCCTTCCGATCACCATCGGATGTTACCCGGAACTATTCCGGTTTCTCTCTCTCTATTTCTCATACGGTACCTCATCTATCCCTTAGCGCCCCCACCCTTAAGCGTCACATCCTTCGGTTCGGGAACACTCCGGACATGATTGAGAATCCTATCACATCAATGATCATCAGCGGGACCTGGATGCCCATGATGACCCCCGTGCATTCCACGAATCTTATCACTCGAACCGTGAATAGTCGTTTCCCGTTCCCTTTGCCACTTGATACCTAGTTCATCCGAGACTTGATATTCGGTATCTCCATACCTTAGTTCGATCTCGTTGCCGATGAACTTGTTTACTCGTTCCCATGCCGTTGCATTCCGTGACCCAGTCACACGCTTGCAAGCTTCGTTAATGCAACGTCACCGAGATGGCCACATATGTATCTATCTGTTACATGGACTAGCAAATCCTGGTCTTGATATGTACTCCTCTACGCGCTCCTTCGGGAAACCTGAGTGGCACCTTTTCGATCACCCAGTCATGGTATGATACTTGATAACCATCTAAGCTCCCTCCAAAACGGTGATTTGCATTATCTCACAGTCTAAGGATCAGGTTGTGAGGTTTCATGCGTTTTATCATCAATGGTGAACTTTGTAACTAGATCTCATTGAGATACATCTATCGGATGTTTGTCTATCACGTCATTCAACCAATAACGTGACCTCATTGTCAATTGGCATAAATGCCCATGATCTTGAAACCCAGATCATCCTCATGACCAATGAACTAGTTCGCTAGAGGTAACTAGAGACACAGTTTGTTTACATACCACACGTGTATTAATGTTTCGTATTAACACGGTTATAGCACAGTATGAAACGTATTATGAACATATAGGAGATATATCAAATAATACACTTTATTATTTGCCTCTAGGGCATAACTCCTTCAGTCTCCCACTTGCACTAGAGTACAAATTAATCTAGTTTACAATAGGCAGGAACCTAACACCGATGGCATCCTGGTGTTGTTCGTGCTTGGCTTGTATGAGAGCTTTAGTCAACGGATCTGCCACATTCAGATCCGTGTGTACTTTGCAAATCTTGATTTCACCTTCATCAATGTTCTGCCGGATGACGTGAAATCGTAGCTTGATGTGTTTGGCTGTGGAATGAGTTCTTGGTTCCTTTGCGTTTGCAATAGCGCCTATGTTATCACAATAGATTGTCATGGGATCTTGTGCACTTGGAACAACTCCCAGTTTAGTGAAGAAATTCCTTAGCCAAACAGCCTCATTCGCCACATCAGCAACATCGATGTTTTCTGACTCCATTGTGGATTGTGCAACTACCGGTTGCTTCTTGCTCTTCCAGCTTACTGCCCCACCATTCACCAAAAACACAAATCCTGTCTGAGACTTCGAGTCATCAGGATCTGAGTGCCAGCTCGCATCCATGTAACCAGTTATGTTTAGAGCTTCATCATTGCCTCCATAGACTAGGACCATATCCTTTGTTTTCCTGAGATACCTTAGGATATTTTTCACAGCTGTCCAGTGATCCATTCCTGGATTACTTTGGTATCGGCTCGCCAAACTGAGAGCCAATGCCACATCAGGTCGAGTACTTAGCATTGCGTACATGATATAACCTATAGCTGAGGCATAGGGGATGTAAGACATCCTTTCTCTATCGGCGTCTGTTACTAGACATTGAGATAAACTCAATATGCTACCTTTTGTTATAGGTGCCAAACCTCTTTTGGCATCCTCCATTTTGAATCTCTTCAAAATCTTCTTAAGGTAAGTACTTTGACTTAATGAAATTAGGCGTCTTGATCTATCAATATAGATTTTGATGCCTAATATGTACATAGCTTCACCTAGATCCTTCGTGGAAAATTGACTACTCAAATATGCTTTCACGCTTCTCATAAGATCCATGTCGTTTTCCCATGAGTAATATGTCATCCACATATACTACTAGGAATACAACTGAGCTCCCACTCGCTTTCTTGTAAACACAGAACTCTTGTTGATTTTGGACAAATCCAAAACTCTTGATCACTTGATCAAAACGTTGGTTCCAGCTCCGAGATGCCTCCTTCAATCCATAAATGGACCGCTGAAGCTTGCACACCTTTCCAGCATCCTTAGGATCAACAAAACCTTCCGGTTGCATCATATACAACTCTTCATCAATGTGATCATTGAGAAATGCGGTCTTGCCAAATTTCATAGTCGAAATGGGTAGCAATTGCTAGTAAAATCCGGACAGCCTTAAGCATCACTACGGGAGAGTAAGTCTCATGATAGTCGACTCCTTGAATTTGTCGAAACCCCTTTGCGACAAGTCGAGCTTTGTGAATGGTCACATTACCATCCGCATCTGTCTTTTTCTTAAAGATCCATTTATTTTCCACGGCCTTGCGACCTTCGGGAAGATCTACCAAGGTCCAGACTTGGTTCTCATACATGGATCCTATTTCGGATTTCATGGCTTCTAGCCATTTCTCGGAATCAGCACTATCAATTGCTTCTTTGTAGTTTGCAGGTTCTTCATGTTCATCTAGGATGACAGACATCACAAGACTACTGTACCAATCAGGAGTGGCACGAACTCTTGTGGACCTATGAACCTCAAGAGTCTCGACGTCGTTGTTTTGATCATCATCATTGGGATCTTCCTCCATGTTGGAGAGCGGTTTCGGAATAGCTTCTGTTGCGCTACTCGGAATTTGGAGAGAAGGGTCAACAACTTCATCTAACTCAATTTTCCTTCCACTAATTCCTTTGGCAAGAAACTCTTTCTTGAGAAAGGTGCCGGCTTTCGTGACAAACGTTTTGCCTTTGGCCTTCTTGTAGAAAGTATACCCAATTGTTTCCCTTGGGTACCCCACAAAGATGCATTTTCCGATTTAGGTTCGAGTTTGTTAGGATGTTTCTTGACGTAAGCCTCACATCCCCAAACTTTCAGAAATGACAATGTTGGCTTCTTGCCATACCATATCTCATATGGGGTTGTCTCCACGGATTTGGACGGTGCTCGGTTCAAAATAAAAGCAGCGGTTTCTAACGCATATCCCCAAAATGATACGGACAAATCAGTCAAAGACATCATGGACCGCACACTATTTAATAGAGTATGGTTACGTCGTTCCGACACACCATTACGCTGTGGTGTTTCGGCTGGCGTAAGTTGTGGGATTATCCCACAGTCCTTTAAGTGCATGTTAAACTCATAACTCAAATACTCGCCTCCTCGATCCGATCGAAGATGCTTGATTCTCTTGTTAAGTTGATTCTCTACTTCCTTCTGAATTTCCTTGAACTTTTCAAAGGTTTCAGACTTGTGTTTCATTAAGTAGATATATCCATATCTACTCAAATCTTCAGTAAAGGTAACAAAATAACGATAACCATTGCGTGTTGAGACACTCATTGTTCCACATACATCCGTATGTATGATTCCCAGTAGGTCTGCAGCTCTCTCCATCGTGCCGGACAAGGGTGTCCTGGTCATCTTGCCCATAAGGCATGGCTCACATGTATCAAGAGATTCTAAATCTAATGATCCAAGAAGTCCTTCTGAATGAAGCTTCTTCATGCACTTTACGCCAATGTGACCAAGACGGCAATGCCACATAAACATGGAATTATCATCATTATGCTTACAATGTTTAGCATCAATATTATGGATGTGAGTATTGCAATCAAGATCTAGTAAGAATAAACCATTACTCACAGGCGCATGAACATAAAAGACGTCATCCATATAAATAGAACAACCACTTGTTCCAGATTTAAATGAATAACGATCTTGCAACAAGCAAGATCCACTTACAATATTCATACTCAATGCGGGTACATAGTAGCATTTATTCAAAACTAGAATCAATCCTGACGGCACATGTAGAGATAACGTACCAACGGCCACCACATCGACTTTCGTGCCATTGCTGACACGCATCGTCACCTCGTCCTATCCAATCCGCCTCTTACTCCGCAACTCCTGTTGGGAGTTACATATGTGAGCAACAGAACTGGTATCAAATACCCAGGTGTTGCTCCTGGCGTTGGTAAGGAACACATCTATAACATGTATATCACATATACCTTTGTCTTTGGCGGCAATCTTCCCGACTTTCTTGTCCTCAATGTACTTGGGGCAATTGCGTTTCCAGTGCCCATCCCCTTTGCAGTAATAGCACGTGGTACCAGACCTAGGGCTGGGCCCAGTAGCCTTAGAGGTGTTGGCAAATGCTTTACCATCCTTCTTTGGCTTGTTGCCCTTGCCCTTTGTCCTCGACCTTTTAAAGTTAATGGTCTTATTGACCATTAACACCGTGTGCTCTTTCTTGATTTCTACCTCAGCATTTTTGAGCATGGCGAACACTTCAACAAGGGTCTTAGTCATCCCTTGCATGTTGTAGTTCATCACAAAACTCTTATAGCTAGGGAACAGCGAGTGCAGCACCCTATCTATAGTGAGCTCCTCCAGGATTTTGCAATCCAGGGCGTTTAAGCGCTTAACATAGCCAGACATTTTGACCACGTGCTCACTAATGTTGCTGTGCTCTTCCATTTTAGCAGAGAAGAAGAGCTCGGAAGCATCATACCTCTCCGCACGAGCCTATGGAGCAAAGACGGCCTTGAGATCCTCAATGATCTCAAAAGCATTCATCTTCTCAAAACGCTTTTGAAGCTCCGGCTCCATGGCATAGAGCATTCCACTCTGGATGAGGGAGAAATCGTCCGCCTTGGACTGCCAGACATTCTTTTCGTCCTGGGAGGCGGAATCTGCAGGCTTAGCTGGAAGCTCAGCCTCGATGACATAAGTCAACTTGTAGGGGACTAGGAGGATCCTAAGATTGCGGAACCATGCAGTGAAGTTGGTTCCATCAGTTTTCAGCTTGTCCTTCTCGAGGAAAGTGCTAAGGTTGAAGGTGGGTGGGCGAGACATCTACAAAGGATTTGCAAAGTATTTAGACTATGTTCATAATAATGAGTTCAAGTTTTAACTAAAAGAACTCCCACTCAAACGAACATCCCTCTATTCATTTCAGTCATCACATGATCCCAATCCGCTGCACCTCTCCCGATCGTCATGGCCATCAGTGCAGTTTCAAAGGTGGACATTCCCCAATGTCGATCACATCAACCATGTGATTCATGCTCGACCTTTCAGTCTCTTGTATTCCGAGGCCATGTCTACACATGCTAGGCTCGCCAGTTCTAACTCGTGTGTATTCGCAGTGCAACATGGCTTACACCCAATGTATGTGAACGTAGATATGTCGGACACCCAGGCCTGTAACCCTGGGTCGCCTCATACCAAAGAACTTTCTTGGTGGTGCACACACAAGGGGAATACGATAACTGGAATACTATGAGGGATTATCTTATTATGCTACCGTCTAGTAAGTATACTAGCACAATAAGTAATACTTCAAAAGTAAAGTGTTATGACACGGTTATAGCTTTATGATCATCATCAACAGCCTTAAAGTTTCACAAACTTTTCAATGCCATGTTATAACACTTGCCCCTATGCAAAAATGAAGATAGACACTTCTATATTAACTATTGCATGTTTTACGCGGCTTTAGGGCTTTCGCAGTAGAACCCCTTCCCACCTACGAACGTCGAGCCACAACATGGATTCAATGATTGCCGTTCTTCTTCCCTTTTTAGGGCCCTCCAGTGTCAATGCCATATCAACTACTGTAGAGAGACAGACACCCCCTAAGCCACTTTGATTTGTGGACCAGTCTCGTGAATCACCACGTGAGGTCGGTTGGGGGCCACTTCATCAAACAGTGCCGCTATATGAACAATAACACTAAAGAGGGTAGAAACTAGAGAATCAATGCCCACATATTGCTATGTGTTCTATCCGTACGAGATGTCTACCCATAGACCCGCTCTGATACCACTGAAGGGTTCCATAGCAGAAAACAAAAAAAAATCTATCTACTCGAACACTAATACCAGGATCTATACTTTGTAGACATAAGTAACAGAGAAGGAATACAGTATCCATACCTTTGCAAATAGAGGCACGCCTTATGCAGGAAGGCGTATATTGATGAAGACGAGAATCACCCCAAGTGTGGTGCCTCTGAAGTACTATACATGTCCGGTGTAGGCGGCTTCTCCCGGGCTCCGATCCAGCCGAGCAGCGGAAGAAGAAGATGCCGGACCGAAGATCACACGACGGTAGTGTGAAGGTGGAGAACTCAAATCCCTCGAGGTCCTCCCCAATATTACGGAGAAGTCCTCAGAGGAATATGAGAGAGAGAGAATGAGAGAATTGGGTGCCTCTAAAGGGGGCTTGTTCGTCTGCGGTACCAAAGTTGGCAGGCCAGCGCATGGTGGTACCTAAGTTGCCTGAAATTACCGCGTTTCGAAAAGTTGGGCCGCCAACTACTGAGAGGGGCCATTTCGAGGCAAACTCATCTCACCCCTGCCAAATACAAACATTCCGTTAAACCGCCCCATGAAGTAGACGGTCAGGACCCACATGTCAGTTATCTATCCGTGACGCGGGCGCCAACGCGGCAACCTCTTAGGCAAATCGAGCAGCTAAGTGGATTGGATGAGTTGACCAATTTCACAAATCCATTCCCAGCTTTCCCCTAGCACCGGCGGTGTCGGAATCCACCCTCCAGGCAGGACGATCCCTTCGGACATTTGACTTTCGGGGCCAAGTTGCTGCGCCCAGTCGCTGATACCGAGCTCCAATGGCGCATGCCGTAGCCGCTGTTGTGAGGCTCTAGCCCGCCTCCGCCGCCGACGAGCTAAGCAGCTCGGAGGATGGCAGATCCTACTATCAAGAAAGAAGAAGTTTTGTCTACAAGCGGGCAATCTACCCTTCTCTTTGCTATTCTCACTCGTTACAACTGCTAGCTGGCTACTGAACCTCAAATTGTTTGTTAGCCCATTGCTGACAAACATATTGTGTCCATAGTTTTCTATCAAGTGGGATCTGCGCGGACCCCCTTACCTGGTGGCAAGAGGTATGGACACCATTGTTTCATGATGGAAGAAGCGCCTGCGTAGATCTGCACTATATCTGGTATGGTTGCTGCTCTGCGTAATCATGTTGAATTATGGCTGAAGCAGACTACAAAGTTCAGCTTCATGGATGAACGTGACATCATGGTTCTTATAATGTGTGATAGTCAGCTAATTGGGTTGATGAAAAGGTATGCTTCGGCTGCCATGTTTGAGCTGAAATGTGATGTACTAGATGTGGAAGCTGCTGCAACTGGGAGTCGCCCTTCTATTCTTGGACAGGGTGGTTGCTCGAACCCAATTAGCTCCTGGTAAGCAAAGGTCTCTTGGGGTTCGCATGCTTATGCTGAATTGTAATTTTTGTTTTATTTACTCTGTAGATATTGGGCAGTTATGCATCAGTCTTGTTTCTTTGACAGGAAGCGCCGCAAGGTTAGAAACATGACTGCCGGGTCAGTCATTTTGTTGCCCGAAGAAATTAAAAACGAGTGGAAAGATGTCATTTTGCTGCCCGAAGAAATTAAAAATGAGTGGAAAGATGATGCTGGACACGATTCTGGTGCCCATTGTCCCTGCGATGTAGAGTACGTGAAGCTAAGAAAATTGGCACCGAGGAAGAGGAAGAAGGGAGGAAATGAAGAAGCCATTGGACGTGAAGGCTTGGCACCCAGGCTGCAGAAGAAGGCCGTTGGCAATGAAGATGCATAGTAATGTGTTGAACTTGAACCTATATATGTAATTCTGTTAATTTCTGATCGCTCTGTGTGTGGCACGTTGCTGGGCGAAACAATCTACCCACGTTCTCTGAGTAAAATGTAGCATGACTTAGGGTTTGGAAACGCCCGAGTCAGTAGTTGAATCCGCAATTGTGATTGTGCCACTGCTATCTGAAAACAAGGATCCACCGGTTCCACGATTGCTGAGGGGCAGGAGGTCTCCAAATACGACGGAATGTAAGTGGCACATAAATAAATTATTTAAGCTGCCACACTCCATGAAGCAGCAACTTATTTCAGATGTTGCACAACGACGTGGCAACATAAACAGCAATGTTCTCAACGATAATGCCCAGATGAGGAGGAAATGGGTACCACTTTCTGGCCTAATCTTGAGCCCGTCTATCTCACCGCCTCTTTGCTCCTGCATCCCCTGCATCTGGCGAAGCTCCCGGATCTCCAGTAACCGGGTGTACGTGCTTCCACTTTATAAATTGTGGTTGTGCCATTTGCATGCGGCACAATCCACGTAGATTACGTTTAAACAAACCACCAATGTCAGAATACACTAGTAGAAAAGGTGTCTTTGGTCCACGGTTACGTTCCCAATCCGGGACAGAGATCTAAATCGAGGCAGAAATTGATCTAAATCACAAATTCTTCCACAAATTAATGCGGGGTCAGAGAAATTTTTTTCCTCCCTGGAATCCGGGACCAATAGTTCAGACCGCTAGGTCAACAAGTACAAATATTACAACTTAAAAAGGCACGGAGCTTAAGCTAAATAGAACTAGTTATCACACATCTCCTTGATCTTCCTAATCTTGGCCCGATCAGCATCTTCCTGCAAGAGCAAGGATCGAATTGTCTGCCCCTTCCTTTTAGCATCTTCCTTGCACGGCTTCAATTGTTTCTCTACATTTTTCCTCATGCACTTGTCAATACTCGTAGTTGTGTACTGCAGGACTTTGGCTTGGAGGAGATCGTTCCTTGCTTGAGTCAGTTCTTGCTCTGCATTAGCCTTCAGGGCCAACGCCGCGTCCCTCTCCTTCTCGACTTTGATAACCTTATCTTGCACCCACCTGAGATCTCCCTTATGCTTGGCCGTGTCAACTAGTTCCCATAGATTCATCTCAACACTGTCAAGAAGTGAGCTGAATACGGATTCTTTCAACTCGACAGTCATTTCCCATAGTTTGTCCAGCGTTTTCTGCATCGATTTGGGCCACTCTGGATCTACCCATTTGACAACACTGCAACTTCCGTCTTGAATCATTGCACGATGTCCTTGACACTGTAGAAACCTCCTGCCCGCGTTTCGTCCTTCGAAGGCTACAAATTTAGCGGTCACATATCCATGTTTACATACCAGAGGACTGTCTTCATCCTCTAAACCATGATAGTCGGAGTCATACATCGTCTGGTTGGCCTAACACATCATACGCGCATGAGTAAACAGATTAGATCTAGCTCAAAAAATAGATAACTAGCCACAGATGATAAAAATAGAGATGAGACGACTCACATCAAAATCACCGTCCGTGTCGTCACGACGCGTTTCCTCGCTGTCTCCCCTTCTACCCATGGCGAGAGGGGTGGGGGGTGGCTGCCGGAGAGGGGATTGGGATGGAGGCGCCGTCGGCTTGCGGTACGGCAGGATGGGAGTGAAGTGGGGAAAGTGGCTTCGAGGGTAAGGAAGATAAGTACGGGGAGGAAGAGAAGTAATGGGGACGTGACACTGGGATGTGGCCCACTGAACTCGTGAGACGTGACACTCGCAACAGGGGAGCACCCGGTGTTGCCAGTTTGTCCAGAGGAAGCGTGGCCAATCATGCCGCAGAACAGCATACTCGCGGATCGCTCTCACGAAGACCATCCCAATCGTAAGCGCCCAATCGAACGGTATGTAACAATCGTCAAGTAGAACAACTGTGTTAGGGCGTGCCTTCTAGAAGACTCGGTCTAACGGCTACCCATGCAATGACACTGGTGTATCCATGTGTGGTTTGTGAGAAGAACACACATGCAATGACACTGGGTGTGGTTCATGAAAAGAACAGACACGCAATGACACTGGTGGATCCTTATGTGGTTTGTTTAGAGGAGCAGACATGCAATCACACTAGGTGGATCCATATGTGGTTTATGGAAGTAACAGACATGTAATGACTCTAGATGTGATTCATGAAAAGAACAGACATGCAATGACACTGGTGGATCCTTATGTGGTTCATGAAAAGAACAGATAGGCAATGACACTAGTGGATCCTTATGTGGTTTGTTTAGAAGAACACGCATGCAATGACCCTAGGTGTGGTTCATGAGAAGAACACACATCCAATGACACTGGTGGATCCTTATTTGGTTTGTTTAGAGGAACAGACATGCAATCACACTAGGTGGATCCATATGTGGTTTATGGAAGTAACAGACATGCAATGACTCTAGCTGTGATTCATGAAAAGAACAGACCAACAATTACCCCTGGTGGATCCATGTGTGGTTCATGGGAAGAACAGACATCCAATGACACCAGTGGACTCTAGCTGTGGTTCATGAAAAGAACAGACATGCAATGAGACTGGTGGATCCATATGTGGTTTGTCAGGAGAACACACATGCACTGACACTGGGTGAGGTTCATGAAAAGAACAGACATGCAATGACATCGGTGGATCCATGTGTGGTTTATGGAAGTAACAGGCATGCAATGACTCTAGCTATGGTTAATGAAAAGAACACGCATGCAATGTGGTTTATGGAAGTAACAAACATGCAATGACTCTAGCTATGGTTAATGAAAAGAACACGCATACAATGACACTTTGTGTGTTTCATGAAAAGAACAGACATGCAATGACACTGGTGGATCCTTATATGGTTTGTTTAGAGGAACAGACATGGAATGACTCTAGATATGGTTCATGAAAAGAACAGACATACAATGACACCGGGTGTGGTTCATGAAAAGAACAGACATGCAATGACTTATGTGGTTTGTCTAGAATAACACACATGCAATGACACTGGGTGTGGTCCATGAAAAGAACAGACATGCAATGATACTTGTGGATCCATGTGTGGTTTGTTTAGAAGAACACACATGCAATGACATTGGGTGTGGTTCATGAAAAGAACAGACACGCAATGACACTGATGGATCCTTATGTGGTTTGTTTAGAGGAGCAGACATGCAATCACACTAGGTGGATCCATATGTGGTTTATGGAAGTAACAGACATGCAATGACTCTAGTTGTGATTCATGAAAAGAACAGACATGTAATGACACCGGTGGATCCTTATGTGTTTCATGAAAAGAACAGACAAGCAATGACACCGGTGGATCCTTATGTGGTTTGTTTAGAAGAACACACATGCAATGACACTGGGTGTGGTTCATGAGAAGAACACACATCCAATGACACTGGTGGATCCTTATGTGGTTTGTTTAGAGGAACATACATGCAATCACACTAGGTGGATCCATATGTGGTTTATGGAAGTAAAAGACATGCAATGACTCTAGCTGTGATTCATGAAAAGAACAGACATGCAATGACACTGGTGGATCCATGTGTGGTTCATGGGAAGAATAGACATCCAATGACACTGGTGGACTCTAGCTGTGGTTCATGAAAAGAACAGACATGCAATGACACTGGTGGATCCATGTGTGGTTCATGGGAAGAACAGACATCCAATGCCACTGGTGGACTCTAGCTGTGGTTCATGAAAAGAACAGACATGCAATGACACTGGTGGATCCATATGTGGTTTGTTAGGAGAACACACATGCAGTGACACTTGATGACCCACAAGTATAGGGGGTGTATCGCAGTATTTTCGATAAGTAAGATTGTCGAACCCAACGAGGAGCAGAAGGTGCTGGTTAGTGGTATGGATCAGGAATTCTCTGTAAATACTTAGCAAACAGATTTTTAGGGGTTTTCGATAAAGCAAGTAAACAAAGTACGAGTAAATAAAAGACAGTAAGAATGAATGCAGCAAGTGGCCCAATCCTTTATGTAGCAAAGGACAAGCGGGTTGTATTTCTATAGATGATCAAACGTTCTCAAGGACACATGGGAAGACTGTCAAGTGCTTTCGCTTCATATAGTCGATTAATATTCTCTAGCTTGCTAAGTGTTGTGTGGGCGAACCTGTGCTAATGTACCGTCCCATCCAAGACTTAATACATACTTGTGATTAAACCCCCTTACAAACATCCGTAAGTACAAGAAAGTAATTAAGGTAGAAACCTAACCACAGCTTTAAACTCTAAGACCCTTACGTCCCTTGTGCAATGGTTTCCTAACGGGGGTTCAGGTTTCTGTCACTCCGGCAACCCCTACGATTAGTAGCCAAATACACAATGCATTCCCCTAGGCCCATATAGGTGAAGTGTCATGTAGTCGACGTTCACATGACACCACTAGGAAGTACACCACAACTTAAATAACAATCTATTGAATCTTTCTCAACGCAACTCCACTACTAACAACAAGACTTCTCCCATGTCATCAAGAACAAAACGAACAACTCACAAGACATCATATGGATCATGATCAGAGATGGAATAATGATGTATAACAATTGGAACATAAACAATAATTCAACGGTTCACTCAATAGCATCAACTACAAAGAGTAATCAACACCGGGAAAGTTTCCCCTATGAACTATAGCAAGATTCAACCAATTGTTACAGCAATATGGAGATGGTGATGAGGGTGTTGATGGTGATGATGGTGGTGGTGATGATGATGATCCCGATGAAGTCCATCTTGATGGTGGTGTTGATGGCGACGATCTCCCCTCTCCGGGAAGGAATTCCCCCAGCAGAAATATGTCTGCTGGAGAGATCTTTCTCTCTCGGTGTTTTCCGCCCCGCAGAGGTGGCGGAGTCTTTCTGTGGTCTCTCTCTGAGTCTTAGGGTTTCGGGAGGAAGATATATGCCAAAGGGGAGAGGCTAGAGTGGGCCAGGGCGGCCACACCTCCCTGGCGCGGCCTAGGCCTGCCCGCGCCATGGGGTGGTGTGGGCCCCCTGTGGCCCACCTCCACTCCATCTTCTGGCATCTTGAGTCTTCTGGAAAAATAGAATTTTCTGTATATTTTCCTGGATTTTCTGATCTTCGTGAATTTTGCCTCCAAACAGCACCTTTTCCATCAGAATCCTAACTGCAGCGGTCCATGCTCCAAAATTCATCAACCATGCAAAAAAACAGCTGAAATAACATAAGTATCACCTCTCAATACGAAATATATCAATGAATAATAGTGAATTAAGACATAGAATAGTGATGCAAAATGGACGTATCAACACTGGGGTGGTTCATGAAAAGAACAGACATGCAATGACATTGGTGGATCCATGTGTGGTTTATGGATGTAACAGACATGCAATGACTCTAGCTATGGTTAATGAAAAGAACACACATGCAATGACACTGGGTGTGGTTCATGAAAAGAACAGACATGCAATGACACTGGTGGATCCTTATGTGGTTTGTTTAGAGGAACAGACATGCAATGACTCTAGATATGGTTCATGAAAATAACAGACATGCAATGACACCGGGTGTGGTTCATGAAAAGAACAGACATGCAATGACTTATGTGGTTTGTTTAGAATAACACACATGAAATGACAGTGGGTGTGGTTCATGAAAAGAACAGACACGCAATGACACTGGTGGATCCATGTGTGGTTTGTTTAGAAGAACACACATGCAATGACACTAGGTGTGGTTCATGAAAAGAACAGACACGCAATGACACTAGTGGATCCTTATGTGGTTTGTTTAGAGGAACAAACATGCAATCACACTGGGTGGATCCATATGTGGTTTATGGAAGTAACAGACATGCAATGACTCTAGATGTGATTCATGAAAAGAACAGACATGCAATGACACTGGTGGATCCTTATGTGTTTCATGAAAAGAATAGATAGGCAATGACACTGGTGGACTCTAGATGTGGTTCATGAAAATAACAGACATGCAATGACACTGGTGGATCCATATGTGGTTTGTCAGGAGAACACACATGCAATGCACTAGGTGTGGTTCATGAAAAGAACCTACATGCAATGACATCGGTGGATCCATGTGTGGTTTATGGAAGTAACAGGCATGCAATGACTATAGCTATGGTTAATGAAAAGAACACGCATGCAATGACACAGGGTGTGGTTCGTGAAAAGAACAGACATGCAATGACACTGTTGGATCCTTATGTGGTTTGTTTAGAGGATCAAACATACAATGACTCTAGATATGGTTCATGAAAAGAACAAACATGCAATGACACCAGGTGTGGTTCATGAAAAGAACAGACATGCAATGACTTATGTGGTTTGTGATAAGAACACACATGCAATGACACTAGGTGTGATTCATGAAAAGAACATACACGCAATGACACTGGTGGATCCTTATGTGGTTTGTTTAGAGGAACACACATGCAATCACACTAGGTGGATCCATACGTGGTTTATGGAAGTAACAGACATGCAATGACTCTAGCTGTGATTCATGAAAAGAACAGACATGCAATGACACTGGTGGATCCTTATGTGGTTCATGAAAAGAATAGACAGGCAATGACACTGGTGGATCCTTATGTGGTTTGTTTAGAAGAACACGCATTCAATGACACTAGGTGTGGTTCATGAGAAAAACACACATCCAATGACACTGGTGGATCCTTATGTGGTTTGTTGAGAGGAACAGACATGCAATCACACTAGGTGGATCCATATGTGGTTTATGGAAGTAACAGACATGCAATGACTCTAGCTGTGATTCATGAAAAGAATAGACATGCAATGATACTGGTGGATCCATGTGTGGTTCATGGGAAGAACAGACATCCAATGACACTGGTGGACTCTAGCTATGGTTCATGAAAAGAACAGACATGCAATGAGACTGGTGGATCCATATGTGGTTTGTCAGGAGAACACACATGCACAGACACTAGGCGTGGTTCATGAAAAGAACAGACATGCAATGACATCGGTGGATCCATGTGTGGTTTATGGAAGTAACAGACATGCAATGACTCTAGCTATGGTTAATGAAAAGAACACGCATGCAATGACACTTTGTGTGTTTCATGAAAAGAACAGACATGCAATGACACTGGTGGATCCTTATATGGTTTTTTTAGAGGAACAGACATGGAATGACTCTAGATATGGTTCATGAAAAGAACAGACATACAATGACACCGGGTGTGGTTCATGAAAAGAACAGACATGCAATGACTTATGTGGTTTGTCTAGAATAACACACATGCAATGACACTGGGTGTGGTCCATGAAAAGAACAGACACGCAATTATACTGGTGGATCCATGTGTGGTTTGTTTAGAAGAACACACATGCAATGACATTGGGTGTGGTTCATGAAAAGAACATACACGCAATGACACTGGTGGATCCTTATGTGGTTTGTTTAGAGGAACAGACATGCAATCACACTGGGTGGATCCATATGTGGTTTATGGAAGTAACAGACATGCAATGACTCTAGTTGTGATTCATGAAAAGAACAGACATGTAATGACACCGGTGGATCCTTATGTGTTTCATGAAAAGAACAGACAGGCAATGACACTGGTGGATCCTTATGTGGTTTGTTTAGAAGAACACGCATGCAATGACACTGGGTGTGGTTCATGAGAAGAACACACATCCAATGACACTGGTGGATCCTTATGTGGTTTTTTTAGAGGAACATACATGCAATCACACTAGGTGGATCCATATGTGGTTTATCGAAGTAACAGACATGCAATGACTCTAGCTGTGATTCATGAAAATAACAGACATGCAATGACACTGGTGGATCCATGTGTGGTGCATGGGAAGAACAGACATCCAATGACAGTTGTGGATTCTAGCTGTGGTTCAAGAAAAGAACAGACATGCAATAACACTAGTGGATCCATATGTGGTTTGTCAGGAGAACACACATGCAGTGACACTGGGTGTGGTTCATGAAAAGGACAGACATGCCATGACATCGGTGGATCCATGTGTGGTTTATGGAAGTAATAAACATGCAATGACTCTAGCTATGGTTAATGAAAAGAACATGCATGCAATGACACTGGGTGTGGTTCATGAAATGAACAGACATACAATGACGCTGGTGGATCCTTATGTGGTTTGTTTGGAGGAACAAACATGCAATGACTCTAGATATGTTTCATGAAAAGAACAGACATGCAATGACACCGGGTGTGGTTCATGACAAGAACATACATCCAATGACCTATGTGGTTTGTTTAGAAGAACACACATGCAATGACACTGGGTATGGTTCATGAAAAGAACAGACACGTAATGACACTGGTGGATCCATGTGTGGTTTGTTTAGAAGACCACACATGCAATGACACTGGGTGTGGTTCATGACAAGAACAGACACGCAATGACACTGGTGGATCCTTATGTGGTTTGTTTAGAGGAACAGACATGCGATCACACTAGGTGGATCCATATGTGGTTTATGGAAGTAACATACATGCAATGACTCTAGTTGTGATTCATGAAAAGAACAGACATGCAATGACACTGGTGGATCCTTATGTGGTTCATGAAAAGAACATACATGCAATGACACTGGTGGATCCTTATGTGGTTTGTTTAGAAGAACACGCATGCAATGACACTAGGTGTGGTTCATGAGAACAACACACATCCAATGACACTGGTGGATCCTTATGTGGTTTATTTAGAGGAACAGACATGCAATCACACTAGGTGGATCCATATGTGGTTTATGGAAGTAACATCCATGCAATGACTCTAGCTGTGATTCATGAAAAGAACAGACATGCAATGATACTGGTGGATCCATGTGTGGTTCATGGGAAGAACAGACATCCAATGACACTGGTGGACTCTAGCTATGGTTCATGAAAACAACAGACATGCAATGAGACTGGTGGATCCATATGTGGTTTGTCAGGAGAACACACATGCACAGACACTAGGTGTGGTTCATCAAAAGAACAGACATGCAATGACATCGGTGAATCCATGTGTGGTTTATGGAAGTAACAGACATGCAATGACTCTAGCTATGGTTAATGAAAAGAACACGCATGCAATGACACTTTGTGTGTTTCATGAAAAGAACAGACATGCAATGACACTGGTGGATCCTTATATGGTTTGTTTAGAGGAACAGACATGGAATGACTCTAGATATGGTTCATGAAAAGAACAGACATACAATGACACCGGGTGTGGTTCATGAAAAGAACAGACATGCAATGACTTATGTGGTTTGTCTAGAATAACACACATGCAATGACACTAGGTGTGGTCCATGAAAAGAACAGACACGCAATTATACTGGTGGATCCATGTGTGGTTTGTTTAGAAGAACACACATGCAATGACATTGGGTGTGGTTCATGAAAAGAACAGACACGCAATGACACTGGTGGATCCTTATGTGGTTTGTTTAGAGGAAAAGACATGCAATTACACTGGGTGGATCCATATGTGGTTTATGGAAGTAACAGACATGCAATGACTCTAGTTGTGATTCATGAAAAGAACAGACATGTAATGACACCAGTGGATCCTTATGTGTTTCATGAAAAGAACAGACAGGCAATGACACTGGTGGATCCTTATGTGGTTTGTTTAGAAGAACATGCATGCAATGACACTAGGTGTGGTTCATGAGAAGAACACACATCCAATGACACTGGTGGATCCTTATGTGGTTTGTTTAGAAGAACAGACATGCAATCAGACTAGGTGGATCCATATGTGGTTTATCGAAGTAACAGACATGCAATGACTCTAGCTGTGATTCATGAAAATAACAGACATGCAATGACACTGGTGGATCCATGTGTGGTTCATGGGAAGAACAGACATCCAATGACAGTTGTGGATTCTAGCTGTGGTTCAAGAAAAGAACAGACATGCAATGACACTAGTGGATCCATATGTGGTTTGTCAGGAGAACACACATGAAGTGACACTGGGTGTGGTTCATGAAAAGAACAGACATGCAATGACACCGGGTGTGGTTCATGACAAGAACATACATCCAATGAGGTATGTGGTTTGTTTAGAAGAACACACATGCAATGACACTGGGTATGGTTCATGAAAAGAACAGACACGTAATGACACTGGTGGATCCATGTGTGGTTTGTTTAGAAGACCACACATGCATGACACTGGGTGTGGTTCATGATAAGAACAGACACGCAATGACACTGGTGGATCCTTATGTGGTTCATGAAAAGAACAGATAGGCAATGACATTGGTGGACTCTATCTCTGGTTCATGAAAATAACAGACATGCAATGACACTGGTGGATCCATATGTGGTTTGTCAGGAGAACACACATGCAATGCCACTAGGTGTGGTTCATGAAAAGAACAGACATGCAATGACATCGATGGATCCATGTGTGGTTTATGGAAGCAACAGACATGCAATGACTCTAGCTATGGTTAATGAAAAGAACACGCATGCAATGACACTGGGTGTGGTTCATGAAAAGAACAGACATGCAATGACACTGGTGGATCCTTATGTGGTTTGTTTAGAGGAACAGACATGCAATGACTCTAGATATGGTTCTTGAAAAGAACAGACGTGCAATGACACCGGGTGTGGTTCATGAAAAGAACAGACATGCAATGACTTATGTGGTTTGTTTAGAAGAACACGCATGCAATGACACTGGGTGTGGTTCATGAAAAGAACAGACACGCAATGACACTGGTGGATCCTTATGTGGTTTGTTTAGAGGAACAGACATGCAATGACACGGGTGGATCCACGTGTGATTCATGAGAAGAACACACATCCAATGACACTGGTAGATCCTTATGTGGTTCATGAAAAGAACTGACATGTAGTGACACTGGGTGTGGTTCATGAAAAGAACAGACATGCACTGACACTGGGTGCGGTTCATGAAAAGAACAGACATGCAATGACACTGGTGGATCCTTATGTGGTTTGTTTAGTAGAACACACATGCAATGACACTGGTGGATCCATGTGTGGTTTATGAGAAGAACACACATCTAATGAATTCTAGTGGATCTATCTTGGCATAATTTGATGTATTCCACGATGTATTTCATTGTACAAGACACTTTCCATTTTTATTCTACTCGGTTTTGCCCTTGGTTTTATGTGGTACTACTTAGTTTTGCCCACCCCCTCTCTATCTTTCGTAGAAGCCCAAAACTGTGCTCACCCTGTCTGCTACTCCCTGATTGGTTGTCAAAGTTGTCACGCGGATCGTGCACACCAACCGTTGATTCTGTGCGATCCAACGATGATCGTTGCACACCTCGTGCCCTTCACAGTACAGCGTGAGACAACACAGACGTCTCCCTCCGCGAGACTTCTACAGGAAGGAACCTGATGCCGTCCATGGAAAAAGTCATCGAGCGGTCATGTCAAGTTTAATCAAGTCCGAAAAGCCTACTAATGCTACTATAACTCATGCACAGGGCAACGGGGTCATCGAGTGCACGGTTGTCGACGGGACGCTGCAATTTATTGCCACTTGATTTTAATCAGACATATCCAATTTTTACGTAGCGCTCTCAATCTCACTTCCAACTGGACCCTACCGCTAGTAAATTCCATGAGTCAAGGGCCCCCTTCGAGTAGATCTAATGTTGCTAGAAATTAGTTCCGCGCCACTTGCATGCAGTGGAATCGAGGTTTGCCATGAGCGTGTTTTCAATGCAGCTCTAAAGTGGAGATCGTGGTTGTTTCAAAAAAAAGGGGAACCGAAAAAGGGTGGAGATCGTGGTAGCCCCCCGCTCCCCGACCACCACACGTGTCCACTCGAGGACTACGAACGGTCCGGTGTTTATAACCCCCCTCGACCTTCTTCTTCCATGAGCTCGTGTCATTTCCCCCTAGTCTGTCTAGTCCCAAGACCTAAATCTACACCTGCCGCGCGCGCTGAAGCTCCCTCGTTTGCACTACCTCCTTCCCTTGGTGTGCCATGAAGCGTACGCGTGGAGAAGATCCGGAGGTGAAGCCAGTTGAAGGCGCAGCAGCAGATGGCTCGGTCGTCGCTAAGCAGGCGGTGGCGTTTTCTCTGGGCACGAACGCCGCTCGTCGCCACGCCGTCGAGGGTGCGAACTCATCCGTCCAGCCAGTAGCCGTTGCCGCCGAGCAGCAGGTGGTAGCCGTCGCCGCCGAGCAGCAATTGGTAGCCGTCGCCGCCAAGCAGCAGGTGGTAGCCATCGCCGCCGAGCAGCAGGTTGTAGCCATCGCCGCCGAGCAGCAGGTGGTCGAGAACGTCGTGGTGCTAGTGGCAGATCAGGATGGGAGGCAGGCGGCAGGCGGAGGCAATCCGGTGATCTACATCGACGACCCCATCGCCGTTCAAGAAATCTTCGACGCAATCGCGGAGAATGATGAGTTCGAGGAGGAGGCCCCTGATGAGGAGTCCGAGATACTACATTGCTAGCTTCTCTAGTCGCAGTCGCAGTTTTCACTGTTCATACATATGATTTGCTCAATCGTGTACAGATTCTTTTGCTCTTGAAGTAGGGTAGTATATATATGATTCGATCGGTTGATTGATGCATCTGCCATCTAGTCACAAAACCCCAATCCGTCTAGTCACAAAACCCCCAATCTGCTCATCTACCATCTAGTTGAGTTTCCTAGTTGAGTGTTGATTTTGATACACAACAGGCCTATAACATTACATTTCTATTCCTTACTGAGCCCAATGATTCAATTTTGCCCCAAAATAGTTCAAGGGCATCTGATGGTCTCGTTTTCTTAGGGATGGTTAGTGGCCCTGAGGCAGCAATGCACATAAACAATATAGGTTGTGTTGTTGGTATTTTGGTTCTCCGACTCCATCGCTGAAAAAATGAGGCCCTAATTTTATCTCTCATATGGAACCTAAATATATAATATTTTTATTGTTTCTGATCTATGAATGCATTGTATGATGCATTTGTATATCCCTGAATATTGTTTGGTACGATTACATTTTGATTTCTTATTGTGGCCAATGATTCAAATTTGCCCCAAAGAGAGGCAGACACATTGGTGTCAAATTTTTACAGGGATGAGTGAGCAAACCTGGGGCCATGTACAAGATCAATATAAGCTGTGCAATTGTTACTTGGTTCGCTTACACCATATCTGTAGAAACTTATGAGGCTGCAATCTTTATTCTACATTAATAGAACTATGATATTTGAATTATCTATTCCATGCATTCGTAGTGTATAATAATTACATTTTAGTTTGTCACCAAGGCCGATGATTGAAATTTGCCCCAAAAGAGTTCAAGTGGAGACACGTATGATGGTGTCGTGTTTTAGGGATGGGTTGTTGAACCTGAGGCAACAATGCACACAAACAATATAGGTTGTGATGTTGGTACTTTGGTTCCCCAACTCCATCTCTGAAACAAATTATGAGGCCCTTGATTTATTCTCATATGGAACTATATATATGATCCTTGAATTGTTTCTAATCTTTTAATGATTGTCATGATGCATATGTATATGAATGGTTTCGATCATAAGTATTTTTAACATGTACCTGAAGATTAATTGTTTGGTTTTTTATTTATAATTACAATATTTAGGCTTGTTTTTGTACCTGACTATGTATATTCCTGAATAATGTTTTGTACGATTACATTTCAATTTCTTATTGTGGCCAATGATTCAAATTTTCCCCAAAAGAGAGGCAGACACATTGGTGTTAGATTTTTTTAGGGACGAGTTAGGGAACCTGGGGCGATGTACAAGAACAATATAGGTTGTGCAATTGTTATTGGGTTCACTTACACCGTCCCTGTAGAAACTTATGAGGCCTTAATCTTTATTCTACATTCATAGAACTATGATATTCGAATTACCTATTCCATGCATTAAGTGTATAAGAATTACATTTTAGTTTGTCACCGAGGCCGATGATTGAAATTAGCCCCAAAAGAGTTCAAGGGGAGACACGTATGATAGTGTCGTGTTTTAGGGATGGGTTGGTGAACCTGAGGCAGCAATGCACACAAACAATATAGGTTGTTCTGTTGGTACTTTGGTTTGCCAACTCCATCTCTGAAACAAATTATGAGGCCCTAGATTTATTCTCATATGGAACTACATATATGATCCTTGAATTGTTTCTGATCTTTTAATGCTTTATATGATGCATATGTATATGAATGGTTTTGATCATAAGTATTTTTAACATGCACCTGAAGATTAATTGTTTGGTTTTTTATTTATAATTACAATATTGAGGCTTGTTTTTGTACCTGAATATGTATATCCCTGAATAATGTTTTGTACGATTAAATTTCAATTTCTTATTGTGGCCAATGATTCAAATTTTTCCCAAAAGAGAGGCAGACACATTGGTGTCAGATTTTTTCAGGGATGAGTTAGTGAACCTGGGGCGATGTACAACAACATTACAGGTTGTGCAATTGTTACTTGGTTCACCTACTCCATCCCCGAAGAAACTTATGAGGCCCCTAGATTTATCCTACATTCATCTGATGCAATTATTTGTCATTGTGTTGAGATGAAATGATATATGAACCGATCAAACTATTGCTGAGATGCTTTATCTTTGATATCCACGGATATATTGTCTTACATATACATGTTGTCAATTCTTGAGTTGTAATACAATTCAATCATATGTATGAGTTCTGAGTTATGTTCTTAAAAATCAACAGGAGGATGATGATGAAGTGGACGATAGCAGGGTATCCGGGGACAACAAGAGCCGCTACGTGCTGAGGCGGTTATGGTGTGGGCTAATCCATTTCCACCGTAGGGGGAGACTATTTTGCCCATTTTGTGATAGAGCAATCAACGTGGACCTCAACAGCATGATCCAGCACGCGGAGGGCGTTGGCAGAGGCGGAGGCAGAAGGCATAGGCCGATTACCTTGGCGCGGCACGCAGCCTACGGCAAATTCCTCCGGGAGTATGTCAGGACTGGCATGTATCCCATCGACTAGGCTGTCGCTGCCTCCTGCTGATAAACCCCTGCCCTGCTAGGCGTCTCCGTGTCCCGGCCTCCTACTGTAGCCCCTGCTTTTATTTTGTTCTAGTTAATTATTACCTGTGAGTGGCATGTAAGACAATATATCCGCGGTGTCTCTAGTGAACCTTATATATTAATCTACTCCTTTATATGGAGTGCCTTAAAGTTTCTAGTGTTCAATTATATTTACTGATCATGCTCATGCACACTACAAAATATTTCTAGTGCTTGATTATATTAAAATTGTCAAGAAATACATCAACAAGTTAAATTGGTCGAAATTTTGTATTGAAGTAACTAAATGTATCACACACATAATAAACTATAAACTAAAATCTAGTTCAAACACATAATGTATCACCACCACTTGTTGTCGTCCTTGACTTGCTTCCCCTTCAGCCGCTTGATGTCGCCACCGTCCCAAGATCCCTACTCGTCCTGAAACTGCTTTCTGTCCTCCTCGTGCTTCTTCTCCTGGGCTAGCTTGCAACCAGGGCATAAATCTCTCACGAAAAAACCCGCCTTAACCATCCCATCTTTCATGGTAATGAGCTTACTGTACAACTCGTACGCCATGTAGGCATCTCTGGTTGCATACTCGAGGCGCACCTGGCTCATCGGCTTCCACTCACAGTAGTTGTGATCGAGTCGCTTCAATTTCTTCAGTTTTTCATAGGATTTATCGATGATTTCCACTGCCAGATCACCCATGCCATCCTTCGCTGGGTATGATTTGATCTTGTACAGATTTTGGATGTCGATGTGGTGCCCCTCTGGGATTTTTATCAACGCACGAGAAAGCATAATTGTGTCATTTGTGATATCCACACTAGTGAAAGTTATCCCTTTCCTACACAAGAACTTGACCAGAGCCGGACAACGCATCTTAGTTGGTTTACTCCTGCACTTAGATGGTTCTAGGGATATAAGGGAACAAGGGATGCAGAAGTGGTGATCTCAAATTTAATTTCACATCCTGCAGAAGTGGTAAACGAGGACCTCCTCATATATGGCGATTTGCACGACAACGATCTCTTGTGGAGGATTTTTTTGCTTATTTGCACGGGTGTACTCCAAGTCTAGCCCCACAAACTTGTGCTTCTCTTTCTCAAGCAATTGCTCAAACCTGGCGAGAGTTGTCTCCACAGTCGCTTCATCATTTGTGTACACCACTGTCAAAGTCGTGGTGCCATGGGCAGGGACCAAGTGGGTCTCTGTTGTGCGTTTCCCATCGTCCATGTCTGCAAGGAAATGGGTGAAAGGAACTGCCTGCAAGAGGAAGAAGAAGATGAACCGACAGTTCCAGAACAGAGGAAGAAGAAGCGCCTAGGAAAAACTGAAGAGGAATGACTGAGGAAGAGGAATGACTGCAGAAGAAACGTGGTAACTGTAACTTTCGGTTCGAGAACTCACCATGGTTACATGGAGATCGTGGCAGTGCCGCCGGTTCAACAAGTGGGGCCAGTTCCTGCGAGAATATGAAATTAGCTGTGCATTTTTCTATGCGAGAAATTGAGAGAAGTCATTTACATTTTGTCTTTCATAATTAAACACAATGAAGTTGGTACAACCCAAGAGATTTGAACAAAAGAGATTTGCTAGTTTAACATACAACAACACTTACATGCCCAACATGGCAGAACTTGGAGAGCCCCAGAACTTGAGCTACCACAGAGACCTCGGCAGAGGTGACAGAATTGGTGCGGGTGCAACCACGACGACGGCGAGCTCGGATTCTAGAGGAGGAAAACAGAACCGAGCATGGTCGACAAGGTGATAGATCTCACCGGGAACCAATTCTCATCCCCGACAGTGCCATGGGTGCGTCCACGGTGAGGGCGAGCTCCGACTTAGGATGGGGAGGAGAGCGGGGCCGAGCAGCTTCATCACTTCCCAGCTCTGCGCCATGGCCGCGACCACAGATTGCCGCTCCGGGGGAAGAAGACGAGTAATGGATGCAGGGGATGTCTACGCACTTCTATTCTTATAGACAGTTATTGGGCCTCCAAGTGCAGAGGTTTGTAGAACAGCAGCAAGTTTTCCTTTAAGTGGATCACCCAAGGTTTATTGAACTCAGGGAGGAAGTGGTCAAAGGTATCCCCTCTCAAGCAACCCTGCAATCAAGATACAAGAAGTCTCTTGTGTCCCCAACACACCCAATACACTTGTCAGGTGTATAGGTGCACTAGTTCAGCGAAGAGATAGTGAAATACAAGTGGTATGAATAATTATAAGTGGTAACGGTGCTAGAAAATAACTCGATGGCGTGGAAGAGACTAAAGGCAAACTGAAATAAAGATGGAAGCAAGCAAACATGTAACAGATCTAGTTGCAAACGGTGTTTCAATGCTTAGAAACAAGGCCTAGGGATCATACTTTCACTAGTGAACACTCTCATATAAATATCTTCTCTTTATGATACTACTCTTAACTACTCTCCGGTTGAACACTCTAATCGATGGTAGGGCTATAACAACACACCTCAAAGTTCATCTTTCCCATCTAGAAAACCCCACACTGTCACCTTGAGCACTAGATGGTTCCAATAAACACCACAATTTCATAAAGACATCCAACTCCAAATATAACTCATAATAAGTATTTGTAATCTCTAGCCTAAGTGCCACCATGGTGTGCACGCTGTCACCTTCACACACATGGGGAGAGCAGAGATCTAATAAAGCACTTGAGTAGCAAGGTAGATCTATAGATTACAAGCTCATGATCACAATATGATCATGCATAGAGAGAGAGATGAACACATAGCTACCGGTAGAACCCTTAGCCTCGAGAGAGAACTACTCCCTCCTCATCATGGGAATCAGCAACGGTGATGGAGATGGTGGTGGAGATCGATGGAGATGGCTCCGGGGGCACTTCCCCGTCTCGACAGGGTGCCGGAACAGAGACTTTCTGTCCCCCGAATCTCCCCTTCGGTGGCGGCGGTGCTGTGGAACTTTTCGTGGATGGAGGCTTCGCGATCTAGGGTTTTGGTATCAGGAGGCATCTTATAGGTGAAGAGGCAAGGTCGGTGGGCGGCCAGGGGGCCCACACCATGCCCTGGCGCGGCCTGGGGGGACCCGCGCCATGGGGTGGTGTGGCCACCCTATGGCCCCTCTCCGACTCTCCTTCTGGCTCCGTGAGTCTTCCGGGAAAATATCAACTTTGGCTTTTGTCCGGTCCAATTCCAAGAATATTGATTTTCTGACTTTCCTGGAACCAAAAACAGCAGAAAACATGCAACTGGCACTGTGGCACTTGTTAATAGGTTAGTCCAAGAAATCATATGAAAAGTACTCCAAAGTGTGGACAAAACATAAGAAAGTAGATAAAACCAAGCATGGAACATCAAAAATTATAGATACATTTGCAATGTATCAACATCCCCAAGCTTAACTCCTGCTCGTCCTCGAGTAGGTAAGTGATAAAAAGAAAGAATAATTTTTGAGGTGACATGCACCATCAAAGACTTGATCAAATTATTTGTAAAACATTGAAAGCTGGGATCATAGTACTTCAATCATAACATGAAACAAAAAAAGTTCTAACAATAAGGCAAAGCAACTATGATGCAACATGAAAGGGCACAAACAAAAGATTCATGAATAACAATGCTTTGCAATACATTTGTTTGTTTCACATAAATAAAACATAGCATAATAGTATTCAGCTTGTCCCTCAATAGAGTAGCAAATATAATTGCATAGGACACCTTCAAAGTTCATAAGAGTGACTAGATACAATAGTTTAAAACAATCAATATCAAAGTATGCATCAATCAACTAGTCTTGGGACAACGCACATAGAACCAAGAATGGCCACTATGCTCTCAAAGTAAGTGCATAAAGATAGAAGGTGGAGACTCAATGTAATAGTGGAAGAAAGCCCTTTGTAAAAGGAAGTAGGGATTCAAGTCTCATAAAGAGCTTCCAGAAATTATGGTACTTATAGCTTTCAGCTCTCATTGCCCCTATCATAAGCATCTTGAAGTGGTTAAGGTTAAAGTGACACAACTAAGAGGATATGCTTGACAAGTTATAAACCGAAATCTCATGCCCCTTACTTACGAAGACCGATCCTCATGCTAATCAACTTCAGTCACGAGTAAGCTCTTGTCATTGTAAGTACATGTGTATCATTAAGAACCGCCAACGGGGTACCCCTTGCACATGATACAGGAGCTATCCCATAATCAAAATGACAAGGCAAGCAAACAATGAGCATCTCAGCGATCTTTTTATTTGCTATTTGCATAGGTTTTTATTGAGGATGCTTCATAGAGTGCTCATTATGGTGATGCTGCAAGTTTCCACCATGATTAGGCATGGCATAGGCTAGCGGCCCAGGCGTTTCTCTAACACACATACAAACTCCCTGATCTTACAAGTTCCACCTTTATTTCACACCGCCGGGATCCATAAGCAAAAGAACATGATATCAACGGGGTACAAGGTACAAGTGCAATGTTGAAAGCGTTCCCCATGAAACATGGTTCTGCTAATTTCAACTTATAAAGTGCAAGCATATACGCAACAAAGAAGGACCCAATGGTTCAAGTTTATTAGATGCAAAAAGTAAAGTGTGCCATCAAGTTCGTGAGAGCTTTAATCACTAGTTTTCTCATAACAAGTTTAATTTGGAAGGTAAACAAAAGCATCAATATACTTGGAATAGCATAAGCTAGTAGGTAGGTATGGTGGACTCTTTGGAATAACTTGGTTTAGAGAGTTGGATGCATGAGTGGAACTCATACTTTGGTGTGGAGGCTAGCAAAAGACTGGGAGCGACAAACTAAGAGAGCAATAATGGCCATAATCATGCAGAGCGGCAAAACATCATTGATCAAAGCATAAAGTGATACTACAAGTTGAAAACTAAAGGATCATAAAGGCTATGGTGACTTGATATAGTCATAACATGGTGTGAGCATGTGCCAAGTCAACCCAAATAAAGCATCAAAGGAGAATACCACTATACTATGCTTTAATATGCTAAAACAACGCATGATTCACCCAAGGCACATTAAGCAATCTCAATTTTTTATAACAAGTCATGCTACATCAAGGAATACTAAGCATAAAGCCAAAACAATATCAAGCATGGCATGACAAAGCATATGCCACAGTCAAAAACAAGCTCTTTTTACCACAAAAGCATGAACTTTCCTACTCTTTTTCAAACCAAAACAAACTATTTGCAAACCAATGTATGAAAGAGGGGGTCCAACCAATTTATTCAGAAAACTAAGCAAACCAAGCAAACTAAAAACCAAAACAAAAACGAAAAAGAAGACGCTCCAAGAAAAACACAATTGTGCATGAAACAATAAAAATGAAGCGTTTGGAAGACACCTGGGATTTTTATTGATGAAGGAGGGGATGCCTTGGGCATCCCCAAGCTTTGACGCTTGTACTTCTTGGATATTTCTTGGCGTGACACACGTGGCATCCCCAAACTTGAGCTTTAGTCCATCCTTCATCTCATTACTCATTCCTTCCATACACCTGAAATTTTTCCTTCATACAAAACTTCACACAAGCTTTATTAGCAACATTAGTGCACTCAAGATAAATAAGTCTTAAGGTTCAGTTCTAATACCAAATAAACTTCCATTAGAACACTAGCTACTTTACCACTTCCCTCAAAAAGCTCAATTGCCCAAAATAACTCAAAAAGGAACCAACAAGAAGCAAATGCAGAAAATGGCAGAAATCTGTCAAAATAGACCAGCAGGTAAAGACGAATTTTTTCGAAGACCTTATGGTTCTCAAATAGAAAAGTGTTGGACTAACAAAAGTTAGATAACAACCTGGGTCAGAAGCATAAAAATTCACGCCTGAAAAAGACGTACAGAGATTTTACACGAATTTTTACGGTGAAGCACAAAAATCTGTTTCGGGACAGCAACTTTCCCAATCATTACTTCTCTCTCATTAGAGGTTGATCTTGGCACAAAAAGCAAATAAAAAGGATAAGGAGCGGTTATTACAGAGGTAATAACTTCCAAGACTCATCTAAAACTTTTGGGTTATCTCCCAATAAGTACTTTTCTTTAACGCCTTTAAGTTAGGCATGATAGTTTGAGAAGATGCTCACATAAGAAATATGAATTGAAGTAAAAGAGAGCATCAAGAAGCAAATATAAAACACATTTAAGTCTAACCCACTTCCTATGCATAGGAATTTTGTAAAGAAACAAGTCATGAAAGCACAAAGAAACAAGCATAGGAAAGCAAAACAAGTGCAACTTCAAAATTTTCAACATAAAGAGGGGAAACTTAATGTTGTTGAGATACATAAAACCATGTTTCCCTATCTCATAATAACTTTCAGTAGCATCATGAATAAAATTATCAATATAACTATCACATAAAACATTCTTATCATGAGCCACATGCATAAAAGAATTATTACTCTTCCTATAAGAATAGTCATTCTTATTAATCATAGTGGGAGCAAATTCAACAAAATAGCTATCATTATTATTCTCATCACGATAATCATCAAATATAGGAGGCATATTGTAATCATTAATTTTCTCCTCAATAGTAGGTGGACTGAAAATATCATATTCATCATTGTAATCATCATATATTGGAGGTTTGGTATCATCCTAAGCAATAGAATAGCTATCTTCCAAAGCTGGGGAACTGAAAAGATCATTTTCATAAAAACTAGCTTCCCCAACCTTAGACTTTTCCATAGCATTAGCAATAATGGTGTCCAAAGAGTTCATACTAACAACATTGCTATTAGCATGCAAATAAAGTTCCATAGGTTTTTTAATTTTCTCTTCAAACACTTCATGTCCTAACTCAAGATAAATACTATAAAGCTCTCTAATTTTTTTGTTGTTTTCCATTAAGCCTCACTAGTGAAAACAAGAAACAAAAAGACAAAATTGCAGAATCTAAAGGAAATAACTTCGAGTACTCACACCAGAAAAAATAGGCGTTTGCCGTGGGAGGTTCTTCTTCTTTAATCCTCCGGTGTGAATACCTTTTAACTTACCTCCCCGGCAACGGCGCCAGAAAACAGCTTGATGTCTACGCACTTCTATTCTTGTAGACAGTTGTTGGGCCTCCAAGTGCAAAGGTTTGTAGAACAGCAGCAAGTTTTCCCTTAAGTGGATCACCCAAGGTTTATTGAACTCAGGGAGGAAGTGGTCAAAGGTATCCCCTCTCAAGCAACCCTGCAATCAAGATACAAGAAGTCTCTTGTGTCCCCAACACACCCAATACACTTTTCAGGTGTATAGGTGCACTAGTTCGGCGAAGAGATAGTGAAATACAAGTGGTATGAATAATTATAAGTGGTAACGGTGCTAGAAAATAACTCGATGGTGTGGAAGAGACTAAAGGCAAACTGAAATAAAGATGGAAGCAAGCAAACATGTAACAGATCTAGTTGCAAACGATGTTTCAATGCTTAGAAACAAGGCCTAGGGATCATACTTTCACTAGTGAACACTCTCATATAAATATCTTCTCTTTATGATACTACTCTTAACTACTCTCCGGTTGAACACTCTAATTGATGGTAGGGCTATAACAGCACACCTCAAAGTTCATCTTTCCCATCTAGAAAACCCCACACTGTCACCTTGAGCACTAGATGGTTCCAATAAACACCACAATTTCATAAAGACATCCAACTCCAAATATAACTCATAATACGTATTTGTAATCTCTAGCCGAAGTGCCACCATGGTATGCACGCTGTCACTTTCACACACATGGGGAGAGCAGAGATCTAATAAAGCACTTGAGTAGCAAGGTAGATCTATAGATTACAAGCTCATGATCACAATATGATCATGCATAGAGAGATGAACACATAGCTACCGGTAGAACCCTTAGCCTCGAGAGAGAACTACTCCCTCCTCATCATGGGAATCAGCAACGGTGATGGAGATGGTGGTGGAGATCGATGGAGATGGCTCCGGGGGCACTTCCTCGTCCCGACAGGGTGCCGGAATAGAGACTTTCTGTCCCCCGAATCTCCCCTTCGGTGATGGCAGCGCTGTGGAACTTTTCGTGGATGGAGGCTTCGCGATCTAGGGTTTTCGTATCGGGAGGTATCTTATAGGCGAAGAGGCAAGGTTAGTGGGCGGCCAGGGGGCCCACACCATGCCCTGGCGTGGCCTGGGGGGACCCACGCCATGGGGTGGTGTGGCCACCCTGTGGCCCCTCTCTGACTCTCCTTCTGGCTCCATGAGACTTCCGGGAAAATATCAACTTTGGCTTTTGTCCGGTCCAATTCCGAGAATATTGATTTTCTGACTTTCCTGGAACCAAAAACAGCAGAAAACAGGCAACTGGCACTTTGGCACTTGTTAATAGGTTAGTCCAAGAAATCATATGAAAAGTACTCCGAAGTGTGGACAAAACATAAGAAAGTAGATCAAACCAAGCATGGAACATCAAAAATTATAGATACATTTGCAATGTATCAGAATGTGTGTTCTTTTCACATACCACATATGGATCCACCAGTGTCATTGAAATGTGTGTTCTCTACAGACACCACACATGGATCCACCAGTGTCATTGCATGTGTGTTCTTTTTACTAACAACAACCAGAGTCATTTCATGGCTGTTCTTCTCACATACCACCTATGGATCCACCAGTGTCATTGCATGTGTGTTCCTTTTACTAACAACAACCAGAGTCATTTCATGGCTGTTCTCCTCACATACCACCTATGGATCCACCAGTGTCATTGCATGTGTGTTATGTTCACAATCCACACATGGATCCACCAGTGTCATTGCATGTGTGTTCTTTTTAGTAACAACAACCAGAACCATTGAAATGTGTGTTCTTCTCACATACCACCTATGGATCCACCAGTGTCATTGCATGTGTGTTATTTTCACTAAGAACAACAAGAGACATCGCATGTGTGTTCTTTTCACATACCACATATGGATCCACCAGTGTCATTGAAATGTGTCTTCTCTACAGAGACCACACATGGATCCACCAGTGTCATTGCATGTGTGCTCTTTTCACTAACAACAACTGGAGTCATTGCATGTGTGTTCTTTTTACTAACAACAACCAGAGTCATTTCAGGGCTGTTCTTCTCACATACCACCTATGGATCCACCATTGTCATTGCATGTGTGTTCTCTTCACAATCCACACATGGATCCACCAGTGTCATTGCATGTGTGTTCTTTTTAGTAACAACAACCAGAGTCATTGTAATGTGTGTTCTTCTCACATACCACCTATGGATCCACTAGTGTCATTGCATGTGTGTTCTCTTCACAATCCACACATGGATCCACCAGTGTCATTGCATGTGTGTTCTTTTTAGTAACAACAACCAGAGTCATTGAAATGTGTGTTCTTCTCACATACAACCTATGGATCCACCAGTGTCATTGCATGTGTGTTCTTTTCACAAACCACATATGGATCCACCCGTGTCATTGATATGTGTTTTCTCTACAGAGACCACACATGGATCCACCAGTGTCATTGCATGTGTGTTCTTTTTAGTAACAACAACCAGAGTCATTTTTCATGTGTGTTCTTTTCACATACCACCTATGGATCCACCAGTGGCATTGCATGTGTGTTCTTTCCACAATCCACCTATGGATCCACCAATGTCATTGCATGTGTGTTCTTTTTAGTAACAACAACCAGAGTCATTTTTCATGTGTGTTCTTTTCACATACCACCTATGGATCAACCAGTGTCATTCCATGTGTGTTCTTTTCACAATCCACCCATGGATCCACCAGTGTCATTGCATGTGTGTTCTTTTCACATGGTTCCACCAGTGTCATTGCATGTGTGTTCTTTTTAGTAGCAACAACTAGAGTCATTTTGCATGTGTGTTCTTTTCACATACCACCTATGGATCCACCAGTGTCATTGCATGTGTGTTCTTTTCACTAACAACAACCAGAGTCATTGCATGTGTGTTCTATTCACATACCACATATGGATCCACCATTGTCATTGAAATGTGTGTTCTCTACACAGACCACACATGGATCCACCGGTGTCATTGCATGTATGTTCTTTTCACTAAAAACAACTGGAGTCATTGCATGTGTGTTCTCTTCATAATCCACACATGGATCCACCAGTGTCATTGCATGTGTGTTCTTTTTAGTAACAACAACCAGTGTCATTGCATGTGTGTTCTCTTTAGAGACCACACATGGATCCACCAGTGTCATTGCATGTGTGGTCTTTTTACTAACAACAACCAGAGTCTTTGAAATGTGTGCTCTCTTCAGAGACCACACATGGATCCACCAGTGTCATTGCATGTGTGTTCTTTTTACTAACAACAACCAGAGTCATTGAAATGTGTGCTCTCTTCAGAGACCACACATGGATCCACCAGTGTCATTGCATG
The DNA here is from genome assembly GCA_910589775.1 of Avena eriantha. Lineage (NCBI taxonomy): Eukaryota > Viridiplantae > Streptophyta > Magnoliopsida > Poales > Poaceae > Avena > Avena eriantha. Next base: position 160,350,383 of record OU342741.1, on the reverse strand, counting down.
TGTGTTCTTTTCACTAACAACAACCAGAGTCATTGCATGTGTGTTCTTTTCACATACCACATATGGATCCACCAGTGTCATTGCATGTGTGCTCTTTTCACAATCCACCCATGGATCCACCAGTGTCATTGCATGTGTGTTCTTTTTAGTAACATCAACTAGAGTCATTGTATGTGTGTTCTTTTCACATACCACATATGGATCCACCAGTGTCAATGAAATGTGTGTTCTCTACAGAGACCACACAAGGATCCACCAGTGTCATTTCATGTGTGTTCTTTTTAGTAACAACAACCAGAGTCATTTTGCATGTGTGCTCTTTTCACTAACAACAACTGGAGTCATTGCATGTGTGTTCTTTTTAGTAACAACAACCAGAGTCATTGAAATGTGTGTTCTTTTCACATACCACCTATGGATCCACCAGTGTCATTGCATGTGTGTTCTCTTCACAATCCACCTATGGATCCACTAGTGTCATTGCATGTGTGTTCTTTTTAGTAACAAAAACCAAAGTCATTTTTCATGTGTGTTCTTTTCACATACCACCTATGGATCCACCAGTGTCATTGCATGTGTGTTGTTTTCACAATCCACCCATGGATCCACCAGTGTCATTGCATGTGTGTTCTTTTTAGTAACAACAACCAGAGTCATTGAAATGTGTGTTCTTTTCACATACCACCTATGGATCCACCAGTGTCATTGCATGTGTCTTCTTTTCACAATCCACCCATGGATCCTCCAGTGTCATTGCATGAGTGTTCTTTTTAGTAACAACAACCAGAGTCAGTTTGCATGTGTGTTCTTTTCACATACTACCTATGGATCCACCAGTGTCATTGCATTTGTGTTCTTTTCACAATCCACCCATAGATTGTGAAAAGTGTCATTGCATGTGTGTTCTTTTTAGTAACAACAACCAGAGTCATTGAAATGTGCGTTCTTTTCACATACCACCTATGGATCCACCAGTGTCATTGCATGTGTGTTATTTTCACATGGATCCACCAGAGTCATTGCATGTGTGTTATTTTTAGTAACAACAACCAGAGTCATTTTGCATTGTGTTCTTTTCGCATACCACATATGGATCCACCAGTGTCATTGCATGTGTGTTGTTTTCACTAACAACAACCAGAGTCATTGCATGTGTGTTCTTTTCACATACCACATATGGATCCACCAGTGTCATTGAAATGTGTGTTCTCTATAGAGACCACACATGGATCCTCCGGTGTCATTGCATGTATGTTCTTTTCACTAACAACAATTGTAGTCATTGCATGTGTGTTCTCTTCACAATCCACACATGGATCCACCAGTGTCATTGCATGTGTGTTATTTTTAGTAACAACAACCAGTGTCATTGCATGTGTGTTCTCTTTAGAGACCACACATGGATCCACCAGTGTCATTGCATGTGTGTTCTTTTTACTAACAACAACCAGAGTCTTTGAAATGTGTGCTCTCTTCAGAGACCACACATGGATCCACCAGTGTCATTGCATGTGTGTTCTTTTTACAAACAACAACCAGAGTCATTGAAATGTGTTCTCTCTTCAGAGACCACACATGGATCCACTAGTGTAACTTCATGTGTGTTCTTTTCACTAACAACAACCAGAGTCATTGCATGTGTGTTCTTTTCACATACCACATATGGATCCACCAGTGTCATTGCATGTGTGCTCTTTTCACAATCCACGCATGGATCCACCAGTGTGGTTGCATGTGTGTTCTTTTTAGTAACAACAACCAGAGTCATTGTATGTGTGTTCTTTTCACATACCACATATGGATCCACCAGTGTCACTGAAATGTGTGTTCTCTACAGAGACCACACATGGATCCACCAGTGTCATTGCATTTGTGTTCTATTTAGTAACAACAACCAGAGTCATTTTGCATGTGTGCTCTTTTCACTAACAACAACTGGAGTCATTGCATGTGTGTTCTTTTTACTAACAACAACCAGAGTCATTTCATGGCTATTCTTCTCACATACCACCTATGGATCCACCAATGTCATTGCATGTGTGTTCTTTTCACAATCCACCCATGGATTCACCAGTGTCATTGCATGTGTGTTCTTTTTATTAACAACAACCAGATTCATTGAAATGTGTGTTCTTTTCACATACCACCTATGGATCCACCAGTGTCATTGCATGTGTGTTCTTTTCACATGGATCCACTAGAGTCATTGCATGTGTGTTCTTTTTAGTAACAACAACCAGAGTCATTTTGCATTGTGTTCTTTTCACATACCACCTATGGATCCACCAGTGTCATTGCATGTGTGTTGTTTTCACTAACAACAACCAGAGTCATTGCATGTGTGTTCTTTTCACATACCACATATGGATCCACCAGTGTCATTGAAATGTGTGTTCTCTACAGAGACCACACATGGATCCTCCGGTGTCATTGCATGTATGTTCTTTTCACTAACAACAACTGTAGTCATTGCATGTCTGTTATCTTCACAATCCACACATGGATCCACCAGTGTCATTGCATGTGTGTTCTTTTTAGTAACAACAACCAGTGTCATTGCATGTGTGTTCTCTTCAGAGACCACACATGGATCCACTAGTGTCATTGCATGTGTGTTCTTTTTACTAACAACAACCAGAGTCATTGAAATGTGTGCTCTCTTCAGAGACCACACATGGATCCACCAGTGTCATTGCATGCGTGTTCTTTTCACTAACAACAACCAGAGTCATTGCATGTGTGTTCTTTTCACATACCATATATGGATCCACCAGTGTCATTGCATGTGTGCTCTTTTCACAATCCACCCATGGATCCACCAGTGTCGTTGCATGTGTGTTCTTTTTAGTAACAATAACCAGAGTCATTGTATGTGTGTTCTTTTCACATACCACATATGGATCCACCAGTGTCACTGAAATGTGTGTTCTCTACAGAGACCACACATGGATCCACCAGTGTCATTGCATTTGTGTTCTATTTAGTAACAACAACCAGAGTCATTTTGCATGTGTGCTCTTTTCACTAACAACAACTGGAGTCATTGCATGTGTGTTCTTTTTTACTAACAACAACCAGAGTCATTTCATGGCTGTTCTTCTCACATACCACCTATGGATCCACCAGTGTCATTGCATGTGTGTTCTCTTCACAATCCACACATGGATCCACCAGTGTCATTGCATGTGTGTTCTTTTTAGTAACAACAATCAGAGTCATTGAAATGTGTGTTCTTCTCACATACCACCTATGGATGCACCAGTGTCATTGCATGTGTGTTCTTTTCACTAACAACTACCAGAGTCAATGCATGTGTGTTCTTTTCACATACCACATATGGATCCACCAGTGTCATTGAAATGTGTGTTCTCTACAGAGACCACACATGGATCCACCAGTGTCATTGCATGTGTGTTCTTTTTAGTAACAACAACCAGAGTCATTTTGCATTGTGTTCTTTTCACATACCACCTATGGATCCACCAGTGTCATTGCATGTGTGTTGTTTTCACTAACAACAACCAGAGTCATTGCATGTGTGTTCTTTTCACATACCACATATGGATCCACCAGTGTCATTGAAATGTGTCTTCTCTACAGAGACCACACATAGATCCTCCGGTGTCATTGCATGTATGTTCTTTTCACTAACAACAACTGTAGTCATTGCATGTGTGTTCTCTTCACAATCCACACATGGATCCACCAGTGTCATTGCATGTGTGTTCTTTTTAGTAACAACAACCAGTGTCATTGCATGTGTGTTCTCCTCAAAGACCACACATGGATCCACTAGTGTCATTGCATGTGTGTTCTTTTTACTAACAACAACCAGAGTCATTGAAATGTGTGCTCTCTTCAGAGACCACACATGGATCCACCACTTTCATTGCATGCGTGTTCCTTTCACTAACAACAACCAGAGTCATTGCATGTGTGTTCTTTTCACATACCACATATGGATCCACCAGTGTCATTGCATGTGTGCTCTTTTCACAATCCACCCATGGATCCACCAGTGTCGTTGCATGTGTGTTCTTTTTAGTAACAACAACTAGAGTCATTGTATGTGTGTTCTTTTCATATACCACATATGGATCCACCAGTGTCATTGAAATGTGTGTTCTCTACAGAGACCACACATGGATCCACCAGTGTCATTGCATTTGTGTTCTATTTAGTAACAACAACCAGAGTCATTTTGCTTGTGTGCTCTTTTCACTAACAACAACTGGAGTCATTGCATGTGTGTTCTTTTTACTAACAACAACTAGAGTCATTTCATGGCTGTTCTTCTCACATACCACCTATGGATCCACCAGTGTCATTGCATGTGTGTTCTCTTCACAATCCACACATGGATCCACCAGTGTCATTGCATGTGTGTTCTTTTTAGTAACAACAATCAGAGTCATTGAAATGTGTGTTCTTCTCACATACCACCTATGGATCCACCAGTGTCATTGTATGTGTGTTCTTTTCACTAACAACAACCAGAGTCAATGCATGTGTGTTCTTTTCACATACCACATATGGATCCACCAGTGTCATTGAAATGTGTGTTCTCTACAGAGACCACACATGGATCCACCAGTGTCATTGCATGTGTGTTCTTTTTAGTAACAACAACAAGAGTCGTTTTGCATGTGTGTTCTTTTCACATACCACCTATGGATCCACCAGTGTCATTGCATGTGTGTTGTTTTCACTAACAACAACCAGAGTCATTGAAATGTGTCCTCTTTTCACATACCACCTATGGATCCACTAGTGTCATTGCATGTGTGTTCTTTTCACTAACAACAACCAGAGTCATTTCATGGATGTTCTTCTGACATACCACCTATGGATCCACCAGTGTCATTGCATGTGTGTTCTCTTCACAATCCACACATGGATCCACCCATGGATCCACAAGTGTCATTGGATGTGTGTTCTTTTTACTAACAACAACCAGAGTCATTTCATGGCTGTTCTTCTCACATACCACCTATGGATCCACCAGTGTCATTGCATGTGTGTTCTCTTCACAATCCACACATGGAACCACCAGTGTCATTGCATGTGTGTTATTTTTAGTAACAACAACCAGAGTCATTGTAATGTGTGTTCTTCTCACATACCACCTATGGATCCACCAGTGTCATTCCATGTGTGTTCTCTTCACAATCCACACATGGATCCACCAGTGTCATTGCATGTGTGTTCTTTTTAGTAACAACAACCAGAGTCATTGAAATGTGTGTTCTTCTCACATACCACCTATGGATCCACCAGTGTCATTGCATGTGTGTTCTTTTCACTAACAACAACCAGAGCCATTGCATGTGTGTTCTTTTCACATACCACATATGGATCCACCAGTGTCATTGAAATGTGTGTTCTCTAAAGAGACCACACATGGATCCACCAGTGTCATTGCATGTGTGTTCTTTTTAGTAACAACAACCAGAGTCATTTTGCATGTGTGTTCTTTTCACATACCACCTATGGATCCACCAGTTTCATTGAATATGTGTTCTTTTCACAATCCACCTATGGATCCACCAGTGTCATTGCATGTGTGTTCTTTTTAGTAACAACAACCAGAGTCATTTTGCGTGTGTGTTCTTTTCAGATACCACCTATGGATCCACCAGTGTCATTGCATGTGTGTTCTTTTCAGAATCCACCCATGGATCCACCAGTGTCATCGCATCTGTGTTCTTTTTAGTAACAACAACTAGAGTCATTGAAATGTGTGTTCTTTTCACATACCACCTATGGATCCACCAGTGTCATTGCATGTGTGTTCTTTTCACATGGATCCACTAGAGTCATTGCATGTGTGTTCTTTTTAGTAACAACAACCAGAGTCATTGTAATGTGTGTTTTCTCACATACCACCTATGGATCCACCAGTGTCATTGCATGTGTGTTCTCTTCACAATCCACACATGGATCCACCAGTGTCATTGCATGTGTGTTCTTTTTAGAAACAACAACCAGAGTCATTGAAATGTGTGTTCTTCTCACATACCACCTATGGATCCACGAGTGTCATTGCATGTGTGTTCTTTTCACTAACAACAACCAGAGTCATTGCATGTGTGTTCTTTTCACATACCACATATGGATCCACCAGTGTCATTGAAATGTGTGTTCTCTACAGAGACCACACATGGATCCACCAGTGTCATTGCATTTGTGTTCTATTTAGTAACAACAACCAGAGTCATTTTGCATGTGTGCTGTTTTCACTAACAACAACTAGAGTCAATGCATGTGTGTTCTTTTCACATACCACCTATGGATCCACCAATGTCATTGCATGTGTGTTCTTTTCACAATCCACCCATGGATTCACCAGTGTCATTGCATGTGTGTTCTTTTTATTAACAACAACCAGATTCATTGAAATGTGTGTTCTTTTCACATACCACCTATGGATCCACCAGTGTCATTGCATGTGTGTTCTTTTCACATGGATCCACTAGAGTCATTGCATGTGTGTTCTTTTTAGTAACAACAACCAGAGTCATTTTGCATGTGTGTTATTTTCACATACCACCTATGGATCCACCAGTGTCATTGCATGTGTGTTCTTTTCGCTAACAACAACTAGAGTCATTGGACGTGTGTTCTTTTTACATACCACATATGGATCCACTAGTGTCATTGCAATGTGTGTTCTCTACAAAGACCACACATGGATCCACCGGTGTCAATGCATGTATGTTCTTTTCACTAACAACAACTGTAGTCATTGCATGTTTGTTCTCTTCATAATCCACACATCGATCCACTAGTGTCATTGCATGTGTATTCTTTTTAGTAACAACAACTAGTGTCATTGCATGTGTGTTCTCTTCAGAGACCAGACATGGATCCACTAGTGTCATTGCATGTGTGTTATTTTTACTAACCACAACCAGAGTCATTGAAATGTGTGCTCTCTTCAGAGACGACACATGGATCCACCAGTGTCATTGCATGTGTGTTCTTTTCACTAACAACAACCAGAGTCATTGCATGTGTGTTCTTTTCACATACGACATATGGATCCACCAGTGTCATTGCATGTGTGCTCTTTTCACAATCCACCCATGGATCCACCAGTGTCATTGGATGTGTGTTCTTTTTAGTAACAACAACCAGAGTCATTTTGCATTGTGTTCATTTCACATACCACCTATGGATCCACCAGTGTCATTGCATGTGTGTTCTTTTCGCTAACAACAACTAGAGTCATTGGACGTGTGTTCTTTTTACATACCACATATGGATCCACTAGTGTCATTGAAATGTGTGTTCTCTACAAAGACCACACATGGATCCACCGGTGTCATTGCATGTATGTTCTTTTCACTAACAACAACTGTAGTCATTGCATGTTTGTTCTCTTCGTAATCCACACATGGATCCACTAGTTATATTGCATGTGTATTCTTTTTAGTAACAACAACCAGTGTCATTGCATGTGTGTTCTCTTCAGAGACCAGACATGGATCCACTAGTGTCATTGCATGTGTGTTCTTTTTACTAACCACAACCAGAGTCATTGAAATGTGTGCTCTCTTTAGAGACCACACATGGATCCACCAGTGTCATTGCATGTGTGTTCTTTTCACTAACAACAACCAGAGTCATTGCATGTGTGTTCTTTTCACATACGACATATGGATCCACCAGTGTCATTGCATGTGTGCTCTTTTCACAATCCACCCATGGATCCACCAGTGTCATTGCATGTGTGTTCTTTTTAGTAACAACAACCAGAGTCATTTTGATTTGTGTTCATTTCACATACCACCTATGGATCCACCAGTGTCATTGCATGTGTGTTCTTTTCACTAACAACAACCAGAGTCATTGCATGTGTGTTCTTTTCACATACCACATATGGATCCACCAGTGTCATTGAAATGTGTGTTCTCTACAGAGACCACACATGGATCCTGTAGCACCCCAATTGTCTAACAATTTTAATGCTACTTGTCCTAGTAAGATATTGGCTACTCCATATATATTATTGTTGCATCATAATTATATCATGCTCATGTCATCATGCCACCTTGCATTTGAGCATCATATAAAACTCCTTTTCTTTTGGTTCTTCTCTCACATGCATTATTAATCGTAATTGTCTCTGGATATTGTATTTGGTTATTTATATATTGTTCAAATGCCCAAGTTGAGTTGGGGGCATATCTTTTATTTCAATTCCACCACCTTTCTCTCTCACCACTTTATAATCCCACCATCCCATTAACCATGAGCTTGTTTATCTTTCTTTTGCTATTTTTGTTCTAGCTCATGTGGGTTGGGGTGGATCAAACCTTTCCAATCCTTTGCTTGGCTTTATTCCACTTCCTGGAAATGCATAAGAATAATGCCATCATATTATTATTGTTGTCACAAAATAAATAATGGCATTATTATTTTTGCATGGGCCATGCACATCTCTCCACCACCTTGTTGCTCCTTTGGTTTTCCTTTATTTTAAGTGGATCTTTACTTCATGGGTCATCTCTTTTCCTTCCACCATTCCAAATCCTCATCTATATCTATTTCTTTTATTTTATTTTCTCTCTCATGCATGAACCACATGAGGCTTATTCCACAATTCTTTTCTTTTTCTTTTCTTGGAATTCTTTTTCCCCTCCACCTCATGTCAATTCTAGCAATCACCATGTTCCACTTGGGATGATCTTACCACATTCTTCTCTTTTATTTTCTATTTATATACATGCATGAGCCATGTGTGATCTTTTCCACCTAATTCTTTTCTTCTTCTTTCTTTCTAGTTTCTTCTCTACATTAGTCCATGCAAGACCAAGCCCTTTTAGTTCTTCTTGGATTAACCTCCGACACCAAAATTCCAATCTAAATACTTAAGAAAATAATCAAACGTAATAAATTCCTTTATTCTTCCCATAACCCTAATCTCTACTAACCCTCTCTCTCTCTCTCTCTCTCTCTCTCTAGCTTGGCCTCCATGCCAAGCCCCTCTCTCCACCTGGCCACCCTCTCTCTACCTGACCCACCACCCCAGCCTCTCCTCTCTCTAACCTAGCTCACCCAAACCCTAACCCTAGCTAAACCTAACCCGAGGCCACCATCTAACCTAACCCGAGCTAGTCCCTCCCTCTCTTCTCTCCCTCATGTCAGCCCCACCCTGCAGCCTCACTGCCTCGCCCTGGACCAGCCCCAGCCAGCCCAGCCGGCCGAGCACGTGCTCGAGGAGGAGGAAAAAGGTGGCACGAGGCCACCTTTATCTTGCCGTGCCCCAGCTGCCCTCCTTCCCCTCTCCCTCCTTTCCCCCTCTCCCACGCCTCCTCTGGCCTCTCCAGATCTGCCTCCTCTGGCCTCTGGCCTCTCCGACCGCGCCTAAGCGAAGGAGAAGCTCCCCAGCATCCCCGCGCCTCGCCGCCCTACAGGAAACCCTAGCCGACGGGACGCCAGCGACCTCGCCGTTTCGCCGCTCCTCGCGCCGATCCAAGCCCACCAGCGAGCCCGTGGTGAGCATCTCCACCTCCCTGACAACCTCCGCCTCGCCGTGCCGCCATAGAGCCGCCGATCTTTTCATCGAACAGTCACCGTGCGCCGTAGCTCGCCGTCTTCTGCAGCTTTTCCCGCGCCACGCTCGCCCTATCTAGCCCGTGCCCACCTCCCTGACAGCTCCCCTAGCACGCCGCACTGGTTAGCCACCCCAGCGCGCACGCACACGTCCCCGGATCGAACCCCCGCCCCGCGCAGTGCGCCAGATTCGCGTCAGACGCGAGGAGAAGATAAACAGTACCGGGCCCGTGGTCGATTTGCAAAAAGCCCCTCCCCTTTTTAATTACTGCAACCCGCGCTCCAAACGGCCCCACCCGTCCATCGACTGGCCATCTTGCAGAGACCCCCTCCTGTTTTCTCGGCCGTAACCCGCGGTCCATCTGGCGCCCCACTAGTCAGCCGCTGGGGGTTTTCCGCTGGCACGTGGGCCTTCAGCCGCTGGCCCCACCCTGTCAGTCTTTGTGGGCTAGCCCAGCCTGTGGTGCAAAAAGAAATTTCCGCGCGCGCGTGGCCCAGTCAGCGCAGCCCCACCAGTCAGTGTCTGTGGATAGAATTGCCTGGGTATAAAAAGTTTTTCCCTGAGTCGGTTTTATTCAAATCTTTTTCAAATTAATATAAATTCAAATTCTTTTCAGATTCAAATAATTTTTAAAATACAAATCCAAATAATACAAATAATATATGTTTTGGAATCAGAAAAATGTGAGGAATCCAAATATGCCCTTCAAAATATATTTTGACCACTTTAAATTTCGAGATGATTAAAATTACAATAAAAATGCCCTTTTCCTTATTTAATTAATAACTTTTGTTTTATAACTCCAAATTTGACAAATAATATGTCTAAATCGATCAGCGCGACGAGCCCGTTCTATTAATGCAGTTCTTGTTCTGATTTGAAGCATGCATCATGTCAACATTTAAATTCTGAACTGTTTATGACAATAAAACTTGGGCAAATAAATATTAAAGTGCTTTATTTCTTGTATCCACACCTCACCTTTGCCATGCTACTTTAATGCCATGTAAATTGTGCATCATTCATCATGGCATGCTTGGTTAGTTGTTGCATTTCAATTTATATGCTTGCGCACTTATTTATGTTGGCCCTTGTTTGTTTGGTTCTTCTTCGAATAGACGCCCCGCAGGAGAATTACCAGGATTCACAGGAGTATTACCCAGATCCATCTCTCGCTTCAACTGAGCTGCCAGGAAAGCACTACCACATGCTTGCATACATACAGTACCTATTGCCTCTATCTTATTCTTGCATCATTGAGTCGCGATTGCATTAAATTGAACCCCAAGTACTGCATAGCCTTTACTTTAAACCACACCAAGCCTGTTCCGGTCCCATGAGCCATTACTACAGGAGTTGTTTGAGCCATGCGAGTCGTAGAAAAGCATGAGTAGGGTATGTGAGTGTCTGATGAATAACGAGGTACCTAAACAACATAACCTGAGTAGTAATGGGATAACTAATGAAAGAGGCACCGGTGAGCAATACCTGCTATTTGGTTTTTCATGCTCACTTGTGTCCCGTAGGACCCCGAGTACTTGATTCCTGTTCCTTGTTTATTCGCACTATCCACATCCGGGAGGCCTTATGGACCCCCCTGAGCCAGAGCTTGATTCATTCTTATTTCTTGGGGCCACAATTAGTTTGGGGCTTTATTACTATCCTGTACTTATGCCATGTTACTGCTTTATTTAAGATTGTGCGAGGAGCACCTGTACTGTTTTGGATCGTGGAATGTTTTCGCGGTATCGACAAGCCCAGTCACAATTTTGGGTTCCTAGTCGTTTATAGCCATTGACACAAACCTTGGGTCCGTCTCGGAGCGGGCCAACTTCGTTGCGGGTAGCTTAATGGGGTGGCCCCCTGAAATATTTCTGAATCCTGTGATTGCTTTGTCGTGAATGCCTCGTTGGGTTTTGATTTGGTTTTTCCGAGGTTGATCGAGTGTGTGTTGCTATTCGTGCACCCCTGCAGGGTAAATCTTTCTGAAAGCCGTGTCCGCGGTTATGGACGACTTGGAGCACAGTTTCTCGATCATAGACAAGTATAACTAAAGTACCGCTTTTAAATTGACTAAGTACTTGACTAGTAAATAGTGCAATACTCATGGAATGGTTAATAAAACTGCCAACGGATGATGGGGGTTGTTCGTCCGCTTCCTCGTTGGTAAGCGAGGAGGAGGATGGATCTGTTAATTATACTGTTATAACTATTGTTCTTAATTCACGGACTTCCGTCTATCATTGGTTAGTCGGAAGGTTAGCGCGTCTCTATAGAATTGTTAGGTATTATCTTTTGCTGCAATTGCGTCACCCCAGGTTGTGTCCCCTTTAGTGGCATAAAGACTTGCTGAGTACCCCTAGGGTCTCACACGATAAATTGTTTGATTCAGATGAACAGGTGTACCCGGAAGATGGATACTGGGTGGAAGAGACAGATGATGTTGGCAACGATCATTCAGTGTAGAGATTCCGGGAACGGGGATCCGTGTGATCTGTGGGCGGGATGTGTTTATTTATGGGGCATCTTATGCCGATTTGCTTCTTATCCGTACTTGGATCTTGTTTTCCGCTTCCGTCTGATACTCTGATGTGTGATGTATGAGGAGCTATCCTAAATTATTATATCTATCTAGGATATTTGGATCTTGCCGTATGGCGTTGCAATATCTCTATTTCTTTTAGATGGAATGGCTCTGATGTACTGTTGTATGTGGCTTGCATACATACTCACTTGTGTATGTAGTTGATCCCTTCGCCTGCCGATTACGCCGCTCGTTCTTGTCCTGTTGTCTGAAAGTGGTTGGGATGGCCGAAAGGTCTACCGTGAGTGGCCCTGGGCCCCACCGTACTATTTCAACCATTTTCGTTCATCCATGCATTAACTAAGAGCGTAATTCACCGAGGTAGTTACAATTGGTATCAGAGCCATCCCGCCCTTCAGGGTCTCAGCCAAAATGGTCGTTGTCAGTCTAGCAAATATTTTGGGTAGTTATGTATACTAGGGAAAAACAAAACGTGAGAGTAGGACTGCTTCCATTTTTCTTCTTACCGACCCACCCACCCTTTTTCTGGTAAGGAAGTGTAACGTTTTCAATCCTCTTCTAAACTTCAAACTAGGATTCACGTGTTCTGGGTTCCGTAGTACCATAGGTTATGTTTGTGTGTGTGTGTGTGTGTGTGAATTCCTTGTCTATCCGTTGCATCCAAATGTTATCATCATCTGCCTTTTGGTTATCAACTGTGGGTACATTCCATACCGACAGGCTTTGTAAACCGACGCGATCTATTCTGATTCGTTGTACACCGATGCGATCTATCTTACTCTTTGTTATCCGATGTTATCTTGTTGGGGTGTTCTTTTTCGTAGTTACCAATCTTTAGGTGCATCTTAAGAAGAAGTTGTTGGGATATGTGTTTTACTGATTCATGTGCGGAGTAATGATTTGAGTGCGGGATGGAGTCGCGACCATACCACTACTTTTGTCATTTGCTCTTGTATATTGAACTAGTAGAGTTACTAATCTTGATTCGTTAAGTGGTTTTACGCATATAGTGGTATTTTAATGCCGAAATTTGCGGAATTTTTTTTTCTTTGTTAGTTGTATACCACACTCCTTGTTCAGTCGTGTGTGTTATGCTTAATATCTTCTAATTGCCTTGAACTTTGTTGATATTTTCATATCATCTCAGTGAATTGCATTCTTTAATCTTGATTAATTCCATTTTGGTACTATTTTGGATTATAATCATTCTCCATTATATTACTGACTTGTGTTTTATATCAATCACAGGATGGCACCACCACGCCGTTCTGAGGAGGATATACCACCTGAACTTGGGGCTGCTTTGGCAAGTATTGCAAATGCTTTGGGTACTATGCAGCAAAACCAACAGCGCTTCGAGGAAAGTGTGAGGAGGAATGAGTTTGCTCCGCTACCTCCACCTCCCAAGCGAGGAGACATCAAGAGTTTTCTCAAGTTCAACCCACGTCAATTCGAAGTGTCTGATCAGCCACTTGATGCGGATGATTGGCTTCGTGAAGTGTCAAGGTTGCTGATGACTGCGGATGTTCCCGAGCAAGAATGGGTCAAGTGTGCTACTCACCTTCTGAAGGGAGATGCAGCTCTCTGGTGGGAAAATTACCTCAAGGCAGATCTTTCTGGTTTTCAGCCTACTTGGGAGCGGTTCACTGCTGCTTTCAAAGAGCAATATCTGTCAGAAATTGTCATGGAAAGGATGAAGGAAGTGTTTCTCAACCTCAAGCAGGGCACTGACAATGTCAACACCTACATCAGAAACTTCATGAACCTGTCTCGTTATGGTGGCGATGAGATCTCTAATGACAAGAAGAAGCAAAAGAGGTTTCGGCAAGGCCTCAATGCTTCCATCAAATATGCAATCACTCATGCAAGGCCAGCATCTTTCCTGGAACTTCAGCACACAGCTCTGCAGGAAGAAGCAAGTAGGCAAGTGTTTGAGGAGTCAAAGAAACACAGCCGTGATACAACAAGCTCTTCTGCGATGACAGCTCCTTCTAAGCGTCGTGTCTGGGTTCCTAACACCCCACCGTCGCTCCCTGCTCCACCAAGACCTTCAAGCTACGCACCAAGCCCACCAAACTCCTTCACTGCGGCTCCCAGGGGCTACAACCACAACTACCCTGGAGCGCCTGGCGGAGTCCCTGGCTACGTTGCTCCACGTCCACCTGGTGCTTGCTATACTTGTGGAAACACTGGGCATCAGCATTGGAATTGTCCAATGAACAACAAAGCTCTTCCACCACCACCTCCAAGACCTGCGGCAAGTGCTCCTATGATTCGTGCACCTCCACCTCGGGCTCTCAACATCAACACTAAGCCGGGATCTACGGTTGCTCGTGCCAACTGTGTCAACGTCGCTCAAGCTGAGCATGCACCTGGAGTTGTCATGGGTATGCTTCCTGTTAACTCAGTTCCTGCACGAGTTTTGTTTGATTCTGGTGCTTCGCATTCTTTCATTTCTCACAAATTTGCAAATGAGCATGAGCTTGTTATAGACCAGCTGGATAAAAAGTTAATGGTTCTTTCTCCCAGGGCAAGATTGTTATCTACTAAGATCAGCCATGGCAATCAAATTGAGATTGGGGGTTCTTCTTTTCTGGCTTCCTTAATTGTTCTGGGCAATTCTGATATTGATGTTATCTTGGGCATGGATTGGTTGACAGCAAATGCAGCTGTGATTGATTGTGCTGAACGTTTGGTTTCTCTGAAAATTCCTAAAGGCCATATAGTCTATTCTCCAAGTCTGACTCCTGCAATTCAGCTTTATTCTTTGGCGGCTCTGAATGATGATGCTATGGAAGGTATTCAGAGTGTTCCTGTAGTTTGTGAATTTCCAGATGTCTTTCCTGAAGAGTTGCCAGGTATGCCTCCGGATCGTGAGGTTGAGTTTGTCATTGAACTTGAACCTGGTACCGCTCCTATCTCCAAGCGGCCTTATAAATTGGGTCCTGCTGAGTTGGCTGAACTTAAGCGCCAGTTGGATGAACAAGAGAAGTTGGGTTTCATTCAGCACAGTACTTCTTCTTGGGGTAGTCCAACCATCTTTGTGAAGAAGCGAGACAAGACTGATAGACTTTGTGTTGACTATCGGGCACTCAATGCTAAAACCATCAAGAATAAATATCCCCTTCCGCGGATTAATGATCTCTTCGATCAGCTAGCTGGAGCTGTGGTATTCTCTAAGCTGGATTTGAGAAGTGGTTATCATCAAATCAAGATTCGCAAGGAAGATGTTCCCAAAACAGCTTTCACCACCCGCTATGGCCTGTATGAGTACACAGTCATGTCTTTCGGTCTCACCAATGCACCTGCCACCTTCTCGAGGCTTATGAACTCGGTTTTCATGGAGTATCTTGATAAGTTCGTTGTGGTCTATCTGGATGACATTCTAGTCTATTCTAAGTCAAAAGAAGAACATGAAGAACACCTTCGTTGTGTCCTAAACAAGCTTCGTGAGAACCGCCTGTATGCAAATTTCTCCAAGTGTGAATTCTGGCTGCCTCAAGTCACCTACCTTGGTCACGTTATCTCTGCCAAGGGCATTGCCGTCAACCCAGAAACTATTAAGACAATTATGGACTGGCTTCCACCCATAAATGTCAAAGAAGTCCGGAGTTTCCTTGGTTTGGCTAGTTACTGTCGTCGCTTCGTTCAAAACTTCTCAAAGATTGCGAAGCCTCTTACCGATCTCCTCAAGAAAGGCAAGAAATATCTTTGAACTCCTGCATGTCAAGCAAGCTTTGAAACACTCAAAGAGAAGCTCACTTCCACACCAGTCTTGGTTCCTCCAGATACATCAAAGCCTTTCCAGATTTTCTGTGATGCTTCATTGCAAGGATTGGGTGCGGTCCTTATGCAAGAAAAGCAAGTTGTTGCTTATGCATCTCGTCAGTTGAAGACGCATGAGATCAACTATCCTACACATGACCTTGAGCTCGCAGCAGTTGTCTTTGCTTTGAAAGTATGGAGGCATTACTTGCTTGGCAACCGTTGTGAGATCTTTTCTGATCACAAGAGTCTGAAGTATATCTTCACACATCCTGATCTCAACCTTCGTCAGAGGAGGTGGATTGAAACAATCAATGATTTCGATTTGACCATCAACTACACCCCGGGCAAAGCCAATGTCATGGCAGATGCTCTCAGTCGAAAAGCTTATGTCAACAACCTCATGATGGAAGAACAACAGCCTATCTTGTGCGAGGAATTCCGCAAGCTTAACCTTGAAATTGTGGATCAAGGTTATCTTCTGAACCTTCTAGCAACACCTCTCTTGGAAGAAAAGGTCCGTTCCATTCAGCTTGGGGATCCTTACACTAAAAAGATTATCTCCAACATTCAACTTCCGAAGTATGAGTCTTTCCACGTAGATGACCAAGGCACTCTTTTCTTTGAACGCCGGATGCTTGTTCCGAACTACCCGGGTTTAAGAGAGCAAGTTCTCAAGGAGGCGCATGATTCTGTTCTTTCTATCCACCCTAGAAGCACTAAGATGTACATGGACTTGAAAACACAATATTGGTGGCCTGGTTTGAAACGATATTGTGCCAAGTATGTCTCGGGGTGTGATGTCTGTCGTAGAGTTAAAGCTGTTCATCAGAAACCTTCCGGTCTTCTACAGCCATTGAAGCCTCCGGAATGGAAATGGGAGAAAGTAGAGATGGACTTCATCACTGGATTTCCAAGGTCGCAGAAAGGCAACAATGCAATCTTTGTTGTCATTGACAGGCTTTCCAAAGTAGCTCACTTCTTTCCAGTCAAGGAAACAATTTCTGCAATTCAGTTGGCTGAGCTCTATATCAACAGAATTGTCTCTCTGTATGGAGTTCCTCTTGAGATCAGTTTAGACCGTGGAAGCATCTTCACTTCCAAGTTCTGGGGAAGTTTCCAAAATGCTTTGGGAACAAAACAAAACTTCAGCACAGCTTACCACCCTCAGTCGCAAGGACAAGTTGAAAGGATCAATCAGATTCTAGAAGATATGCTCCGTGCTTGCGTTATCTCTTTCGGCATGAAGTGGGAAGAATGTCTTCCTTATGCTGAATTCTCTTACAACAACAGCTTCCAGAAAAGTCTAAAGATGGCACCATTTGAGGCTCTCTATGGTCGCAAATGCAGAACTCCGATTGGTTGGTCGGGCGCAGGTGAAAGAATATTGTTTGGCCCCGACATTGTAACTCAAGCGGAAGAGAAAGTTCACATCATTCTTGAAAATCTGAAGATTGCTCAAAGTCGCCAGAAGAGCAATTATGACAGAAAGCACACGGACATGGAGTATGTCCCTGGTGATCTCGTTTACCTTCGTGTCACTCCCATGAGAGGTACGCACCGCTTTGGTATCAAAGGAAAGTTGGCTCCTAGATACATCGGTCCTTTCAAAATTCGTGGAAGAAGAGGAGAAGTTGCTTATGCTCTTGAGCTCCCTGAACAACTCAAAGTCCATGATGTTTTCCACATCTCTCAACTCAAGAAGTGCTTCAAGGATCCCGGCAGGACCGTGGACCATGAACTCGTCAATCTCCAAGAAGATCTGTCTTATCAAGAACACCCCACAAAAATTCTTGAAGTCGCAGAAAGAAGGACTCGCAACAAGTCCATCAAGTTATGCAAGGTGCAGTGGTCGCACCATTCCGTTGATGAAGCCACCTGGGAACGTGAAGATGAGCTCCGTGCCAAGTATCCTACCCTCTTTGAGTCTTCTTCTTCCTAGAATCTCGGGGCGAGATTCCTGTTTAGTGGGGGAGAGTTGTAGCACCCCAATTGTCTAACAATTGTAATGCTACTTGTCCTAGTAAGATATTGGCTACTCCATATATATTATTGTTGCATCATAATTATATCATGCTCATGTCATCATGCCACCTTGCATTTGAGCATCATATAAAACTCCTTTTCTTTTGGTTCTTCTCTCACATGCATTATTAATTGTAATTGTCTCTGGATATTGTATTTGGTTATTTATATATTGTTCAAATGCCCAAGTTGAGTTGGGGGCATATCTTTTATTTCAATTCCACCACCTTTCTCTCTCACCACTTTATAATCCCACCATCCCATTAACCATGAGCTTGTTTATCTTTCTTTTGCTATTTTTGTTCTAGCTCATGTGGGTTGGGGTGGATCAAACCTTTCCAATCCTTTGCTTGGCTTTATTCCACTTCTTGGAAATGAATAAGAATAATGCCATCATATTATTATTGTTGTCACAAAATAAATAATGGCATTATTATTTTTGCATGGGCCATGCACATCTCTCCACCACCTTGTTGCTCCTTTGCTTTTCCTTTATTTTAAGTGGATCTTTACTTCATGGGTCATCTCTTTTCCTTCCACCATTCCAAATCCTCATCTATATCTATTTCTTTTATTTTATTTTCTCTCTCATGCATGAACCACATGAGGCTTATTCCACAATTCTTTTCTTTTTCTTTTCTTGGAATTCTTTTTCCCCTCCACCTCATGTCAATTCTAGCAATCACCATGTTCCACTTGGGATGATCTTACCACATTCTTCTCTTTTATTTTCTATTTATATACATGCATGAGCCATGTGTGATCTTTTCCACCTAATTCTTTTCTTCTTCTTTCTTTCTAGTTTCTTCTCTACATTAGTCCATGCAAGACCAAGCCCTTTTAGTTCTTCTTGGATTAACCTCCTACACCAAAATTCCAATCTAAATACTTAAAAAAATAATCAAACGTAATAAATTCCTTTATTCTTCCCATAACCCTAATCTCTACTAACCCTCTCTCTCTCTCTAGCTTGGCCTCCATGCCAAGCCCCTCTCTCCACCTGGCCACCCTCTCTCTACCTGACCCACCACCCCAGCCTCTCCTCTCTCTAACCTAGCTCACCCAAACCCTAACCCTAGCTAAACCTAACCCGAGGCCACCATCTAACCTAACCCGAGCTAGTCCCTCCCTCTCTTCTCTCCCTCATGTCAGCCCCACCCTGCAGCCTCACTGCCTCGCCCTGGACCAGCCCCAGCCAGCCCAGCCGGCCGAGCACGTGCTCGAGGAGGAGGAAAAAGGTGGCACGAGGCCACCTTTATCTTGCCGTGCCCCAGCTGCCCTCCTTCCCCTCTCCCTCCTTTCCCCCTCTCCCACGCCTCCTCTGGCCTCTCCAGATCTGCCTCCTCTGGCCTCTGGCCTCTCCGACCGCGCCTAAGCGAAGGAGAAGCTCCCCAGCATCCCCGCGCCTCGCCGCCCTACAGGAAACCCTAGCCGACGGGACGCCAGCGACCTCGCCGTTTCGCCGCTCCTCGCGCCGATCCAAGCCCACCAGCGAGCCCGTGGTGAGCATCTCCACCTCCCTGACAACCTCCGCCTCGCCGTGCCGCCATAGAGCCGCCGATCTTTTCATCGAACAGTCACCGTGCGCCGTAGCTCGCCGTCTTCTGCAGCTTTTCCCGCGCCACGCTCGCCCTATCTAGCCCGTGCCCACCTCCCTGACAGCTCCCCTAGCACGCCGCACTGGTTAGCCACCCCAGCGCGCACGCACACGTCCCCGGATCGAACCCCCGCCCCGCGCAGTGCGCCAGATTCGCGTCAGACGCGAGGAGAAGATAAACAGTACCGGGCCCGTGTTCGATTTGCAAAAAGCCCCTCCCCTTTTTAATTACTGCAACCCGCGCTCCAAACGGCCCCACCTGTCCGTCGCCTGGCCATCTTGCAGAGACCCCCTCCTGTTTTCTCGGTCGTAACCCGCGGTCCATCTGGCGCCCCACCAGTCAGCCGCTGGGGGTTTTCCGCTGGCACGTGGGCCTTCAGCCGCTGGCCCCACCCTGTCAGTCTCTGTGGGCTAGCCCAGCCTGCGGTGCAAAAAGAAATTTCCGCGCGCGCGTGGCCCAGTCAGCACAGCCCCACCAGTCAGTGTCTGTGGATAGAATTGCCTAGGTATAAAAAGTTTTTCCCTGAGTCGGTTTTATTCAAATCTTTTTCAAATTAATATAAATTCAAATTCTTTTCAGATTCAAATAATTTTTAAAATACAAATCCAAATAATACAAATAATATATGTTTTGGAATTAGAAAAATGTGAGGAATCCAAATATGCCCTTCAAAATATATTTTTACCACTTTAAATTTCGAGATGATTAAAATTACAATAAAAATGCCCTTTTCCTTATTTAATTAATAACTTTTGTTTTATAACTCCAAATTTGACAAATAATATGTCTAAATCGATCAGCGCGACGAGCCCGTTCTATTAATGCAGTTCTTGTTATGATTTGAAGCATGCATAATATCAACATTTAAATTCTGAACTGTTTATGACAATAAAACTTGGGCAAATAAATATTAAAGTGCTTTATTTCTTGTATCCACACCTCACCTTTGCCATGCTACTTTAATGCCATGTAAATTGTGCATCATTCATCATGGCATGCTTGGTTGCTTGTTGCATTTCAATTTATATGCTTGCACACTTATTTATGTTGGCCCTTGTTTGTTTGGTTCTTCTTCGAATAGACGCCCCGCAGGAGAATTACCAGGATTCACAGGAGTATTACCCAGATCCATCTCTCGCTTCAACTGAGCTGCCAGGCAAGCACTACCACATGCTTGCATACATACAGTACCTATTGCCTCTATCTTATTCTTGCATCATTGAGTCGCGATTGCATTAAATTGAACCCCAAGTACTGCATAGCCTTTACTTTAAACCACACCAAGCCTGTTCCTGTCCCATGAGCCATTACTACAGGAGTTGTTTGAGCCATGCGAGTCGTAGAAAAGCATGAGTAGGGTATGTGAGTGTCTGATGAATAACGAGGTACCTAAACAACATAACCTGAGTAGTAATGGGATAACTAATGAAAGAGGCACCGGTGAGCAATACCTGCTATTTGGTTTTTCATGCTCACTTGTGTCCTGTAGAACCCCGAGTACTTGATTCCTGTTCCTTGACTATTCGCACTATCCACATCCGGGAGGCCTTATGGACCCCCCTGAGCCAGAGCTTGATTCATTCTTATTTCTTGGGGCCACAAGTAGTTTGGGGCTTTATTACTATCCTGTACTTATGCCATGTTACTGCTTTATTTAAGATTGTGCGAGGAGCACCTGTACTGTTTTGGATCGTGGAATGTTTTCGCGGTATCGACAAGCCCAGTCACAATTTCGGGTTCCTAGTCGTTTACAGCCATTGACACAAACCTTGGGTCCGTCTCGGAGCCGGCCAACTTCGTTGCGGGTAGCTTAATGGGGTGGCCCCCTGAAATATTTCTGAATCCTGTGATTGCTTTGTCGTGAATGCCTCGTTGGGTTTTGATTTGGTTTTTCCGAGGTTGATCGAGTGTGTGTTGCTATTCGTGCACCCCTGCAGGGTAAATCTTTCTGAAAGCCGTGTCCGCGGTTATGGATGACTTGGAGCACAGTTTCTCGATCATAGACAAGTATAACTAAAGTACCACTTTTAAATTGACTAAGTACTTGACTAGTAAATAGTGCAATACTCATCGAATGGTTAATAAAACTGCCAACGGATGATGGGGGTTGTTCGTCCGCTTCCTCGTTGGTAAGCGAGGAGGAGGATGGATCTGTTAGTTATACTGTTATAACTGTTGTTCTTAATTCACGGACTTCCGTCTATCATTGGTTACTCGGAAGGTTAGCGCGTCTCTATAGAATTGTTAGGTATTATCTTTTGCTGCAATTGCGTCACCCCAGGTTGTGTCCCCTTTAGTGGCATAAAGACTTGCTGAGTACCCCTAGGGTCTCACATGATAAATTGTTTGATTCAGATGAACAGGTGTACCCGCAAGATGGATACTGGGTGGAAGAGACAGATGATGTTGGCAACGATCATTCGGTGTAGAGATTCCGGGAACGGGGATCCGTGTGATCTGTGGGCGGGATGTGTTTATTTATGGGGCATCTTATGCCGATTTGCTTCTTATCCGTACTCGGATCTTGTTTTCTGCTTCCGCCTGATACTCTGATGTGTGATGTATGAGGAGCTATCCTAAATTATTATATCTATCTAGGATATTTGGATCTTGCCGTATGGCGTTGCAATATCTCTATTTCTTTTAGATGGAATGGCTCTGATGTACTATTGTATGTGGCTTGCATACATACTCACTTGTGTATGTAGTTGATCCCTTCGCCTGCCGATTACGCCGCTCGTTCTTGTCCCGTTGTCTGAAAGTGGTTGGGACGGCCGAAAGGTCTACCGTGAGTGGCCCTGGGCCCCACCGTACTATTTCAACCATTTTCGTTCATCCAGGCATTAACTAAGAGCGTAATTCACCGAGGTAGTTACAGATCCACCGGTGTCATTGCATGTATGTTCTTTTCACTAACAACAACTAGAGTCATTGCATGTGTGTTCTCTTCACAATCCACACATGGATCCACCAGTGTCATTGCATGTGTGTTCTTTTTAGTAACAACAACCGGTGTTATTGCATGTGTGTTCTCTTTAGAGACCACACATGGATCCACTAGTGTCATTGCTTGTGTGTTCTTTTTACTAACAATAACCAGAGTCATTGAAATGTGTGCTCTCTTCAGAGACCACACATGGATCCACCATTGTCATTGCATGTGTGTTCTTTTCACTAACAACAACCAGAGTCATTGCATGTGTGTTATTTTCACATACCACATATGGGGGCTTGTTCGTCTGCGTTACCAAAGTTGGAAGGCCAGCGCATGGCGGTACCTAAGTTGCCTGAAATTACCGCGATTCGAAAAGTTGGGCCGCCAACTACTGAGAGGGGCCATTTCGAGGCAAACTCATCTCACCCCTGCCAAATACAAATATTCTGTTAAACCGCCCCGTGAAGTAGACGGTCGAGACCCACATGTCGATTATCTGTCCGTGACGCAGGCGCCAACACAGCAACCTCTTAGGCAAATCGATTGGATGCATTGACCAATTTCACAAATCCATTCCCAGCTTTCCCCTAGCACCGGCGGCATCGGAATCCACCCTCTTGGCAGGACGATCCCTTCGGACATTTGACTTCTGGGGCCAAGTTGCTGCGCCCAGTTGCTGCGCCCAGTCGCTGATACCGAGCTCCAATGGTGCATTCCATAGACTCCGTTGCGAGGCTCTAGCCCGCTTCCGCCGCCGACGAGCCGAGTAGCTCGGAGGATGGCAGATCCTACTATCAAGAAAGAAGAAGTTTTGTCTAGAAGCGGGTGATCTTCCCTTCTCTTTGCTATTCGTATTAGTTACAACTGCTAGCTGGCTACTAAACCTCAAATTGCTTGTTAGCACATCGCTGACAAACATATTTTGTCCATAGTTTTCTGTCAAGTGGGATCTGCGCGGACCCCCCTTACCTGGTTACGGTAGTCCTCTATAGGTACGACTCTAAGGGAAAGAGGT
This sequence comes from Avena eriantha, assembly GCA_910589775.1. Taxonomy (NCBI): domain Eukaryota; kingdom Viridiplantae; phylum Streptophyta; class Magnoliopsida; order Poales; family Poaceae; genus Avena; species Avena eriantha. Next base: position 160,326,941 of record OU342741.1, on the reverse strand, counting down.
ATGGACACCATTGTTTCACAATGGAAGAAGCGCCTGTGCAGATCTGCACTATATCTGGTATGGTTGATGCTCTGCATAATCATGTTGAATTATGGCCGAAGCAGACTGCAAAGTTCAGCTTCATGGATGAACGTGGCATCATGGTTCCTATAACGTGTGACAGTCAGCTAATTGGGTTGATGAAAAGGTATGCTTCGGCTACCATGTTTGAGCTGAAATGTGATGTACTGGATGTGGAAGCTACTGTAACTAGGAGTCGCCCTTCTATTCTTGGACAGGGTGGTTGCTCGAACCCAATTAGCTCCTAGTAAGCAAAGGTCTCTTAGGGTTCGCATGTTTGTGCTGAATTGTAATTTTTGTTTTATTTACTCTATAGATATTGGGCAGTGATGCAACAGTCTTGTTTCTTTGACAGGAAGCGCTGCAAGGTTAGAAACATGACTGCCGAGTCAGTCATTTTGTTGCCCGAAGAAATTAAAAATGAGTGGAAAGATGCCATTTTGCTGCCCATAGAAATTAAAAACGAGTGGAAAGATGATGTTGGACACGATTCTGGTGCCCATTGTCTCGGCGATGCAGAGTACGTGAACCTAAGAAAATTGGCACCGAGGAAGAGGAAGAAGGCAGGAAATGAAGAAGCCATTGGATGTGAAGGCTTGGCACCCAGGCTGCGGAAGAAGGCTGCTGGCAATGAAGATGCATAGTAATGTGTTGAACTTGAACCTATATATGTAATTCTATTAAATTCTGACCGCTCTGTGTGTGGCACGTTGCTGGGCGAAACAATCTACCCACATTCTCTGAGTAAAATGTACCGCGACTTAGGGTTTGGAAACCCCCGAGTCAGTATTTGAATCTGAAATTGTGATTGTGCCACTGCTATCTGAAAACAAGGATCCACTGGTTCCACGATTGCTGAGGGGCAGGAGGTCTCCAAATACAACGGAATGTAAGTGGCACATAAATAAATTATTTAAGCTGCCACACTCCACGAAGCAACAACTTATTTCAGATGCTGCACAATGACGTGGCAACATAAACAACAATGTTCTCACCGATAATGCCCGGATGAGGCGGAAATGGGTACCACTTTCTGGCCTAATCTTGAGCCCGTCTATCTCACCGCCTCTCTGCTCCTGCATCCCCTGCATCTGGCGAAGCTCCCGGATCTCCAGTAACAAGGTGTACGTGCTTCCACTTTATAAATTATTGTTGTGCCATTTGCATGCGGCACAATCCACATAGATTACGTTTAAACAAACCACCAATGTCAGAATACACTAGTAGAAAAGGTGTCTTTGGTCCACGGTTACGTTCCCAATCCGGGACAAAGATCTAAATCGAGGCAGAAATTGATCTAAATCACAAATTCTTCCACAAATTAATGCGGGGTCAGAGCAATTTTTTTCCTTCCTGGAATCCGGGACCAATAGTTCAGACCGCTAGGTCAATAAGTACAAATATTACAACTTAAAAAGGCACGGTGCTTAAGCTAAATAGAACTAGTTATCACACATCTCCTTGATCTTCCTAATCTTGGCCCGATGCGCATCTTCCTGCGAGAGCAAGGATTGAATTATCTGCCCCTTCCTTTTAGCATCTTCCTTGCACAGCTTCAATTGTTTCTCTGTATTTTTCCTCATGCACTGGTCAATACTCGTAGTTGTGTAGTACAGGACTTTGGCCTGGTGGAGATCGTTCCTTATTTGATTCAGTTCTTGCTCTGCTTTAGCCTTCAGGGCCAACGCCGCGTCCCTCTCCTTCTCGACTTTGATAACCTTTTCTTGCACCCACCTGAGATCTCGCTTATGCTTGGTCGTGTCAACTGGTTCCCATAGATTCATCTCAACACTGTCAAGAAGTGAGCTGAATACGGATTCTTTCAACTCGACAGTCATTTCCCATAGTTTGTCCAGCGTTTTCTACATCAATTTTGGCCACTCTGGATCTACCCATTTGACAACACCGCAACTTCTGCCTTGCATCATTGCACGATGTCCTTGACACCATAGAAACCTCCTGCCCGCATTTCGTCCGTTGAAGGCTACAAATTTAGCGGGCACATATCCATGTTTACATACCAGAGGACTGTCTTCATCCTCTAAACCGTGATAGTCGGAGTCATACATCATCTGGTTGGCCTAACACATCATACGCGCATGAGTAAACAGATTAGATCTAGCTCAAAAAATAGATAACTGGCCACAGATGATAGAAAAAGAGATGAGACGACTCGCATCGAAATCACTGTCCCTGTCGTCACGATGCGTTTCCTCACCGTCTCCCCTTGAACCCATGGCGAGAGGGGTGGGGGGGTGGCTGTCGGAGAGGTGATTGGGATGGAGGCGCCGTCGGCTTGCGGCTATGGCAGGATGGGAGTGAAGTGGGAAAGTGGCTTCGAGGGTAAGGAAGAGAAGTACGGGGAGGAAGAGAAGTAATGGGGACGTGACACTTGGATGTGGCCCACTCAACTCGTGAGACATGACACTTGCAACAGGGGAGCGCCCGGTGTTGCCAGTTTGTCCAGAGCAAGTGTGGCCAATCATGCCGCAGAATAGCCTACTCGCGGATTGCTCTCATGAAGACCATCCCAATCGTCCAAGCACCCCAATCGAACGGTATGTAACAATCCTCAAGCAGAACAACTATGTTAGGCCGTGCCTTCTAGAAGACTCGGTCTAACGGCTACCCATGCAATGACACTGGTGTATCCATGTGTGGTTTGTGAGAACAACACACATGCAATGACACTGGGTGTGGTTCATGAAAAGAACAGACACGCAATGCCACTGGTGGATCCTTATGTGGTTTGTTTAGAGGAACAGACATGCAATCACACTAGGTGGATCCATATGTGGTTTATGGAAGTAACAGACATGTAATGACTCTAGCTGTGATTCATGAAAAGAACAGACATGCAATGACACTGGTGGATCCTTATGTGGTTCATGAAAAGAACAGACAGGCAATGACATTGGTGGATCCTTATGTGGTTTGGCTAGAAGAACACGCATGCAATGACACTAGGTGTGGTTCATTAGAAGAACACACATCCAATGACACTAGTGGATCCTTATGTAGTTTGTTTAGAGGAAGAGACATGCAATCACACTAGGTGGATCCATATGTGGTTTATGGAAGTAAAAGACATGCAATGACTCTAGCTGTGATTCATGAAAAGAACAGACAGGCAATGACACTGGTGGATCCATGTGTGGTTCATGGGAAGAACAGAAATCCAATGACACTGGTGGACTCTAGCTGTGGTTCATGAAAAGAACAGACATGCAATGAGACTAGTGGATCCATATGTGGTTTGTCAGGAGAACACACATGAAGTGACACTGGGTGTGGTTCATGAAATGAACAGACACGCAATGACATCGGTGGATCCATGTGTGGTTTATGGAAGTAACAGACATGCAATGACTCTAGCTATGGTTAATGAAAAGAACACGCTTGCAATGACACTGGTTGTGGTTCATGAAAATAACAGACATGCAATGACATTAGTGGATCCTTATGTGGTTTGTTTAGAGGAACAGACATGCAATGACTCTAGATATGGATCATGAAAAGAACAGACATGCAATGACACCGGGTGTGGTTCAAGAAAAGAACAGACATGCAATGACTTATGTGGTTTGTTTAGAATAACACACATGCAAATACACTGGGTGTGGTTCATGAAAAGAACAAACACGCAATGACACTGGTGGATGCATGTGTGGTTTATTTAGAAGAACAGACATGCAATGACACTAGGTGTGGTTCATGAAAACAACAGACACGCAATGACACTGCTGGATCCTTATGTGGTTTGTTTAGAGGAACAGACATGCAATCACACTGGGTGGATCCATATGTGGTTTATGGAAGTAACATACATGCAATGACTCTAGCTGTGATTCATGAAAAGAACAGACATGCAATGACGTTGGTGGATCCTTATGTGTTTCATGAAAATAACAGACACGCAATGACACTGGTGGATCCTTATGTGGTTTGTTTAGAAGAACACGCATGCAATGACACTGGTGGATCGTTATGTGGTATGTTTAGAGGAACAGACATGCAATCACACTAGGTGGATCCATATGTGGTTTATGGAAGTAACAGACATGCAATGACTCTAGCTGTGATTCATGAAAAGAACAGACATGCAATGAAACTAGTGGATCCATGTGTGGTTCATGGGAAGAATATACATCCAATGACATGGTGGACTCTAGCTGTGGTTCATGAAAAGAACAGACATGCAATGACACTGGTGGATCCATATGTGGTTTGTCAGAAGAACACACATGCAGTGACACTGGGTGTGGTTCATGAAAAGAACAGACATGCAATGGCATCGGTGGATCCATGTGTGGTTTATGGAAGTAACAGACATGCAATGACTCTAGCTATGGTTAATGAAAAGAACACACATGCAATGACACTGGGTGTGGTTCATGAAAATAACAGACTTGCAATGACACTGGTGGATCCTTATGTGGTTTGTTTAGAGGAACATACATGCAATGGCTCTAGATATGGTTAGTGAAAAAAACAGACATGCAATGACACCGGGCGTGGTTCATGAAAAGAACATACATGCAATGACTTATGTGGTTTGTTTAGAAGAACAGACATGCAATGACACTGGGTGTGGTTCATGAAAATAACAAACACGCAATGACACTGGTGGATCCATGTGTGGTTTGTTTAGAAGAACACACATGCAATGACATTGGATGTGGTTCATGAAAAGAACAGACACGCAATGACACTGGTGGATCCTTATGTGGTTTGTTTAGAGGAATAGACATGCAATCACACTGGGTGGATCCATATGTGGTTTATGGAAGTAACAGACATGCAATGACTCTAGCCGTGATTCATGAAAAGAACAGACATGCAATGACACTGGTGGATCCTTATGTGGTTCATGAAAAGAATATACAGGCAATGACACTGGTGGATCCTTATGTGGTTTGTTTAGAAGAACACGCATGCAATGACACTAGGTGTGGTTCATGAGAAGAACACACATCCAATGACACTGGTGGATCCTTATGTGGTTTGTTTAGAGGAACCGACATGCAATCACACTAGGTGGATCCATATGTGGTTTATGGAAGTAACAAACATGCAATGACTCTAGCTATGATTCATGAAAAGAACAGACAGGCAATGACACTAGTGGATCCATGTGTGGTTCATGGGAAGAACATACATCCAATGACACTGGTGGACTCTAGCTGTGGTTCATGAAAAGAACAGACATGCAATGACACTGGTGGATCCATGTGTGGTTCATGGGAAGAACAGACATCCAATGACACTGATGGACTCTAGCTGTGGTTCATAAAAAGAACAGAGATGCAATGGCACTGGTGGATGCATATGTGGTTTGTCAGGAAAACACACATGAAGTGACACTGGGGGTGGTTAATGAAAAGTACAGACATGCAATGACATCGGTGGATCCATGTGTGGTTTATGGAAGTAACAGACATGCAATAACTCTAGCTAAGGTTAATGAAAAGAACAGGCATGCAATGACAATGGGTGTGGTTCATGAAAAGAATAGGCATGCAATGACACTGGTGGATCCTTATGTGGTTTGTTTAGAGGAACAGACATGCAATGACTCTAGATATGGTTCATGAAAATAACAGACATGCAATGACACCGGGTGTCGTTCATGAAAAGAACAGACATGCAATGACTTATGTGGTTTGCTTAGAAGAACACACATGCAATGACACTAGGTGTGGTTCATGAAAAGAATAGACAAGCAATGACACTTGTGGATCCATGTGTGGTTTGTTTAGAAGAACACACATGCAATGACACTGGGTGTGGTTCATGAAAAGAACAGACATGCAATGACACTGGTGGATCCTTATGTGGTTTGTTTAGAGGAACAGACATGCAATCACACTAGGTGCATCCATATGTGGTTTATGGAAGTAACCGACATGCAATGACTCTAGCTGTGATTCATGAAAAGAACAGACAAGCAATGACACTGGTGGATCCTTATGTGGTTCATGAAAAGAACAGACAGGCAATGACACTGGTGGATCCTTATGTGGTTTGTTTAGAAGAACACGCATGCAATGACACTGGGCGTGGTTCATGAGAAGGACACACATCCAATGACACTGGTGGATCCTTATGTGGTTTATTTAGAGGAAGTGCCATGCAATCACACTAGGTGGATCCATATGTGGTTTATGGAAGTAAACTACATGCAATGACTCTAGCTGTGATTCATGAAAAGAACAGACATGCAATGACACTGGTGGATGCTTATGTGGTTCATGAAAAGAACAGACAGGCAATGACACTGGTGGACTCTAGCTGTGGTTCATGAAAAGAACAGACATGGAATGACAATGGTGGATCCATATGTGGTTTGTCAGGAGAACACACATGCAATGACACTGGGTGTGGTTCATGAAAAGAACAGACATGCAATGACATCGGTGGATCCATGTGTGGTTTATGGAAGTAACAGACATGCAATGACTCTAGCTATGGTTAATGAAAAGAACACGCATGCAATGACATTGGGTGTGGTTCAAGAAAAGAACAGACACGCAATGACACTAGTGGATCCATGTGTGGTTTGTTTAGAAGAACACACATGCAATGACACTAGTTGTAGTTCATGAAAAGAATAGACACGCAATGACACTGGTGGATCCTTATGTGGTTTGTTTAGAGGAACAAACATGCAATCACACTAGGTGGATCCATATGTGGTTTATGGAAGTAACATACATGCAATGACTCTAGCTGTGATTGATGAAAAGAACAGAAGTGCAATGACACTGGTGGATCCTTATGTGGTTCATGAAAAGAACAGACAGTCAATGATACTAGTGGATCCTTATGTGTTTTGTTTAGAAGAACATGCATGCAATGACACTGGGTGTGGTTCATGAGAAGAACACACATCCAATGACACTAGTGGATCCTTATGTGGGTTTTTTAGAGGAATAGACATGCAATCACACTAGGTCGATCCATATGTGGTTTACGGAAGTAACATACATGTAATGACTTAGTTGTGATTCATGAAAAGAACAAACAAGCAATGACACTAGTGTATCCATGTGTGGTTCATGGGAAGAACAGACATCCAATGACACCAGTGGACTCTAGCTGTGGTTCATGACAAGAACAGACATGCAATGACACTAGTGGATCCATATGTGGTTTGTCAGGAGAACACACATGCAGTGACACTAGGTGTGGTTCATGAAAAGAACAGACATGCAATGACATCGGTGGATCCATGTGTGGTTTATGGAAGTAACAGACATGCAATGACTCTAGCTATGGTTAATGAAAAGAACACGCATGCAATGACACTGGGTGTGGTTCATGAAAAGAACAGACATGCAATAACACTGGTGGATCCTTATGTGGTTTGTTTAGTGGAACATACATGCAATGACTCTAGATATGGTTCATGAAAAGATAAGACATGCAATGACACCGGGTGTGGTTCATGAAAAGAACAGACATGCAATGACTTATGTGGTTTGTTTAGAAGAACACACATGCAATGACACTGGGTGTAGTTCATGAAAAGAACAGACACGCAATGACACTGGTGGATCCATGTCTGGTTATTTTAGAAGAACACACATGCAATGACATTGGGTGTGGTTCATGAAAATAACAGACATGTAATGACACTAGTGGATCCTTATGTGGTTTGTTTAGAGGAACATACATGCAATCACACTGGGTGGATCCATATGTGGTTTATGGAAGTAACAGACATGCAATGACTCTAGTTGTGATTCATGAAAAGAACAGACATGCAATGACACCGGTGGATCCTTATGTGGTTCATGAAAAGAACAGACAGGCAATGACACTGGTGGACTCTAGCGGTGGTTCGTGAAAAGAACAGACATGCAATGACGCTGGTGGATCCATATGTGGTTTGTCAAGAGAACACACATGCAATGACACTGGGTGTGGTTCATGAAAAGAACAGACATGCAATGGCATCGGTGGATCCATGTGTCGTTTATGGAAGTAACAGACATGCAATGACTCTAGCTATGGTTAATGAAAAGAACACGCATGCAATGACACTGGGTGCGGTTCATGAAAAGAACAGACATGCAATGACACTGGTGGATCCTTATGTGGTTTGTTTAGAGGAACAAACATGCAATGACTCTAGATATGGTTCATGAAAAGAACAGACATGCAATGACACCGGGTGTGTTTCATGAAAAGAACAGACATGCAATGACTTATGTGGTTTGTTTATAAGAACACACATGCAATGACACTGCGTGTCGTTCATGAAAAGAACGTACACGTAATGACACTGGTGGATCCTTATGTGGTTTGTTTAGAGGAACAGACATGCAATCACACTAGGTGGATCCATATGTGGTTTATGGAAGTAACAGACATGCAATGACTCTAGCTGTGATTCATGAAAAGAACAGACATGCAATGACACTGGTGGATCCTTATGTGGTTCATGAAAAGAACATACATGCAATGACACAGGTGGATCCTTATGTGGTTTGTTTAGAAGAACATGCATGCAATGACACTGGGTGTGGTTCATGAGAAGAACACACATCCAATGACACTGGTGGATCCTTATGTGGTTTGTTTAGAGGAACAGACATGCAATCACACTAGGTGGATCCATATGTAGTTTATGGAAGTAACAGACATGCAATGACTCTAGCTGTGATTCATGAAAAGAACAGACAGGCAATGACACTGGTGGATGCATGTGTGGTTCATGGGAAGAATAGACATCCAATGACACCGGTGGACTCTAGCTGTGGTTCATGAAAAGAACATACATGCAATGACACTAGTGGATCCATATGTGGTTTGTCAGGAGAACACACATGAAGTGACACTGGGTGTGGTTCATGAAAAGAACAGACATGCAATGAAATCAGCGGATCCATGTGTGGTTTATGGAAGTAACAGACATGCAATGACTCTAGCTATGGTTAATGAAAAGAACACGCATGCAATGACACTGGGTGCGGTTCATGAAAAGAACAGACATGCAATGACACTGGTGGATCCTTATGTGGTTTGTTTAGAGGAACAAACATGCAATGACTCTAGATATGGTTCATGAAAAGAACAGACATGCAATGACACCGGGTGTGTTTCATGAAAAGAACAGACATGCAATGACTTATGTGGTTTGTTTAGAAGAACACACATGCAATGACACTGGGTGTGGTTCATGAAAAGAACAGACACACAATGACACTGGTGGATCCATGTGTGGTTTATTTGAAGAACACACATGCAATGAAACTGGGCGTGGTTCATGAAAAGAACAGACACGCAATGACACTGGTGGATCCTTATGTGGTTTGTTTAGAGGAACAGACATGTAATCACACTAGGTGGATCCATATGTGGTTTATGGAAGTAAGAGACATGCAATGACTCTAGCTGTGATTCATGAAAAGAACAGACATGCAATGACACTGGTGGATGCTTATGTGGTTCATGAAAAGAACAGACAGGCAAATGACACTGGTGGACTCTAGCTGTGGTTCATGAAAAGAAAACAGACATGCAATGACAATGGTGGATCCATATGTGGTTTGTCAGGAGAACACACATGCAATGACACTGGGTGTGGTTCATGAAAAGAACACACATGCAATCACATCGGTGGATCCATGTGTGGTTTATGGAAGTAATAGACATGCAATGACTCTAGCTATGGTTAATGAAAAAGAACACCCATGCAATGACACTGGG